>CM062817.1:646537276-647737276 GCA_031772625.1 Pinus tabuliformis
TATTTCAGTCTGAGAACCCTTGATTGCTCTCTCACCCTTGATTAAGACCACTTCACCCCACTTGTTCCAAAGACCTGCACTTTACTCTGCTAGCTTGCCCTTTGAACATTCCCTTTAGTGAGTTGATCCAGTTCTACTGCCCTTCTGTTGACTCCATAGCCCAATGGTCTAAAGACATCATTCTATCCATCTGTTTCAAGGATCCCACCATCCAATCTTGAATACAAATCAAAAACCCCCAAAACATTCATAACTAGCCTGAGATCGAAGCAAACAAAGCTAAATCATATAGAGAGAGCCCTCTCTGAGCCTAGGTTGGCTAGAGCCTATGCTCCAAAGTTGGTTTGTGGTTACCTCGGTCATTTTCTTTCTTCTAATAACTTCTAGAGAAATTTCTGAGTGATAACAGACCCTACATGAGAGTGCCTTCAATCAGAAAATGATCCAGAGATCTGACGATCCACGGGTGGCAAGGGTTGTCACAATGTTGAAAGGGTTGGATGAGTGCATACTAGATATAATTGTGGAATTAACCCAAACTGGCATGGTGTAAGGATGTTGTGGATCCCATGCTATGTTAATATGGTAGTGCCATGGGGGGGAAATAGGGACCACATGGATGCCACATGGTAGCACAATGATGACATGGCCTAATATAATTGGCCAAAATTTTGATGGGCATAATTTGCAATCTAAGATTTGGATTGAGGTGAAATTTATATCATAGGAAAACTCTCGATGAGTTGAATGCAAGGTGACATTTGTTTTGAGATTTGTAGTCTTTGACAAAAAGAGGTCATGTGAACCCATCTTCATAATATATCTTGGAGATTGGGTCAAAGCACACAGGTAACTCCTTCCATAGTCAAGATAGGTCAAGGGGGTGGGAAGGAGTGTTACAAAGACATATTAGAGCCTAGGTTCAACACTAGACCTAAAGAGATTCATGAAAAAAAATTGGTTCAATAGTTTAATTATTGCATATGCTAATTTTCTTTAGGTTTATAGCTGATGTGGTTGTTAACCTTGATAGAGTGTTGATATGTCATAACTGACTTGGGTTTTGATTATGCGAAAAACCTTATATCAGCATGCTTAGTGCCGATAGACCAAGGAAATAAATTACTATATTCATCCTGTTAGCACCTAAATCTACCGTAGGCTGAAGAAGGCAAAAATTAGGGTAACCACAAACCACGCTCAGTCTCGTAGCTAGCCCTACGAGAGCAAGAGAGGGCTCTCTCCGAGTCACACTCAGTGAATGGATAAGAAAAATATTCTAAGATGACTTAAAATACGATGTTTACCTTAGGCTAGTAAGTGAAAAAGGATTTTGGAAAATATTTTTGAAAGTGACTGAACTTTTGAGATGTATATGGGACTAGCGCTTAGCAAAGAACAGAGAATTGAGAATGAAGGCACGGATTATTCTGTGAGGCAAGGTAGGCGGGAAGCGCAGAAATTTTAGCTTAAGGTGACGTGGAACAGAAATATCACCAAAGATAGTGAAAAAGGCATGGTCGCATGAATCCTTTTCAACAGAAGAGTAACACTGCACATGAAATTTTCCCACAGGCAGAGCAATATAAATTGAATTCTACCTAATCTCACTTAGAAAATTTCACTGAAATGAAACATGGAATGAATTATGAAACATAAAAAGATACATATGGAACATAAGAACACATTTTCTACACTCACAACCACAAGAATCTCATGAAACAGAGCCGCTGCCTTTCATTAAACTCTCTATCAAAAATACACAGTGCAGAAACAGAGTTTCTTTCCCACAGTCTCTTAGAAGTTACAAGCCAGCCAACCCTTTGCAAATAACTTTGCTTACAATATATAGAAAGTGTAGAGAAGAGATGGAATGCCCAAGGGTTAGGAAGTTACTCAAATCATTTCAAAATGGAGATGGAGAGCCAACCATCAGCTACAGGTGTAGCGCTCTCAAGCATGACATTTGGCTGTGGTGACCCTTTGCATTCTTTGCCACTTGGATAGAAGCCCACTTGGAGAGAAAACTCTTTAAAGGCTGCCTTTGGTGCCAAAAAACCAAAGAGTGGATGACTGGGACCACTTGGAGAAGTCGTGGCCTGAAATTTCGCGAAATGGGAGCAAACTGGGCAAAATTTCCTCTGTGCGCCGCGCGCTTTTCTCTGCGCATCGCGCTACTTTCGGGCCTGTTTTGGGGCACTTGCAAGTGTCCAAAATGTGCCCAAGTGGGCTTGTTGGAAATCTTGGACTGTCTACCTTCTAACCCCACTGGAATTTCTGAATTTGAAGCTCATTTGCCCCTCCCAAACTTCATTCTCCCAAGACTGTTTTCTGTGTGTCCAAAAAGTGGCAGAGAGGCCATTTTTGGGTGTCTTTTGATCTTTAGGACACCCAAAACTTATCAAAATTTCTAGCTTTGACACCAGTAGACGTAGTTTTCGATGCTGAATCTAAAAATGCAATCCGTTCCTCGATCTGAGTTCTATAATTTTAGCGTCGCGCAAGGTGCGCGGCGCACAGCGAGAAAATCCCTGTTTTTCGCCCAAAAAATTTCCTGTGACCAGAATTTGCCCAAATATTTTGAGATTTGGGCTGGAAGTTCTCTATGGGGTGCCTTGCTAAGCCAAGGAAGCCTCAGCCAATATTTTGAGCCTATCTTTCTCTTTTGCCCTTTTTTCCCTTTTTGTGGCTTTCCTCAGTTTTGCTTTCAAACTCCTTATTCGGGCTCTCAAACTCAAGTTCCGTGCACTGTAATGACGAGCCATGTGTCTCAACAGTGTGTTTTCTTCATCGACCTTGTTCAACATGGTGTCCAGGTGCATGTTAACTCTCTCGAGAATAGACTCATAATCATCAATAACCTGTTGCTCCAATGAAGTCAATTCAATCCTCCTCTGTTGGGCAGTTAGGCGATCCTCACGGATGTTCTGCAGCTCCATGATCACATGTTGGTCTTCTAGTTGTTTGTTCCACTGCTCCAAATACCTGATGTTCCATTTGGTCGTCTCCAACTTGAGTGTCAACGAGTGAATCTCTGTCTCTTGCTCCTAGAAGATCTCTTTCAGCTGTGCACTTTATGGGCGTGTATCTGTATCATCATCATCACAAAGGAGAATGAGTCTGGTCTTTCGTTCACCTGGTGGCACACCTGAAGGCCCCTCCTCATGATTGGGCTTCTTGCCCTTGTCCTGTACCTGTATTGTCGATGTAAGAAACGAGGCCCCTTCCAGCCTGGGTGGAGATAACACTCGCTTTGCTGCTGCAAACAAAGGCCTGGTGCCTTTCGGATAGCCTCTCTGATAAGTGATGGAAAATGGCACCACAATGGTCTCATGGTGCTCATGCTGATGAGAAGGACCACCTGTCTCATGTTTTTCCTCTGATACTACCTGTGGGGCGCTGAAGAAGTCACGGGAGATGAAGTCCTCCCAAGCAATGCCCTGCAATCCCAACTGATGGTCCACCAAAATCTGGATAAGAGCAAAGTGATATACGTTGTTGAGCTGCTGCCGAGGGGTCTTGTGCTGCATGAATTTTCTCATCCTCTCTATGTTCCCGCAAATGAAAAATGGGAGGTTCATCATACGCACCCTGGTAAAGTGCATGAGCAACCTGATGTGATATGCATAAAGGCGAGAAAACCTCCCCTCACAACTGAAGTATTTCATGATCAATTTCATGAGCGGAGCATACTCATCTCTCAGAAATCTGAATGGGAAAACTCTAGTGAGATGACTCAAACAACTGGCCTTAATGTAAGGCTCATAAAGTTCCCTCTCCACCTTCATCTTCTTGTGCCACTGTTCTCCAATATTCGGTATGCCTATTGCCACTGATATGGTTTCGGGTGTCAATGTGAAAGTGACCCCTACCAAGATAGACTGTCCTCCATGCAGGTGAAGTGCAAAAAGACGGGCCAACTCATGATGAATCTTGACATTTGCCACCCTCTAACAAAATTCGAAACATGCTAAGTGCTGGAAACAAGACATAGCAAGGGGGCATGCCTGCAACTCAGTGAGGGTGTTTGGTTCATCCCTGACATGTCTGCCACTCCTAGGTCTCTGGGGAGCCTGTTCTCCTGAAGCTGTGTCACTGTGAGTTTCCCCCTCATAATCTGATGAAACTTCTGATGCCATTACTGCTGTTTATACCTTGAACTTCTTTGCTGCCCTCTAAATCCAATGACACTGATGAATGCTCTGAAAATCTGTTACCAAGGGGACAATAAAACAGGGGAGTGTTAGGAGGGGAATGATGAAAAGGGGGATAGGGGTTTAAAGGGGAAATTTATCAGGGATTTGGGAGTGTTTGGGGTGTGGTTTTGATGGGGTAGGGTTAAGGCACTTTTGAGCTATATGAGTAAAGGGGACAAAGGGATAGGATTGCACTGTAGCTTGGGTAACCATTAGGGGAAAATGCTCCAGAGGAATTAGCTGACAGAGGTAGGGTAGGAGCATAATTGATGATTAAGTTACTATAGAAAAACCCTAGCTATTTTTCCATTCTTTGTGCCATTTTGTGTCTGCTTGATAGAAGTTTTCCTTTGATTTCATGGCCACCAAGATATATTTTTCCTTGAGTTTAGGATCAGTGGTGAAAATATTTATGGGCATTTTTGCAATGTTGATAGCCAATTTACAAAAATTAGGGAGATTTGGTGCTTTTTTAGGTTGACAGGCCTGTGTGCCGCGCGCTTTGCCCAGTGTGCCGCGCGTCGGGTATGCGTCATGCCAGTGTAAAGTTAACACTGTGGCCGGGCCCCCATTGCGCCGCGCACCCTGAGTGCGCCACGCCACATTGTTTGTGCACCGCGCCACATTGTGTGTGCGCCGCACGCGGTCAAACGACATAATTTGCTTGGAAAAATAGGGGATGGGTCTTAGTGGAGGTTTTTAAGGGGTTTTCTTAGGAGATATGGGGGATATGGAGGTGAAAGTGATGAAGAGTGAGAGGAAAAGGAGAGGGGAAACAAAACCTTGGTGGATTCTTCAAATTTACAAACCCCCATTATCATTTTTGCTTTGAGGATGATTGGCATGGATGGCCAATATTTTTTGGATCTCACTTGACGTCTTAGAAATAGCTAAACATTGACCAAATTGATTGGAGGAGAGGTGTTATAAAGCCTATCTCGTGATTTGATAGCTTTCGCAAAGATTTGAAATGGTTTGGCACTGTTTTGGGCCGCTGAACCATGTGTGCCGTGTGCAATTCCCAGTGTGCCGCACGCCTTATATGCGTCGCGCCCTTGCAAATTTTCCACTGTGGGCTGGCTGCCATTGCGCCGCGCGCTATGTGTGCGCCGCGCTTCCTGGTGTATGTGCTGCGCTCTCTGTAATCGCCTCCCAACTCACTCAAACCCTCATGAATTTTCTCTTTTACCTCTGTAATTTCTTTCCAAGCTTGCCAAAGCACAAATGATTTTTGTTTTGGGCTAAAAGATGTATATATAGGCTTTGGGAGAGTTGGGTTTAATTTTTTCTTCTTTGAAACCCTCTTTCTAATGTTTGAGTTGTGCACTTTTTATTGACTTTAAAACACTCTGCTTTTCCATTTTTCTTCGAAATTGTGGCTCTCTTGATGAAATTTTTCGGCATTTATTTGTGAGGACTGTGTGACTGGGCCTCTGGCATTGAAATCCATGACTGCATCTGAAAATGTCAACTGTCGATTTTTAGAAAATTTTGTCATAGTTGACCTTGTTTGATTGTTCTTCAAAACAGAGTTTTGAAGAAGAGTTGATGTCTCTTGTGGTGATGATGAAGCTTTCTGCACTTTAGGTGTATAAGGTCTCCCTCTGGCCTGCATGGCTTGTTCTGGACATGTTTTCAGAGACCAAACTGATGAATTTCTAGACCCAAACCATAAAAAATGACTCTGTCCTGTAACAGGACCAGACCTTGACTATCATGAATTTGATTTATTTTGGACCAAGACCTGAACCAGCAGAGGTTAGACATGAGGTAAAATGAGTAGCATGACTTTCTCTGTCAGATCATGACATGTCCCTAGCGAAATGCAACTGAGTGGATGAAGCGGGACACCTAAAATTGAAATGCACAAAGAGCTTTGATCTCTGACAGAGGGCTGACCAGACCGACTCTAACATTGGCTCCAATAGGGATGGCAGCTCCTTGGAGGTGCCAAGAACTGCAGATCTTTGGGTGAGCAGACAGTGCCTTCATCCATTAGGCTATGGAGTCCATTATTCCGACAAACCAACATGACTCAATTTATTGACTGAAACTTGACTCAAACTGACTCAATGAGAACTGAAATGACTGAAAAACTTGACTCTATGCGAAAGGAAATGACTCATGACTGACTTAACTAAAACAACTATTTACAAAGCTTGTTCAATGGCACCAGTCCATCAAGATTTGAGGGTTTCAAATCAAGATGACAGCCACCTGCGTACTAATGCAATATGTACAATCATGTGTAATTTGTCTTCCAATGTAACCAATCAAGTAGATGCCTCCTTGATTGATTCTCCTGATCAAATCTTCTGGTCAACAATAGATACTTGTAACTGGGCATCCAAAAAACTAATTGACCCTGATCTCCTTCATCAACGAATATTTCAATAATCACCTTCACGGCTGACTGCAGTAAATCTGCCATTGGATCCTGAAGAACATGAAGATTTTATTCCTGCTGAAGAAACAAGGTGTCCTTCGCTTCAAATTCTGATCTTCCTTCATCATGTGCTTCAGTAAAACTATGCTCCTGGGCTTCAAAAAACTCTAAACAGGTAGATGAGCATATATCTTCTTGGAAAAACATTTCAACACATGAAACATATGAAGAGGAATCTGAATGGAAATCCTGAATGTTTTTATCTTCTATGGTGTGAATGTATTGAATGAAGGTCTGATCTTGTTTTTCATACACTGACTGGATTACCTCCTCATGAAGGTTGTATTCTAATGAACTGAGAACTTTTGGATCCAAAACTTTGTCTTCTTCATCCCAGATGATTTCAGCATCAGAGTACTCTTTCATAGGATTCCAT
Organism: Pinus tabuliformis; assembly: GCA_031772625.1. Classification (NCBI taxonomy): domain Eukaryota; kingdom Viridiplantae; phylum Streptophyta; class Pinopsida; order Pinales; family Pinaceae; genus Pinus; species Pinus tabuliformis. The sequence continues at coordinate 646,544,295 of CM062817.1, forward strand.
ACTAGGCATTCTTGGTCATCACAGTCTGAATCTGGAACTAAAATAGTTGTCCTGACATTATCACATTCTAAAATTAGAACTGAACTTACTTGCATGCCGTCTTCTTCTATTGACAGATCTAAACCGACACTTTTTCTTTCATCAACTTCAGCCATATGGAACTCTTCAACCTGCTGATCTATTTCATATAATTCATGTTGACTGTCAAGATGCAGAATTCTTTCATCTTCCACCGTACTACAATCTTGATCATGCTGCAAATTTTCATGATCGTCTTTACGCTGCTGAAAGGGATTTTCATACAGGGCTTCCATGATCTCATCATCCATGAAATTATCATCTTCATAATATTTTTCAAGGCTTTCAATAAAAGTAGAAGCATGTTTGCAACAGTCATGAACTAGATTTAATGATGGATAAGATTCTTTATACTTCTCAAAGAATATTGAATGAAAATCCTTTAGACAATAAATGGAAGCAGGTGGCAAAATTTCATACCAAGATCGGGCTTCGTTGTCCAGAGTAGCCATAAACATTTTCATCAAACAGTCTTCAGGAAAATCGATATTTAATTTATGCACGTGAATGTGAAATTTCACCAGATGAAGAGCAGCGTCATTACCTTCCACATTTCTGAACACAGGCAAATTCTTTGACCAATCTACCTTGGGAATTTTATTTGGAAAACCTGGGATGTGATCTCGGCTCATGGGAGCGTATCTTCTTGCAATCCGATCCATCTTAAGAAATCTCAAAGCTATTGATCCCTCTGCAGTGGAGTCACCATGAAGGACTGATTTCATGGATTCTTCAGCGAATGGAGTCGCCAGGTGAATGATTTCAGCCGTCTTCTTATGTCTGATCATTTTTCACCATCAACAATTAGTTCTGAACTTGAGATATGTACTGGGGCAAAACAATCTACAAGTAAACCATTTCGTCCCCAGTGGAGTTGCCACTATGTTAGCACCTAAATCTGCCTTAGGCTGAAGAAGGCAAAAATTAGGGTAACCACAAACCACGCTCAGTCTCGTAGCTAGCCCTACGAGAGCAGGAGAGGGCTCTCTCCGAGTCACACTCAGCGAATGGATAAGAAAAATAGTCTGAGATGACTTACAATACGATGTTTACCTTAGGCTAGTAAGTGAAAAAGGATTTTGGAAAAGATTTTTGAAAGTGACTGAACTTCTGAGATGTATATGGGACTCGCGCTTAGAAAAGAACAGAGAATTGAGAATGAAGGCACGGATTATTCCGTGAGGCAAGGTAGGCGGGAAGCGCAGCAATTTTAACTTAAGGTGACGTGGAATGGAAAGATCGCCGAAGATAGTGAAAAGGGCATGGTCGCATGAATCCTTTTCAACAGAAGAGTAACACTGCACATGAAATTTTCCCAAAGGCAAAGAAATATAAATTGAATTCTACCTAATCTCACTTAGAAAATTTCACTGAAATGAAACATGGAATGAATTATGAAATATAACAAGATACACATGGAACATAAGAACACATTTTCTACACTCACAACCACAAGAATCTCATGAAACAGAGCCGCTGCCTTTCATTAAACTCTCTGTCAAAAATACACAGTGCAGAAACAAAGTTTCTTTCCCACAGTCTCTCAGAAGTTACAAGCCAACCAACCCTTTGCAAAAAAATTTGCTTACAATATATAGAAAGTGTAGAGAAGATATGGAATGCCCAGGGGTTGGGAAGTTACTCAAATCATTTCGAAATGGAGATGGAGAGCCAACCATCAGCTACAGGTGTAGCGCTCTCAAGCATGACATTTGGCTGTGGTGACCCTTTGCATTCTTTGCCACCTGGATAGATGCCCACCTGCAGAGAAAACTCTTTAAAAGCCACCTTTGGTGCCAAAAAACTAAAGAGTGGATGACCGGGCCCACTTGGAGAAGTCGCGACCCAAAATTTCGCGAAACGGGAGCAAACTGGGCAAAATTTCCTCTGTGCGCCGCGCGCTTTTCTCTGTGCATCGCGCTACTTTGGGGCCTATTTTGGAGCACTTGCAGGTGTCCAAAATGTGCCCAAGTGGGCTTGTTGGAAAGCTTGGCCTGTCTACTTTCGAACCCCACTATAATTTCTGAATTTGAAGCTCATTTGCCCCTCCAAAACTTCATTCTCCCAAGACTGCTTTCTATGTGTCCAAAAAGTGGCAAAGAGGCCATTTTTGGGTGTTTTTTACCTTTAGGAGACCCAAAAATTATCAAATTTTCTAGCTCAGACACCAGTAGATGTATTTTTCGATGCTGAATCCAAAATGCAAGCCATTCCTCGATCTGAGTTCTAGAATTTTAGCGTCGCGCACCCTGGGATAAAATCCATGTTTTTCGCCCAAAAAATTTCCCTGTGACCAAAATTTGCCCAAATTTTTTGAGATTTGGGCTGGAAGTTCTCTATGGGGTTCCTTGCTGAGCCAAGGAAGCCTCAACCAAGATTCTGAGCCTATCTTGCTCTTTTGCCCTTTTTTCCCTTTTTGTGGCTTTCCTCAGTTTTTCTTTCAAACTCCTTATTCGAGCTCTCAAACTCAAGTTCCGTGCCCTGTAATGACGAGCCATGTGTCTCAGCAGTGTGTTTTCTTCGTCGGCCTTGTTCAACATGTTTTCTAGGTGCATGTTAACTCTCTCAAGAACAGACTCATGATCATCAATAACCTGTTGCTCCAATTAAGTGAATTCAATCCTCCTCTGTTGGGCAGTTAGGCAATCCTCCGGATGTTCTACAGCTCCATGATCACATGTTGGTTTTCTAGTTGTTTGTTCCACTGCTCCAAATACCTGATGTTCCATTTGGCCATCTCCAACTTGAGTGTCAAGGAGTGAATCTCTGTCTCTTGCTCCTCGAAGATCTCTTTCAGCTGTGCACTTTGTGGGCGTGTATCTGTATCATCATCATCACGAAGGAGAATGAGTCCGGTCTTTTGTTCACCTGGTGGCACACCTGAAGGCCCCTCCTCATGCTTGGGATTCTTGCCCTTGTCCTGTACCTGTATTGCTAATGTAGGAAACGAGGCCCCTTCCACCCCGGGTGGAGATAACACTCGCTTTGCTACTGCAAAAAAAGGCCTGGTGCCTTTCGGATAGCCTCTCTGATAAGTGATGGAAAATGGCACCACATTGGTCTCATGATGCTCATGCTGATGAGAAGGACCACCTGTCTCATGTTTTGCCTCTGATACTAACTGTGGGGCGCTAAAGAAGTCACGGGAGATGAAGTCCTCCCAAGCAATGCCCTGCAATCCCAACTGATGGTCCACCAAAATCTGGATAAGAGAAAAGTGATATACGTTGTTGAGCTACTGCCGAGGGGTCTTGTGCTGCATGAATTTTCTCATCCTCTCTATGTTCCCGCAAATGAAAAATGGGAGGTTCATCATACGCACCCTGGTAAAGTGCATGAGAAACCTGATGTGATATGCATAAAGGCGAGAAAACCTCCCCTCACAACTGAAGTATTTCATGATCAATTTCATGAGCGGAGCATACTCATCTCTCAGAAATCTGAATGGGAAAACTCTAGTGAGATGACTCAAACAACTGGCCTTAATGTAAGGCTCATAAAGTTCCCTCTCCACCTTCATCTTCTTGTGCCACTGTTCTCCAACATTCGGTATGCCTATTGCCACTGATATGGTTTCGGGTGTCAATGTGAAAGTGACCCCTGCCAAGATAGACTGTCCTCCATGCAGGTGAAGTGCAAAAAGACGGGCCAACTCATGATGAATCCTGACATTTGCCACCCTCTAACAAAATTCGAAACATGCTAAGTGCTGGAAACAAGACATAGCAAGGGGGCATGCCTGCAACTCAGTGAGGGTGTTTGGTTCGCCCCTGACATGTCTGCCACTCCTAGGTCTCCGGGGAGCCTGTTCTCCTGAAGCTGTGTCACTGTGAGTTTCCCCCTCATAATCTGATGAAACTTTTGATGCCATTACTGTTGTTTATACCCTGAATTTCTTTGTTGCCCTCTGAATCCAATGACACTAATGAATGCTCTGAAAATCTGTTACCAAGGGGACAATAAAACAGGGGAGTGTTAGGAGGGGAATGATGAAAAGGGGGATAGGGGTTTAAAGGAGAAATTTATCAGGGATTTGGGAGTGTTTGGGGTGTGGTTTTGATGGGGTAGGGTTAAGGCACTTTTGAGCTATATGAGTAAAGGGGACAAAGGGATAGGATTGCACTGTAGCTTGGGTAACCATTAGGGGAAAATGCTCCAGAGGAATTAGCTGACAGAGGTAGGGTAGGAGCATAATTGATAATTAAGTTACTGTAGCAAAACCCTAGCTATTTTGCCATTCTTTGTGCCATTTTGTTTCTGCTTGATAGAAGTTTTCCTTTGATTTCATGGCCACCAAGATATATTTTTCCTTGAGTTTAGGATCAGTGGTGAAAAGATTTGTGGGAATTTTTGCAATGTTGATAGCCAATTTACAAAAATTAGGGAGATTTGGTGCGCTTTTAGGCTGACAGGCCAGTGCGCCGCGCGCTTGGTATGCGCCGTGCCAATGTAAAGTTAACACTGTGGCCGAGCTCCCAGTGCGCCGCGTGCCCTGAGTGCGCCACGCCACATTGTGTGTTCGCCGCGCCACATTGTGTGTGCACCGCGTGCGGTTAGACGACACAATTTACTTGCAAAAATTGGGGATGGGTCTTAGTGGAGGTTTTTAAGGGGTTTTCTTAGGAGATATGGGGGATATGGAGGTGAAAACGATGAGGAGTGAGAGGAAAAGGAGAGGGGAAACAAAACCTTGGTGGATTCTTCAAATTTGCAAACTCCCATTATCATTTTTGCTTTGAGGATGATTGGCATGCATGGCCAATATGTTTTGGATCTCACTTGACGTCTTAGAAACAGCTAAACATTGACCAAATTGATTGGAGGAGAGGTGTTATAAAGCCTACCTCGTGATTTGATAGCTTTCGCAAAGATTTGAAATGGTTTGGCACTGTTTTGGGCCGCTGAACTGTGTGCGCCGCGCGCAATTCCCAGTGCGCCGCGTGCCTTATATGTGTCGCGCCCTTGCAAATTTTCCACTACGGGCTGGCTGCAAGTGCGCCGCGTGCTGTGTGTGCGCTGCGCTCCTTGGTGTATGCGCCACGCTCTCTGTAATCGCCTCCCAACTCACTCAAACCCTCATGAATTTTCTCTTTTACCTCTATAATTTCTTTCCAAGCTTGCCAAAGCACAAATGATTTTTGTTTTGGGCTAAAACATGTATATATAGGCTTTGGGAGAGTTGGGTTTAATTTTTTCTTCTTTGAAACCCTCTTTCTAATGTTTGAGTTGTGCACTTTTTATTGACTTTAAAACACTCTACTTTTCCATTTTTCTTCAAAATTGTGGTTCTCTTGATGAAATTTTTCGGCATTTCTTTGCGAGCACTGTGTGACTGGGCCTCTGGCTTTGAAATCCATGACTGCATTTGAAAATGTCAACTGTCGATTTTCAGAAAAATTTGTCATAGTTGACCTTGTTGGACTGTTCTTCAAAACAAAGTTTTGAAGAAGAGTCGATGTCTCTTGCGGTGATGATGAAGCTTTCTGCACTGTAGGTGTATAAGGTCTCCCTCTGGCCTACATGGCTTTTTCTAGACATGTTTTCAGAGACCAAACTGATGAATTTCTAGACCCAAACCATAAAAAATGACTCTGTCCTATAACAGGACCAGACCTTGACTATCATGAATTTGATTTATTTTGGACCAAGACCTGAACCAGCAGAGGTTAGACATGAGGTAAAATGAGTAGCATGACTTTCTCCGTCAGATCATGACATGTCCCTAGCGAAATGCAACTGAGTGGATGAAGCGGGAAACCTAAAATTGAAATGCACAAAGAGCTTTGATCTCTGACAGAGGGCTGACCAGACTGACTCTAACATTGGCTCCAATAGGGATGGCAGCTCCTTGGAGGTGCCAAGAACTGCAGATCTTTGGGTGAGCAGACAGTGCCTTCGTCCATTGGGCTATGGAGTCCATTATTCCGACAAACCAACATGACTCAATTTATTGACTGAAACTTGACTCAAACTGACTCAATGCGAACTGAAATGATTGAAAAACTTGACTCTATGCGAAAGGAAATGACTCATGACTGACTTAACTAAAACAAGTATTAGCAAAGCTTGTTCAATGGCACCAGTCCATCAAGATTCGAGGGTTTCAAATCAAGATGACAGCCACCTGCGTACTAATGCAATATGTACAATCATGTGTAATGTGTCTTCCAATGTAACCAATCAAGTAGATGCCTCCTTGATTGATTCTCCTGATCAAATCTTCTGGTCAACAATAGATACTTGTAACTGGGCATCCAAAAAACTAATTGACCCTGATCTCCTTCATCACCGAATACTGCAATAATCACCTTCACGGGTGACTGTAGTAAATCTGCCATTGGATCCTGAAGAACATGAAGATTTTCTTCCTGCTGAAGAAACAAGGTGTCCTTTGCTTCAAATTCTGATCTTCCTTCATCATGTGCTTCAGTCAAACTATGCTCCTGGGCTTCAAAAAACTCTGAATAGGTAGATGAGCAGATATCTTCTTGGAAAAACATTTCAACACATGAAACATATGAAGAGGAATCTGAATGGAAATATTGAATGTTTTGATCTTCTGTGGTGTGAATGTATTGAATGAAGGTCTGATCTTGTTTTTCATACACTGACTGGATTACCTCCTCATGAAGGTTGTATTCTAATGAACTGAGAACATTTGGATCCAAAACTTTGTCTTCTTCATCCCAGATGATTTCAGCATCAGATTTCTCTTTCATAGGATTCCATACTAGTCATTCTTGGTCATCACAGTTTGAATCTGGAACTGAAATAGCTGTCCTGACATTATCACATTCTAAAATTAGAAATGAACTTACTTGCAAGCCGTCTTCTTCTATTGACAGATCTGAACCGACACTTTTTCTTTTATCAACTTCAGCCATGTGGAACTCTTCAACCTGCTGATCTATTTCATATAATTCATGTTGACTGTCAAGATGCAGAATTCTTTCATCTTCCACCATACTACAATCTTGATCATGCTGCAAATTTTCATGATCGTCTTTACGCTACTGAAAGGGATTTTCATACAGGGCTTCCATGATCTCATCATCCATGAAATTATCATCTTCATAATATTTTTCAAGGCTTTCAATAAAAGTAGAAGCATGTTTGCAACAGTCATGAACTAGATTTAATGATGGATAAGATTCTTTATACATCTCAAAGAATATTGAATGAAAATCCTTTAGACAATAAATGGAAGCAGGTGGCAAAATTTCATACCAATATCGGGCTTCGTCTTCCAGAGTAGCCATAAACATTTTCATCAAACAGTCTTTAGGAAAATCGATATTTAATTTATGCACGTGAATGTGAAATTTCACCAAATGAAGGGCAGCGTCATTACCTTCCACATTTCTGAACACAGGCAAATTCTTTGACCAATCTACCTTGGGAATTTTATTTGGAAAACCTGGGATGTGATCTCGGCTCATGGGAGCATATCTTCTTGCAATCTGATCCATCTTAAGAAATTTCAAAGCTACTGATCCCTCTGCAATGGAGTCACCATGAAGGACTGATTTCATGGATTCTTCAATGAATGGAGTCGCCAGGTGAATGATTTCATCCGTCTTCTTATGTCTGATCGTTGTTCACCATCAACAATCAGTTCTGAACTTGAGATATGTACTGGGGCAAAACAATCTACAAGTAAACCATTTCGTCCCCAGTGGAGTCGCCACTATGTTAGCACCTAAATATGCCTTAGGCTAAAGAAGGCAAAAATTAGGGTAACCACAAACCACGCTCAGTCTCGTAGCTAGCCCTACGAGAGCACGAGAGGGCTCTCTCCGAGTCACACTCAGCGAATGGATAAGCAAAATAGTCTGAGGTGACTTAAAATATGATGTTTACCTTAGGCTAGTAAGTGAAAAAGGATTTTGGAAAAGATTTTTGAAAGTGACTGAACTTCTGAGATGTATACGGGACTGGCGCTTAGCAAAGAACGGAGAATTGAGAATGAAGGCATGGATTATTCCGTGAGGCAAGGTAGGCGGGAAGCGCAGCAATTTTAACTTAAGGTGACGCAGAACGGAAAGATCACCGAAGATAGTAAAAAGGGCATGGTCGCATGAATCCTTTTCAACAGAAGAGTAACACTACACATGAAATTTTCCCACAGGCAGAGCAATATAAATTGAATTCTACCTAATCTCACTTAGAAAATTTCATTGAAATGAAACATGGAATGAATTATGAAGCATAACAAGATACATATGGAACATAAGAACACATTTGCTACACTCACAACCACAAGAATCTCATGAAACAGAGCTGTTGCCTTTCATTAAACTCTCTGTCAAAAATACACAGTGCAGAAACAGAGTTTCTTTCCCACAGTCTCTCAGAAGTTACAAGCCAGCCAACCCTTTGCAAATAACTTTGCTTACAATATATAGAAAGTGTAGAGAAGAGATGGAATGCCCAGGGGTTTGGAAGTTACTCAAATCATTTCGAAATGGAGATGGAGAGCCAACCATCAGCTACAGGTGTAGCGCTCTCAAGCATGACATTTGGCTGTGGTGACCCTTTGCATTCTTTGCCACTTGGATAGATGCCCACCTGGAGAGAAATCTCTTTAAAAGCCACCTTTGGTGCCAAAAAACCGAAGAGTGGATGACCGGGCCCACTTGGAGAAGTCACGACCCTAAATTTCGTGAAACGGGAGCAAACTGGGCAAAATTTCCTCTATACGCCGCGCGCTTTTCTCTATGCGTCATGCTAAATTGGGGCATGTTTTGGAGCACTTTTAGGTGTCCAAAATGTACCTAAGTGGGCTTGTTAGAAATATTGGCCTGTCTACTTTCTAAACCCACTGGAATTTCTGAATTTGAAGCTCATTTGCCCCCCCAAAACTTCATTCTCCCAAGATGGCTTTCTGTGTGTCCAAAAAGTGGCAGAGAAGCCATTTTTGGGTGTTTTTTGACCTTTAGGAGACCCAAAAATTATCAGAATTTCTAGCCCAGACACCAGTAGACGTATTTTTCAATGCTAAATCCAAAAATGCAAGTCGTTCCTCGATCTGAGTTCTATAATTTTAGCGCCGTGCAGGGTGAGCGGCGCACAGGGAGAAAATCCATGTTTTTCGCCCAAAAAATTTCCCTGTGACCAAAATTTGCCCAAATTTTTTGAGATTTTGGCTGGAAGTTCTCTATGGGATGCCTTGCTGAGGCAAGGAAGCCTCAGCCAAGATTCTGAGCCTATCTTGCTCTTTTTCCCTTTTTGCCCTTTTTGTGGCTTTCCTCAGTTTTGCTTTCAAACTCCTTATTCGGGCTCTCAAACTCAAGTTCCGTGCCCTGTAATGACGAGCCATGTGTCTCAGTAGTGTGTTGTCTTCGTCAGCCTTGTTCAACATGTTTTCCAAGTGCATGTTAACTCTCTCAAGAATAGACTCACGATCATCAATAACCTGTTGCTCCAATGAAGTGAATTCAATCCTCCTCTGTTGGGCAGTTAGGCGATCCTCACAGATGTTCTGCAGCTCCATGATCACATGCTGGTCTTCTAACTGTTTGTTCCTCTACTCCAAATACCTGATGTTCCATTTGGCCATCTCCAACTTGAGTGTCAAGGAGTGAATCTCTGTCTCTTTCTCCTCGAAGATCTCTTTCAGCTGTGCGCTTTGTGGGCGTGTATCTGTATCATCATCATCATGAAGGAGAATGAGTCCGGTCTTTCATTCATCTGGTGGCACACCTGAAGGCCCCTCCTCATGCTTGGGCTTCTTGCCCTTTTCCTGTACCTGTATTGTCGATGTAGGAAATGAGGCCCCTTCCACCCCGGGTGGAGATAACACTCGCTTTGCTGCTGCAATTAAAGGCCTAGTGCCTTTCGGATAGCCTCTCTGATAAGTGATGGAAAATGGCACCACAGTGGTCTCATGGCACTCATGCTGATGAGAAGGACCACCTGTCTCATGTTTTGCCTCTGATACTACCTGTGGGGCGCTGAAGAAGTCACGGGAGATGAAGTCCTCCCAAGCAATTCCCTGCAATCCCAACTGATGGTCCACCAAAATCTGGATAAGAGAAAATTGATATACGCTGTTGAGCAGCTGCTGAGGGGTCTTGTGCTGCATGAATTTTCTCATCCTCTCTATGTTCTCGCAAATGAAAAATGGGAGGTTCATCATACGCACCCTGGTAAAGTGCATGAGCAACCTGATGTGATATGCATAAAGGCGAGAAAACCTCCCCTCACAACTGAAGTATTTCATGATCAATTTCATGAGCGGAGCATACTCATCTCTTAGAAATCTGAATGGGAAAACTCTAGTGAGATGACTCAAACAACTGGCCTTAATGTAAGACTCATAAAGTTCCCTCTCCACCTTCATCTTCTTGTGCAACTGTTATCCAACATTCGGTATGCCTGTTGCCACTGATATGGTTTCGGGTGTCAATGTGAAAGTGACCCCTACCAAGATAGACTGTCCTCCATGCAGGTGAAGTGCAAAAAGACAGGCCAACCCATGATTAATCCTGACATTTGCCACCCTCTGACAAAATTCGAAACATGCTAAGTGCTGGAAACAAGACATAGCGAGGGGGCATGCCTGCAACTCAGTGAGGGTGTTTGGTTCATCCCTGACATGTCTGCCACTCCTAGGTCTCCGGGGAGCCTGTTCTCCTGAAGTTGTGTCACTGTGAGTTTCCCCCTCATAATCTGATGAAACTTCTGATGCCATTACTGTTGTTTATACCCTGAATTTCTTTGCTGCCCTCTGAATCTAATGACACTGATGAATGCTCTGAAAATCTGTTACCAAGGGGACAATAAAACAGGGGAGTGTTAGGAGGGGAATGATGAAAAGTGGGATAGGGGTTTAAAGGGGAAATTTATCAAGGATTTGGGAGTGTTTGGGGTGTGGTTTTGATAGGGTAGGGTTAAGGCACTTTTGAGCTATATGAGTAAAGGGTACAAAGAGATAGGATTGCACTGTAGCTTGGGTAACCATTAGGGGAAAATTCTCCAGAGGAATTAGCTGACAGAGGTAGGGTAGGAGCATAATTGATAATTAAGTTACTGTAGCAAAACCCTAGCTATTTTTCCATTCTTTGTGCCATTTTGTGTCTGCTTGATAGAAGTTTTCCTTTGATTTCATGGCCACCAAGATATATTTTTCCTTGAGTTTAGGATCAGTGGTGAAAAGATTTATGGGCATTTTTGCAATGTTGATAGCCAATTTAAAAAAATTAGGGAGATTTGGTGCTTTTTTAGGCTCACAGGCCTGTGCGCCACTTGCTTTGCCCAGTGCGTCACACGCCGAGTTTGCGCCGCGCCAGTGTAAAGTTAACACTGTGGCCGGGCTCCCAGTGTGCCGCACCACATTGTGTGTGGGCCGCGCACGGTCAAACGACACAATTTGCTTGGAAAAATAGGGGATGGGTCTTAGTGGAGGTTTTTAAGGGGTTTTCTTAGGAGATATGGGGGATATGGAGGTGAAAACGATGAGGAGTGAGAGGAAAAGGAGAGGGGAAACAAAACCTTGGTGGATTCTTCAAATTTACAAACCCCCATTATCATTTTTGCTTTGAGGATGATTGGCATGGATGGCCAATATGTTTTGGATCTCACTTGACATCTTAGAAACAGCTAAACATTGACCAAATTGATTGGAGGAGAGGTGTTATAAAGCCTACCTCGTGATTTGATAGCTTTCGCAAAGATTTGAAATGGTTTGGCACTGTTTTGGGCCGTTGAACTGTGTGCGCTGCGCGCCTTATATGCGTCGCGCCCTTGCAAATTTTCCACTGCCAGCGCGCCGCACGCTGTGTGTGCGTCGCGCTCCCTGGTGTCGCGCTCTCTGTAATCGCCTCCCAACTCACTCAAACCCTCATGAATTTGCTCTTTTACCTCTATAATTTCTTTCCAAGCTTGCCAAAGCACAAATGATTTTTGTTTTGGGCTAAACCATGTATATACAGGCTTTAGGAGAGTTGGGTTTAATTTTTTCTTCTTTGAAACCCTCTTTCTAATGTTTGAGTTGTGCACTTTTTATTGACTTTAAAACACTCTACTTTTCCATTTTTCTTCGAAATTGTGGCTCTCTTGATGAAATTTTTCGGCATTTCTTTGCAAGGACTATGTGACTGGGCATCTGGCTTTGAAATCCATGACTGCATCTGAAAATGTCAATTGTGGATTTTTAGAAAATTTTGTCATAGTTGACCTTATTTGACTGTTCTTCAAAACAGAGTTTTGAAGAAGAGTCGATGTCTCTTGCAGTGATGATGAAGCTTTTTGCACTGTAGGTGTATAAGGTCTCCCTCTGGCCTGCATGGCTTGTTCTGGACATGTTTTCAAAGACCAAACTGATGAATTTCTAGACCCAAACCATAAAAAATGACTCTGTCCTGTAACATGAACAGACCTTGGCTATCATGAATTTGATTGATTTTGGACCAAGACCTGAACCAGCAAAGGTTAGACATGAGGTAAAATGAGTAGCATGACTTTCTCTGTCAGATAATGACATGTCCCTAGTGAAATGCAACTGAGTGGATGAAGCGGGACACCTAAAATTGAAATGCACAAAGAGCTTTGATCTCTTACAGAGGGCTGACCAGACCGACTCTAACATTAGCTCCAATAGGGATGGCAGCTCCTTGGAGGTGCCAAGAAGTACAGATCTTTGGGTGAGCAGATAGTGCCTTCGTCCATTGGGCTATGGAGTCCATTATTCTAACAAACCAACATGACTCAATTTATTGACTGAAACTTGACTCAAACTGACTCAATGCGAACTGAAATGACTGAAAAAATTGACTCTATGCGAAAGGAAATGACTCATGACTGACGTAACTAAAACAAGTATTTACAAAGCTTGTTCAATGGCAGTAGTCCATCAAGATTCGAGGGTTTCAAATCAAGATGACAGCCACCTGCGTACTAATGCAATATGTACAATCATGTGTAATGTGTCTTCCAATGTAACCAATCAAGTAGATGCCTCCTTGATTGATTCTCCTGATCAAATCTTCTGGTCAACAATAGATACTTGTAACTGGGCATCCAAAAAACTAATTGACCCTGATCTCCTTCATCACCGAATACTGCAATAATCACCTTCACGGGTGACTGTAGTAAATCTGCCATTGGATACTGAAGAACATGAAGATTTTCTTCATGCTGAAGAAACAAGGTGTCCTTTGCTTCAAATTCTTATCTTCCTTCATCATGTGCTTCAGTAAAACTATGCTCTTGGGCTTCAAAAAACTCTGAACAGGTAGATGAGCAGATATCTTCTTGGAAAAACATTTCAACACATGAAACATATGAAGAGGAATCTGAATGGAAATCTTGAATGTTTTGATCTTCTGTGGTGTGAATGTATTGAATGAAGGTCTAATCTTGTTTTTCATACACTAACTGGATTACCTCCTCATGAAGGCTGTATTCTAATGAACTGAGAACATTTGGATCTAAAACTTTGTCTTCTTCATCCTAGATGATTTCAGCATCAGAGTTCTCTTTCATAGGATTCCATACTAGGCATTCTTGGTCATCACAGTCTGAATCTGGACCTGAAATAGCTGTCCTGACATTATCACATTCTAAAATTAGAAATGAACTTACTTACATGTCGTCTTCTTCTATTGACAGATCTGAACCGACACTTTTTCTTTCATCAACTTCAGCCATATGGAACTCTTCAACCTGCTGATCTATTTCATATAATTCATGTTGACTGTCAAGATGCAGAATTCTTTCATCTTCCACCGTACTACAATCTTGATCATGCTGCAAATTTTCATGATCGTCTTTACGCTGCTGAAAGGGATTTTCATACAGGGCTTCCATGATCTCATCATCCATGAAATTATCATCTTCATAATATTTTTCAAGGCTTTCAATAAAAGTAGAAGCATGTTTGCAACAGTCATGAACTAGATTTAATGATGGATAAGATTCTTTATACTTCTCAAAGAATATTGAATGAAAATCCTTTAGACAATAAATGGAAGCAGGTGGCAAACTTTCATACCAAGATCGGGCTTCGTCTTCCAGAGTAGCCATAAACATTTTCATCAAACAGTCTTCAGGAAAATCGATCTTTAATTTATGCACGTGAATGTGAAATTTCACCAGATGAAGAGCAGTGTCATTACCTTCCACATTTCTGAACACAAGCAAATTCTTTGACCAATCTACCTTGGGCATTTTATTTGGAAAACCTGGGATGTGATCTCGGCTCATGGTATCGTATCTTCTTGCAATCCGATCCATCTTAAGAAATCTCTATGCTATTGATCCATCTGCAGTGGAGTCACCCTGAAGCACTGATTGCATGGATTCTTCAGCGAATAGAGTCGCCAGGGAAATGATTTCAGCCGTCTTCTTATGTCTGATCGTTGTTCACCATCAACAATCAATTCTGAACTTGAGATATGTACTAGGGAAAAACAATCTACAAGTAAACCATTTCGTCCCCAGTGGAGTGGCCACTATGTTAGCACCTATATCTGCTGTAGGCTGAAGAAGGAAAAAATTAGGGTAACCACAAACCACGCTCAGTCTCGTAGCTAGCCCTACGAGAGCACGAGAGGGCTCTCTCCGAGTCACACTCAGCGAATGGATAAGAAAAATAGTCTGAGATGACTTACAATACGATGTTTACCTTAGGCTAGTAAGTGAAAAAGGATTTTGGAAAAGATTTTTGAAAGTGACTGAACTTCTGAGATGTATATGGGACTGGCGCTTAGCAAAGAACAGAGAATTGAGAATGAAGGCACGAATTATTCCGTGAGGCAAGGTAGGCGGGAAGCGCAGAAATTTTAACTTAAGGTGACGCGGAATGGAAAGATCACTGAAGATAGTGAAAAGGGCATGGTCGCAAGAATCCTTTTCAACAGAAGAGTAACACTGCACATGAAATTTTCCCACAAGCAGAGCAATATAAATTGAATTCTACCTAATCTCACTTAGAAAATTTCACTGAAATGAAACATGGAATGAATTATGAAACATAACAAGATACATATGGAACATAAGAACACATTTGCTACACTCACAACCACAAGAATCTCATGAAACAGAGCCGTTGCCTTTCATTAAACTCTCTGTCAAAAATACACAGTGCAGAAACAGAGTTTCTTTCCCACAGTCTCTCAGAAGTTACAAGCCAGCCAACCCTTTGCAAATAACTTTGCTTACAATATATAGAAAGTGTAGAGAAGAGATGGAGTGCCCAGGGGTTGGGAAGTTACTCAAATCATTTTGAAATGGAGATGGAGAGCCAACCATCAGCTACAGGTGTAGCGCTCTCAAGCATGACATTCTTTGCCACTTGGATAGATGCCCATCTGGAGAGAAAACTTTTTAAAAGCCGCCTTTGGTGACAAAAAACCGAAGAGTGGATGACCGGGCCCACTTGGAGAAGTCGCGACCCGAAATTTCGCGAAACCGGAGCAAACTGGACAAAATTTCCTCTGTGCGCCGCGCGCTTTTCTCTGTTCGTCACGCTACTTTGGGGCCTATTTTGGGGCACTTTCAGGTGTCGAAAATGTGCACAAGTGGGCTTGTTGGAAAGCCTGGACACCAGTAGATGTATTTTTCGATGCTGAATCCAAAAATGCAAGCCGTTCCTCGATCTGAGTTCTAAAATTTTAGCGCCATGCAGGGTGCGTGGCGCAGAGGAGAAAATCCCTGTTTTTCACCCAAAAAATTTCCCTGTGACCAAAATTTGCCCAAATTTTTTGAGATTTGGGCTGGAAGTTCTCTATGGGGTGCCTTGCTGAGCCAAGGAAGCCTCAGCCAAGATTCTAAGCCTATCTTTCTCTTTTGCCCTTTTTTCCCTTTTTGTGGTTTTCCTCAATTTTGCTTTCAAACTCCTTATTCGGGCTCTCAAACTCAAGTTCCGTGCCCTGTAATGACTAGCCATGTGTCTTAGTAGTGTGTTGTCTTCGTCGACCTTGTTCAACATGTTGTCCAGGTGCATGTTAACTCTCTCGAGAACAGACTCACGATCATCAATAACCTATTGCTCCAATGAAGTGAATTCAATCCTCCTCTGTTGGGCAGTTAGGCGATCCTCACGGATGTTCTGCAGCTCCATGATCAGACGCTGGTCTTCTAGCTATTTGTTCCTCTGCTCCAAATACCTAATGTTCCATTTGGCCATCTCCAACTTGAGTGTCAAGGAGTGAATATCTGTCTCTTGCTCCTGGAAGATCTCTTTCAGCTGTGCACTTTGTGGGCGTGTATCTGTATCATCATCATCACGAAGGAGAATGAGTCCGGTCTTTCGTTCACCTGGTGGCACACCTTAAGGCCCCTCCTCATGCTTAGGCTTCTTGCCCTTGTCCTGTACCTGTATTGCCGATGTAGGAAACGAGGCCCTTTCCACCTCGGGTGGAGATAACACTCGCTTTGCTACTGCAATTAAAGGCCTAGTGCCTTTCGGATAGCCTCTCTGATAAGTGATGGAAAATGGCACCACAGTGGTCTCATGGAACTCATGCTGATGAGAAGGACCACCTGTCTCATGTTTTGCCTCTGATACTACCTGTGGGGCACTGAATAAGTCACGGGAGATGAAGTCCTCCCAAGCAATGCCCTGCAATCCCAACTGATGGTCCACCAAAATCTAGATAAGAGCAAAGTGATATACGCTATTGAGCTACTACTGAGGGGTCTTGTGCTGCATGAATTTTCTCATCCTCTCTATGTTCCCGCAAATGAAAAATGGGAGGTTCATCATACGCACCCTGGTAAAGTGCATGAGCAACCTGATGTGATATGCATAAAGACGAGAAAACCTCCCCTCACAACTGAAGTATTTCATGAGCGGATCATACTCATCTCTCAGAAATCTGAATGGGAAAACTCTAGTGAGATGACTCAAACAACTGGCCTTAATTATTGCCATTGATATGGTTTCGGGTGTCAATGTGAAAGTCACCCCTGCCAAGATAGACTGTCCTCCATGCAGGTGAAGTGCAAAACGATGGGCCAACTCATGATGAATCCTGACATTTTCCACCCTTTGACAAAATTTGAAACATGCTAAGTGCTGGAAACAAGACATAGCGAGGGGGCATGCCTGCAACTCAGTGAGGGTGTTTGATTCATCCCTGACATGTCTACCACTCCTAGGTCTCCGGGGTGTTATAGACATTTTTGGGCCCTACAACCCCAAGCATGAAATGTCCATAAACCAAGGGCTCCTAAGTCCCTAAAAGTGTTGTTCTAACCCCTAAAGGAACAAAGTCAACAGATTACAGCTTCTCCCAGAAGTTCTCCATGAGAAAATGCTCAGAATTGGTCAAAACAGGATCATTGCAGCTGCTCCACTGGCTAAGTGTGTTGCATCTCACCTAAATACACTGTGAGGGTGCGTTGCATTTCAAAAGTCCCTTCTGTGGGGTGCGATGGGCAAGAAATGACAAATGGCAGTGTCATTCCGCGAGGTGGAGAGGCAATGGAAGCTTCCAGAATCTTCTCCTGTGACACTTGCCTCACTGAATTCGACCAAGGATGAGTAAGAGGCCATCAGTCTCCAAGTGGAAGCAAGAACTATCAGAGAGAAGACACTAATCAAATCACAAGCTGACTCATCCCCCTTACAGATATCTATATATGGATCCCTCATCCCAGAGATCCAGAGGCTGGAATTTTGCATATTGTAAGGAATTGTTGTTGGTTTCTTGAGACAAACATTAGATTGTTGGGTGATCTAAGCTTTGTTTGAGGTGAAGAGGGGCTTCTTTGCTGGGAGGTTGATGCTTGGTCGGAACAACTGGTTGTAACTCCTCTTGGCTCTTTTCTTGTTTATCAATAAAAGTTATTTGAGTTTTCCTCCATGCTGTTGTATCATTGATGCTTGTTACATTTGTATGGTCAATTTACATCTGATCCTAGATTGTTTATGATTATAGATCCATGTCTTTGTATAGTGCTATGCTTCTATGATCTTACAGGTACTTTGTGAAGCTGGGCGTGCAAGGGAGCAGGTAGCTATGGACTATCAAAGAAGAGAGGGATCAAATCAAGAGATTAGCGCAAGACAGAGGTTGGTATTTCTGTTCCTCTCTATCTATAATTCATAAAGGAAAAACAAAAGTAGTTTTTCTCTGTTTGTTTCTAAGGTAGCTGTCACACCTTAGTGGGATAGAGAAGTTCTAAATAGACACTTTTCCCTGTAACAAAATGGCGACTCCGCTAGGGAAGTAATTAGTTTGTTTGTTTATCATTCCTTGTTGTTTGTTTCATAAACTTACGAGTAGAATTCGAACTGCATTTGCCATAACAAATGCAAAGTAGACAACTGCTACTTCAATCCATCTACTGGATCTGTTTATGATTTAAACAACTAATTCACAAACTATCTGATTGCCCTTGTGATAGCTCTTAGATCCTCCTTAGATCTACCCCTGATTGTTGCATTACTGATTGCTTTTTGCTCGGCCAAAACCCAAGAACTGAACTGCAAACTGTGACCCGGAATCCGAACAGAGTCTTGTTTCTGGCCCAGTGCAGGTACTGTTCAGAGATTCTAAATTTTAGCGCACTTCCCGAGTGGACAACCTGCGATGCATTTCAGATTCTCTGTGTTACAGGTGCGTTGATCAGGCTAGCTCTGTGCAGTTGTGGCTTCTGTGGTTCATTCTTTCCAGTTCTATTCTTGAATTTTGCTGCCTGTGATCAGTATATGTCTGTTTGAAACCCCTTTTCCTTACTGTTATTCCGCCTCCTTTGTACAAAAGAACTGTAGATGTTTTTGTGTGTTTGTTGAGTCATTTACAGTTCTCCTTTGCAAAAGTAGCATAATCGTATTGTCGCCCTTTGATTTGAAACTGTCCCAAGTGTCAATTTCAATCATAGGAAAGAGTTTGATTGCTGTTGATGGTCGATTATCCTGTTACTATTGCTTTTGGTCTGAATTTGTAATTTTCTAGTGTCAAGAACGAGTATTCATTTCAAAATCGTAAGGTGTTGTAATCGTCTCCATTTTTGGATTTCGAAAAGAAACTTGTTTATATTTATCGCTTGAAAAGAAATTCAGATTTGTGCATCAACTTTCTTTTTAGCATTCATATATTAAGAAAGTCGAAAACAAATACACGCATGTGCATTTGCATATAGACAGTCTGATTGGCTTGATTTAGGAAAGTGCATTTAGAGTGTGCTCTTTGCTCTTTGTGAAAAGATTCTGTCTTTCTTTTCCCTAGTAGCTAGGATTTTCATTGCATAAACGAGATAAAAAGTTTGTTTATCATCTTAGATTGCATTTTAGGAATTATATCTACATCTCGTGGTGAACCCGAAAGGAAAAATTCATTAACAAGATCAACTTAAAATAAATTCAATGAATCTAACAACGATTTGGAACTTAACGCACAACATTTAGAAGTCTAGGCTAGAGACGTATTCCGGCGTCGTAAAGCCTGGTAACTATTGTTCTCACTGATGGTTGGGTGATTCCTCCACTTTGAGACGATAAGTGCCAGTACGGACTTGTGCTCCCACGTACCATCGAGTATATTTTGGGAGACCCCAATAGGCTTAATCCTTTATCCATAGGAAGCCGTGTCTGCCGCCCTATCGATCGTAATGCACTGAACACAGCATTCACGAAGATTGACTGCCGTACCGTAAAAAGTATTCTGCAGTTTTGCGATTGGTTTGGTACTCCCTCTACCTAGATTTCCAGAGCAGTCCCTTTCGTTCCTTTTCAGACTCCTTAACAGAAAAGGTCCATCTGAGCACTTGTCACTTCAAGCTCATTAAAAATCGAAGGAGACTAGAGTCATCTTTTGTTTTTTCTCGACTCTTAAAAACTAAAAAAACAAGTTGTGTCAAAGCGTCTAAAATTCATTTAATTCGGAAACATACTTCCCCTTTATTTTAGTTGATCGAGTAATCCGCAATCGTGGAAGAAAGTCAATTGAAACCTCGTCGTTCGCGGAGGCTTACGAGTCAACTGTCTTTGTCTCTGGAATCGAAGCCAGTACGGACAAAGTGAACTTGTTTAACCGGTTCCAAATCTCCTATTAAAGTTAGAACAAGTCTTCCAACGACATCAGAGACTCCGGTTACTCCAAACATTTCTGGAATCCCTGCCTCTACGGAAGAAGTTCAGCAGCCACAGAAGGACAGTGATATTGATCCTAGTCTGAGAGTAAACACTTGTGTTACCGAACCATCTCCATCTACAACCGGTTCGGAGAGTCTTGCTCTTCAAACATCAATCGCTGCCGATTCCATACCTTCTTCGGCACCAGAAATATTCTACGGACCTGACGGTCTTCCCCTTCCACCTGGTCTGATTGCCATAGAAGAAATTGTAGAAGATCCTCCAACAAGTACTCCATCGCAATTTGGAGTCGGAATCACTCTATATCCTCCTTCATCAGAAGTTAGTCTACCACCAGCGGAAGCTCCTGTAGAATCGCTAGGTAATCTTTTGGATAGACTACAAATGTCTGAACAACCGTCAACATCTAGGACTATGTCGTCTGACACAGCGACGGTAGAACTCCCTGCTATCACTCCAACAATGTTCACCGGTATACCATCTGTCCCAACTAGCTCTCAACCGCTAGAAGGAGCCCACTCAGGGGCTATTTCGACAGTATGGTCTGTTCCTGTTTTTTCATCCGGAATAATATCCAGAAACTCTTATGTTGAGTCTCAACAAATTGATCCATTTGGAGGTCAATTTGGGCAGTCCAGCCCCCAAGGGCAAACAATTCCCTTGAGTTCTGGATTACTACCGTATGGGGGGCAGTACACCCTTTCATTCTCCCCTCCAGGAGGATATCCATACGGAGTTCACAACAACATTCAGGTTATACTGGAATTACCTCAAGTGGTTGGGTACCAATACTACCTCAACAACCAAGAGTTGTATATTCGATGCAACAATGCTTACCTATGTCAAATATCCCAACTACGCCAGCTATTGTGACGGTGTCGCAAGTTCAAGCGCTGCCTGTTGTATGCCAACCTCAGGTTTCTCAGGTTGTAATGCAACACCCCCTTGACCCTGTGACTCAACCACAATCGCCGACTGGTGGAACGACACAGGTTCAGACGGGTAAAACTACCCCTCATCTTGGTCAAACCGTTAGTATCGGGCAACAGCACATGGCTTCACAACCATGGCTGGTGCAATACCAACAACTGCAATTCCAACAAGTATACCAAGGTTCTGAGAAATAAATCTTTGCTAATAGTGGACAGTCGTACATTCAAAGCGGTCAAAATCAACCATTTTACAATGGTCATGCCCACCAACCTTACCAAACATGCTAGCATCAAATGCATTATGTCGGTATGCAAAGACCAACTGCTCAGGCAATCCCATCTTATCCTGGGTATGCTTCACCTAACCTGAATCAGCAGTTACCCTTTGTGGCAACTTTAGAGTTACCTGATTTAAATAGGTTAAAAAATGATCCAATCGCTTACGACCCTTGGTGGCCGGCGATTCCGCATAAACTTCCATTAGATATTCCTAAATTTAATGGAAATCCGGGTGAAGATCCATCGAATCACGTGATGACCTTTCATCTATGGTGTTCATCAAACACCCTAAATGATGATTCGATAAGACTTCGCCTCTTTCAGAGGACGTTAACGGGTCCAGCGGCAAAATGGTACATCGAATTGCCTAGAGCTTCGTTCGACAACTTCAGTACCTTAGCCACAACCTTTTTAACCCATTTTCAGTTACCAATAAGGTACGAAACAGGAACAGAACTTCTTACCAATTTCAAACAGACAACGGCCACTCACATATCTGATCATATACATGAGTGGCGATATCGTCGTAGAATGGTAAAAACGTATGTCCCCGATCAGCTCTTAGCTGAATGGTAAAAACGTATCAAGTCATTACTACCTTCCATCACGGAAGATGTGGCAAAGGGGGGAGTCATAACAGAAGAGCAAGTTATCGCTCGTGCGCAATATCTGGACTTGATTTACACTTAGTCCGGCACGCTCTACGATAAAATACCTGACGCCCCTAGACCGGAATTCTCAATTCCTCCTCCTCCTAAATCGAACAATGACTCTCATGCCGGCGATGGTGTGATTGGCACAACAGACACGAAGTCGACAAAGGCTACATCCAAAAAGGCCCGTAAGATTTCAAGTCAAAATGCAAAAGATGAACTTCTTGCTTCGGAAGTAAATGTCGTATCAACAGATAAAGGCAAAGAAACCAAACAACCAGGGAGCAAGAAAAAAGGCAAAGGGAAGAAGAAGAAACAGAAGGAATCATCACCTGAAAAATCTTCTTCAAACCCTCCTAGAGATAGGAAACCAAAAAATCCATGCTTTATATGCGATGAGGATCATTGGACCGCAAATTGTCCACACAGGGCAGAGCTTAAGAAATTCTTCAAGAATTCGAAAACCTCCGCAGTGTTAACTGATCCGTTTCCAAATCCAAGAGCAAATCTGGTTGAAAGTGGAAATGCTTCCCCATCTCAAGTGCTAATGTTGTCGGTTTCAAAACAGCAAAATGATGCTTTGATATCGACAAGGAACAAAGATTATGGGAATCCACAGCTGTCGAACAACAAGGATAAAGATCAGCCTAGTAGTTCGACAACAACTTCGACAGAAGTTGCGCCACCCATCATTCCTCAATTGACAATAAAACCGCCGAAGGGAGTAGTACACAAGTCGACGTTTAATCCCCGCGCTAGAGCGGCACATCATTATAATATAGTGGAAGATTTGGCCCAATCGCCATCCGCTATGTCGACTCTTGAAGTACTACAGAATTGCCCATCCCAAAGGCAGGCTTTGTTATCAGCCATTGGTGGAATAGACCCAAAGGATTCCAATCTTGTGTCCTTCGATCATAAAGGATACGATCCTCAATTACCAGCTCAACTAGCTTTCCTTGTTCAAGTGAAAGCCCTCAACAAAACTGTTCATCGAACAATTATTGATGAGGGGGCATCTACATGCATTATGTCGATGAGTTGCTGGAAAACTTTAGGATCTCCAACCTTGTCGCGATCTTCGACGACATTAAAAGCATTCGACGGAAGGACATATACCCCATATGGTATTCTAAGTAACTTGAAAGTTGAACTAGGAGGGAAAACAATAGAAATAGATGTTGAAGTCATCGATGGAAATCTTGATTACAACGTCCTACTAGGAAGACCATGGATATATGCTATGGTTGCTGTTTTGTTGACCTATTTTAGGAAGATTGCATTTCCCTTTCAAGGAGGGATTACAATCGTCAGTCAACAAAACTTCCTCCCCAATGGTTCTCAAGTTACAGGAATCATTCCCATGATCCATGGAAGCCCCATTCGCTTCAAAATATCGGAGTAGGCCTACTAAAAGATCCTATAGTAATGGGAACTTTCTCCCTTCCACCTCCAATCAACCCGGCGGAAGTAGCGTCGATAGGAACCTGCAATATGATATCTTCTAAAAAGATCGCAGAAAACAATATCGACATGGATCATGCAATGGTTTTGCCCCCAAGCCCGACGGAAATATTGTAGCAATCAATGTTCCTAGCCTGGGAGGCAAACCCAAATCAACACTCATCAAGCGTTTGGATAGATAGGTCTAAAGAATATGGTACCCCTTTAGATCCTTGGTCGCAAGTGCATGTCACCGATGAAGGAATTGTCCAATCAATGGTAATTGAAGGAGCACCATGGAATGATTCCCACCATCGTTCCCTTCTTCTGGATTGTGGAGAAGATACTCATGATGACCTTTATCATCCTTCAGTCTTTGATTTCCTATCAAATACTATAAACACGGTGAATTCCGAGCAAAACTTGTCCAATATTGAAGAGACTATCGCCATAAATATCTCGACCAAAACAGATATTGTAGAGAATATTTATGTTGGCAAATGTTGTTCTCCTTTAGAACTGGAAATATATAACGCTCTTTTTCGCGAATTCAGAGATGTCTTTGCTTAGTCATACAGTGAAATGCCAGGCATTGACTCGAGTATCGTTGAACACGATATTGAGATGTATCCAGATGTCAAACCAGTACGACAACGGTTAAGGCAGGTGCACCCCAAGAAAGCCGCTGCCATTAAGGCAGAAGTTGAAAAACTTCTCCACGCTGGTTTCATCTACCCAGTTCCTCTAACCGATTGGGTATCGAATATTGTCCCTGTTATGAAAAAACAAGGAACAATTAGAGTGTGTGTCGATTATAGGGATGTAAATCAGGCTTGTCCAAAAGACAACTACCCTACACCCTTCATTGACCAGATAATTGATGAATGCGCCGGATGCGAAATATTTTCATTCATGGATGGATTCTCCGGGTATAATCAAATAAATATCCGTCCACAGGACCAGTCAAAGACTGCATTTATTTGTCCGTGGGGCACCTTCGCATATCGAAAATTACCCTTTGGTTTGAAGAACACAGGGGCGATGTTTCAGAGGGCAATGAATTATGCCTTCCATGACATCAAAAACATCGTTCAACCATACCTCGACGACCTTCTAGCTCATTCGCGAAAGCGGACTGATCACCCGTAGCATTTAAGAGCGATATTTCTACGTTGTCGACACTACAAGATACGACTCAATCCACACAAATGTGTATTTTGCGTCATTTCTGGTCGTTTACTTGGCTTTGTAGTCTCAAAGGACGGGATTCGTCTCGACCCATGTAAGGTCCAGCTAATCATAAACTTGCCTCCACCTTCGAATTTGCTTTAGATTCAGAAACTCTAAGGGAAAGCGAACTTTCTGAGGAGGTTCATTCCAAATTACGCCGAACTTGCTAAAGGTTATACACGTCTTTTGAAAAAGGAAGTTCCCTTTGTATGGGATCAGGTTGCGCAAGCTTCCTTTGATGCTTTAAAAGAATCACTAATGAAAGCATCATTAATGTACGCTCCTGATTATCAAAAAGATCTTAACCTGTATCTGGCTGCAGCGGATACGACCATCGCAATGGTTTTAGTTCAAGAAGTAGATGGAATTGAACATCCTATATATTATTTAAGTAAAAACTTAAATGATACAGAAAGCAAATATTCTTACGTTGAAAAGCTAGCACTTGCAGTTGTTCAAGCGATACAGAGATTTCGACACTATGTCCTCTTTCAGAAAACTACCATTATGTCAGATTGCAACCCCATGACTTATATATTGTCGCGACAGTTGCTGGGGGGCAAATATTCAAAATGGATAGCAATCCTACAAGAGTTTGATCTGGAATTTGTAAAATCCAAGTCGAAGAAAGCTCTAGTTTTCGCAGAATTATTATGCGATCTCCCATCGTCGTCCAACGATGAAACATCCGAAGAAATAATCGTGGACGAAAGTTTGTTTCTGATATCTTCAAGCAATGAGTGGTATGGAGATATAATAATTTATCTCCAAACCCAAAAATACAGGCCAAACACCTCCCACTCCGAACAAAAACGTATTCAATACCAAGCAAAAGACTACATGATCGTCGGTGATACACTTTACCGTCATGGTATCGATACAGTTCTGAGAAGGTGACTCACCCATGAGGAGGCCGAAAAAGTCCTTAATGATTGTCATTCAGGCGAGTGTGGGGGGCATCAATCTGGATATGCTACAGCGCAAAAAATCTTATGAGCAGGATACTTCTGGCCAACAATGTTCAAAGATTGCATAACCGCAGTCAGAAGTTGCCATGCTTGTCAAATTTTCGATAGCAAAACCAGAAGACCACCAACACCGCTGCAACCAATAGTGGTTGTTGGGCCATTCACCAAATGGGGCATCGATTTCATGACATGTAACCCCACCTCGACCCGGGGGCATGGCTATATCATAGTCGCAGTTGACTATTTTACCAAATGGGCTGAGGCGATGCCTACATTAGATAATACTGGTGAAACAGCTGCCCTCTTCTTTTTCAATCATGTAGTCACCAGATTCGGCATACCACAGGCTATAGTCACAGATCATGGATCGCATTTTCGCAATCACATGATGGTCGAATTAGCTGCCAAACTAGGGTTGTCTCATGACAGCTCTACTCCATATTATCCGCAAGCCAACAGACAAGTTGAAGCAATCAACAAGGTCCTAAAGCGCATGCTGCAAAGGATGATTGGGGTTCACAAAAGGAGATGGCACCTAATCCTGTACTCAGCTTTGTGGGCTTACCGAACATCGGTAAGGAATGCAACCGGGTTTACACCTTTCCAACTGGTATATGGCCTGGAAGCAGTCTTACCAATCCAGTGCAAAATCTCGTCTCTCAAACTCGCAATTGATCTCCTCCCCGGAACTTCAGAAGAAGAAGCTCGTTTCTTGGAATTAATCCAATTGGATGAAACCCGTCGTGATGCCGCTTTGGCTAACGAAGCCCAGAAGAAACGAGTCAAGGTGCAGTTCGACAAAAATGTCAAACCTCGTGTCTTCTCGGAAGGTGACTTGGTCTTACTTTACGACCAAGAATCCGATAAATTGGGAGTAGGTAAATTTAAGTCTTTATGGATGGGCCCCTATATTGTTA
Source organism: Pinus tabuliformis (assembly GCA_031772625.1). Classification (NCBI taxonomy): domain Eukaryota; kingdom Viridiplantae; phylum Streptophyta; class Pinopsida; order Pinales; family Pinaceae; genus Pinus; species Pinus tabuliformis. The sequence continues at coordinate 646,570,839 of CM062817.1, forward strand.
AACGAGTGTTAGCAAAAGGAGCCTACGAGTTAATGGATTATGACGGAATTCCACTGGCTCAACCTCATAATGGGTTGTACCTCAAGCGTTACTATGCGTAATGGTAACCTGTATGCTTTTGTTATGTTTTTTGTTTTCGCTAAAGTGTTTATTTTGGTCAAGTAATCCACTTTTTACATTTGTTGCAGATGTCAAACCTATTGGAGTCGTGTGTTGGATATGCCGACAGAGCGAGTCGTAGTTCGCGGAACCTATCTTCCGCAGCCTGGGCTATTTTTGATCCAAGCGGCGAGTTAGTAAGTTTCAGAGGGGTATGTATTGGTCGATCAACAGATAACATCGCTGAATATAGCGCGTTGATAGAACTTCTCTCTGATGCCATCACACATGGTATACGCCGACTAATTGTCACGCTAGACTCACAACTCGTAATACTACAACTCAATGGTATATATTCCGTCTGAAACCCAGCTATTTATCGCATGTTCCTAAGGGTTAAGATTTTGGAAAGACAATTTGATTTTATTCAATATCAACACATTTCCAAAAACTTAAACACATTAACTGACTCATTAGCGAATTATGTGTCAGATAGAAATTTGCAACATTTATAACAAGAAACATACCATCAATGTTTGCATTTGGATCATGTGACTTAACCGAAATAAAACTCCGAAAATCAAAAATATATATATAATTGTTTATGGTTTACACATAATGTTCTGTAACCAAGACAAAATCGGTCAAGTGACCCAAAAACTCAAAATTCTAGGGGGCACCCTAGTCTAATGATGCTCGTGATAGCAAGTCACAGCCTGTGAGATCATGCGTAAGAGACGAGTCCATCGTCTTGGCACGCCAGTAGTATGCCGCTGTAGCCTCAAAGGTAGCTCGTCATTCCTCACATCTGGAATACCAAGAATGAGGCCTTCAACCTGCTCCTGTAACGTTGTGAGAGTCTCGGCCACATCGAGGTCATGAAGGATAGCCCTTCCGACAGCCTCTCCTGCTGGGACGGCAGCTGGAACTCTCAGGCGAACTACTGGACGAACAGGACCAACATCTGCATGTACACATGAGTTTGATTAAAGTCTTGATAGAATAAAGCACAAGAACATTATAAATGAAAAACGATAAACAGGAATATGGTCAAAGATTTTACCAATGGCGCCCCACTGTTCACCATCCGGTAGTACTAAATCTGGATCACCCCGGAAGTCCATGCCAGCATATGGATACTCGGAATAAACCATCTCCTGATGATCAAACCACCTGAAGAAGGTATCAGAAAATGAAATCTGAGACTGACCAGCATGCCTAGACATATGGTCAACCCATCTCTGCATACGTGGTTTAGCAGGTGAAGGTAAATCGAGTGCAATATACTACGGCTGCATCAGTGGTATCTTCTCCAAGGCAAACGTGGTCAAAATAAAGCCATACCCAAAGTTCTTCAACCTCCCACTCTTTATCTTGGTCAACTGTTCTTTCATCACAAGAAGTACTGCGTCGCACCAGTTGAACACCTTCGGTTGGAGGCATTCCAAGGCATACTGCATATAAGATCGGTTGGCTACATGAAGAGCCGCACCACCAGCCATCCTACCAAAAGTAAACAGAATAGTCCTGAGGGACCTGTCAGTGACATCACGGATGATGATCTTGCCGTCTTTACTCAGCTGAGATCCTTCTCTGTAGTACCGGCGAACATAATCTCGCACAGAGTTGCCCCCCGGGCCGAACCTGATAAAGAGATGGGGGCACCCCGCCTCGACAAGCCAGTCAAGAAATATATGTCTACTACAGTCAAGGGGATAGATTTGCCCCTAATCTGGAAAACTTGGTTGGTAGGATCCCAAGCATCGAGCAAATACTGCAGTAAGTTGATCTGCTGTCTCATGCTAGAAATGCGGAAGAACTTCAGCAAGCCACAGTTCCGCAGTGCGTTTACTGTAACTGGATCATGTAGGGCAAGCATGTCCTCTTCTTCATGCTCACGTTCTCACCATGTAATGGTCATCTTCCTCCAAAGATCTCTGAAAAACAAACAAGAGAAGAGTTAGATCCTGATTTTGGTAAGAAACAGGCAAAATTTCCATCAAAAATTGTGCACAGAATTCCTTCTCTGCGCCCATCGCACCTACAGCAGTGCTCTGGGTGCGTTGCATGTCAGATGCCCTTCAGACTGGCCAACATTCAACACACCTTTCGATACACAGAGGGTGCGCTGAAGGCAGAACGAGTTTTTCAAACCCCAAGGGCTCAGAAAAACTAGGAATCAAGCTCAAAATGCAAAATGGAAACCATGAAATGAAAGAGCTCAGGTTTAGCTCCTACCTGGTCCAGACGGCGCCGAGAATCGTCCACAGAATCTCCCAAAATCAGCGGATGAAAATCAAGGGGGGAAAGCACCTCCAAAGCTCCAACAAACCAAAGTTCAAATGAAATGGTAAAATGAGAGGTAAAAACACTTTTTAATTACTTTTTACGTAGTTCAAAGTAAAATATTAGTGTTCTAACTCATTTTCAAGCATATATTGTTCATTTCTGACTAGTTTGATGAAGCAGTTGAAAATATAGTACAATCTTTGAAAGAACAGAGCTATTTATGGTAAAATCAAAAAGCAACTGGATTAATCAAGCAGTTTTAGCACATAGTTCAAGCTCGTTAAAAAATAAACATAAGACATGAGCAAATGTTTCCCCCCACATTTAAGCTCGTTAAAAAATGAACTATTCCCCGGTAAATAACCATCGTGAATGTAGTACTTTAGCCGTTAAAGCCTTGGTCGTGTTTGCACCGTCACCTCCACTTTTTCATTGGCCGATCATTCACCTCCATTTGATTGTTTACCCATTTTGAGGAATAGCTGCGAAGAGTGATTTCACTAGCCATCCTTGTGACACTGTCGTGATTGGAAAATTCCAAGCCTTACCTAGAATCAGCTGCTACCCGTTTTATCACTCGTTCCTCAAAAGACGAGTCTCCTTTAAGCTCTTTTCAACTGACTCGTAAAATATGAAAAGATTACCGAGCCATTGGCCTCTCCAGCTCGTTAAAGGGACAGGAAGTGTTATCCCTCCTCTAGATTTTAATCTTTTTGGACCTGAGGGATTATTACACAAAAAGATCGAGCGCTTGTTTTGTTCGGCTCGTTAAAAGTATCGAAAATTCATCCTTTATGTATTATTTTATACTTTTTCAGACTTAAGGGATTAGATGACGAAAAAGGAATTTTGGAGTTACCTTTACGTTCCTTTTCAGACTCTCTAAAATTGAAAAGGACCGAGTTATCTTTGTCGTTAAACTCGTTAAAAAGATTAATAGCGACAAACTTGTCTATAGACGAGAACGAGTTTCACTATCACTAGGCTCGTTAAAACATAGCGATGGGTTTTCCCGAAGGGAAAATTATAGAGCAAGCATATGTTATCCTCCTCAAGCTTGACAAAAATAAATAGGTATTGGTCAGCAATGACTGGGGAAAATTGGGAAGAAAACTTGAAGAAACTTTGTTGGTAGCAAGTCGCTCTTGAACATGACACTTCCACTCCGTGTCCGAGTCGGGTTGGGTTGTTTCATTCACCGGTCACATCACCATGGTCACACCATACCATCCACATTTGGGGTTAATGCTACCAATCCATCACATCAGTGTCGCCGATATGTTCAAGAGAAGTCATTCAGAGAGTTCACCTGTGTCTCACCCACTACCATACATTATACTCCATTCTTTCATGACCGCCACCCTGAACCTTATATCACCAGATCGTTTTCACCTCCATTAAAATCATTTGCTCCGTTCCGTGTCATTGATGTGGGATTCATTAAGGCCCTCCTGTGATGGATCACTTCTTGTTGACATCAGCTCATTATCCAAGAAGTTGATCTAGGAACACCCCATTCAGTACTTTGAAGCTTGCATGCCTCAATGGCAAGTTTCTCACTTCCGGCGACAGGTTTACATCAATGGCCTTCGACTGAAAGATTTTGCGTGGTGTTCGACGCCAAGTCCTTTATTCACACCACATGAATTGTACTGCAGTACCTTGAGGGTCATTATCATTATCGGTGATTCCTCTCGCGCTTGTTAACAGTTTACATCATTGACTGGTAATCAAGCGATGTCTTTCCATGTTCGACTTCAGAACATTTCTCACGTGGATCGACTTGTACTTCGAGTGAAGATCGGACGAGATTGAAGACCCCGGATCTAGTTTCATCCATCCAGGCTGTGATATATATTCAGGGAAATAAAGACATTAAATGTACATCATTGCTGCACAGATAATCATCCACTCAAAAGGATGATGGCTCTATCAGAATCATCAGTCTACACTCAGATGATTGTCTGTCCTATGTACATGAAAATGAATTTATAAAGCTGAGCATGGGAATGCCCACCTCAGCTAGATCATGAAAATAGTATGAAGATAATGTATTGTATTGTACCTTATTACAGGTCTCCTCCCAGCATTGAAATAACTTCGGATCCTCATAATAAAGCATTTCACCCGACACCAAAAGATTAACGGCCTCATACTTTAGGGGGCAACTGTTATAGACATTTTTGGGCCCTACAACCCCAAGCATGAAATTTCCATAAACCAAGGGCTCCTAAGTCCCTAAAAGTGTTGTTCTAACCCCTAAAGGAACAAGGTCAACAAATTACAGCTTCTCCCAGAAGTTCTCCATGAGAAAATGCTCAGAATTGGTCAAAACAGGATCATTGCAGCTGCTCCACTGGCTAAGTGCATTGCATCTCTGTTACACTAAAAAATGTCACCATGACTATTTACAGTTAGTATGGCTCTATCAACAGTCATGCTATCCTCTTAGGCAAGTCTTATACCTCTGCTCTCCATGTCAAACTCCAAAAAAGAGAGAAAGTCTTTATAAATGTATTTATCTCTGGGTACGCAGGTTCTCTCAACCTTACCTGCGGGGACGCACCCAATGTTCACAAAAGCTGCGTCTTTGGACGCTCTGTAAGTAAAGGGGCAGGTGCGTCCCCCTGTAAAGGTTAAAATGCGCAAGTTTCATCTTTAAAAAGTTACTTGTGGTCATTTCTAGAGCATTCTAGAAGGTTGTTCGACGTGTATTGAGCGCATCCAGATGGTTCATGCACCCCTACCAAAGAGGAACTTATCCCATCAATAAGGGAGCTATCCCATCCAAAGAGGGGATTATCCCATTGATGGTGGACCTGATTAACCTCCTCTTGAGCACTATAAATACAGGCATTGGGTCAGAAGGAGGGGAGGTTGGAAGCTATACATTTCTAAGGGTAAATGTTGCAGGAATTAGGACTCCCATTTAGAAGCTTGTGAGGAGAGATTGCCATCTTTGCTTGTTCTATTTGGAAGTGGGTGAGCTTTGTCAAAGTAAAGGAGAAATCTTGATGGACCCTGGGAGGGACTTGCACAACACCGAGGCTCAGGTTGTATTTGTTCCTTTTGTTACCTATTAATGCAAATGAGTCCATTCTTCTCAATAACTTGTTATTTATGAGTTGTTTCATGTACTCCTTGGTCTATGTGTTAAATATGTTTTATTCTATGAGATTATCAAGTGCTATTTAATCGTTTGATTGTTAGTGTATGCAGGTTTCAAAGTGAAGGAGGAGCTCATCCGGATCAGCGGAGCTGGACTGCTACAACAGCGTTGGATTACAGGTAGGATCTAAACACTTGATTTCCCATATAGTAAATGCATGTTTAGAGAAGGATTGCTCTTGTTTGTCTTGTTTGTCACTAGAGAGTCTTAGGCTCCTAGGGAGGTTGATTTGTGTCCGCACTATCGACTCTTTCTGCCTGACAAATTGGCGACTCCGCTGGGGAATCCATTGATGTGAAAGTCTTTTCCTTTGTATGAACTTTGCTCTGAGAAAATTGGTTTATTTTTCTGGTTTTTGGCTCTGTGACTTTGTCTTTGGGTGGGTTAGCTTAGGGTTAGATTTATTTTGGTTTTTATTGAATTTTCCAGTAGGACGCACCCTCTGAGTGTTGCACAGTGCGTCCCTGGACGCACTGTCGCTGTGTGCACAGAGCGGGCCCGCACCTGTCTTAACGGGTCGCCTGCGTCCCCTGCTAAAATTTGAAAAAATTCCATTTTTTGCATTTTTTCTCTTAGATTTTGCTTTTTCTTAGTTTTTACTGCCCAGATTCATTAGTCTCTTGTCAAAGATCTTCACCTGAACTTGTTTCGATAGCATTGAGTGTTTTAGTGGATTTCATAGAAGTTTAAGCCCTAGGGTTTGATTTTTGAGTAGGTCTTGTAGTGACTTTGGCGGTAGAAGTTGTCAAGCCTTAGATATCTCTGGTTTTGTCAGCATTCTTAGAAGTCAGACCTGTCATAAATTCTACCTGTGAGAGCACCTTACCATTGAGTTGTTTCTTTGGTCAAATTTCGAAGTGCTTGTTGATTGAGTCTTGAATTCCATTTTACAAAAGAACAAAAAGATTTGAGTTTTGTTTTGACTAGTCTTTTGATTCTGCATTAGCTGGTCCTTGATTTGATTTTGGTCAAGTAAAACAACCTAGAATCATCTTTGTGAGCTTTTGCCTTGTTAGGTTTGCTTAGAGTAATTTCCTTTTTTCATTTGCTTGTGAGTCAAGTTTTCATAGATTTTATAGTTTTTGAGATTGATTTTTGTTAAAATAGATTTATATGCTTTATTAAAAAGAGAAAATACAAAAACATCTCCTTTGGAAAGTTTTGTTTCAAGTAGCTTTGAAAATTTTGAAAGAAAAAGAGTTTTTCGTGCACGTAAAGAGTGGTCATGTTTGTATGCTTGAAAAGATAAAGAGAATTGTTTCTTTGATTGTCTTTATTAAGAAAGTTGTTTTCTATAAAATTTGCATCTCTCAACTCTCTTAGTTAAGAATTTCATTGAAAAAGGAAAGTAGCGTAAATCATCTTAGGTGCATCTTTGTAGTGGTTTGAGTCGAGTCTACACACCATTGGTTTCACTTCCGCTACCTTTTGTCTTTAAGGAAAACCATAAAATTAACGCTTAAAGTAAAATCAACGTAGTAACTTTTATTTTCTAGGGCTCTGAAACACCAATTTAGATCAGGCTAGTGTCTTGGAGTAGGTGAGTAATTAACTCTCCAAGACAACAAAACCAAACAAGTAGCTTATCTTGTGATAGAATAAATCCAATTGTCTCATTTGTACTCTGGGAAAGCTCCTCTTAAAGGAGAAGCACGAGCTCGTGTCCGAACCAGTGAGGGGATCAATCCCCCCTCGTTGGGAACGACGCCAGACACGCACGTATTACAAATGGTAAACCTCGGATTAACCATTGTCGAGGAGCTAGGGGTCACTTGTCGGTAAACCTTGGATTATTGTCAAGGAGCCGGCAAGGGGATTGAGCTTGATACTCTGCCCTTGCGTGCTGTCGGAGTTTAGACTGTTCCCCAGGTGCATTTGTTGCGGTTGGTAACCTTAGTGACCATTATCTTTAGGATTCTACCGAGGTGACGGTGGAGGGAAGATCCCACTGTACCTGGAGCAGACGTCGGCTAGACTCACTTGGATTTTCTGGGGGGTTCGCTTCACTCGAGACGGTTAAAGTGGAGGAACTTGGTCCAGTCTATTCATTAAGCAGGTTGCCGGGGTAACTGTTCCACCCGCCACTTCTGTACTGAATCCAGCGATGTTGGGCTTCATCACCAACTAGCGCTTTCGGTCTGGAAGGCTACTGTTTGTGCTTGGTTTGACGCTCTAGATTCTTTAGGCGTGTGATTCAAATTTGTTTGGTTCTTTAGAGACTTTAGGTGGTTTGATTTGAAATTTTATTTTGTTTTCGTGTGTAGTAGTTAAAAGTTTTTAGCTGTGGCGGAATTACCGAGACAGTCCTGTAGACTTCGGGGCAAGTCACCTGAGATTGTTACCGGAACTGATTTGTTGAGGAAACTCCGTAGATCACGGGGTGGATCTCCTGAAGACGTCCCGAGTCAGTATGAAGGGTTGAAGGTCCTTGTAACTCCTCCTAGTGGCAGTAAAGTAGGTTCACCTGAAGAAGGAGAATCTTCCTTGGTAGTCCATCCAGATTACCAAAGTCTAGAGACAGGTTATAATCCTGAAGCTGTTACAGTTTCTGAGCTTGTTGGTAGTTTTTCGTCTGCTAGTGATAGAGGCGAAGAACCTGAAATATCTGAACCTGTTACTCCAACTTCTAGTGTTCCAGATTCACCGAGAATAGAACGAATTATCACCGAAAATCTTCCGACTGGTTTGATTGCTATCGAAGAACTTGCTCCAGAGGAAGAAATAGGTGTTTCTCACCTTGAAGATCAACTTACTATTGAGCTCAGGGAGCGTGAATCTATCTTTTACAGTCCTCCTAGAAGTACTACTTGGTACCTTTCGTTAACTAATTATTTAGACAACTCAGGGATAGGTTTTTCTCCACCTCGTACTCCTTTTCCACCTGGAGGTATTCATACTCCTGTAAATATGTCTGGTCAGTCGTCCGTGTTTACTCAAAGTCCTGAATCTTTCTTACACGGCGGTCCTTCTGTTCCCACTGGGTATCAAGCACTTTCTGGTACCTTTGCGGGGGCATCTCCTCAACCCGTTGATCATGGGTTATTAACTGGAAACAGTATACCATTGGGTGTAGGAGACATTTACATGATGTCAGTTTCAGTTCCCGTTTCCCAACCTCAAGGTGGCCAATTACCGCCTGGGGGGCAGCCTCAGTTAACGCCTGGGGGGCAACCTCAAGGTACACAAATCGTGTCTGGGGAGCAACCTCAAGGTCAGTATGCACCTATGGTACAATACATGCCTCAAGGTCAACCCCAGCCTCAATATGTACCCCAGGGTCAACCTCAGTATCAATATCAACCTCAAGGATGGCAACCTCAAGGATGGCAACCCCAAGGGTATCAACCCCAAGGGTATCAACCTCAAGGGTACCAACCTCAAGGTCAAGGTCAACCCTAGTATCAGTATTTACCCCAAGGTTATCAACCTCAAGGTCAATACTCGAGTCAAGGTTATCAACCACCTCAAGGTCAATCATATGGTCAAGGTGTGGGAACTGCACCTTTCAATTATCAATCCTATCCTCAATCCGGTTATGGACCTCAGTATTCTCAACCTGTTACGGGTCAATACCCTGGAATGTTAGTGTGGGATCCATCACAGGGTCAACAGGTGTTGCAGCCAAGTATACAGTTGGTACCTCAAGCTGGACAACCCGTAGTTTCTGGTTCACCCCAGCAACCGCAACCTGCCCAGTCAAATGTTCAAACTTCTGTAACTTCGGTAGTTACTCAGCCGCCAATTGCACCTAGTACTCCCTCTCAAACGGCTGCGGCAACTACCGCACTTACTTCTGGAGTATCGACAGCTCCGGTTTCTACTGTCTCTGCAACCACTCCTCAGGCATCTTTACCGTTGTCTGGACCTACGATTCAAACCACGGTCCAGATGCCTATGGGTCAGCCTGGTATAAGTACGGTTGTCACTTCTCAACCTCAATTTGTTCAACAACCGTACCAGGGACAGTACCAACAAAGGCAAGCTGTCCAGCAGCCAGTTTACCAGTATCAACCGTATCCTGGGTACACTTATCAACAACCTCAACAACCCCAGTACGGTCCGGTTAATCCTGGTTTTCCAGGAGGATATAATATCCCTAATGCGATTCCTGTTCCTAGTTATCCTGGATATCCTCCTCCTGGGGCTGGTGTCATGACTCAAAGTTTTAGAGATCCTAATCGGCAGTTACCGTTTATCGCAACTTTGGATTTACCAGATTTGACGCGCCTAACGAATGATCCAATTCAATATCTTTAGTTCTGGCCGCCAATGCCGAATAAGTTGCCCAGTGATATACCCAAGTTCGAAGGTAAGCCTGGAGAGGATCCGTCCAATCATGTGATGACTTACCACCTCTGGTGTGCTTCAAATTCTATCTCGGATGATTCGATCCGCTTACGTCTTTTTCAGCGTACACTCATTGGTCTCGCGGCCAAGTGGTACATTGAGTTACCACGGGCCTCTTTTTACAATTTTAGCCAGTTAGCTACCTCGTTCTTAACTCACTTTCAGTTGCCGGTCAGATACGATAACGGCACGGAGTTATTAACTTCACTAAAACAATCGACGTCCACGTATATTTCCGATCACATTCATGAGTGGAGACGTCGAAGAAGGTTGGTGAAAGTTTTTATTCCGGACCAAATCTTAGTTGAATGGTTTGTTAAATCATTGTTACCGAAGATTACTGAAGATGTAGCTAAGGCCGGAGTAGTTACTGAGGAGCAAGTCATTGCTCAGGCGCAGTACCTTGACTTAGTTTATACTCAGTCGGGTACGTTACACGAGAAGATTCCGTATCTTCCAAAATCGAATCAAATTGCTACTGCTCCTTCGAGATCTCATGCCGCTGATGGTATGATTGGTACGGTGAACACTAAGAGCAAGAAGAAGTCTTCCAAGAGTTCTACTACTCCTATAATCACCTTGCCTGATTCCCCGACAGGAGAGTCTTCTCCTGAACTTTCCGCCGATATTCACGCTGTAGAGTCATCTACGGCCAAATCAAAAAACGGTGGAAAGAAGAAAGGAAAGAAGAAGGCTAAAGCAGACAAGGCTCCGAAGGAGAAAACAGAAAAGTCGGAAACCAATGACGAAAAGCGCAAACCTCGATATCCTTGTCTTATTTGTGAAGAGGATCATTTTACAAGAGATTGCCCTCATCGGGCCGAGGTTGTGAAAATAGTCAAAGGTTCTCCCCCTCCTGCTGTGTTGAAAGATCCATTTCCAAAGCAGGAGAGTAAGATGATAGGTTCTTCCTCGACTGCCAGTGAAGAACCCATTTTGATGATGTCTCATGTGAGGATTGCGACTCGATCACAAGATTATGGTAGTAAGAATCCTGTTGATGGTAAGGAAGCAGAATCTTCTCACTCTAACCCATCAACCTCAGCTCCTGGTTCCGATCCACTACAGATCGAGAAACCTAACCCAGACTTAGTAATCAAACCGCCCGCCAAGGGTGTACTTCGAAGGTCTGCTTTCAATCCACATGCGAGAGCAGCCCAGAATTACAACATTGTTGAGGACTTAGCTGTTTCACCCTCAGCAATGTCGGCGTTAGAAGTGCTGCAATCATGCCCAGCACAACGAAAATTACTTTTGTCGGCTATCGGAGCTGTTGATGTTCAGGACCCGAACCTGATAATCTTCGATCTAGAAAATAGTACACCGCGTCTACCCCATCAAATGGCTTTCCAAATCCCAGTGATAGTCAAAAACAGGCCTATTCATCGGACTGTGATTGATGAGGGAGCTTCTACGTGTATTATGTCGATTCAATGTTGGAGATCTCTTGGTTCTCCTTCGTTGAACCAATCCCCCACCATCCTTAAGGCCTTTGATGGCCGTGGGTTCCGTCCGTTTGGTATTCTACAGGAATTACCTATAGGGGTAGAAGGTAAAACCGTTAGTCTGGATGTGGAAGTGGTTGATGCCCCTCTAGACTACAACCTTCTTTTGGGTCGAAGTTGGTCATATGCTATGACGGCGGTCGTTTCATCGGTCTTCAGAGTAATTAAGTTTCCATATAACGGTAAGATCGTGACTATTGATCAGCTGACATACTTTTCATCCGACCCAGCCTCTTCAGAGAGTATCCAGCATGTCGGTAAGACGACAATCCCTTATAGGGACGTTGGCGTAGGTTTAGTTAAAGATTCCGGTTTACTGGGAACTTTTCCTTTCCCTCCAATCAACGCAGACCCTTCATTTGCATCAATTCATATGATTACATCAGAAAACATTATTTATGATGATCCTTGGATCGTCCCATCTGAATCTGAGATAGACTCATTCGGTGATGCTATGCCTTTGAGTCCATATGAAATTGCTTATGAAGCTGTCATGTCTTTTACCGACTCGCGTTCAACCCAAATCGACCAAATGAATGTGGTCAGTGAAGAATCACTTTTCACATCATCCTTAGAACGGATAGCGTTTCCCGAAGTCGTGTCATCTGACGAACAACTTCGCGAAATCCTAAGTGTAGACGATCTACCATGGGAAGATCTCCATCACAGATCTTCGTTTTTACCTAAGATGATGTTCTTGAAAATGATTTTTCATCTATCTTTACCGCTGAATATGTCAAAGACGCTCAGAATCCAATGAAACATCCTGATTCAGAGTTGAATTTAGGGAGTATTTCTCGTACTATTCCCATTGATATTTCAGTGAAGCCCGGAATTGAGGAGAACATTCATATAGGTGCCGCATGTACAGAAGATGAAATCCAAACTTACAAGGCCCTATTCCAAGAATTCCGCGATGTGTTTGCCTGGTCTTACGAGGAAATGCCCGGAATCGATCCTGCCATTGTTGTTCATGAAATAAAAACCTACCCGGATGCTAAACCCGTCCGGCAACGGTTGCGTCAGATTCACCCTCGAAAAGCGGCTGCGATTAAAGCAGAAGTCGAAAAGCTGTTGAAAGCAGGTTTCATTTATCCGATCCCGTTAACGGATTGGGTATCGAATATTGTTCCGGTCAACAAGAAACAAGGAACAATAAGAATCTGTATCGACTATAGGGATATAAATCGAGCTTGTCCAAAAGACAACTATCCTACGCCTTATATCGATCAAATTATTGATGATTGTGCCGGAAGTGAAATGTTTTCCTTTATGGATGGTTTTTCGGGCTATAATCAAATCAATATTCTACCTGCCGACCAACCAAAAACGACATTCATTTGTCCATGGGGGACATTTGCTTATTGCAAATTACCTTTTGGGCTTAAGAATGCCGGGGCCACTTTTCAACGGGCGATGTCTTATGCATTTCATGACATCAAGCACATTGTGCAACCGTACCTCGATGATTTGCCTGCTCATTCTTTACATCGAGCTGATCACCTTGTCCACTTACGAGCAATCTTTATGAGGTGTAGGCATTATCGAATTCGGTTGAATCCCCACAAGTGTGTTTTCTGTATAGAAACAGGTCGATTGCTAGGATTTGTTGTTTCAAAAGCCGGCATTCGCGTCGATCCCTCGAAGGTCGAAGCTATCATCAAATTGCCTCCTCCTTCGAGTTTGCGCCAACTCCAAAGTTTGCAAGGGAAAGCGAACTTTTTACGCCGATTCATCCCAAACTACGCCGAGGTCACTAAAGGTTTTACACGGTTGTTGAAACAGAACGCTCAATTCTTTTGGGATGAGATTGCCCAACAATCTTTTGATGCACTTAAACACGCGTTGACCCATGCACCGTTGTTGCATCCTCCCAACTACAACCAGGACTACTTCTTATACCTCGCAGCTTCGCATTCCACCATTGGAATGGTGTTAGTTCAAGAAGATGAATTCGGAGCGGAACATGTGATATATTATCTCAGTAGGACCTTAAATCCCACTGAGCTAAAATATTCGCATGTGGAGAAATTGGCCCTGGCAGCCGTTCAAGCTGTCCAGCGTTTTCGTCACTACATTCTTCTCCGTAAAACTACAGTTATTTCGGATTGCAACCCTATGATTTACATTTTGACAAAACAATTGCTAGGGGGCAAGTACTCTAAATGGATCGTTATCCTGCAAGAGTTCGACTTGGAATTCGAGAAGTCCAAGTCTAAGAAATCTTTGGTTTTTGCGGAATTGATGTGTGATTTCCCTCGTGCTGACACAGAGACTGTGGCAGAGGAGTCCATTGCGGACGAATCTTTGTTTCTTATCAGTACTTTAGATCCGTGGTACGGGGATATAATCATCTATCTCCAAACCCAAACCTTTCGGCCTGAAGCTTCAAAGGCGGAACGTCGAAAAATTCGGTTTCAATCCCAGCAATACAAAATTATTGGAGATACACTTTATCGCCGGGGGGCAGACTTAGTTTTTCGACGTTGTTTAACTCACGAAGAGGCTGAGAGGGTTTTGAATGATTGTCACTCTGGAGCATGTGGCGGTCATATGTCTGGGTATGCCACAGCTCAGAAGGTGTTGCGCGCTGGCTATTTCTGGCCGTCTATGTTTAAAGATTGTATCATTGCAGTCCGGAAGTGCCACAACTGTCAAGTGTTTGATCGCAAGATGCGCGCACCACCTGCTCCTCTCCACCCTATAATTGCCGTTGGTCCATTCGCCAAATGGGGTATCGACTTTATTACTTGTAACCCTCACTCGGCCAGGGGGCATGCGTATATCATCCTCGCGGTTGATTATTTCACTAAATGGGCCGAGGCGATGCCTACATTCGACGCAAGCGGCAAAACAGCTGCAGTTTTCGTATTCAATCATATTATAACTAGGTTTGGTGTCCCACAAGCAATCATTACTGACCATGGGAGCCATTTTCGAAACATCATGATGACTGAGCTTACAAGCCAGCTTGGTTTGCGCCACGATAGCTCTACTCCTTATTATCCGCAAGCCAACGGTTTGGTTGAGTCTATCAACAAAGTTCTGGTTATCATGATCCGACGAACCATTGGTATTCATCGGTCGAATTGGCACAACATGTTATTTTCAGCGCTATGGGCATATCGAACCTCAGTGAAAACTTCAACAGGGTTCACTCCTTTCCAGCTAGTTTATGGCTTGGAAGCTGTGTTACCCATTGAATGCGAAATCCCATCACTTCAAATGGCTGTCGAATTACTTCCAGCTACTTCCGAAGAGGAGAAACGTTTATTGTACTTAGCTAAATTAGATGAGACTCGACGTGACGCTGCATTGGCAATCGAGACTCACGCGAAACGAATGAAAGCTCAGTATGATAGAAATGTGACCCCTCGAAGTTTTTCGGAGGGAGACCTAGTGCTATTATATGATCAAGCTAACGATAAGCTAGGTGCTGGAAAATTCGTTCCTATGTGGCATGGACCCTATATTGTAAAGCGAAAGCTAGCAAAAGGGGCTTATGAGCTGGTAGATTTTGATGGGGACTCTTTGGGTAAACCCAGAAATGGACTTTACCTAAAGAGGTATTATGCTTAAATGGTGGGTATGGAGAATTTTTAGTTAGGTTAGGTTTTCTTTCTAGCTAGTATGTTTGTTAGTTTAGTCAGTGTGCTTAGCTTAGAGAGTGTGTTTTTCGTCGTTATTCTGGCTTATCTTGGTTTTACTCTTGATATTGCAGATGTCGACGCCTCTCCAAACATACATTGGATTTGCTGATGGTGCTTGTCGTAGTACACGGAATATTTCTTCCGCAGCTTGGGTTATCTATTCACCCTCTGACGAGTTAGTTTCTATGCATGGGGTAAGCCTCGGTCAAACAACGAACAACATTGCAGAATACAGTGCAGTGGTTGAATTATTATCCGAATCTATTTCATTTGGAATTCGACGTTTGATAGTGAGGTTAGATTCTGAACTTGTTGTATTACAGCTTAATAGAGTTTATGCCATTAGAAATCCTGTGTTATTAAGGTTGTTTTTGAGAGTGCGTCTCTTGGAACGTGAATTTGATTACATTGAATATCAGCATATTCCAAGGTCTTTAAATACATTAGCAGATGCAATTGCTTCTCGAATGTTGGACAGACATTTACAATAATCATGCAAGTAAATTTAAAAACATTTCATCACATATGTTAAACAAGATAAGCCGGTAATAGTGATATATATATAGATAGGAGTGTGTCAAAAAAATATACATCGTCTTCGATCATAGGTTGAAAAACACCTTATGATCGGCAAAAATGATAAAGTACAAAAAGTCAAAAATGTCACATGTGTCTACAAAGTGACTAGCCAATCACTGGTGGTGCTCCCTATACGACACCACTGCACGGGCTACCTTACACAAAAATCTCCTAAACAGTCCAGGGACTGCGACTACATAGCGCTGAAGTCTGATAGGAATATCATCTATGGTGGTCTCAGGTATATCCACCGTCAGACGCTCTAGATCCTGCTCCAACTCAGCTAGTGACTCTGCAGCCGCGTCCTGTGGGGCCGGTACCGGTGCAACTGGATGTCTCCTCTCAAAAGGCCGGAGGTTGGCTGGGCGCTGTGGACCAACATCTGCATTTTAAAAAATTTTACTGTCAGTTTTGAGACGATATATATAAAAAACAAAAAAAATACATAATTTGAAAACTTGTGAAAAATAAAGTACCTCTGTCATCCCATTGTTCTCCCTGTGGAAGAACCATGTCCGGATCACCTCGAAAATCTACTCCGGCATACGGAAAGTCCTGGATCAAAAAAACCTGGTCCTCTAACCAGTGAAAATAACTATCAGAGAATCGAACAACTGCCGCGCCCTCGTCAGGATATCGGGCCATCACCGTAACCCATCGTATTAGCTTTGGCTCCCGAGGACCCAAGATATCAACAGTGAGTTGCTGAGGGATCAGCATCGGAACTCTCTCTAAGGCAAAGCTCACAACTAGAGGCCCATATCCAAAGGTCTTCAGTCGTCCGTCCTTTGCCCTAGTCAGTTGGCTCTTCATATTAGCCGACACAGCATCACACCAGTTGAAAATGGTGCCTTGGTAACAGTCAATCGCCATCCGCATTTGGGACCCGGAGGCAATATGTAAAGCGGCCGCGCCGCAAATTCTGGTAACCGTGAAAGCTATAACTTTGAGTTCACGCAGAGAGATGTGTTTGATTTCCACGCCTTTCGCATGGTGAGCATTGGGTGTGCACCAATCCGCCCGGAGACTAGCAAGGGATTGGCCACCCGGCCTAGTCCCGGCTAGATTGAGTTGCTCGCCTCTATTTGGCAAGCCAGTGAGAAAGTATACATCAGAGGGCTCTATCTCGAGCTGGTGCCCTCCTATGTAAAAGCATTGCTCTTGAACGTTCCATCTCTCAACCAGCCATTCTAAGAATCTCACCTGAGCCCTCATGCCAGGTATGGCCCAGTATTTATATAGCCCGCATGCTTTTAGGGCATCAATGGAAGGTTGATGTTCAATTGCAGCTAAATCAACGTCCTCGTGCTCTCTTTCTCTCCAATCCAACATGGTGAGTGCCCTACACACCAAGAAACAATGATTAGAATTAATTTGGGGAAATTTGAATGGTTGTTTGTGAGGATTGGGGTTTCAAATTCCGCATTCCATGGAGGACGCACCCCGCGTTTAGAATACAGGGCGTCCGGACGCAGCTGGCCTGAAGGTGGGCTGCGTCCCCCGACCATTTTCCTGTATAGGAAAAAGTCGGGGGATGCAGGTCACCCAAAGGGCACCTGTGTCCACCGCAGAGCGCATTTTGAAACCTAAACCCCCCCAAAAAAACAAAACTAAAACCTAAAATACAATTTTAATCGGATGAAATTGAAGAGTAGGATGTTGTAAAATACCTGGAAGAGACGGCGTTCGATTCTGACGGTCGGATTTTCCGCAGCAACCACGGGAAGTTTCTTGCCAAAAGCCCTTTTTTCAACCTCAACAGTAAAACGGTAAAAATGACATCGTAAAAAAGTCTTTTTATAGGTTTTTTGGATGAATTTGTTCATTTTTCACCATGGAAGGATGTTTTTCGATGTATTTTTGCCTATCTTAAACAGGTATGAGTAATGTGTTGTTTTTGTGCAGGACAAAGGAACTTAGAGGGAAAATTGTCATTTTTCACAAACCAAAATATCAGAGTCATCTTTTAAGCCCTTTTCTGACTCCTAAAAAATGAAAAGATTGCCGAGCGTTTCTTTTACACTCGTTAAAACGGAATTAAAAGACGGTCCCCTTATAGCTCTTTTCTGACCGTAAAATCAGGAAAATATTTTCGGGTTTTTGTCGTTTCAAACTCGATACGGAAATAAAACGACGTGTCCTTGATCGCTTTTTACTTTTCAGGTCAGTGGCACTAATTATGAAAGTACTCCTTGGTCGCAAGATCAAGCGGTTCCCCCAGGTATTATTTTATACTTTTTCTGGCTTGAGGGACACAAATCTACGAAAAATTTCAACTTGGAGTCTTCTTAAGTTTTTCAGACTCTCTAAAATTGAAAAACGCCGAGTTTCTCCTATACTGGGCTCGTTAAAATTTCACAGTAAAGGACCTGTTCAATTACAAACAGGAACGAACCACTCCTTCTAGGGTTCGAATCAAAACTAGGTTGGACTCATCCGAAGGATGAGCTTATAATCAAGCATATGTTATCCTCCTCAAGCTTGTTAAAAATAAAGAGGTACTTGCCAGAAATGGTGGGGGAAAAGAGAGAAGAATGAGCCTATTTGTTACCTTTTGTCTCAGAAGAAACTTTATTACCACTCTTGAACACGACACTTTTCATTCACCTGGGTTGGGAAATCCTTTACCTCACAGTTGATCAAACCACTTTGAAAGTCTTCAGCCGGGTTCCGGGGATTAACTTTGAGTCGTTTATCACCAAACCATCTGTTGTGTCGTTATGTGTTCAAGAGGTCTGCAAACAAAACTTTCATCTGCAAAATACTTATCATCCATTTAACCATCCCTGAGTCAGTCCTTACAGCAACATTTCTTCAACTTGAACAATGATTTCGTGTTGCGGGCTTGCCTACAACAAGTCGCTTTCTATCGACATCAGCACATTATCTAGAGAGATGACTTAGAAATCGTCAGTACCTTGAAGTCTTCATGCATCAATGGCAGGTTTCTCGCCTTTGACGTCAGTTTACATCATTGACTTTCGATCGAAGGATTCCGTGAAATGTTCGACATCAACTCATTCATTCACATCTCATGGATTGTACTGGGTACTTTGAGAACCATTGACATTACTGGTGGTCGGCCTCACGCTTGTTAACAGTTTACATCATCGACTGGTAATCAAGTGGTTTCTACCATGTTCGACATCAAATCATTTATTCGCATGGCTAGAATCGTACCAATTCGGGAAGTAGAAATGAAGACCCTGGATCTAGTTTCCACCATCCAGGCTGCGAGGAGTTTTGTATTCATTTAGACTAATCATAAACAGATGGCTGCGCCCATACTGTGTCTACAAAAGTCTATGATTATGATGTACTGCAAGATCATTCCTGTATCAAAGTAGTTAGTCCGTTAGTTAAAGTTTTAATCTGAGTATGGGAATGCCTACCTCAGTGATGATATAATCTTATACATGTATTTTGTGTTGAAAATTGCAGGTTCTGACCAGGCTCTCCACGAGATAATCCTTGAAATGATAAAGTGCTTCACCCTTCCTAGATAATACAAAACCCTAATCTATTACAGGCTTCGCACTTTAGGGGGCAATCTGTTACACTAAAAAATGTCACCATGACTATTTACAGTTAGTATGGCTCTATCAACAGTCATGCTATCCTCTTAGGCAAGTCTTATACCTCTGCTCTCCATGTCAAACTCCAAAAAAGAGAGAAAGTCTTTATAAATGTATTTATCTCTGGGTACGCAGGTTCTCTCAACCTTACCTGCGGGGACGCACCCAATGTTCACAAAAGTTGCGTCTTTGGACGCTCTGTAAGTAAAGGGGCAGGTGCGTCCCCCTGTAAAGGTTAAAATGCGCAAGTTTCATCTTTAAAAAGTTACTTGTGGTCATTTCTAGAGCATTCTAGAAGGTTGTTCGACGTGTATTGAGCGCCTCCAGATGGTTCATGCACCCCTACCAAAGAGGAACTTATCCCATCAATAAGGGAGCTATCCCATCCAAAGAGGGGATTATCCCATTGATGGTGGACCTGATTAACCTCCTCTTGAGCACTATAAATACAGGCATTGGGTCAGAAGGAGGGGAGGTTGGAAGCTATACATTTCTAAGGGTAAATGCTGCAGGAATTAGGACTCCCATTTAGAAGCTTGTGAGGAGAGATTGCCATCTTTGCTTGTTCTATTTGGAAGTGGGTGAGCTTTGTCAAAGTAAAGGAGAAATCTTGATGGACCCTGGGAGGGACTTTCACAACACCAAGGCTTAGGTTGTATTTGTTCCTTTTGTTACCTATTAATGCAAATGAGTCCATTCTTCTCAATAACTTGTTATTTATGAGTTATTTCATGTACTCCTTGGTCTATGTGTTAAATATGTTTTATTCTATGAGATTATCAAGTGCTATTTAATCGTTTGATTGTTAGTGTATGCAGGTTTCAAAGTGAAGGAGGAGCTCATCCGGATCAGCAGAGCTGGACTGCTACAACAGCGTTGGATTACAGGTAGGAACTAAACACTTGATTTCCCATATAGTAAATGCATGTTTAGAGAAGGATTTCTCTTGTTTGTCTTGTTTGTCACTAGAGAGTCTTAGGCTCCTAGGGAGGTTGATTTGTGTCCGCACTATCGACTCTTTCCGCCTGACAATCTTACCTAAATACATTGTGAGGGTGCGTTGCATTTCAAAAGTCCCTTCTGTGGGGTGCGATGGACGAGAAATGACAAATGGCAGTGTCATTCCGCGAGGTGGAGAGGCAATGGAAGCTTCCAGAATCTTCTCCTGTGACACTTGCCTCACTGAATTCGACCAAGGATGAGTAAGAGGCCATCAGTCTCCAAGTGGAAGCAAGAACTATCAGAGAGAAGACACTAATCAAATCACAAGCTGACTCATCCCCCTTACATATATCTATATATGGATCCCTTATCCCAGAGATCCAGAGGCTGGAATTTTGCATATTGTAAGGAATTGTTGTTGGTTTCTTGAGACCAACATCAAATTGTTGGGTGATCTAAGCTTTGTTTGAGGTGAAGAGGGGCTTCTTTGCTGGGAGGTTGATGCTGGGTCAGAACAACTGGTTGTAACTCCTCCTGGCTCTTTTCTTGTTTATCAATAAAAGTTATTTGAGTTTTCCTCCATGTTGTTGTATCATTGATGCTTGTTACATTTGTATGGTCAATTTACATCTGATCCTAGATTGTTTATGATTATAGATCCATGTCTTTGTATAGTGCTATGCTTCTGTGATCTTACAGGTACTTTGTGAAGCTGGGCGTGCAAGGGAGCAGGTAGCTGTGGACTATCAAAGAAGGGAGGGATCAAATCAAGAGATTAGCGCAAGACAGAGGTTGGTCTTTCTGTTCCTCTCTATCTATAATTCATAAAGGAAAAACAAAAGTAGTTTTTCTCTATTTGTTTCTAAGGCAGTTGTCACACCTTAGTGGGATAGAGCAGTTCTAAATAGACACTTTTCCCTGTAACACGGGGAGCCTGTTCTACAGAAGCTGTGTCACTGTGAGTTTCCCCCTCATAATCTGATGAAACTTCTGATGCCATTACTGCTATTTATACCCTGAATTTCTTTGCTGCCCTCTGAATCCAATGACACTGATGAATGCTCTAAAAATCTGTTACCAAGGGGACAATAAAACAGGGGAGTGTTAGGAGGGGAATGATGAAAAGGGGGATAGGGGTTTAAAGGGGAAATTTATCAGGGATTTGGGAGTGTTTGGGGTGTGGTTTTGATGGGGTAGGTTTAAGGCACTTTTGAGCTATATGAGTAAAGGGGACAAAGGGATAGGATTGCACTGTAGCTTGGGTAACCATTAGGGGAAAATGCTCCAGAGGAATTAGCTGACAGAGGTAGGGTAGGAGCATAATTGATAATTAAGTTACTGTAGCAAAACCCTAGCTATTTTTCCATTCTTTGTGCCATTTTGTGTCTGCTTGATAGAAGTTTTCCTTTGATTTCATGGCCACCAAGATATATTTTTCCTTGAGTTAAGGATCAGTGGTGAAAATATTTATGGGCATTTTTGCAATGTTGATAGCCAATTTAAAAAAATTAGGGAGATTTGGTGCTTTTTTAGGCTCACAGGCCTGTGCGCCGCGCTCCGGGTATGCGCCGCGCCAGTGTAAAGTTAACACTGTGGCCGGGCTCCCAATGCGCCGCGCCACATTGTGTGTGCATTGCGCAAGGTCAAACGACACAATTTGCTTGGAAAAACAGGGGATGGGTCTTAGTGGAGGTTTTTAAGGGGTTTTCTAAAGAGATATGGGGGATATGGAGGTGAAAACGATGAGGAGTGAGAGGAAAAGGAGAGGGGAAACAAAACCTTGGTGGATTCTTCAAATTTACAAACCCCCATTATCATTTTTTCTTTGAGGATGATTGGCATGGATGGCCAATACGTTTTGGATCTCACTTGACGTCTTAGAAATAGCTAAACATTGACCAAATTGATTGGAGGAGAGGTGTTATAAAGCCTACCTCATGATTTGATAGCTTTCGCAAAGATTTGAAATGGTTTGGCACTGTTTTGGGCCGCTGAACTGTGTGCACCACGTGCAATTCCCAGTGCGCCGCGCGCCTTATATGCGTCACGCCCTTGCAAATTTTCCACTGCGGACTGGCTGCCAGTGCGTCGCGCTCCCTGGTGTATGCGCCGTGCTCTCTGTAATCGCCTCCCAACTCACTCAAACCCTCATGAATTTTCTCTTTTACCTCTGTAATTTCTTTCCAAGCTTGCCAAAGCACAAATGATTTTTGTTTTGGGCTAAAACATGTATATATAGGCTTTGGGAGAGTTGGGTTTAATTTTTTCTTCTTTGAAACCCTCTTTCTAATGTTTGAGTTGTGCACTTTTTATTGACTTTAAAACACTCTGCTTTTCCATTTTTCTTCGAAATTGTGGCTCTCTTGATGAAATTTTTTGGCATTTCTTTGCGAGGACTGTGTGACTGGGCCTCTGGCTTTGAAATCCATGACTGCATCTGAAAATTTCAACTGTCGATTTTTAGAAAATTTTGTCATAGTTGACCTTGTTTGACTGTTCTTCAAAACAGAGTTTTGAAGAAGAGTCGATGTCTCTTGTGGTGATGATGAAGCTTTCTGCACTGTAGGTGTATAAGGTCTCCCTCTGGCCTGCATGGCTTGTTCTGGACATGTTTTCAGAGACCAAACTGATGAATTTCTAGACCCAAACCATAAAAAATGACTCTGTCCTGTAACAGGACCAGACCTTGACTATCATGAATTTGATTGATTTTGGACCAAGACCTGAACTAGCAGAGGCTAGACATGAGGTAAAATGAGTAGCATTACTTTCTCCGTCAAATCATGACATGTCCCTAGCGAAATGCAATTGAGTGGATGAAGCAGGACACCTAAAATTGAAATGCACAAAGAGCTTTGGTCTCTGACAGAGGGCTGACCAGACCGACTCTAACACATCCCATATTTAACTAACAATTATTTGTGTGATAACACATAATAAGACACAAATTCTAGTGAGAAATAGAGTAGTATAAAAATGGTGCAATACAACATGAAAAAATCCCATCATAATCAAGAAGAGGACTTTGTTGGGAAGAAGTCAAAGGAAAAATCACCTAATTGGATGGATACTCTTAGGATCTTGAGCATTGAAATCATAATTTGTAAGGTAGACAATGAAAATATCGTCATAGCGTGAGAAAATCCAATATAGACCAATGCCATGATTTTGCAAACATTATCAGATCTAAAAAGGAAAAAGAGACATGATCTTGGTGCTATCTATTTATCCAGACACAAATCCAAGAAAATTCCATCTGAAATATGTAAACATGGATTGGAGACTAATAAGGCAGAATGTAGCAAGTCAAAGAAAATGCAAAGATATGCAAGTGAAGGCAGAGAGGGGAGAAACCCCACCCAACACTCCAGAAAAAGATTCAAACAACCATGACCACGTGTCAAGTGTTGCAACGAGAAAACACCACCATCAAAGGAAGAGTGAGAAAAGCTTAATGTTGGAGGAGTTCAAGAAAAACCCCCAACATTTGATGAAGAGTTAAGACGGAAGAAGAGTCAGAAGCTTGGCAGTTGGGAATGAAGAAATACTTTGGACTTCATGACAACTCTAAAAACATGAAGAGAAGAGTATCCATTTTCATCTTGAAGGGAAAAGTTGATATATGGTGGGAATGAGAAATAGCAAGGACATTAGAGAAAAGGAAATATCATGGAGAAAATTTGAAAAATATTTTCGTGAGACGTACATGTACGAGAGGTACTATGACAGTAAAACTAAGGATTTCTATAAGCATAAGCTAAGATAGTTCACCTTGTATGCCTACACTAACATTTTTTTTGGAGTTTCTAAGGTATATACCATATATTAAGGATGAGAAGGTAAAGATTCATAGATACCTTAGTGGGTTACCATAGTCCGGCTAAGATAGGATTGAATCTGATGAACCAAGGATGTTGGAGGACACCATATAGAAAGCCAAGTATTTATATGATCAGTCTAAGCACATGGTTGAGTTTTGAACAGATTAGAAGAAGGACAAGACTATTTTTAAAGTAAAAGGACCAAAACCTTATGGGTAACTATGATCAGACTAAGCACAAAGTTGAGTTTCGAATAGATTATAAGAAGAAGAAGGACAAGGCTATTTTTAAAGGAAAAGGAGCAAAACTTTATGGGTACAAGCAGATGGGGAAAAAATCCAATTTAACCACTCTTTTCAAGGGTGAAATCAAGTGAAATTTCACTATTGTCAATAGAGATCATCCTATCAAAACAGCAAGAGAAGAGCTTGAGGATCCCAAAAGAAATCCATTGTGATATTGGGGTGTGGAGAGGACAATATACTGAAGAATTTCCCTCACCAACAATAGAAAAGTAAGAGGTTGTGCAAAGTACAAGATGAAACAATGGTGAACGATGTTGGTCATAATGGTGCCTCGAATTTCTTCAGTGTTGGATAACCGGCAAGAACATCATCAAGCTTCAGTTATTGAAATGGAAGGTATGGTCATCAACCAGCCTGTTTCAATTTTAATTGATTTGGATTCTAATTTCAATTATATTAGCCCAAAATTTACATAAACGTGTACCTTGCAAAAGATATCACATGCCAAGTCTTGGTTGGTCTAACTAATGATAGGAACCAAGAAGAGAGTGAAAGAATTAGTGGAATTATGCCACCTATAACCGAATAGTATGCCCACAACAATAAACCTCCATATAATTTTTTTGGGTTTGTAGGACATTTTAATTGGCATGAACTAGTTGGAAGCCCACATAACCAAGGTGGAATCTTATAATAAATCATTGGAAAGCCTCAAAAATGAAGGTAAGGAAAATATATTACAAGGGGTGAGAAAACCTATATTTTTTAGGTAGATCTTAGCACTACAAGTAAAGAAGTGCAGCTGGAAGGGGTGTTCCCTACTCAAGATCCAGGTAATCAGCATAATAGATAACAATAAACACAGAATCAAATATCGCCCTATATTAAAGTAATACAACAATGTATTTCTATAATAAATACCAATATTACCACCTAGGAGAGAAATCAACTTCTCCATTGAGTTGATTCCCAGTTGAATGCTAGTTTCTAAGGCCCCATATCGCATGAGCATGCTAGAGTTGGTATAATTAAAGTTATAGTTGAAAGAGATGCTAGATAATGGGTATATCAAACCCATTATGTCACCCTAGGGATCCCCAATACTATTTGGAAAGAAGAATGGCATACTATGATTGTGTATTGATTATCGGTCATTGCATAAAGATACAGTGGAGAAAAAATACCCACTACTAAGAATTCATGATCGATCTGAACAAATGAGAGGAGCCACAATATTTTCCAAAATAGATTTAAGATCTGGCTATCATCAAGTTAGAGTTAAGAGAGAAGATATACATAAGACAATGTTTAGGACATGATACGAGCACTATGAGTTCATGGTGGTGTCATTCAAGCTTACAAATTCCCTAGCCACATTTATGTGTCTGATGAATAATGTCCTCATCCAATACTTGAAAAAAATTGGTGTTTGTAGATGATATATTGGTTGACTAAAAAACTAGAGAATAACATGAAGATCACTTGAACTTAGTTTTGCAGTTGTTAAGGGAACACAAATTGTATTCTAAACTCAACAAATGTTAATTTTTTAGGTTAGAAGTTCAGTATTTGGGACATGTCATCTCAAAGGAAGGTGTATTCATGGATCCTAAAAAGATTAATGCCATTATGGAGGGGCCCACTCCCAGAAATTCCATAGAGGTTAGATCCTTCATGGGATTGGCTGGATACTACCAATGGTTCATTCAATATTTTTCAAACATTAGACATCTAGTCATAGTGTTATAAAAGAAAGGAACAAAATTCCAATGGACATCAGAGTGCGTAACTAACTTTGAGAAACTCAAGCATTTGCTCGCGCATGCATCTATATAGAGAAAATCTTATCTAGAGAAGGATTTCTTAGTTTGCACAAATAACTGTAAGGAAGGACTAGATGGGTTCCTAATGCAAGAAGGGCATGTGATTTTTTATGAACCAAGAAAATTAAATGAGCGTGAAAAGAACTATGTCACCCACAAATTGGAACTTGCAGTAATTGTTCCTGCACTAAAGACATGGAGGCACTACTTGCTTGGGATAAAATTTGTTTTGATGTTAGATCATGGAGGGTTGATATACTTTTTTGATCATCCTATATTAAATGCAAGAGAGGATAGATGGCTAGCTCTAATTATTGAATTTGAGTTTGAGATCAAGCATGTCAAGGGCAAGGAGAACAAAGCAGCAGATACACTTAGTAGAAGTTTACAAGTGGATCACTTAGCAGCCATAAGCACTTGTGAATTGACATCAAAGAAAAGATCAAAGAGTAATTTCACATGATGAGAATTTCCAACATTCAAAGGAATTTTTATCACAAGAAACAGAGGGAAAACTTAACAAGGAC
This sequence comes from Pinus tabuliformis, assembly GCA_031772625.1. Taxonomy (NCBI): domain Eukaryota; kingdom Viridiplantae; phylum Streptophyta; class Pinopsida; order Pinales; family Pinaceae; genus Pinus; species Pinus tabuliformis. The sequence continues at coordinate 646,597,410 of CM062817.1, forward strand.
TAAAATCTCATTGATGACGATATGTTGTTGTTTAAATATAAATGATATTGTTAATTTTTGCAAATAGGGTCAAATTCCACGTTGGAAAACTCAGATGACCAAGTTGATGCTTTCATTAAATTCGTCTTTTCGAGAGGACCCAAATCAACCTAAAGATCACCTAATTTGGTGAAACAGAAGTTAAGTTTTGAATAATTTTATTCATACATACATTATGGAATGGGTCAGCCCTAACCACATGGATAAATGCTTGGCTCAATCTTAACCCCAAGTTAACCCTAAGTAAATCCTATAAAAAAAAAATCAAACTCAAGTTCATTTCAACACATCATCGTCTTTCTATTCTTCTATACGTCAAAAGGAGTTCGCACAGGGTCCAAAATTACAGACGAAAGGTTCACTCTGAGTTTGGGTTTCCTGGATCTCAGTCACTGGCACAGATCAAGACATTTTTTCCCTAGTCACAGGCACATAATAGCAAGGGGGTTTCTCTGGATCTCTGGTCACTTAGAGACAATTTAATGAGAGCGACTCTAGGTTCATAGGCATATCAGAAGGTTTCGTTCCCCGGTCGCTCACACGAAGTAGTCCTAGGAGCGACCAGGACATCTCAGTCACTCGCATAGCTATAGTAAGGGAGCGACTCTAGGTTTTAGTTATATTATTCCATAGTTACATGCATGAAGGCCTCTTGAGAGCGACTTTGCAGTCACAGTCGCTCGCATACAATATCTGAGAGAGCGACCCAGGAGTTTTGGTTGTCGCAGACAATGTTGATGAGGGTGACCCAGTTTTGATCGAGGGTTTGACATCTTGGCTTCAATAAACTTTAGTGATCTAGTAGATCTAGATTTTTATATGCTGTTACATGGATCTATAGATCTAATTTGTTATTATCCACTGCAATTACATGTATTGGGCTCATTGTACTCTCTGCTGAAATATTTTTATGACGATCTACTAAAGAAGAATATTTGAAAGGGTTTCCCCCTAGTGGGGTTTTTCCCTGACCTTGGACCAATCTTCTGTCTCTTATGGTTCTGTTGTTGTCTTGTTTGTCACTGCACATATTGTTCTTTCTTCAGTTGCATTTATGATTGATTATACTGTTAATAATTAGATGCATTGTTAATGAAAAGAAATATTGAGCTAAAGTAACTGGTATAGCATAGAACAATCAGAAAATTTAACATGGTATCAGAGCTTAGGTGAAGGAAAAGCCAAAAAGAAGACAAGCATTGAATCCCTCTCTTTCAAATAACAGATTGTCAAGTCAAGGTCAAGATGTCATCTTCTACCTTCAAGAAGCATGAAAAGTTGGGTGATGCATCAAACTTTGTTGCATGGAAAGTCAGATTGGAAATCATAGCTGACAACAATGATGTGCTAGAATACATTCAAGGAAGGATTCCTAAGCCTCCAGAAAATGCTTCTGCTTCTCTTAAGAACAGGTACAAGAAAGGTGAGTCCAAAGCAAAGCAAATTCTAGCTGATGGTTTACAAGATCATTTACTTGCATATGTTGGGAATTTAAGAAAGTCTAAAGATATGTATGACAAGATAGCCGACATGTATGAAATTAACAATTTGAATGAGATCATCACCTTGAAATATCAACTCAAGGAAACTAAGATGAACAAAGGAGAAACTGTTCAATCCTACATTATTCGGATCTCCCACCTTAGAGATCAATTGTAGAGAGTTGGAGAAAATGTATTGGACAAGGAGCTAGTAGTTGTGACTCTTAGAGGTATCCCTTCCATTTGGGAAACCTTCATTACTACAATCAGCAACGTCAATTTCCTTCTGAAATTTGACGAAATTGTTGGGAAGCTCACACAAGGAGAATCTATGATGATAGCAAGAGGAAGGATTCAAAATCATGAAGAGGGAGGGCCCTCTGCATATATTGCTCATGACAAAAATAAGAATACAAAAGGAGGTCCATCATGGAAGTCTCCTTCTCAAAGCTCAAAAGAAAGAAATGACAAATCATTATCTTAGGCTGAATGATACTATTGTCATAAGAAAGGTCATTTTTCTCTTGACTGCCCCGAGAAGAACAAAAGACATCACTACAACAATAGGAGAAACTATAATGACAAAAGAAGAAAATACTATCAAAGGAAGAACTGTGATAGAAGATTAGAAATAAGAAGAAGAGACTCCTCAAGCGATCATGAATAACATCATCCTTTTTAAAAGAAGTCAAAGGCTCCCATGTATGAAAGTAATGTTGTAAATAAATCTGAATACATTCTTATTTCTACTCTTACTAGTTCTTCTCCACCAGATTCGTGGGATAGTTGGTTGGTTGATAGTGGGGCCACTCATCATTTCTCTGGTTACAAGGAAGTCCTCTCTAATCTAGTAGAGAGGGAGACTAAGCTAAAGGTCATTCTTGGAGACAACTCCACTCATCCCGTGAAAGGCTTTGGGTCCGTCAAATTTCAGTTGAATTCTGGAGAATCAATTCTGTTGCATGATGTTATGTATGTACCAGGTTTAATGAAGAATATGGTATCTATATCTGCATTGGAAGATAAAGGGATGAAGGTTTCCTTCATCAAAGGTAAATTCTTGACTTGGCCTATTGATTCACCTATGAAATATGCATTCACATTAGGATCGAGATTTAAAGGACTATATAGAATCATTGGAATACATCTTCTAGCAATATTTTGAGTGAATTATGGCACCACAGACTGGCTCATATTCACTATGATGCACTTCCAAAATTGAAGAAATTGGTCTCTGGTATTCCTAATGTTCAAGATCATCATGATGGAGTTTTTCTAGGTTATGCAAGTGGAAAGAAAACGAGGGGACCATTTCCCTCTAGTAAGAAAAAGACAAATGACATCCTCCATCTCATTCATTCTAATATATGTGGTATGATGCCTATACATTCTGTTGGTGGTCATCTCTACTACATCACCTTTATTGACGACTTCTCAAGAAAGACATGGATATACTATCTTAAGCACAAGGATGAAGCCTTCAAAACATTCAAGGAATTCAAAGCCTTGATTGAAAATCAATCAGGAAAGAGAATCAAAGTCTTCAGGTCAGACAATGGAGGCGAATACATGTCAAAATAATTCATAACATTTTGCAAGAAAGACAGAATCAAGAAAGAAACAATTGTGCCATACACTCCTGAACAGAATGGTCTAGAGGAAAGGAAGAATATGTCTATATTAGAAGTTTCCCGTGCTATGCTCCATGATCAAAAGGTGCCAAAGTTCCTTTGGGCCGAAGCGACATCTACTGTTGTATATGTTCAAAACAAGGTGCCTCATCAAGCATTAGAAAACAAGACTCCTGAAGAAATATTCACAGGTATTAAGCCTGATATCAGCCATCTTCGTGTATTTGGATGCCCTGTATATTTTCATGTGCCGAAAGACAAAAGGAATAAATTGGAAGCTACTGGTAGAAAAGGTACATTTGTCAGTTATTGTGAAAATTATAAAGCATATAGAATTTATATTCCTGGTCAGAGGAAGGTCGAAATTAGTAGGGACGTAACATTTGATGAAGATACAACTCTTGGAAAAGAAAGAGATCTTCCTCCACCTCCTCCTCCCAAGGAATAGAATGATGACTAGTATATTCTAGATGGTCCATCCGTGCCTGAGTCCGATATGGTTGATGATACCATAGAGCCTATGGATCCATTAGATCTTCCTCCAAGTAATCCTCCTTCTAAGAAGAGACCACCTTGGCTCCGAGATACTTTATAGGATACTGAAAGAAATGTCCCCATTCGCAGATCATTCAAAGAAAGGAAACAACCATGTGGGTATCAAGGATATGCTGTTGCTATGAGTACTATAATTCAAGCCGAACCATCCTCATTCGAATAAGTTTTAAAAGAAAAAGTTTGGAAGGATGTTATGGTTGAAGAATATGAATCAATTATCAAAAGTGATGTATGGGAGGTCGTACCTAGGCTGAAAGGGAAATCTATTGTGACTTCAAAATGGCTATTCAAAATCAAACATGGAATTGATGGCGACATTGAGAAATATAAAGCAAGGTTTGTAGCTTGAGGTTTCTCTCAGAAAGAGGGAGAAGATTATGATGACATATTTTCTCCCATGGCTCGATATACAACCATCTGTTCTATAGTTTCCCTTGTTGCAAGTCAAGGATGGACTCTTCATCAGATGGATGTGAAAATTTCATTTCTTCATGGCATGTTATGGGAAGAAGTATGTGTTGAACAACCACAGGGATTCGAATTGGAAGATCGAAGAACTCATGTTTTCATGTTGAAGAAGGCATTTTATGGTTTGAAGCAAGCTCCCCTAGCTTGGTATACATGTATTGACAGTTACTTAGTGAAGTTGGGATTCACAAGAAGCAGTGTCGATCCCAACCTCTACTTCAAAATCGTTCAAGGTATGCCAATTATTTTGGTCTTATATGTTGACGATCTATTCTTGACAGGTAGTGAGCCTCTGATGATCGAATGTAAGAGGAAGCTAGCATCTGAATTTGACATGAAATACCTTGGTCTCATGCACTACTTTTTGGGTCTTGAGGTGTGGTAAAAGCCTGGTGAAATTTTCCTTTCATAAGAAAAAAACATTGTAAAGTTACTAGAAATATTTGGAATGACTGAATATAAATCCAGTGTTACACTGATGGAAATGAACTTCAAATAATTATGTGGAGATGTTGCAGGACCATACTTAGAAAATCCATCCCAGTATAGACAACTAATTGGGGCTCTAATGTTTCTCGTAAACACCCATCCAGACATATGCTATGCAGTAAACTCATTGAGTCAATTCATGACCAAGCCCCGCCACTGATATTAGATAGCTTCCAAACACATATTGAGATATTTGCATGGTTCGATCACACTTAGTCTGAGATATTCTGCAGGAAATGTTAAACTTCATGGATATACTGATGTTGATTGGGCCGAAAATTTTCTTGACGGGAAAAGTACTTCTGGATGTTGTTTTGGTCTTGGATCTGCCATGATATCCTAGATGAGCAGGAAACAAAATTTTGTAGCATTAAGCACTACCAAAGAAGAATACATTACCGCTAGCATGGCTAGCTGCGAAGTAGTTTGGTTGAGAAATCTCTTTGGAGATTTTTTTGAGCAGGTCTTAGATAATACAGTGATATACTGTGACAACAAGAGTGGAATCTATTTGGCAGAGAATCATGTGTTCCATGACAAATCCAAGCATATTGAAATTTCATATCACTTCATTCGAGACATGGTACAGCGAGGGGTTGTGAGGCTCCATCACATATCGACAGATGAACAGATTCCAAATATTATCACAGAAGCATTACCCAAGAGAAAGTTCTTGGTATTTAGAGAGAAGCTTAGATTGATAGATGTGTCCCCTCCCGAGGCGGGGAAGTTGATCAAGAAACTGAACGAACTCTTCCTACCCTATTTGAGCTCCCAAGGTGAGGAATTGAGATCGAGGGCTCCTGGGGTTGAGGGAACTCTGAAAAATAGGGTGTTATCCCTATCTGTTACCCATAGGGTTTGAGTTGTATCTCACCCTATCTTGGTATTTTCATAGTATACCCAAGTTGGCATCATACCTGCAAGCCGGGCTTGATGGCAATACCGCTCCTCATCTAGCCAATGAGTGAGATTGTACTTGGGGGTGTACAAACCAAGGTGATTATGATACAGGTGTTCTACCACATGACTATTCAGGGTCATCGATGGGAAGATTAGTAGGAAATAGGATGGGTTGATATAACCCGATATGATTCTGGGTTGAGGGTAAGCTCCCCGATGAAATTCTAGGGTTGAGGGTTCACTCCCCTGTATGATGAGTTATCCTATTGCTAGATAAGGGTGGAAGCTATTGCTCCCCGATTCTTCTTCTAGATCTGAGAAAGTTTCAGCAGATAGAGTTGAGCAGAGGCAGTCTTGATAGGTTGATCAACTAATAGATATTGAAAGGTGGAATTCTTCCTAGTTGAGAGGGAGTGTTAATTTTTGCAAATAGAGTCAAATTCCACATTGGACAACTCATATGACCAATTTTATGCTTGCATTAAATTCCTGTTTTCGAGAGGACCAAAATCGACCTATAGATCACCTAATTTGGCTAAAAGGAAGATAAGTTTTGAATTATTTTATTCATACATACATTATAGAATGGGTCGACCCTAACCACATGGGTAACTGCTTGGGTTAATCTTAACCCCAAGTTAACCCTCAGGAAAGCCTATAAAAGGAAACGACCTCAAGTTCATTTCCACATATCATCATCTTTCTATTCTTTTATTTTGTCTTGGCTCGCAGGGGTACGTCAGAAGGAGTTCACACAGGGTCCAAATTACAGGCAAAAGGTTCGCTTTGAGTTTGGGTTTTCAAGATCTTGGTCACTAGCATAGATCAGGACATTTTCATCCCTGGTTGCAGGCACAGAATAGGTAATGGAGCGACTCTGGCTCTCTGGTCACTCGGATACAGTTTAGTGAGAGTGACTCTGGGTTCAAAGGAAAATTGGAAGGTTCCAGTTCTCGATCGCTTGCACATAGTAGTCCTGGGAGTGACTAGGGCATCTCGGTCACTGGCGCAACTATATTAAGGGAGAGACTCTGGGTTTTAGTTGTATTATTCCATAGTAACATGCATAAAGGCCTCTTGAGATCAACTCTGCAGTCACAGTCGCTCGCATACAATATCTGAGAGAGTGACCCGAGAGTTTCAGTCACTCGCAAATAGTGTTGATGAGGGTGACCCAGTTCCGATCTAGGGTTTTACATCTTGGCTTCAGTCAACTTCAGTGATATGGTAGATCTAGATTTCTATCTACTATTACATAGATCTGTAGATCTAATTTGTTATTATCCACTGCAATTACATGTATTGGGCTCATTGTACTCTCTACTGAAATATTTTTATGACGATCTACTAAAGAAGAAGATTTGAAAGGGTTTCCCCCTAGTGGGGTTTTTCCCTAGTCTTGGACCAATCTACTATCTCTTATGGTTGTGTTGTTGTCTTCTTTGTCACTGCATATATTGTTCTTTCTTCAGTTACATTTATGATTGATTATACTGCTAATAATTTGATGCATTGTTAATGAAAATATATATTGGGCTAAAGTAACTAATACAACATAGAACAATCAGAAAATTTAACAGGTATGTGCCTTGTATAGGTGACTTTAAGAATCTCATAATGGACGAGGTTCATAAGAGACCTTACTTTGGTCATCCTGGTTATCAAAAAATTATGGCAACAATAAAGAAATCATATTATTGGATTAAAATGAAGAAGGAAATTTTTGAGTACATTGCCAGATGATTGGAATGCCAACAAGTCAAAGTAGAATGTAGACACCCAAAAGTATTGCTAGAGCCAATTCCAATCCCTAAGTAGAAATAGGAAGTCATATTCATCGACTTTCATCACGGGATTGCCAAAGACACCCAAACAACATGATGTCATTATGGTGGTAGTGGACAAATTGAGCAATGTACCACACTTTATAGTTGTCAAGGCCACCCACAAAGTTATTGCTATAGCTTATATTTTTATGAAAGAGCTATTTAGATTGCATGGCATACCCAAGAATATCATTTCAGATTGGGATGTGAACTTCACATCAAATTTTTGTGAAGCATTGTTTGTTTCCTTTATAACTCAACTAGATTTTAGCGTAGCTTATCACCCTCGAACATATGACCAAATTGAAAAGGTGAACATAATAATAGAAGACATATTGAGAATGTATGTCATACATCAACTAGATTTTAGCGTAGCTTATCACCCTCGAACATATGACCAAATTGAAAAGGTGAACATAATAATAGAATACATATTGAGAATGTATGTCATACATCAACCAAAGTGGGAATAATTCCTACCAATAGTTTAATTTGCATACAAAAATGGCTCCCAAAATTCACTGAAGATGAGCCCTTTTGAGACATTGTATGGTTGAAAATGTAATACTCTTATTAGATTGGATGACCCTGTAAATAGAGTGGTTCTTGGCCCTAATATGTTGAAAGAAATGTAGTAAGAAGTAATTAATATTAGGCATAAACTAAAAGAAGCATGGGATAGGAAGAAGAGCTATGCAGATCAATACAGAATGAAAAGAATTCCAGGGGGTAGATCTGATGTATATCTCAACATCAAACCAAGGAAGAGCTCACTAAAAGTGGGTCTTGTGCTAAGTTAGCACCCAAATTTTGGATTGTTTTAGATTTTGGAAAGAGTGGGACTAGTGGATTATCAATTAGCCTTACCACCCACCATGAAAGCACACATTGTATTTCACATTTCTTTGCTTAAAAATTAGGCACATGATATTGATCATGTGATATAATGGTTTGTGATATAGGTGGAATATGAGGGAGAATTCCAATTAAAACCATCCTACATCTATGAACATAGATAGATCGTGCTCTAAAATCGAGTAACAAAGTAGGTCAAGGTGCAACGGAAGCAATTTGGACTAGATGAAGAAGCATAGGAATATGCAAATCAAATGAGGGTACTTTACCCATTTTTGTTTATTGTGTAAGAGGATGTAAAGAATTATAACCATAAAGCTCATTTTTTTTTTCTCTACTTATAGTACACCAAGGATGGTGTTCCTTTAAGGGTGGGACTTATAACATCCCTTGTTTTACCCCTTATTTTTTTAATGTTATAAGTGATTGCAATACCAATGTGGAGAAACGAGGATAATTGAAAGAATGATTAAGAATTTACTAATTATTATTTAAAATTTGATTAAAATAACTAAGGGAAAGACAGCCTTATGGATCCTTAGTTTGAGGGGATTTTTTTTGTTTGATTACATATTTTGAAAAGCCATGACCTAGCCGAACTCACGGGGGCTTCACTCAATGAACCTCTAACATAGCACGTGCATTCGTGGCATACTAAATAATACCCTTAATATGACTACATATTGGCAAATTCCTCTAAAAATCACATTATTTAACCCCCTACCAATACAAACCCAATACTCCTTCCAAATTTAAAAAACCCCTACTTTCACTAGATATTGTAGGTATCCATTTTTTTATTAACATTTTTTATAACCCTATATATTTTTTCATTAACTTTGAGCTCCATTTTTCATACTTTTCAATATAAAAACCCTTCACCCCCCATTATATGTTCAATATATTATGTCATTTTTTCCTCAATATATATCTCCCAATATGAATGCACGTGGTATTGTATTGCTCCCCTAGTGAAGCCCCCGTGGCCGAACTTAATTACGAATTCACTTGCTACTAAGGAAGCCACTGCCTAAAATATATTTTATTGTGATGCAATCGGGGAAGAATAGAGTTTGTTAACATTCATTTATGAGATTGGAATGTGGTGGTGGAAGCATAGGGAGATGCCAATATCCCTCCACCCCCCACAGATTGAAGAGAGGGATGAGGAACAACCCTTCATAAAATAGAGAATGATCCAAGCTACACACTTTGAAACGCATAAAATAAACAAGTTTGTGCTTGCCTAGATACGTGAAGGGATGTAGAGGAATTATGTGTGTGTGTGTGTAGTAGAAGAGAAATTTGGTTTTTTGGACTCCATATGATTAGAAGTTCACCATTTGAATCTCAGTCGTTGGTCCTGAGATGGGTGTTGGTTCTCTTAGAATTTCCTATTTGCCTTTTGTTGGCTCATTCTCTCTGTTCTAAAGTCTGTTCTTGGAACTTAACATTGATCTTGTGTGGATATTTTTTCTCTCTTTATTTCTAGTTCCAATGTGTGGCCACTCTCATTCCCTTGGAGGAAAGAAGGAATTCAAGGTAGATTCTGAACGTTGTGGAGTTTTGAAGCATGATGGACATGACCAAACAGTACTAGAGTTGGTTATTTAGCTTGTGCTCTGGGACTTTTGGTGTTAATCCCTATGAATTTTTATTTGAGGCCACTTTACTATGTTTTATAAGCCTATGTTATAAGTGGGAGGCTCAATGGATGATGGAATCACTGTGGTGTTCACGTATAGTTATTAACCACCTAGACAGGGCAATCTGACTCACTTTGGTGCTTGCTAGAGATTTGTTAACCACATGTATAGTGAATTGTAAATTGTTATGGTGTTTGTTATGAAAAGACAATTGCGAGACCACCTGGACAGTGGATTCAATCTCCTAAGTAGATCAACATCCCCATTTGAACACTCAGCCAAAGCCTTGTGATTGAATTAAGAGAAGTAAGTGGGCCACTATAGGCTTACTATCATAGAGAAATTGATAAACCACCCTGACAGTGGACTCCATCTTCTAAGTGTGTGACCAAGCCATTGGTGTGAATTTCCCCTGTGCAAGTATTCATCAAACTCTAGACTTGGCTCAAGGGTGGTCATCTACAAGAGAGATTGCAATGTAGCTAGCCTATTATTGGTTGGAAAGTGGAAGTCCCTCCTTCAGTTTTTGGATATTCTAACACACTCAGATAAGTATAAGTACTTATGCATAGTCGGAATATGGAATGCGATATTCTTGATTGTGTTCATGACTAATGCAAGGCCTTATATGTTTATGTATGATTGTCGGAAGTTTACTGTTATGCTTGGAATTGACAAGCTAACTCATATGTATATAGATATATATATATATATATTGTGTGTGTGTGTGTGTCTCAATGATATAAATTTCACCTCGATCCGACTCCCGGATTGAAAGTTATGTCCATAAGAAGTTTGGCCAATTATATTAGACCACATCATCCTTATGCTACCATATATATATAGTTAGATTGAGGTGAAATTTATATCGTCGAAAAGCTCTCGACGAGCTTAATGTGATGGTGGTGTTTTTTTAGATTTGAATTCTTTGAGAAAATAGGTTGTGTGACTTGATATTCATAACAAACCTCGAATATTGGGTCAAAGCATATGGTAGCATAATGATGATGTGGTCTAATATAATTGGTCAAACTTCTTATGGGTGTAAATTTCAACCCGAGATTCGAATAGAGGTGAAATTTATATTGTCGAAAAACTCTCGATGAGTTGAATGTGATGGTGGTGTTTTTTTAGATTTGAATTCTTTGAGAAAAATAGGTCGTGTGACTTGATCTTCATAATAGACCTCAGAGATTGGGACAAATCATATGGTAGCATAATGATGATGTGGTCTAATATAATTGGGCAAACTTCTTATGGGCATAGCTTTCAATCTAGGAGTCAGATCGAGGTGAAATTTATATCGCCAAAAATATCTCAACGCTCTAAATGTGATGGTGGTGTTTTTTTTAGATTTGAATTCTTTGAGAAAAATAGGTCATGTGACTTGATTGTCATAACAAAACTCAGAGATTGGGTCAAAACAAATAGGTAACATCTCCCACAGTTAAGATTGATCAAGGGGGTGGTAGGGAGTGTTACATTCACTCAAGCTTGGAACTATGCCTTATGTATGATATCATTATGAGTATTTCTTCTTGTCAACTAGTGTGATTCAAGCCTACCTACAATGGAGTTTCCAAATAAGAAAAATAAAATATAACAATTTAAAAAAAAAAACTCATCAATATCGTTGGAGTAACTAAGAATTAATAATTATCCCTGGCAACAACACCAAATTTTTAGCAAAACAATTCACCCCTTTGAAATTAAATTATCTGATGAATTTGTGATAAGAAAATTACATGCCACATATAGGAAAATTTTCCCTTAATGTCACTAGTAAATCTCCCTCTTCATTTGGGTTGGTGCATGCCAACCTCGCGGGGGTGTTCCTAGTCTTAGAATGTTTTGTTTTCACCTATGAATGTACAATATAACATGTGAAAAAAGCAAGTTAATGATTGTTTAACTAGCACTTTAGTGGCCAAACAAGTTTATAAAATTCTTAGTGTTTTAATAGGCAGAATAATCTCTAGCAATCAACTTTTTGTATGGAAAATAAAATAGAAAAATGTGTTTGTTGAATTTAGGCTTCTGTGATCCATATCAAGTTTATTGAGAAGTGTTTTCGGCGAAAATCAGATCAAAATTCATTTGTCGATGCGTTTTGAACCAACAAGTGTGGTTCATCATCAGGATAAGATGAAGAACCAGATCATCGTGGCAGGTTAATTAGAGAGAACAGGTCAACAACGGCTACATTTGACCAAGGAAATGACTACATTGGACTGTGCAACTGGACTGGACCAAGAGATACGGAAAATTATTTAATTAATTAATTAGTTAATCTTTGTTAAATTTATTTTCATTTGTAACTAAATATACTTCTTATATTTACCTAAATTGAGTTTAATTAATATACTTTTTATTATTTTTAAAACTATAGAGAGACCTATATTAATATTATAATAGGAAATAATAAGAAAAATTAATAAAGTTTTATACCTAAACATAAATGAAAGGAATTATAAACATATAAACTAATTAATCCCATTATACCTTTAGTAAATAAATATAAATAAATAAATAATCGAATTAACTAACTAATTATAAATAGTTATAATTTCTCCATAATTCTTCATTGACTTTAATTTATTTCTATTTAATAAAGATGAAATTACTACACATTTAAGTATATATATAGGGTTGAATAAATAAATAAGTCAAATAATTAGTCATTTAGTTACAAATGAAAATAAATTTAACAAAGACTAACTAATTATTTAATTAAATAATTTTTTCCCTGTCTCTTGGTCCAGTCCAGATGCCCAATCCAATGTAGTTGTTTCCTTGGTCAAATGTAGTTGATCTGTTCTCTCTATTTAACCTGCCGCCATGATCTGGTTCTTCATCTTGTCTTGACGATGAACCACACTTGTTGGTTCGAAACGCGTCGACAAATGAATTTTGATGTGATTTTTGTCGAAAACACTTCTCAATAAACTAGAAGAATGTGTATTTAAATGGAATGTTTCACCAATTAAGATAGGTCGAAAAAATTTACCAAATTTCATAAGATACCAATAAGACATCAACATAACCCAAAGAGATAGAAGAGATCACAACCATGCTTTAATCTGTAAAGGCCAAAATGTTGGTTGTATCAAGATGACTATTGCAGAATTGATGACTATAATATTTAGACACAATAAAATAGAAGCTAGAAAAGAGAAGAAAGAGTAAATATGGATACAAGATAGTAATGATGTTTGTTTCTCAATACAATACAATTTGAAACCCTAATTCCACCTATATTTATAACCTCTTCACCCTTTTAATCTCTCCAATTCACATAGGCATAGGCAAAGCAGCATGTTGAATCCCCAAAAATGGCACTTGAAGAAAAACCATGTAAAGTTAACTTGCCATCACATAAACTAAACTTGAGAATAAAACCAAGTGAAGTGGCATATTCTTGAGTTCAAGTAAAATATAAAAAATAAAAATATATTTGAGCACAATTTTAGTTAATTCAATTTGAGTAAAAGCATATCGGAGTATTTTGGGTAAATTCAATCTCTGATAAAATTATCTTTGGGTAAATTTTACATTTTCAAACTGGGATAAAAATAATCTTGAAGAAATTTTGGACAATTCAAATTGGCTAATCCTTGAGGGGCAATGGGAAATTGGACTTAGGAAAAAAGAGATAGGGAATTCAAGTTAGGCCTAAAAAGGATATGTTTTTTTGGTGTTCAGTAAAAAGGGGAGTGATAAAAGGAGTGAAAGTAGGAGGGAAAATATAAGTGAGAGGAGGAGAGAAACTAAGATATCAATGCCCACTAGGAGAGAGAAAATAGGGTGGAGGAAAAATAAATTATGTTTATTGTAAATTTTCATTATAACATGTCACACCTCCAAAATAATTTACCCATGTGCTTTACCACATTATTTATGACTCATTTATAAAATCTCACCACTTGTCCATTCTAGGAACTACCATGTTTCATCCCTAGTTTTCCACATGTCATCCTATTATAAATAGACATGCCAAAAATAGTAGTTCCCATAAAAAATAGGAAAAGATAGATTGGGGTACCCTACCATTTATAGGATTCCTAAAAATAATCATTGTTAAAAATATAAATATGTTCACATATCCACAATATTATACTCATTGGACTCAGAGTCTCATGGGGAATCCAAATATCTTATTAGTAGTACTATGATGCAAAGACTACCAAAATATAAATATCTCATATTCTAATGAAATCATACTCATTAGATTCGCCTTTCTATAAGGAATCCAAATCCATGATCAAAATTGGCATGCGAGTGTTACTAAACATAGAAATTTCTTATATGTCACCCAAAAGTATCTCATCAAACTCAGAATCCCACAAGGATTCTAAATATACCATTATCGTTGACACAAGAATCTTCAAATATATATATATATATATATATATATATATATATATATATATATATATATATATATATATATATATATATATATATATATATATATTAAAAATAGTAAGTACCATGAATGTCACTCAAAGAATCCTTGTAGGAAACTCAACTTCATAAAAAATTCAAAATATGTAATAAATACCATAAAAATCCTTGGAACTTTGTCTCCTAAAAAGTAGGGGACCTACTAAAAATATTAACTCTCTCCAATGTATGCAAAGACTATGTGTGAATTATCATTGAATCCATACTGGAACTAGTTTCCCTAGGAACCAACCCAGCCCAAGCAAAATTGTATCTACATATACATATGTCAATAAACCTTTAGCCTAATGAAATGTGTTGGTTTTTAACCCTTTGAATTTTCAAGGGGAAAATTTGGGGGTTAACAAAACCAAAGGCCAAAAATAAATAAAAGTTCTATAAAGATTGTTGGTGATCTTATGAAAGGTTTGAAACTTAAATCATGTATATTTTTTTATTTTTAAATTTTTGTATTTGGATAATAAAAAGTCAAAGGTTTCCATTCCATTATGGATGTCCTTCCATTTAGGCTCGCACATTATATCTCATGGCATGACCTACTTGGTGTAAAATAGTGAGTTTACGTACACCACTTAGTCAAGGCAATGAGTGCACTATGTAGTTCAAAGAAGGAGAACTTGGAACCTTTGTGTCACTAGTTTTTTCAGGTTATTAAAGATACTTGGATAGAAGAAGGATGCCTGCACAAAATGAAGAGACCTGAGACTCGTCTGAGGGAGTTTAATTTAGCTTATCTAAACAAATTTGTATTCAAATATAGGCTAAATTATTCAATGTTCAAAATAATGAAACCAATTTGCAAAAATATCACACAATTGATACAAGGAAGAGTAAGTTTATGAGGGGGCCCTAAGGGGGATTCCTTAGCTTTAACTCTTAAGATTCTATGAATTGAAAATGCAAAAACTGAAATATATACCAAGCCCTCCACTTAGCGAAGTCACATCTTTCCTTCACAAGCATGTCTCTTGGTCAAATAAAAATGAAACTATCTATCTATATATCTATACATATGTGTGTAGAGAGAGAATGTGTGTAGTTTTTCTATTGTGAATGATGGTTTTTGAAGTGTGGAAAAAATCCCTACTTTTTTTTTTGTTTTCTTGTTTTTTTAGCTTTAGTGTGTGGGTCCCTTTAGGGACAACAACCTAAAAAATGAGAAATAAGTGATAAGAGCTATTATTATCATTATTTTATCCCAATTTGAACATCATTTACATACTTTTTCATCTACCTTTCTATCCTTCATTTACCTTTTTTGGCTCAAGTAGCACTTTTGGCATTGGGTATTTATTGATCTACATTATCATCTATTTGATAATAAATAAGAGTGGATTATGTACTCACAACTACCTACAAAATGTTGCAATTTCCCATAAGATAGTTATACAAAGCCGTGTTGTGGAAAATCTATGGCAAACATGTAACAAGGTTGTGCGAAATCTACAAGAAAGTTGCAGAAACTTGATATTGTAGAAATGTTACATCTTGAATGTAGAATTATCAAAATCAAAAATAGGGGGATAACTAATCCTGAGTCTTGGGCTAAAACTCCAAGAGCTACATGTGGCATGAAGTTAATGTTGAAAATAAAAATATGAGTTTATGAAAAAGAGTTTTAAGGAGATATAATGTGTGTATGCCATGCAGACATGAGTAGTCATTTGTGTTGAATATAACAATTGGAAAGCTTAATAATGGTTGTGCATTAGTAGTCAAAATCACTTATGTTAAGATTTAGAAAAGATGAGTGGGCTTGTGTTAATAGTGTCGAGTCAACTTGAGAATTGTTGGTTCTCAAGCATGTTTAAATCTTCTTTGTCTTAATTTAGATCTATAGTGGTCACTATATAAACAATCCTTCTACTCTCGTAAAAATAATGATAGATGTGAGAGAATGCACTAAAATTATTCCTATAGTTGAATCGTTATTTTAAGACAAGCATATAAGGTTGGTTTTTGCCTCTATATTTGAAGCATGTGAAGTGATTTAGTGGTTTCTACATTGTTTTTCTAGCACTTTATTTAAAATGCAGGTCTCACTATGACCAGATGAGTGTTGTTGTAGTTAGTCTTATAGATTTTTGTTTATTCATAATTCCTATTGTGTTGTAGAATAATTTATTTTTCCTGTAGTGTAATTATAATATTAGATTTTCTTTGCAAGTTTGAGTTGTCAATTGAATTTTAATTATATTCCTTTTGCATGTCGTGTGTTTATTCCCTTATCTTATAGAACAACATTCCTTAGTAAAACAAAGTTTCATTTCATGTATAAGATTTAAGTTGTTGTCCTTCATAGCTCAATAAGCTTTATATTCACCTTGCTTAGAGATCATAGTTGAAAGTTTTCTATGGATTACCATTTTCATTTTATGAATATATTGGGATCATTACTTTTAGCAAGGACATGCTAGAAAATATTTACATTTCCTTTAGTCATTTAAAATTGTCATCCTATCTGGAAAAGTTATATGATAATTAGATATTCTTAAGATTTCTTGGATTATGGTGTTGAACTCAACAATTGTATTTAATACTCTAAGTTACATACAATACTCACATTAGCAAGATTAGGTCTACTTTCTACAATTTCCTTTCAAACAAGTGTGAATTTCCCTTGTACGCAACAGTGCATTTCATTTCCAGTAAGAGTGAATTTTTATTTCAAATGCAATTGTATTTACTTAGCAAGTGTGATTTCCTTTTCCTATTCTAATTACTTTATTTCCTACAAGTGTTACTATCATCATTGAGGTTTCCTTAGAAATCTTAGAACCTTTCCAAATCTTGTGAAATTGTTTATGGTATTACATGTAAAGGTATTAGTTGAAACTATAACTACAACTAAACAAATTGGTGAAAGAAAGAGATGTGATATGCATATATATTGTATAGTCATTCGCAAGTTCAAAATAGAACCTTGGGTTGACAATTTAATGTACAGACTTTTGGTTTCCTCACTAAGTAATTAGAAATATGATTAAAATGCCCATCTATAAGCATATATATGAACAAAATAATAATATTAGTTTTCCCTTCTGATAAACTTGATGATAATTGTAGTAAGTAAGATGGTAGGGAAACCTAATGATCACACAATAACAAAAAATTGTATCTTCAACATTCAACTTGAGTGTCACAACACTTATGGAATTCAAGAAAGAATAAAATGAATACTACACCACTTACGTCAGAGGAATGGGGTTGACGTTCTTTGTGGGTTGCATAACTATCATATGCAAAAGAAATTTAAAATAGTTCCTTAGTTAGTTGGATGGAATTTTATAATGAAAATTGATAAATGGCAGTTATAGTGAAATTATCACAAATATAAATGAATAAAAGTGTTTGAAAAAAAAAAACTTTTATCTTGAATTTGATGCTAATGTAATAGTGAAATGTGTGAGAAAATATATAAATCAAATAAACCCAAAAGAAATTAAACTTATGAGTGACAAGATGGATTTTGCATGGATAATGATATTTTTTTTTCACTTCCCTACTAGCTTCTTTGCATCAAATATGGTTTATTTGGTTCCCTATCGCTTAGTGAGAGTAGAAAGGGAAATTGGTCAAATTTCCTAACAATTTAGAAAACTTTTTTAATACATCCTATATAAAAAGTGAAGATAAAGGAAACATAAATTGAATTTATAGGTATAAAACAACCAAACAAGATGGTTTTCTTGGAAGGTTTAACCACCAAAAGTGGCCAATTTCCCTGTTTAAATTAGTATTAAAAAATAACATAAAACATAAGAAAGAAAATTAAGAGAATGAAAGGGACAAGATAGTTCCAATAAGCAAAGAAATAAAGGGATTAGGGGATGTCTTAAAGTACCACTAAAGCTCCTAACTACAAATTAAGTTTAATATGTTTTAATGCTTCAATTAATCTACACAAACAATCACATAAAATACAAACAAGAGCTCTTAATAAGGAAACATAAGTAGGGGAGATTGGAGCAAGAGGGGTTATTTTTCGGCTCGATGAAGAAAGAGAGATTGAGTATGCTTGGGGTCTAGGAATTTCAACCAACAACCAGGATGAAGATCTAGCATTATGGAAAGAATTAGACTTGGAAATTTCAAGGGAAATCCGTCATCTTTCTATCTTTGGTGACTCGATGATTGTAATTCAAGAAGTGGTCAAGCTAAATGAGAACCCAAACTTTTTTTCAAATCACCACTTTGCATAGGATAAGTCTTCAAATTGCCAAATTTTATAGTGTGTAATTTTATCATATTAAAAGGAATCTCAATCCAGTGGTAGATTCATTAAAAAACAAAGGTGCCACATTGGATCAAGGAGAGATGGTCTTGGATAAGAGAAGTCCCATTCATAAACCCTTACTGTGAAAAGCATGAAAGCGGAGTTAGTGGTCGAGGTCACAAATCAAATTAAGGGATGGGACGTCTGATATCCCTCTATCAGAGCATCTACAGATGTAGCGATATATACCTTCACATCCATATTGTTTCGGCGGACCATATTATATGCAGAGAATTGGATCTATGTTCTCATCCAGAGTGCCCGCGTATTTCAATATCTGTCAATGGACATATGTATGACATTTCTAAATGGTAATAAATTCAAGCGAAGGTGTAGAATTAGGAGCTCAGTAATTGACATTCACGAAACATGCTTGATCTTGCAGGCATTAATGGATCCAAGCACAATTCGCAAGAAGGAAATTATGGTTTTGGATTTCTGTGCCTGACGCTTGCATGGGAAGCAATGCGACAATGAAGGCGAATGGAGGACAACTGAAATGGGGAAGGCAACATTGCCTGGGTATATGAGGAGGCGACATGATCCCGTTACAATAGAGTGGCCTATCTGGTTTTCATTTTGTCTGGGTGGTTCAAACGACAGTGTCACATCATTTTTAGTGGAGAATCGCCATAGTGCCGAGAGCGAGAATAGTAAATACTACTTATCCCAATTGTCCAGTCCCATGGAGTTTATTATCAGTTTAATTTCTAGGCAAGGAGAAATGATTTCTACAAAATAATCGTTTGAGAAAAAATTTCTCCATGAAAAGGAAATAATTGTGCCATATCATCATTTTTCATTGGGATTTATTCTTTTCAATGACATTTTTTATTTTTTTCATGGGCCTTTTGCAACAAAAAAGGGAATTTTATTGGGTATGTGTTATATTCTTTGCACAACTATCCCTATGCACTATAAATGTGTGATCTGCAGCGAAGGGATCACAGATGGAGCAACACCCCCCCTTGTTTGGGGAGTACCTAGGGGGGAGGAACTCCCCTATGCAAGGGTTCATGGGTATCACCCCCCAAAAAATGGGTTGTTTTATGCATTTTTTTGTGGTTTCAACACATGAATTTTTATAAAAAGTGGTTTTGTGGTGCATGGTGGTTTTTCCCCTGTTTTTGCAATTTTAGTTATGGAACTATGGTTTTATTCTAATCCAAGGTAAAAGGATTGGAGGTTCAAGGATGTTGTAGGCATATATTGTATTGAAATATTGTCAAAAGAACATATATATTGAAAATCTTGCTACTTTCCCAATTTTAGATTTCTAGGATAAAATATTTGTGTTAATGTGTGTATTTTCCATTGCATCCTTTCTATTTTAATTTAAAAAAAAAAAAAAATTGTTTGCAGCAATTGTTTGTTAAAACCTACATATTTTTGGTATCAAAATGCCATTAATGGCTACATGGTTCACTAGGAATGTGGGCTCAAGGTTTGGAGAAAAATTGGCTTGCTTTGGAAGGGCAAGGAATATTAGAATTGGTTGTTAAAAGTAATGAAATTACTAGTTTTTACACACTCACTGAACCTATACTTATGACCCCTTAACTACTAATAATTCTACCCCAAGGATCGGTGAAGAATGACTTAAATCTGGAATCAAATTGGAAAAAGGGACTTAGGTTTGAAAAATTCAAAGGATATTCCCTTAGGTGTAACAACCATTGTTTCGAAGTTTCATGTATTCCTAATATATGGGCCACCAACATCCTAATGCCTTTCATTTGGTACTAATTAGGCTCAATATGAGTAAAATGGCCTAAAAACAAACTCCTAAAAGTGCTAGTCTAAGTGTTGATCAAGGGAAAATCTAATAATTAAAGCTAAAATTATGAATTGAATTCTAGAAATAATAGCCTTATCCAAGTCTACAATATTGTAGCTAAATTAGATCTTTATAATTTTACGAAATTTAACCTTGAAAGCCTCCAATTAGGTCCCCTTCTGATGCTTGCTTCTAGGAAAAAAAGGGTCATTATCACTCTTGAAAAACTTAACAACATGCTAGGTTGAATTTCTAATAAACATGGTTGTAGATGTGATCTTATCTTCACAATTTTCAAATAGATTGTTCCGAAGTGAAAACTGCCTCTAGATAGGAAATTATGATGTTAGTTTTGCCAATGACCCTTAGGGGGGAATTAAATTTTTACTACATAATTTTAAATATATGAAAAATTATAATATGTTTTGATTATTGTTGTTGTAATGCTCACTCCCACCCCCTTGGACTTTCCCCGACTAATGGGAGGTGTTACTTTTAATTAACCCAATCTCCATGGTCTCATTATGAAGATGGGGTTACAAAATTCCTTCTCACCCAAAGTGTGTAGAACTCACTTTGAATAACACCATCACATCTATACAACTCGTCAAGAGCTTTTCGACAATATAATTTTTTCCCCAATCTGACTCTAGGATTGAAAGTTATGCTCATTTAAAATTTCACCCCTTAACCCTTGCCACATCAACAAGTAATGCCACTTGGTAATCCAAGTGCCTACAT
The DNA here is from genome assembly GCA_031772625.1 of Pinus tabuliformis. Classification (NCBI taxonomy): domain Eukaryota; kingdom Viridiplantae; phylum Streptophyta; class Pinopsida; order Pinales; family Pinaceae; genus Pinus; species Pinus tabuliformis. The sequence goes on from CM062817.1 coordinate 646,618,561, forward strand.
TTCTATGCCACATCTCATGTGGTCTAGTTTGGAATTCACTACGTCATTGTGGCATAGCACTTTCATTTTAAGGTGGCATATCTCTTAGGCATGCTACATTCTAAACCCTTATGGTGTGACATAAATATTTTTGTTAGGTAACGAGAATGGTCCCCGTCATGTGCCTTTCATTTACCACACCATCACACCATGGTTAATAATATGCTCATCTCAATCCTTCTGCAACATGAAAGGAATATTCATGTCAATTAATAAGAAGAATTCTTATCTCATGCCTTCTATTTACTCTACAGCTTCTGTCAACATTGTGCCCCGCTAGGAAATGGCACTGTAAAACATCTTTGAGGACTTGATCTCCACAGTGATGTGGCTCTTGGCCACATCAACTCCACTTCAACACAGTTTGGAACCCCCATTCCTTGTGGCACCACAAAACTATTGCCATGTGTCAGGTGGATTCAATTAAATTAGCATTCAGATGTGTCCATTCCAAATACCATGTGCCACTACCACCTAGGCACCATGATAGCATAATCCTCCACATCACTCACTTCTAATACATATTGTTGACATCCTACTAACATCAAGGTGGTGTCACCCTACCATGTGGCATCCCCTTGTGGTGCCACACATCATATAATTTCCTGCACTCTAGTCATCCAAATGTTTGTTTTATCTACAACATGTCACATCATTAGTGTACCACATCAGTAGCTTTTCCTTGTCACATATCTACGTCTCTGGGACCCCACATGAAATCCATGTGGCCTTACCTTGTCTACATGTCATCTACTACCTCACCCTAGTTCATGGGCCTCAGCGAGTCCCAAACCTTCATGCAAATCAATGATTTCATGTTATAAGCCCTTTTGTTATCCAAATTTCCATCCCTAGGAATAAATGAACTTTTGTCTCAATAACATTAAGGCTTTCCCGTAACACGAGGGCATATCTCTGTCCCCCAGAACATATATATTCCGATTGGAATGATTTCTCATCGTGCCCCATGTCTCCCTTTAAGAGTTCCCTCCTCCATAGAGACTACACATAATACTTGGTGCGGTCCATGTATCACTAATTAGCATTAAGCAAGTTCATTAAGCAGTAGATTACCTAAGTGATTAGTAATCAATATCACGAGTTAATAATTTCTCCACCCTTGGTAAAAATTTTGACTTCTATTACAACTCTAAAAAGACTTGTGTTCATCCTAATTACAAGTTTAGCTCCCCGCGACAACCAGGCTTAGAAGTCTTAAGGACTTCAATTGCTTTGTGAAGGCTTTCTCAGTCTCAAGAAATGCTTAGTGCCAATATTGCGACAGGAACGAAACCTTCACTTTGGCACAATCATTCCAAACATTAAACATAGCCTTAATGCATCAACATGCACATTGATAGGCATCAAGACAAGCCAAGGGATCGTTACTTTACTCAGTTAATTTAGACACAATGTCATCATATTCCATTTCCTAATGGATTCCACACAATGTTATCAGATCTACGAATAAAACATTCATGGAAATATTAATATCCATTTTCCAGAAAGACAACCAATGGTCCCAAACAATCAAGGACCCATAAAATATCCACAACATGCCAAACAATGGAAATCAGACCCACCATAATAAATTTATTGTGCACATCAAACATTCTTACCAAACCATCTAAGTAACTATGTAAGTCAAGAACTCATCAGCAAACATAGTGGCTTTCAAGCCCAACATAACTATGAGAACATATAGATGACATCTCATTAGAGACAACCAGGAACATCGCATTCCTCATTTAAATGGTGCTAATACAATTATTGTTATAACACATAACAACTTCATTCATCATTCATAGAGAAACTTATCTATATACAAGTGAATATATTTATTTGATGATCTTAATCACTGGAAACTAAGGGAGGGACTTCAACTCTCCACCCAACCATAGGCAGTTGCACTGCAATATTTCTTGTAGTCAACCACCCCTGAAGTAGATTCAGATACTAAGGAGTTAAGTGCTCAAGGGAATTCACACCAACGCCATTCAACCATCTCCCACAGGCCCCAGAGCCATAGTGTCTCCACTTTCTTAATATGGATATAGAGCACACAATATTCCCATCCCCTAACCTTGTATCTTTCCAAACTCACAGAGCTACCACTCTGTTATGCAGGAATTCAGAGCACACAGTGGTTCCACCTACCCTTATATGGTCTTCTCTTCACTCCACTCTCCTCTGTGTGTTTCCGCTCTTACGCGAACATTGCTCCCTTATGTTCTTTTCCACAAGTTCACTCACAACTACCATATTCCTATCTCGGAATAATATGTATACTCATCACGATTCTTGTGCCTATATGTATCCTTCATCTAAATCTATAATTATCTGAGTCTCCCCTTGTTTCCACCTCCACCACTCTCTTTGTCTTCTCTTTCCCCGCTAGTTCCTTTTCTTCCACAGACCCTCCTCTCCCTCTTTTGCGTTGAACACACCAACACATCCCTTGAGGGAAAAGATGGAATGGGCTTGTCCTCCACTCAGGAAGCCCATAATCATCCTCCCTACCTGTTGTGTAGGCCATTAAAACCAATCAAAAGAATTGTTGGCATATTAAATGAAGCACCCTGAGTTTGTTCACATCCCAAGCAATCCATCCTCATGCCTTTAAATCTGTGTCCACTTCTCTCAACCCATTCATTGTGTTTACATTTCCACAATATGTACATGAATTACAATTCAAAGTGAATATTACAAGACGGACAATAAAATGGTTGTCATAGATGTTATACAGAATTTATACCTATGGATAAGTACATCTTCCCTAAGTGGGTAGTTACACTTAGAACAACAGAAGTAAATATGTTTAACCTTTTCCTACAATAGATAGATAAGATAAAGGAACCTACTTGTGATCCTTCGCTTCCTTTGATCTCCTTTGAATTGCTCTCGTCGCTCCTGCTCAAACTGAATTCGCTCAATTGGTACCTGCCAACATAAACAAAAGACGACAACAATCAAAGCATATGATCTATCTACTGTAAACAAATGGAATCGACAACATTTGAACATACATTCATCATAGGTATAGACAAAAGTATTGGAAAAGGAACAAACAACTTTATTGATTGATAGAAGGAGAAGTTACACCCAATGTGGTTCGATCTCATGTCACTCATCCAGCTTAGTCCAAACCCTCATCACACCAATAACACATCAATGCAGCAGCATAACATTACTTGACAATGATTTCAAGTCTCAAACCAACAGTATTTCTCTACAATCTTCAAATTCCAGCCCCTGATCACTATGATGAGTGGTCAATTTATCGGGAAATGCAAGTGGTTTTGTCATAAATAGGGTATTGAATGGTTTTCCATAATTGGAGGTAGTTTCCATGGAGAAAGGAATGAGAGGATAGAGGGTTAATTGATCTATAACCTATCCAAAAACAAGCTCATAGGATGAGATAAGAGCTGGGCATCCTTCTAGAATGCTTTAGAATCAAGGAATATTCCCAAAATCCTATGCCAATTTCTCTCATTCTCGCCTAGCGCAGGTATAAGTGGGCCTAAGTGCACTGCAGTGCAGGTCTGAATGGGCCTACCTACTCTGCAGCGCAGTTTCCCCTGACCAAGGTTGCGTTGGTGTCCCAAGGAGGCATTTCAGCAAGGTTTCAAGCTAGGAAACTTTCATGGATGGAAGCATTCAATTTGATGACTTGTCTAGGGCATGTAGCAACTGAATTAGGGTTTGATGAGCCCTAATTGTACTGATCTGATCATCGGGAGTGATGTGCCCAAATAGACCTGTAACAACTGCCCCCTAAAGCATGAAGTCGAAAATGATAATGTTGAGTGATATTCTTTATGATGTGATGAGGAGGATCTGAAGTGGATGGTGACCTGCATCAATTACAATACATAATATCATGATATCTTTGAATTTTTCATGAATTGCTAAGGGAAGGCATACCCATACTCATCATATAAACTTTTCATTACATGTACTTAAATCACATAGTCGTCTACAAATATAGACCCATGATAGGATGACCATCTGTGTAAAGCCATCATGCACATGATTTAGTACTCTCCTAAAATCGCAACCCAGATGGATGAAACTAGATCTGGGGTCTTCTATCCCGTCCAATAGTTCGCTCGAGTATGAGTCTAACCATGTGAAAATGTGATCTGAAGTCGAACATGGGAAGACACCAACTGATTACCAGCCAATGATGTAATATGTTAAGAGACACGAGATAAATCATGGATAATGATAATGATTCTCAAGGTACTACAGTACATTCTGCATGGTGTGAATAGATGTTCTGATGTCGAACACCATACAAAGTCTTTTAGTCGAAGGCCAGTGATATCAACCTCTCGCCGGAAGCGAGAAACTTGCCATTGATGTATGCAAGCGTCAAGGTACTGGAAGGGTTTTTCTAGGTCAACTTCTTGGATAATGTGCTAATGTCGACAAGAAATGACTCGTCGCAGGAGGGCCTTGATGTATCCCCCATCAATGACACGAAACAAGTGTAATGATTTTGAAGACAGAATGTGACTAACGACACAATGTTCAGGAATGGCGGTCATGAAAATGAAGGTTTATGAGTATTACAAAGGATGAAGTTTACTAAGTGACTTGCCTTGAACATGTCGGCGACACTGAATGAATTGGCAGCATTGACCCAAAACCAAAGTGATGGATGGTGTGATAGACCATAGTTATGATAACCATCAAGCAGATAACCCAACCCAAATAGCCACAGAGATGAAGTGAAAGTGTCATGTTCAAGAGCGACTTGCTACCATAAAGTGATTTATCCCTTTTCCCATTTTCCCCAGTCATTGTTGACTAGTACCTCTTTATTTTTTTAAACAAGCTTGAGGAGGATAACATATGCTTGTAGTATAATTCCACCCTTCGGGTGAATCCATCGCTATGTGATGTTTTAATGAGTCTAGTGAAGGTGAAACTCAGTCTTATCATGATAGACAAGTTTGTCGCTATTTGATGCTTTAACAAGTTTAACGACAATGAGAACTCGATCCTTTTCATATTTAGAGAGTTTGAAAAGGGACAAAAAGAAAACTCCACAAGTTCTTTTTCATAAATTTGTCTCTCAAGTCCGAAAAAGCATAAAATAATACAAGAGAGAACCTATTGACCATATTCGATCAACGTATTCCTTTTTCGTAAGTAATTTATCTCAGCTCAGAAAAAGGGTTAAACTTATATTGAGTAGATGTCATTTTCAATCCATTTACAAGTTGAAAAGGACAAGTGCTTGACAATATTTTCATGTTTAAAGAGTTGGAAAAGAGCTTGAAAGCAGACCCCCTGTTTTTATTTTCTTTTAACGATTCAAAAAAGGAAAATACTCGACGATCTTTTCATTTTTTACGAGACAAAAAAGAGTTGAAAGGTGACTCGTCTTAGAGGAATGAGTGGTGTCTAGGATAGCAACTGGTTCCAGTGATGTTGGAACTTCTCAAAACATTTTGATTTATGTGAAGAGGTTGGCTAATAAGACCACTCATTGCAATTGTTCCTCAAAAAAGGGTAAAACAACCAAGTGAAAGCATATGATCGGCCAAGCAGATAGTGACGATGGAAGGAGAAAAACTAAGGCTCATCTAACGGAAGAGGCTGATAGAATGGCAATCACGAGGGTTAAAATGGAGATGGGTTCATTTTTACACAAGCTTGAACCCTAGGGAACTATGCTTGGATCCAATTTCATGTTTACACAAACTTGAAATGAAAAACTATGCTTGGGATTGGTTTACACGCCCCCAACATGATGACTCGATTCTAGATGCATGCCCCCCAACCTTCATTACATTCACCTAAGTAGACTACTCGTGGCTATCAAGTGGATGGAATGAAGGTTCATTTATGAGATCAAGTGAAAGACTCGATTGGGATTTTATGAGATCTAATCAAAGACTCAAATTGGAACTTTGCTCCAGGGGACCTTGTTTCATTTTTTAATGAGCTTGACACAAGACAAGGAACTCTGCTCAGATTCCTTGTTTCATTTTTTAACGAGCTTGACACAAGACAAGGAACTATGCTCATATTCCTTGTTTCATTTTTTAACGAGCTTGACACAAGACAAGGAACTATGCTCATATTCCTTTTTTCATTTTTTAACGAGCTTGACACAAGACAAGGAATGATGCTCATGATTCCTTGATCACAACCCGTAAGAGGTCATGACTTCCAATAAGTTCTCATCAGATGGGAGCACAATGCTCTGGAAGGGATACGTAGCAAGGAATCCATTAGAGAGATCTGGTTTCAATGCCCCCAGTACATAATGCACAACATCACGGAATTGATCGTTAGTTGATGTAGGCATGGAACGAGTTACCACATAATTTACCCATGGTGGGGAAGATACCGTTGGAGAAAAAGGACCATTTAGGGAAGATGATTGATTGGAAACCATATTTTGACCGGGAAATGAAAGCTAGTCAACGTGACAATTATGCCTTCATGCGAGAAACACATCACTCGAAAGAGTGTTGAAACAATAGCTCCCATGTCATAAACATAGTCACGCCCAAGAAGTAAATTGTAATCTAAAGGGCCTGGGACTACCATCACATTGAGATAAACAAATTCTCCTCCCAAAGTAATAGGCAACTAAGGAAGGATCCCTAATGATTGAATGGTTCCTCTATTAAAAGAAAATAGATTCTGGGTAACAGGCACAAGTGGCGGCAAACCGAGAGCCCGCCAAGCAGTGGAGGAAAGGATACTCACAGATGCACCTTCATCTATAATCGTTCCAGATACAATCATATTATAAACCTATACTATGATCTGGAAAGGCACATGAGAAGGAAGACGGCATCCTGGCAGTCGATTCCAATCAAAGGAAGTGACCAGACTACTTGGAGTGGGTACCGTAAGAACGGGAGAATTACCCCCTTGAGTTATGAGAACGGGAGGATTTTCCTCTTGTCTTGATGGAACAAGAAGGTTTCCTCCAAGCTCATTGGAATCTGAAGAAATGAAAAGAACCTGAGTGGTATCATACTCACTCTCTACGGGAAATGTACAATTAACTGAAGGTGAAATCGAGTCAACTGTTTCCTCGACCTATGATTGGTCAGGTATAGACTCATGGGATTCACATTCAGAGAGAGTGGGTTTGACTGACGATTGATTTGGGTCAGTCACTTCATCAACTAGTGAAGGATTAAGGGAGAGTCTCCTGTAACTAGATGGAAGTCACTGCGGAGAAGAAGGATGGTTATCCAAGACTTTTTGGGCTTCATCCAGATAAGGACAAAGGTGAATGGGTTGATTCCCTTCGCATAACCTACAGGGAAACTTAACTTTACCCTTCTTTCCATGAACTTTACTACCACTAGTCGATGGTGTGTCACCAACATGATCTCCAAAAGTTGATGACACAGGATGATGTGAACAAGAAGACCATTCTTCTAATATTTGAGGAATACCAGAACAATTTTGAAGAAGATGGTCTCCCGTACAAAGTTTGCAAGGATATCGAAGTTTGTGAGGCTTATCGGATGGTTTCTCATCAGAAGTTGCATTCGAAGCAATGGTTGCTTGGTTTCCCCCTACTGAATTTTCTTCTTCTTCTTCTTCTTCCCTTTATTCTTCTTCTTATCCACCTGGTTACTAGTTTCAATACTTTCACTAGGTGAAGAAGAAGAAGGGGAGGAAGAAACAACCAACGAAGAAGGTAAAGGGTTAACTTTAAGATCAACTGGAGGTTGATTTTGTCCAGTTATAGGAATATTCAGTTGCGAGGCCAAGGAGGTTGAGAACAACCATACTGGCAAGCCAATGGTAAGTCCCAGAAGGGACAATGTAGCCATATAAGGAGCACTAATATTTCTGAAAGGAGGAAAAGGACTAGGATTCCCATCAAAAGGAATTCCTTTATCAGTGGACTCCGGAGTTATTTCCATATGTCTCAACCTAAGATCAACTAAGGAGTGACGTGGAGGATGTTATCCATGGTAAATTAATTTTATTTTAATAAAAACAACATAACAAAACAAAAAGGGATAATCTAGGCAAAAGGATTACCAAGTAACTGTGAACTGCAATATACTACCTCAGTAAACCAAGAACTTAACATACGTGCAGGAAATATCCCTGAATGTTGTTTTCGGTGTATCGCAGTATACAAGGTAGCTGACTCAGTTACCTATGGATGGATAGCAACCTAATGTAGTCCTCCCATATATACTCGAAAGTACGTGGAGGCCCAATCTGTGTTAGCGATGTCTAATGCGAAACCGCATAGTGAGAGCATTCCTTTATACTTTTCGTACTATAACACCGCCCTATATACCCAAAAGTACATGGATGAGCTACTATATAATTACGTACATGGAATTAGGTATCACAGTCGGAATGTATCGGAGACCATTAGCGACAGCTGCTATGTTTAACGACGTCAGAACACGTCTCTAGCCTAGACCTCTAAATGTTATGCATTAAGTTACAGTGCTCCACTAGGTTAAGTTACAGTGCTCCATTAGGTTAATTAAGATAAATTTTAGTTGATCTTGTTTAAAAGTTTCCCTTTCAGGTTCACCGCATGATGTTTCTGAAACTCCTAGAATGCAACTATGATGGGAAACATTCTTTTCATTTGATTCAACAATGAAAATCATAACTAAAAGGGATAGAGCAATCAGAATCTTTAAATAAAGAGCATAGATCATATCTAATGCAACTTTCCCTATACCATTCCTACAAGCACACACAAAATTCTAAATGCATTATGCATGTTTTTATTTTCATTCCTTTAATGTTTAGATGAACATAAGGAAACTAAATGCACAAACGATTAAACAATTCTTTTCACAAAAAACAAAGACTTTACGACAGTTTCTTTTTCAAATAAATGAAGACTTTACGACAATTCTTTTTCAGAAAATACTAATCGATGTAAGCTAACTTTGACAATGAATTGATAATGATAAATAAATCTCTTAAGAAACACTAAACAATCAAGGCCAAAGTAGGGCTAGGAGAAGAAATGCAAATTGATTTCAGAGCCATAGAAAACATTGATCTTTTAGCAAACAACATCAAAAGCAAATTTGGAAAAAACCAAGCAAAAGATGGGTTTTTTAGCTTGACAGGGATCAGCACAACCCTGAGTGGGAGACAATGCGCTGCAGAGCATTGTCTCTAAGCTAAGGCTGCTCTGCAGCACACTGTGTCAAGACCAACACTGCGCTAGTGCCAGAGAGCCCAATCAGGAGACATTTAAGCACACTTTTTGACAAAAAAAACACTTCAAGATGACTAAAAAGAGATCAATGAAGTCAATTAAAGTCTACTAGGATGTAATATGATAAGGGTAAACTACCAGGAATGATAGTCGTTCCCCAGCAGAGTCACCAATTTGTTATATGGAATTTATACCTACGGATAAGTACATCTTCCTTAAGTGGGTAGTTACACTTAGAACAACAGAAGTAAAGATGTTTAACCTTTTCCTACAATAGACAAATAAGATAAAGGAACCTACTTGTGATCCTTTACTTCCTTTGATCTCCTTTGAATTGCTCTCGTCGCTCCCGCTCAAACTGAATTTGCTCAATTGGTACCTACCAACATAAACAGAAGACAACAACAATCAAAGCATATGATCTATCTACTGTAAACAAATGGAATCGACAACATTTGAACATACATTCATCATAGGTATAGACAAAAGTATTGGAAAAGGAACAAACAACTTTATTGATTGATAGAAGGAGAAGTTACACCCAATGTGGTTCGATCCCGTGTCACTCATCCAGCTTAGTCCAAACCCTCATCACACCAATAGCACATCAATCTAGCAGCATAACATTACTTGACAATGATTTCAAGTCTCAAACCAACAGTATTTCTCTACAATCTTCAAATTCCCACCCCTGATCACTATGATGAGTGGTCAATTTATAGGGAAATGCAAGTGGTTTTGTCATAAATAGGGTATTGAATGGTTTTCCATAATTGGAGTTAGTTTCCATGGAGAAAGGAATGAGAGGATAGAGGGTTAATTGATCCATAGCCTATCCAAAAACGAGCTCATAGGATGAGATAAGAGTTGGGCATCCTTCTAGAATGCTCTAGAATCAAGGAATATTCCCAAAATCCTATGCCAATTTCGCTCATTCTCGCCCAGCGCAGGTATAAGTGGGCCTAAGTGCACTGCAGTGCAGGTCTGAATGGGCCTACCTACTCTGCAGCGCAGTTTCCCCTGACCAAGGCTGCGCTGGTGTCCCAAGGAGGCATTTCAGCAGGGTTTCAAGCTAGGAAACTTTCATGGATGAAAGCATTCAATTTGATGACTTGTCTAGGGCATGTAGCAACTGAATTAGGGTTTGATGAGCCCTAATTATATTGATATGATCTTTGGGATTGACGTGCCCAAATAGACCTATAACAATAGACCCTACCCCCTTAGAGGAACACCATCCTTAGTGTTTTATACCTGAACACAACATTCAATGATATTCTATTCTTGAACATAAAATTCAAGAGCAAGTTGTATATTCACGACCCATTTTACATTCATTTACATCGTAAAAAAAATGGGTATGATATCCTCATATGATCAGTCATTTCTCAATTGGCTTCATATGGTTCATAGTGCTTCCCTTGCATCTTTTCTTGCTTGATCCCTAGATTCTAGAGTGTGACATGCCTCTAATGTCTAATCATGTCATCTATTGTATTCAATGCTCCTTCAAAGAACAGTTCAACCCATTGATTCCTAGGACACACTTGATGCATCTTTGATCTCAATGAGTGTGCACATGATTTTCTGAAAACTAGTTCATTTTTCAAGTTTTTGCGCTCCCTTCTTTTCTTCATCAGTCCCTCAGGAAATCTTTTCCTCTTTTGTGCAGTCACTTACCTTCCAAGTTCAAGCATCCACTTCTCTATTTCCTCAATACCTTAGGTGATCCACCCCTTGGCAAGGCTTCCTCACACAAAAAGAACCTTCTCAATCAAGGTATATCCCTACCTTGCTTTAATAACACAACACATATTTCATGGCCTACCTCATGGTGATTAGCGCATATCATAGGGTTTCAGTGTCACCATAATTGCCTAAGTCCTAAAGTATTCATCTTTGTATGTTGTTGTAGTGTACTCCGAATGAAGTTAATGTTGTTTGCTTTGTAATCAACCTCATGTATTTGTACTGGACAATTTACCAGCTCTCTTACATCATAATCATATGAGTCTTATGAGATTCACCGTAAGAATTTTAATTCAATTGAAAACATACTTCCCTCAGCAGGTTTATTTATGAGGTTAACCATAAAAGTTTAATCCAATTCAAGTCACAACTTTAATAGAAAAAAAAAAATCAAACTCATGATCAATACTTATATCTGTAATTACTCTATGTTTCCTTGATGTTTCAATTATTGAGTGGTGTATATTTCCCATAGTTCCACACAATATTTAGCTATGTCTTTATTGAACAAGCCCCATGAAATCCACTGCTACTCATTACAGGAATCCAGAGCACACCTCCACTTGTTGTGCACTATAGGAATCTAGATCATGTCTCCACTTATTGCACACTGTAGAAATCCAAAGTACGTCTCCACTTATTGTGCACTATAGGAATCCAGAGCACGTCTCCACCTATTATGCATTGATGAATCAAATTCTCCACATAGTCTCTAGCTAGCTCTATCTTTAAGTCTAGCTCATTGAGTGGTTCTCAACCCAAAGGAAAGCACTCAATGGTAGTCACATTACTCCACATAGTCTTTTCATATAGCTCCATCCTCAAATCCATCTCACTGAGTGGTTCTCAGCTGAAGCAAGCACTCATTAGTGGTCCAACTAATCCATGCAGTATTCTATTACAACTCCAAACTATTCTTCTCATGCTCACATCCCTAGTGAGCATGGGCATATTTCTTCTCCCACTTGTTACTCACTTATGTAGGCCCAGGGAACCCCCATTCCAGGTAGTCTACCAGTCCCAAGGTTTTCCTATATGGGCCCCCATTAGCCACTCACCTATACAGGCCCAGGAAACCCCCCATTGTGGGTAATCTACCTATCCTAGGGATTTCTTGCCTGAGCTAGTCATTATAATCTTATGGAAAAGCACCCAATGACATGTGCATAGAGTCCTATGTCCAAGTACCCATCTGTGCCCCACTACACTATTGATGGAGTCTTATAGTCAATATCAGTGATGACTTGATACCATGAGATAAAAAAAGTGACACAAGCCGCAATTCCCTCACAGCAATCTTCTTCCTGAGCTCCCAACTCCATGATTCCACCTATGTAACAACATTTAGTTTCCTATGAGATATACTCAAAATTTTCAAACCAAAAATTTTAATTGCCCAATACGTGCTTCACCCAGGATCTTGATCTCATAGTCATGATATACTCAAATTTTTCAAACCAAAAATTTTAATTTCCCAATCCTTGCTTCACCCAAAATATTTATTTCACTATCATGAGATTTGCAATCATTTCATCGAGCTCCCTTGCAAGTATTTTTGATATGTCATAGTGGCTTTGATATCGCACACCATTCTAACACTTTGCCTACAAGTTGATCTTTCAATCAACCAACACTTGTCATTGTGTGTGTGTGTTATATGTATACATACACACACACGCACATAGAGAGAGAGAGAGAGAGATATGTAATCTCCTTATTGCATAAATTCACAACAACCTAAAGTGACTTTAGAATTGTTACATGCATAACAATTCTATCACTCCGACTATCTTCCAATAATTGAAATGAAATTTTCATTATACTATACATGTGCATCACATTTATTCTAATCATTTCATAATGCAATTAAACATTTATTTCAGCGTACCAATGAGTTAGAAATGAGAAATGCATATCTCTAAATTCATTAGCACTTTGATTCTCCATTCCACTCTGCAAGCTTAGAAAAATCATTGCAATATTTGATACCGAAGGCTCCCCCCTCTTCACCACACCATTTCCTAGTATCCATGCAAAACATGCATTAATTTGAAACAAAATTTTCCAAAGTCAGTGTAAGGAGTTCTTGCCCAATTCCTTCCCTTTACAATTTTACCTAGGCTTATTGTTTGCCTCATTTTCTTAGCTTTCATTACCAACACTTTCAACTGAAGTCTTTTGAAGGGTCCAGCTAGTTGGTAACATTCATGTTGTTACAATACTCAATAGTTCTCGAAAGGGTATAAACCTCACACATTAGTCATAAATTTATCAACTCAACTATGTATAGACTCTAATTAGAACTTCTAAAGGCATTTTTCATTTGTATCTATTTCAAGCATGTCTTTATCCATGTTATTCACATGTTCCAACCTTTATCATTTCCCTTCATGCTCACAACAAATTTCAGGAGCATAAGCATAACATATTAATAATGATAATTATCATCAATCGGTCATACTTGACCACTTGCCCAATGGATATTCCATACAACATGTAATCCATTAATAACTTCATTGTGTTACCCAAAACCTGGTAAGTACCAATTTTATTTCATACCATTGACACAGTGATCATATTTTTAAATATTAATAACATATCTTACTACTATAATAGTTCTCAATAAATGTCCTGTCAAAGGAAACAACATCATTATAACTTCATTTCAATTTCTCATCTTTCTCATATTCATAGAATATAGAATACACACACACACACACACACACACACACATATATATATATATATCAACCATGCATAGTTTTAGTTAAGGAAAATTCATTCTTATGTTATTTTTGTAGTTGTCATGTCATTATCCATTATATCCATGTGGACCCAACCAATCTACCTCTTTGTTCTATCATCTTCTTCTACCCTCTACTGCCATCCATCTGATGTACAGGGTTTAATCAAGGTCTTGCACTTCTAGTTGTGTTTTTCTAGCTCTTCTCCATAGCTCTTTTTATTTCCTTTTCCATACCCAAAAAACCACCAAGGACGAACCACAAAAGGTAAGATGAAAGAATGAAAATAGAGAAAAAGCATGATATGAAACACATGACAAAATATAAAGCAACATGCACATGCTCCAAGTCAACAAACAAAACAATAAGAGAAATTGTAACCAACAATAACATAAAACATGTAAAACATCCCCTTTATACATCATTCATTAGCCCACAACAAACTCCCTTGAGTTTTGTTGTTCAATGTGTCCAACACCAACATATGCACAAAATTTTAGTCAGAGTCCTTTACAAGATTTATAGCAGCCTTAAAAATTCCAACATCCCTTTAAATAGTTCAAGAAGGAACTTTTCAGTATTTTAGAGAGCTTGAGCAGGTGCTCCCTTATCTATTTCTATATCTTCTTCTTTCATTGTCTATTAGGGAAATACTTCCTTAGATGCGCCTCTCCACATTACCAACATGAAACTAGCTTTCTTTTCTCTCCAGTTCTATGATGTTCACCTCTGGTCTTGTCAGCATGGCATTCCTCTACATCTCTAGAGGTTAATGCTTGTTGCAGCAACTCTGGCATATAAGACAAGTGTTTTAGCAGTGCTATGTTCAACTTTGTCTATTCCTTTTTCTTTCTAATGAGCCCTTCATTCTCTGCCTTGCAACTCTTCAACACAAATTTCAAGCTCCTAAAGGTTTCTACTCTATCATGGGAACATTCCCTTTATTGCTCATAATGGACTTGGTCCATGCTATGTTGTATCATATTGTTGTCCATCCTTATTTTTTTTGTTGAAATTTGATCTTCTTATGTGTTGTAACACACACGTAGTTGTTAGTTATATTAGCATAAACAAATTGACTTGTTACCTTTCCATGCCAATACTATGAAAAATTGTTATTGTTCACACATCTAGAACTCACATCAACCACATATTCCAAGAATCAAAAAATGCATATCAATGTGTTTATAACCATCTCATCACTAAGTTTGAAATCAACCTTTTACCAAGACTAGAAATAATTACATTCACAATTTGGTATGTCAATTAGAGAACAACTAACAAATTAGAATCTTCCATTCCTATCCATTCACAATTATGATATCAATGCATGCATAAAGCACATAATCACCAGTCAAATTCTATAGTCAGCATGAATTTTCACTCAACAAACAATCATCCTTTGAATAAAATAGTGTGGTATTCCAAACTATAACAGAGGTCTTAAACTCGTCCTCCTAGGCCCATTCATTCTGAGTGTTGAACCCAGGCACTCTGATACTCTATATCAAAACTCCAAATCTTATCTCCAAGGTCCAGTGTAAAACCTTTTCTTTGATACAACTTCGTAATGTTCCCTCCCACCCCCTTGGAATTTTCCCAAATGATGGGAGGTGTTACTTTTAACTAACCCAATCACCATGATCTCATTATGAATATGAGGTTACAAAATTCCTTCTCACCTAATGTTGAAAAACGCAGCAAGAAATTCTCAGTTTGATTTTGCCTTGATTAAATTCATAAAATTCAAATTTCCACATCAACAGACAACTTGTATGATGTTAGATTGTGTGACATGGCTTGTGTCACCCAGTTTACTCAGTAAATTCAAGTTGGAGGAGTTAGATTTCAGTTATGCATGTGTGTTTGCTAATTTGTAGCAATCAAGGTCAGTTATCTCAAATTGTTTTCAGTTGAACTAGTTCCAACTTTTGGAGGAGCTAGTGGAAGGTCAGTTAAGCAATGGGACTTCAGTCAAACTCAATGATCATCCAATTAACTGATTAATTATCCCAAAATATCTAGTGCATGTAGATAATTCGAGTTACCCAGTTGAGGTGGAGATTCCAAGGCAGTGTAACATTAGTTGTAGACTAGTCTTGAGTGTACAGGTGTTGCATGCAGTCAGATGATCAGCATAAAGGAATTGCACAATTCAATTGAGGGAATTTCCTAAATAATAGGGGCTAATTCCTCAAGGAAAAATGCAAGGAAATATGAGCTCAAGCCGAGGGAAAATTTGACTAATTCTGGGTCATATGCCTTCATTGAGCAAAGAGATAGGTTGTTCACTTGCAGGGTGAGCTCAATTGAGAAAAGCAATTGTAATACATCTCTATTTCTTTTGATTAATGAAGGAAGTATTAGGGCTTTTATCATATTTCTTTCCCTAGATAAAAATACTTGTTGCATGTTTGTTATGTCTTTTTGCATGTCTGAGACTTTTGTTCTAAATTTTGAATTAATGTCCATAGAGCAGTAGTGTAGGTTTGTGTCTTGTGATTTTGATTAAAACTTCATGAGCAGTTGCAAACTGAAAGCATAATTTCTACATGGTATCGGAGTTGGATTCACATTAGAGTAGGAAATTCAAAGTTGTATCTTGGAGGTTCAAATTTGAAGATTAATTGAGCAGGATTTCTTCAGAGCTGAGAAGATGGCCTTCAATGCACTAAGTATATAGAGTTTATCTTGGAAGGCACCTCTAATTTTGTTGCATGAAAGGACCACATGGAGGAAGTAGTGGATGGCAATGGGTTTCTAGAATACATCAAGACAGATGTTGCAAAACGTCAAGCATCTGATGCCTTGAACCTTGCTCAGTGGAAGAAAGATGTGGCCAAGGAGAGGAGAATCATATTGTAGGGAGTACGGGATCATATTGTCTCGAATATCCATGGAAAAGAAACTTTATTCACGATATCGAAAGCACTGAAAGAATTGTTCGAGAATAGTAATGACCATAGGAAGTTGGCACTCAAAGATAAACTTCGAAGTATCAAGATGAACACAATTCTGTGGTATCTGAGCAAGTTTACATAGTTTCGTGATGAACTTGGCAGGGTCAGTGTTAATGTCTCTGAAGAAGACTTGGTAACCTTAGCCCTTATGGGCCTTCCCAAGAGCTAGCATAGCTATCAAGATTCGGTGAATGGGAGGGAGAAACTACCAAGTTGGGAGAGTTTATGGTCTGACTTGGTACAGAAGGAAATAAGGCAGAATACCAAAGATGGGACTTCATCCAAGGGAGAGAATGAAGAAAAATTTTCATTGGCTGGAAAGGAAAAGAAAGGAAAAGAGAATAAATCTCAATCCAAACCAGAATCCAGTCAAGGGGGCAAGAAGAACATTTTCCAAAAAATAAAGGCTTCCATTGTCATGAAGGCGTGTGTTCGCGGCTTTGCTTAACATAACCCATGTAGACTTCTTGAACTTTCAACTTTACCATTCCTATACCTCTGAACTACTATGCCTTTTTCAAAACACTCTATCACATCTATAAAATACTTTGTCGCATCCTGTTTATATCTTCAAAAAGTAGGTTTCCATCAAGAGACAACTCATCAAGTAGGTTCCCATTCATCATGTGGGTTGCCATCAAGGACAACACATAATTAATAATGCCAACAATCTCCCCCTTTGGAGTTGATGGCAACCACTTTGGTGTTTGGTCACCACAACCTGTAGATATCTGTAAAACACATCAAGCTAAGGACCAAACCAAGCTACTCTTCCCCTTTGACATCAAGGGAAAAGCGTTGACCAATGCTAAATGAAGACTTCTGAACTACTGAGTATGAACAATGATCATACTCCCCCTTAGGACATGTTGAAGTTTCTGACAGATGTACAATGAAGTACATTACTCTATGACTTCATATGACTTTTCCTATCACCAAGAACTCAAACTTACATCAGTCACCCAATCACATTGTGTTTACATATTTGACGACATTATTACATCAACTTCCCAAACACAGTGGGGTTAAAAATTACATCACATATCCAAAAGGACTTCACCACAATAATCCATACATGACTGAATTTTATATTGAATACATCACATGTGTTTACATGACCTTTACATCAAATGATAGATATGACATGTACAATCAAGATCAAAGACCTCAATAAGAGCATGATAGCAACTGTCATACAACATATATGATATGTACCATGAGCATCAACAACATGTTGATAAATATCATTAAGCAAACATAATTCCAACAATACATTATTTGAAGCATAGAAAATGCTCCCCCTGAACCTGTGCCATCTCTGCATATTGTACTTAACCAATTCCAGAACCAGCAAGAAAAATTGGAGCGTTTTCTTCATCATACCAAAACATATGCGATTGTTAAGTTTAGAACTCACACATACATGTGACTTTTCTTTATAGGATAAACGTACAGAAAGTGAGATACTGAAATTTCACACCTACATCTCCCCCTGAGTCTGTTATGTCTATACTTGTGCATTCTGACTACACCAGAGACACTGTCAATAGTATAAGCAGCATGAAAAGCAAAAACAACCATGGGATTCATCATCAAGTCACATATGTATTACTCCCCTTGAACATGAAGAATCAATTGAGTGATGAAGGAGAGACCATTCCTAATTTTTGTCTGAGATATTCAAATGCCTAACATGGAAGAGGTTTTGTAAAGATATCAGCAACTTGTTCTTTTGAGGGAACATATTCAAGTTTAACCTTTTGCTCAAGTACTTGTTCTCTTAGAAAATGATATTTAATTGGAATATGCTTGGTGTTGGAGTGCATAACCATATTTTTTGAAATACTAATTGCACTTGTATTATCACATAGAATGGAAATGGGTGGAGAACAGTTGATTTGAATATCTTGCAATGTTCGCATCATCTAGACAAGTTGTGTGCAGCATGATGCAATAGCTACATATTCTACTTATGCTTATGCAGTAGATAAAGCAATTGAGCTTTGCTTCTTGTTGAACACTAATACCAAGCGAGGCCCCATATATAATGCTCCTCCACTAGTGCTTTTTCTATCATCCACATTTCCTGCCCAATTTGCATCTGTATAAGCATGAAGAGTAATATCTACATCTTTGGGATACCATAAACCAAAGTCTTGAGTGCCTTGTAGATATTTGAATATTCTTTTGACCGCCTGAAGATGAGTTTCCTTTGGATTGGCCTGAAATCGTCCAACAATCCCAACTGCATGCATGATATCTGGTCTTGTTCCTGCAAGATAAAGTAGACTTCCGATCATGGATTTGTATTTTGGTTAGTTGACTGTGGGAGAATCATCATGTGAACTGAGACTACATCCTATCACCATGGGTGTGTAGACCAGTTTACAATATTCCATTCCATATTTCTTTATAATTTGCTTAAGGTACTTTTTTTGTGAGAGGAAGATGTCATTCTTTGCTTGTTGTACTTGTAAACCAAGAAAGTATGTTAGTTCACCAAGTAAAGACATTTCAAATTCTTGCTACATGATAGAAGCAAACCTTTGACTCATGGATTCTTCATTACTACCAAAGATGATGTCATCCACATAAACAATAACAATTAAAATTTTAACATCATCCACCTTTATATATAGGTTTCTATTTGCAAAATCCTTGGTGAAGCCTTCTTGTTGAATATATTTGTCAAGGTGATAATACATGCATGAGGGGCTTGTCTTAGCCCATAAAATGCCTTCTCAAGTTTGCAAACAAGTTTTTCATCATTTCCTAGAATAAACCCTTCAGTTTGTTCAATATAGACTTCTTCTTCTAGGTCCCCATTCAGAAATGTAGATTTAACATCCATTTGATAGACTTTGAAATTACGAAAGCTTGAAAAGGTAAGAAACATTATTATGGCTTCAAGTCTGGCTACAGGTGCAAATGTTTCTTCAAAGTCTATTCCTTCTTGTTGAGCATAACCTTTGAAAACGAGTCTTGCCTTATTTCTAATTACTTATCCATTCTCATTTAATTTATTTTTAAATGCCCATTTTGTCCCAATAACATTCTTATCATGAGGTCTAGGAACAAATTCCCAAGTGTGATTCTTTTTTATCTGGTCAAGTTCTTTATGCATAGCATTAACCCAACATTCATCTTTACTAGGTTCTTTTGTATTGTCACTTCCTTCATTTGATGCTTCATTGATTTCCTCCTCATTGTTTTGGCTAGATGTAAGAGGATCTTCGTCATCTATTGGTGCTTCCTTTTGATACTTGTGGATGCTTCATCAATCACAACATCAATGCATTCAACAATCTTTTTAAGTCTTTTATTATAAAATTTATATCCTTTGTTTCTAGAGGAGTACCCAAGAATAATTCCTTCATTAGCTCGAGCTTCAAACTTTTCAATTTTATCAATATTATTCTTTATATAACACATACTTCCAAAAACTCTAAAGTGCTTAATAGTTGGGTGTTTACTACCAAAGTTCATAAGGTGTTTTATCACTATTCACACGGATATGAGCTTTGTTAAGAATATTTACCGTTGTATGTGTTGCTTCACCCCAGAAGGTACGAGATGTCCCGGACCCATCAAGCATGGCACATGCCATTTCTTGAATTGTTCTATTCATTCTTTCTGCTACCCCATTTTGTTGAGGAGTCCTAGCTATAGAAAACTGCCTCTTGATGCCATGTTGTTCACAAAAGTCGAAAAAATCATTTGATATGTATTCTCCTCCCCTGTCAGATCTGAGACATTTGATTTTCAAGTCTAACTCATTCTCTACTAAATCTTTGAAGACTTTAAATTTATCAAATGCTTCATCTTTATACTTCAATAAACCAATCCAACACATTCTAGTAAAATCATCAATAAATAAGATGAAATTTTTCCGAGCTTAGACTTCTGTGATCGTTTAGAGAGAAAAATTTCTGGAGAAATCACATCAAATAATTTATTGGAACCAACGTTTCGAACCCTCCACTGTGGTTCATCATCAGGGCAAAGGTGGAGCATCTGATCTATCATTAACCATATATATAGGTGGAGATGCTTCCAAATATAAATTGGTCCGTTAGAAATTCAAAAATAAAAATTGATTAAATAAAAATTAAACGTTATAAAGTCAAAGTAGTTACAAACGTTTAAAAACATCCTCATAAAAAATAAATAAATTAATTAAATAAAATAGATAGATAATAATAAATTATAAAATAATTAAATAAGCATTAAGAACGAATAATTGAGAATCAAACAAACTTTCAAAAAAATGTAAAATGTAAAGTAAAAAAAAAGGATTAAGAATGAATAATTAAGAATTTGCCCACTAGGCTTTGGATTGACAGTGAATGGGTGCACTATTAAGGCACTCCTTGCGATAGGTCACTAGTTCAAATCCCCTGTGGGTGCTTACTTACCAAAAAAAAGAATAATTAAGAATCAAACAAATTTTCAAAAAACAAATTAAAAAATAAATAAATAAATAAATCATAATTTTTAAATAATTTTAAAAAATAAATAAATAAATAACTAATAAAAAAATGTAAAATGTAAATTAAATAAATAATAATATTAAATTAGTAAAAAAAAAAAATATATATATATATATATATATATAAATGAACCGAGGAAAAATCAAAATCCAGATAAACAGAGAAATTTCAAGGAATAAATAAAAACTAGGAATGGAGAGCAAGGATCCAGTTGCTGCTAATTTTCCAACCTTCATCCCTATTCAGATTGTTACCATGCTTCTCAATTTCTAATGCTTATCTGAACTTCCTATGATGGAAGTGATCAATTTTGGCTAAAACTCGGGAATCCTCAATACATATTTGGTGTTTAGTATTAGATGCATGTTCAGCTAAGGCAAACGAGCGGGACCTGTTATATCTAATATATGTCGCATGCTCTTCAATCCTCTGCTTGATGGAACGGCCCGTTTCTCCAATATAGGGTGTTCTGCATGAGCAAGGGACTAAGTAGACACCTTTCATATCTTTGGGGTCAACATGATCCTTAACTAACCTGAGGGAGCTCCGAATAGTGTTGAGGGGCTTGAAGGAAGTATGCACCTTATTCTTATTCAGAATGTGGGCGATCTTGTCAGTGGTTCCGAGAATGAATGGAAGATGAATGCAATTAGCAAAATCAACAAGATCCTTTTTTGGCTTAGGTCCAAAGCTAACTTTTCGAAAAGCTTTGAGCCCAAGGAGTCTATTATAGCCATTATCCTCAAAAAAAATTAGAAGATGGGATTTTTCATTTTCAAAGTGACTTTCATCATAAATCCTAAGAGCTCTAGTGGCTAGGGTGTTGAGAACACCAAATTTTTTGAGGAGGATAGTGATGTGAGCTCGCATGAAGGTATTGCTCAATGTGAGTTTTTTTACGATAAACCTGGTGAGAAAAGGTACCATCTCCTTTCTTAGAGATAAGAACATCGAGGAAGGGATGGAAGGGCAGGTGCAGTTACTTTCATGAGGGTCATGAATGATCTCTTTAGGCCTTTCATTGATGAATTTTTTCTTGTATATCTAGATGATATTCTTATATTTAGTAAAATTTGGAATGAACATGTATGCCATGTGAAGAAAGTGCTTGATGTATTGGAAAAAGAAAAACTCTATGTAAAATTGTCCAAGTGTGAGTTTGGGAAAACCTCTTTGGTTTACCTAGGTCATATTTTTGGTCACGATCAGTTAAAAATTGATCCTTCTAAAGTTGAAGCAATTGTAAATTGGCCTAAACCTACTAGTGTAACCGAGGTTCGCAGCTTTTTGGGTGCAGTACAGTATTGGAGGAGATTTATTGCCAATTTCTCTATTATTGCAGCACCTTTACATGCATTGACAAGTGTAAAGCAAGTCTTTCAATGGGGAGGAAAGCAGCAGAAGTCCTTCGAAACATTGAAAGAAAAGATCAGCACCACACCGGTCTTGGCCTTACCAGATCTCCAATAGCCATTCGAGATCGAGACAGACGCCAGTGGATATGCCATGGGAGTTGTACTGATGTAGCAAAAGAAGCTGATATGTTACCATTTAGAGAAGTTCTCTCAGGCTGTGATAAACTATCCCACTTATGACAAGGAGTTATATGCCTTGGTCCAGAGTGTGAAAAAGTGGAAACTCTACTTGATCAGCAAGGAGACCATCATCCATTTGGATCATCAGCCCTTGCAGTATCTTTAGTCACAAATCAAGCTACAGCAATCTCATCATT
The DNA here is from genome assembly GCA_031772625.1 of Pinus tabuliformis. Lineage (NCBI taxonomy): Eukaryota > Viridiplantae > Streptophyta > Pinopsida > Pinales > Pinaceae > Pinus > Pinus tabuliformis. The sequence goes on from CM062817.1 coordinate 646,641,468, forward strand.
TCAGATGGATGGGTTTTCTTCAACAGTTTCATCTGGTAATAAAGTATAAGAAGGGCACTAGCAACAAAGTGGTCGATATGCTATCTCGCCCTCCTATTTCTGCTTCTATTATTTTGCATAATTCTTCGTTATCTTTTGAAATTTATGCTGAACAATATGCTAATGATGATGATGATTTTAAGGATATTTATGCAAAACTAACCCATGGTTCACCGGTGGACAACTATCACTTGCAGGGGAAACTGTTGTATCACCTTGGCAAATTATGTATACCCACAGGAGAAAGGGTACATGTAATCTGGGAGGCCCAGGCCTCCCTTGTGTCTAGTCATTTTGGTGTTGAAAAAATTTTGTGTCATGTACAAAGATTCTGTTTTTGGCCTCATATGAAGAACATTGTGACTCGATATGTAAAGGGTTGTGTGATGTGTTCTGTTTCAAAGCCCCCTAATAGAAAACTTGGGCTCTACACACCACTCCCTATTCCGAGTCGTCCATGGGAAAGTGTGTCAATGGATTTTGTAGGAGGTTTGCCTTCAGGGAAAATTTTAAGAACCCCCCTAAATTTATATATATAATAAATGGGCGAATCCCCATGATACATAAGAAAAATCGAAGGCGATTTTATCAATAATATAATATGTATATATAATTTTTTTGGCGAATCTCTCACCAAATTATATTATCTTGTAAAATCATGGAAAATCTTTCATTAGATTATAAAATCTTGTAAGATCTTGGCGAATATTTCACTGAATAATAAAGGCTTTGTAAAGGGCTAACAAAGTTCATAATGAGTATTTCTTGTAATTGCTTGAAGCCTTGCTAATCAATCCATCAAGAACCATAAAAATTATATTCCTTATAAGTATATTCCTTATATGGAATATAAAGATATTTCTCATGGAAAGTCAATTAGGTTTAGCGTAGGTGGTAGGGAGAAATCCTACATGTGACAATGTGTTGGACTCATAATGAGTATTTCTTGTAATGACTATGAGCCTTGTTTTCTAAGCAATCCCTCGAGGACTGAAATATGTATATTACTCATATGGAATATAAATATATTTCTCATGTATTGGAATATAAATATATGAGTGAGGAGTGGGAAATGAGCCATAATAAGTCCTTAGAAAATTGACATGAAGAAGATAAGTGCAAAAAATAAAAAAGGTGAAAATGGAAAATTTGAGAAGAAATACAAGGGGAAAATGGTGAAACAACAAATTAATAATCCATGTGAGGAACAATGATTACAGATAGTGAGGAAATATGTTCCCTCAGCCTAGGGGTAACAAAGGTAGACATTAGAACTCTCACTTATGCAAGTGTAGCTAAACAAACATTAAGCTCTATGCCAGTCATGAGAGGGAGGAAATCTGGGAAAGAAATGTGAGAATAAGAATTTAAATGGAACAAAGCATTGGGATTACAATCCTTGCTCGTTGAGTTTGGGTACTTCCTTTGAGGCCTATTGAAAAACTAGGAATGATCTATCTATGTGTCTTGTTATATAATTAGTTTGTAAAATAGTTGCCAAGTAGCTATGTTAGAGCATGGATTTTGTGAAATGTTTTTTACTCATCCTACCTATCTTTAGATGGAGATGAACAAATATGAGTATTGGAGATAGAATTCTCCCATTTTTTTGTTGTAACAAATTGTACAGGTATAGCCATGTCCATCATTAAGTATGCCCCAACTGTATCGACAATATTCCCAAACCAAAAACTTTTTAGTACTAAAAAGCATAAAAAATCCAACATTACATACTAAAAGAACATATTAATAAAATCTGCATGGTGAAAATCAGCACGAAAGGTTATAGCGCATAAAGGTTTGCAATAGAAATCAGCCTTAAAACTCCTGCGGCCAAGCAAAACAATGATAATAAGCCTACGTCTCCCTTGGAATTTTATGTATCAAGATGAAACCCCAAAACGCAAAGCCCTAGCCGAAAATAAGTGAGAACCCCTTGCATCAATCAAAGAAGAGGTTTCTGCCCTGCAAAAATGCTCAACATTTCAAAGTGACGTCCTTAAATTGTAGAGCCCTACATATATTCGCAAGAGCTAAGAAGGAAGATGAGATTTTACTATTTGCGAACAGGTAAATAGCCTGATCATGATTTAAGTAATGTTTTGTTAAATTTCGAGGTTTGCGGCTTGCAATTCAACTCAAAAAAATTATAATGTAATTAACTTATTTATTCTTTATCTTACAGTATTTTTTGAATTACCAGTTTTTACATCTTAGTATCATCCTCCCAGCAATCTGAGCGCAAAGAATCCTATCATGTGGCAAGGAATCTTTTTTTCTTCTAGGGTTTTGGATTTTAGATCATCATTGGAAAACTTGGCTCGGTGTGAATAAAAATAAGTTTTGAATATTTAGTTTTTAAATATGTACTAACTAAAAAAGATTTTATATAACATTTGAAACTAAGGAGAGACTTAGTTTTCAATTTTGAATATTTATTTTTTAAATGTATATTAATTACAAAAGTCTAGGAAGAGATGTAGTTTTGAGAGAGATTAGTAGATAAGTGTTGTTATGATTTTGCTTAGTGAATTTCAGTTTTAAAATTGTCTATATTGACAAAAATTATTACAAAATATTTAAATTTTAAAATGAATATACATGGTCACCTTAGGTACTATGATTGTTTCCTTAACATGATAAAAAATGAACTAGCTAGAATCTAACAACACTTTAGGATACCTCTAAGGACACATATAAAATAATAATTATAGTTATCATATTAAAATAATAATTTATGTTTTAATTTAACAGAGTCAACATAATATTATATTGCATGATGGTTAATTTTCATATATATATATATATATATATTAGACAAACCCTTGTAACTTGAAATGACCTCTTCAGTTTTGGAATTAAATAATATATATTTTTTTATTATGTTTTGTGAGTGACCTCCTTGTGGAAAATTATCATGTTTGAGTGATGATTATATGAATAAACCATTACAAATTTAATTATATCTCAATTCAGAAATTGAAAGTGAAGATAATCATTCACTCACAAATTTGGACAACTTGTAATTATAATTATCAAATCACTTTCCCTTTATATAATATTGTCTCATCAATTATTTTTATATCAAGTTAATTAATTATAATTTAAATGAATTTAAAAAAATTAACCATTAAGATAGAAAGTGATTAAGCCATTAATATACCATATTTTACTGTACACAGACTATAAAATATAAAGCAACAAAAAAAAACATTTTTCTCATGATATTAGAAAACCTGAAATCTCCCAACAACTACTAGTGCTTCTAGCTTTTTTTCAGCCCCATAATTGATATTTTTCATATTATTGATTTTTATTTTAATCTAAAATGAAAAAAAAAAAAAAAAAAGATTAGTTAAGTGGATAGATGTCTTTGTTTTGGAATAGGATTTCACAATCATGATCAACCTATGCAAAACTCCCAAGTGATATGTAGAATATGGGCACTAAATAGGCAAGGGTCATAGATGCTTCACTTGGTCAAAACCATAATCAAAAGTAAACCATATCCCTATATAAAAAAAACCTTACATTGTGCAAATCTAATAAAAAAACCTTACATTTTGCAAATCAGAGTATACTACTTTAAGAATTCAAAATATACCTCTCTTTTGATACACACCAACCTAGATCCATCCTTAGTTAAGGTGAATGGGAAATGAGAATCAAAACCTAGTGAGTGGGAAATGAGAATTAAAACCTAGCGAGTGGGAAATGAGAATCAAAACTGATGGTTTCGACGCATAGGAAGAGGAAGAGAGAGAAGATGGATCTAGGCTATTTTACTTCCCCCCTTTAAAAAGACTATATTCCACATGAATATCATGGGAAATACCATGGGTTCTCATAAACCTGGAGCTCAAAAACCACTGGTAACTTCACAGAACAAGACAACATCCTTGGATGCAATAAAAAAAACCTCCCAAATGATAGCTACAATATGGGCACTTAATAGACAAGGGTCATAGATGCTTCACTTGATCAAAACTAGAATATAGACACTTAATAGGAAAGGGTCATAGACGTTGCACCTGATCAAAACCATAATCAAAACTCATCAAAACCAGAATATGAGCACTTAATAGGCAAGACCATAATCAAAAGTAAACGATATCCATATGTAAAAAAGATATTACATTTTTCAAAACCAAGTATACTACTTTAAGGTATCCCTATGTAAAAAAAATCTTACATTTTGCAAATCCAAGTATACTACTTTAAGAATTCATAGCATACCTCTCTTTAGATATACACGAGCCAAGATCCATCCCTCTCTAAGCTTGAGAGATCGACAAATCTTGAGAGATCGACGGTTAAGGCTAATGCGAAATGTGAATCAAAATTGAGGGAGAGAGAAAGAAAGAGGGAGAATGAGAAGATGGATTTAGGATGGTATAATTCCCCCCTTTAAATAGACTATATTCCACATGAATACCATGGGTTCTTGTAAACCTTGAGCTCAAAAACCAGTGATGGACAAAACAATATCTCTTGATATAATAAAAAAATAATAATGTAGAATTTTCATTTTTACATAGAGTTATTTTATTTTTATTGTTATTTCAAATTTACCTTTACTCAACAAAAATTGATTAAAAAAAATAATAACCTAAAATTTTTACATAAAATAATAATGTAGACTTTTCATTTTAACATAGGGTTATTAATTATCAAATCTCTAGATAGATCCAAAGTTAAAATGGATCTAGGTTTGTTTAATTATTAATTATTATAATTATTTATTTTATTTTATTTTAATGTAATTTCTATTTTTATGTAATTTCATTGAGTCAAAATATTTTTATTTTTAATCAATTAATTAATCAATTTTTTTAATTTGATTGAGTCATAATGTTTAGATAACATAACATGACATTACAATACCTTTTCCATACCAAAAATGTTAAAAAAAAAAAAATTCGATAAAATATTTTGATTGTAAAATGAGAGATGGTTTTTGGGCATGCGGTATTGATAAATCATGGTATTGTAACAAAGCATGTTCACAACTTAATAATGTCCATGGTAAAGTGGGGGTGAATATCCATGGTTAAAAAAATTGTTATATTATAAGTATTAAATTTTTATGTGCTTATTAATAAAGTTTAAATATGGTTACAAAATTATTAGACTAACTTATATGGTAAAATGGATCTTAATTTATAACTATTATTTATATCTCATATATTTAAATGTGATAAGGGATTTAGATATATCTTAAAAGTAATTATAATATTTTTTCTTTTAGATTTAATTAAAAAATGTTATAAAATTAAATTCAAATAAAATATTTATAAATATTTTGATTGTGAAATGAGAGATGGTTTTTGGGAATGTGGTATTGGCTCGTGGTATTAAAAAAAATTGCGCCCAATGTAAGGTATTAAATCATTTTAATCTCTCAAACCAGGGGCAAATATCAAAAATCAGCGATTTTAAGGGAATACGATTTCCCAAAACCAGCGAATCATGCCAAATGAAGGTTCGGTTAGTTTATCTACCCATTTTTTATTTTGGGCTAAAATCAAAAAATTAATTATTTTTTTAATAAAATTGGGGCTAACTATATGAAAAGGGTTTTTAATAAAAAATTCGCCCTCTTAAAATGAAAAACCCTCAAATTTCGCCTTTGGGCTATAATTCGCCCCTCAAATTTACAATGTTTGCCTTTGTCTAGAAAAAGTCATGACTATTTGTATGTCGTCGTTGACCGTTTTAGTAAGATGCGTATTTTAATGCCTTGTAAAAAGTAGATCACTACAGAGCAGACTGCTTATCTTTTCTTTCAGAATGTTTGGGTCCATTTTTGGTTTCCCACATCGATTGTGCCAGATCGGGACTCACTTTCTTAGAGAGTTTTGGACCAACTTGTGGAAGATGATGGACACCAAGTTGAAAAGAAGCACAAAATTTCACCTACAGACTGATGGACAGAAAGAGGTTGTCAACCGCACCATGGTACACTTGTTGTGAGGCTATTGTGGGAAACATCCTAAGTTGTGGGATGAGCATCTTCCATATGTGCAGCATTCCTACAATCAAGCAGTGCATTCATCTACGCATCGTTCACCATTTGAGACATGTTTTGGCTACCTGCCAAAAGACCCTTTTGATATGGTCTTTGGAAGGGAAGATGACTCCAGTAGACGTGATGACAGGGACAAAGCGCAGCAGTTCATTCAGCGGATCCAGTTGATTCACCAAGCAGTACAGGAGCAGTTGGAGAAAATTCAAGCCCGGTACAAGGCTTGACATGACAAACACCGAGTCGACCATCAATTTCAAGTGGGCAACAAAGTGTGGTTCCATATCAACAAGGACAAGATGAAGGGGGAAGGGAAGAAGTTGTGACCAATCCGGTATATGGTCCATTCACCGTCTTGGAGAAGATTGGAAACAATGTCTTTCATCTCTATTTGCTGATATATATGCAAATGTACTCCATAGTGAATGTGGAGAACTTAAAGCTGTATGAGCCACCATTGATTATGGACACCGAAGAGGTGGGCACAGTTCCTACAGTTGATGACTTTGCACCAGAGTATCTCGATGAGTTACATGAGGACATCATCCTTCACAGAAGGACCAGGACTTCACGACGAGAAGATGTGGAATACCTTCAAGTTGGTTTCAAGGGGATGCACCCTAACAAGGCAAAATGGCTGGAAAAATAAATTGTGAGGGAACAATTCCCTCACTTGCCAATTGACTAATAAAGCTTTTGGCGGTCCAAAAGCTCCTCAATGGGGAGGATTAATCCAGGTGGATCTTCAGACACCAGTGGCATGGAAAAGGCTCAAAATTCAAAGTGGCAGAAACATGATGAACTTGACATCAGATCGAAGTGCTCGTTGCCCTGATTCCAACGGTGCGAACAACACTCCAATCCGAGTCTGGATGAAGGAGATAGAGGCAGTCAAAGTTGGGTTGACTTTTTGATGACTGGCAGGCTTAGCAAAAATAGAATTTGGCCTTTTCCGACGAACGGAATCCAACCAATTCCGGCCAGATTCCAGGTAAAATTGTGGCCTCGTTAAAATGACCCCTTCGGTCAAAAACCGAATTTCCAAAATTGTACATTTTGTTTTAATATAACAAAAAATATAAAAAAAAAGGGGGTGGTGGGCCACCAACCCCGCCACCCCAACTCTATCCACATGACACATTTGAATTAGTGGAGGGGCGGGCCACGACCCCCGGCCCCTCCCACGGACTGTTGAACCAACATAAACGGGAAAAGGAGTTGGGTGGGCCGGCCCTTGGGGCGCGGACCCAACCCGTTCAACACCAAAAGAAACATGGCATGGTGGGCCGGCCCTTGGGGCATGGACCCAACCACGCCAAGGGAACTCTCCAAACAGCAACGGACCGGCGGGAGGTAGGTATGGTGGGCGGGCCGCCCAAGGCAGGCCCGACCCAACCACTATTTAATTTTGGTTTGTGGTGTATAAAAAAAGGAGGAGGCGGGGTTTGACCTCCTGACCTCCTCCCTCATAACCAGATCACTAACCAACTCAGCCAACCGCTTACTTGGGAAAATATGCCACCGATATTTTATTTAAACACAGTTTGTCAGTGTGCCCAGGCAGAGGAGGCAGTGCACGTAGTTCGAGGCAGAATTTTGCAAGAGGGCCGAATTTTCACTTTGTCAGGTTTTAACAAATTTTATATGGTTTCAACGCTTCTCAACACCATGAACGCAATCGCGTTGTCCATTTCTCCATTAGAGTTCTACATTTTTTGGCCATTTTTTAGTATGGAGGTATAAAACTCCTTTTTGTAACTGATGCTTGTACTCTTCTTTCTCATCCCACTTAATGAACGAAGGCCTCCCCATTGATCGAGCAGGACCCGGAGACGTAGTCCAAGTCGGACGAACTCCGTTATCAAGTCTTGTTGTCTTTTTTCATGCTTTATGTGTTTCTTCTCTTCTCTCATGTGCACATTAAGTTTTCTATGTTAAGCTACAATTTATGCATGTAATTCTTTAACACATCTATAAGCAAAAAGTTCTTTGATTTTTCCTCAATTCATATATATATATATATATATATATATTTATATATAGATATTTTTTATTTTTATTTTTTTTTACTAATTTAATTTACATTTTACATTTGTTTATTTTTTTCTATTAGTTATTTATTTTTATTTTTTTAATTATTTAAAAATTGTGATTTATTTATTTATTTATTTGTTTGTTTGTTTGTTTTTTGAAAATTTGTTTGATTCTTAATTATTCATTCTTCAGCGCTGAGTAGGCTTGAGTTTCAGACTGTGGCTGATCCCGCACCAGTTCCTAATGTTCGGCAAAACCCACACTCTGTAGCGCTGGCGCTTACGACCACAATCGATGGCCGGCTTCTTCTCCGGCTTGCTGGTGGCCTCTGCAGATATTCTGAAGACTTGCTTGCCAGCTGCCCAGACTTTTCTCCCGGGACAGAGACCCTGGACGCGCTCCAAGCGTTGGCCTCACTCGCTTTACTCCAAAAAGGCAGCGAGGCAGGGGTTTGTCTGATGCAAATGATCATTCGGCCTCTCTACAGATCTGCAGCCCTATCCTTTGCAGCGGATCTGGGCTGGAGCGATAGCTTCCATCGGCAGAAGCTTTTTCCTCCCCCTCCGCCTCCAGTTCGTCAGGAGATAGGAGACCCAAAATATTCTGGCCCTGTGTCACTCCAGAAAGCTTTTGAAAATTTCTCTGCCCCCTTTCAGGTTCAAATCACACAGATCTCAGGCAAGACCATTCTGCAATGGGTATACCCTTCAGATCTAGTGCAGAATCTCAAGGTAAATTTGAAACGCCAATTCAAGATCCCCTCTACCCTACAGAGACTTATATTTCAAGGTAAACAACTCGATGATCCTCTTCCCCTCTCTTCTTACAGCATAAAAAATAATAGCTCTTTAGTGTTTTCCCTTCGTTTGAGAGGTGGCGCTGCAGGTCAATCTTCTTCTGCTCCTCCCTTCTCCTACAAAGTTGTAGTACACTCTGAGATTCCCATTTCCCCTGAGACTCCCAAACCCAAGCCTTTTCTGGTTGACAAGTTAGAGGAGGTTCCCTCTGTTGAGATCTCCCACCCTGGCCTTGCAGATGACCTTCAAAAATTTGCTGAAAGGGCCATCATTTGCAGATTCAATGGGCTTTGGCCACGCTCTAAGGACCTCTATGACTGGATCCATGACAACTGGACTCACCATTGCAAGGTCTGCTTCTGCTCAAAAGGATATTTTATAGTTCTGTTCGACAATCCTAAGCACTATGAACAGGCCTTAGAAGAAGGTCCTTGGTTTATGGGTACAGCAGGACTCTTCTTAACTCCATGGTTCCCAGATTTTGACCCAGCATCTGCAGTCATCACCAAAGCGCCTGTCTGGATCAGACTTCCAAACTTTCCAGCTCACCTGTGGCATTTAGCAGTCTATAGGAGCATAGGCAACACCTTGGGCCGCTTTTTAATGGGAGATTCCTGGCGGGAACATCAAGGTCTCTACACATATGCCAGAATATGTGTGGAGCTAGATCTAAGCAAGGGACTGCCAGATCAAATCAATCTCAAGATCAATGACTTTGTTTGGACCCAGAACCTGGATTACGAAAACACTGCCTTCCGCTGCCGCCACTGTCACCTAACAGGGCACCTGCAGAATTCTTGCCCATCGCTGACTACAAAATCGAAAAAGGGCAACTTTGCAAAGACCAAACCCAAGCGTTGGACCCCTTGTTCTCCGCCGCCAGCAGTGAGCTCTGATTCCTCAAGCTCGGAAGATGAGGAGAGCGATGCAGAACCGGACCAGGCGCCTCAAACGATGGATCTGTCCCTTGATACTCCTGCGCACACCACGGTCACAGCAATCTCCCAGAAATGCGTCCATGAGACCTCCTCTTCTAAATTAGATAAGGAGATCCCCCAGTTGGAGAATTCCAGTCTTCAAGTTGTTTTATCTCATACTCCCCAGGATAGCTGGATAAAAGTCAATAAAAAGAAAGGGAAAAAAACCGTGTTGAGAATTCTGCCCCTGCGGGGTAAAAGTCAGTTTTTTGCTCTCAAGTTAATTGATGTAGCTCTGTGAATGGTTCACTCCTTCTCCAGGACCGATTTTGATAGTTTCCGGTCGGTCGGTTTCTTGTCTCTCTTGATTGTATTATATTTTACTCAATAGAAATAGTTTAATTTTACTGAGAAAAAAAAAATATTCATTCTTAATTCTTTTTTTTTCTTTTTTTCTACTTTACATTTTACATTTTTTTGAAAGTTTGTTTGATTCTCAATTATTCATTCTTAATGCTTATTTACTTATTTTATAATTTATTATTATCTATCTATTTTATTTTATTTTATTTTATGTTTTTTACTTTTTTTATGAGGATGTTTTTAGACGTTTGTAACTACTTTGACTTTATAACGTTTAATTTTTATTTAATCAATTTTTATTTTTGACTTTCTAATGGACCAATTTATATTTGGAAGCATCTCCACCTATATATATGGTTAATGATAGATCAGATGCTCCACCTTTGCCCTGATGATGAACCAAAGTGGAGGGTTCGAAACATTGGCTCCAATAAATTATTTGATGTGATTTCTCCAGAAAATTTTCTCTCTAAACAAGATGAAATATTGTTCACCTCTAAGTGAATTTTTCTTTACTGGCCCACATAAATCAGTATGAATAAGTTCAAGAGGCCTACTTGCAGAACCTTCTTTGGCATTGAATTGTACCCAGGTTTGCTTACCAAATTGACATGATTTGCATATGGTATTTTCTGGTAGAGAGATGTTTGGCAAATCATGAACTGCTCCTAGCTTGCTTGACTTATGTAATTGACTGAAGCTTAGATGTCCCAATATTTTGTGCCATAACCAACCTTCTTCTACTTTGCTTAAGTAACATTGTTCAAGACCGCCTTCCAAGACATAGACATTACCTAGAGTTCTTGTTCCTTTTATTATGGTCTTTCCTGTATCGAGACTTCGAACTACACAATTCTTTGATCTGAAAACAACTTCATTCCCTTGATCACACATCTGGCTGACACTTAACAAGTTATGCTTCAATCCATCAACAAATAAAACATTTCCAGCTTTAACCTTTTCTTTTAACATAACAGTTCATTTTCCTTTGATAGTAGCAGGTGTATTGTTTCCAAAGGTTACATTATTTTCTTTATTTATTTCATTAAAAGACATAAACTTATCTTTATCACCTATCATGTGTTTTGAGCATCCACTATCAATGTACCATAGATTTTCTTGATCCCCTGCATATAAATCTAGACCACAGTTCTCAGATTCAATGGTTTTCTTCTTCCATACCTTAGATGTTGTTTCCATTTTCTTATCCTGAGATATTGATCATCCTTTGCTCCTGCATTCAAATTCCTTATGCCCAAAGTTATTGCAAAGGGAGCATTCAGTTTCATATTGAAGAGGAGAGAAGGCATTGTGAGAGTATTTCTCATTCTTTTGTTTTCTTGCTTCCCTAGTCATGATAGTTTTGTAAGCAACACATTGAGCAACCTTATGACCAAAATTGTGACAAGAAAAACATTGTCCATTAAAGTAGAATCGTCTGGGAGCATAGTACCTTCTAGTGTTGTTATTTTGATTGAACCAAGAAGAGTTTACCTAGGAGGTATTTGGTCCTTTATTCTTTTGTTGTAGGACGGAGAGATGTTGATTGCTTCCTTTTACTGCATTGAGATAGCTTCATGTTTCTTTATTTGGTCCTTTATTATTTTTTGCAGGACAAATTGATGTTCACTGCTTCCTTTTACTTCCTTGAGATAGCTTCTTGTGTTTGTAGAATACTTTACAGTCTTTGATGTTTCTTCACAGTATCCAAGACCTGTCTTTATAAGAGGTGAGCGTTGAACCTTGATGATTTCATCCAAGGTTTGAGATCCTTTAGCAAATCTGAGATTAAGACTTTTTTCTTTCTCAAGTTCTTTCCTTAAACTGATTATTTCGCATTATAGCTTCTCATTATGCTCTTCTTTTTTTATGATTTGTTTCTTCAAAGTTTCTTCTACTAATTTAGCTTCTTCTAAATAAATCTTAAGCTGAGATATCTCTTTAAGAAAAAATATCCTTTTCTTCTAGGTCATCCATGAAATTATCATCAGACTCGTCTTCAAATACCATAAGTAATTGACAGTCTTAATCAAACTCATCTTCTTCATCACTATCATTTTTGCATAGACAAGGAAATGGATCACATTTAGAACAAAATTCCATACCTGAATTTACTATCTTCTTCCTTTGAGTTGCTTTCTTCTTTTGCTTCTTTCCCATTGTCTTGACGAATCTCCTTAAGTGATCAAGATTCTGCCAAAGGACCTGCTCCAATACTAATTGCTGGGAAAAAATATTAGGGGGGTGAGTTAGTATTTTTTCTATGCGACAGATAACCACGAGCCTCCCCAAAGGAGCACTTGAGAAACATGATGTATGCAAAGGATGTACTTTGGGGAAGTACACAAAAGACACATTCCATGATCGGAGATAGCAAAGCACATGCAGTCCTTCAAAGGATCCACTCTAATGTCTACGGACCTTTCTCGACAACCTCCACTTCCAAGCACAAATATTTTTTAATTTTTATTGATGACTTCTCATGGAAGTGTTGGATCTTCTTCATGTGGAATAAGGATGAGACATTCTCCAAGTTTGTAGAATTCAAGGCACTGGTTGAGAAAGAAACGGGCAAGAAGGTGAAGGCTCTCAAGAGCGATAATGGAGGTCAGTACGTGTCAAATTAATTTAATAATTTATGTGCAAAAGAAGGCATTCGACAAGAGTTGACAACATCTCACAACCCACAATAGAATGGGGTGGTTGAGAGAAAGAACCACAGCAATGTGGGAGAATCGATGGCAATGTTCCATGATCAATGCCTACCTCTGCATTTGTGGGTCGAGGCATTCAACACAGTATTCTATTTGCAGAACTGTTGTCCTCGTCAGATTCTGGGCATGATTAGACCAGAGGATGCTTTCTTGGGGAGAATTCCAGATGTGTCGTACTTCGAGATTTTTAGAGCCTCTATTTAATACCATGTGTCCAAAGTATCAAAGAAGAAGCTAGAGCCGACAACAGAATTGGGGGTATTTGTGGGTTAAACAGAAACTCCCCAAAACTATTGTGTGTACTTTCCATCCCTCAGAATGACAGTTATGCAAAGGGATGTAAAATTTGATGAAAACAAAGCCATGCAGTGCTCTCTTGAGAGTGAGATTCAAATCCCACCAGAAGAGGAACTTTTAGCTCCAAGGGAGGAACCTCAAGAAGTTGTGGAGTAGCCACAAATTGAGGAGAAAAGAGTGGAGACAACCACTCAATTAGAAACATCCAGAGAAGGCAGGAAAAGGACCAAGGAAGCTCAGAGACTTGCGCAATATGTGAGGGAGAATGTGGGTGCTCGTTCAAATCAGCATAAGCAGAGAAGGTCACTGGATCAATACACAAGCTACATGGCTCTAATGATTGAGCTTGTAGAGACTGAGCCATCCTCTTTTGAGGAAGCGATAGAGCGACCTATATGGGTTGATGCACTGATGGAGGAATATGAATCCATTGCAAATAACAGTGCTTGGGAAGTGGTCCCATGACTTACAGTTAAATTAGTTGTGGGTTCAAGATGGATCTTCAAGGTAAAGCGTGCAGCAAACAAAAGCATAGAAAACTACAAGGCTAGATTTGTTTCCAATGGGTACTTTCAAGTTGAGGGGATTGACTATGAGGAGACCTTTGCTCTTGTAGAAAGGTACTCATCCATCAGATTAATTCTTTCTATGGCTACACATGGAAGATCCACCAGATGCATCTAAAAATGGCATTCCTCAATTTATTTATTAAGGAGGAGGTGTATATCGAGCAACCAGAAGGCTTTGAGACTTTTGATCAGGAGTCTCATGTGTGCAGACTCAAGCGAGCGTTGTACAGTCTCAAGCAAGCACCATGTGCTTGGTACATCAAGGTCAATAACTGTCTCACTAGTTTGGGCTTCACCAAAAGTGAAGCGATGCAAACCTCTATCATATTTTGGTAGATGGTAAATTGTTGATTATTGTCTTACATGTTGATGACTTGATTTTAACTGGTGATGAGAAGTTTATCATATCTTTCAAGGAGGACCTTGCAAGAGAGTTTTAAATGAAGGGCATGGGTCTCATGCACTACTTACTCATATTGGAAATATGGAAAAGAATTTTTTGTCTCTGAGGGCAAGTATGCCAACAAGATACTTCAGAAGTTCCAGATGGACAGTTGCAAAACCATGGAGACACCTCTAGCAACCAACTGGAGGAAAGAGGATGTCATTTCAGGTGAGGAAGTGGATGCTATTGTTTATTGGTAGTTTGTGGGTTCACTAATGTATCTTGTGAATACACGACCAGATATGTGCTATGTAATCAACCAACTGAGCAAGATATGGTTAGGCCAACCAAACTATTTTAGAGGGCAGCTAAGCATGTTCTACAGTACCTCAGAGGCACTACCTAGTTTGGACCATGGTACAGATGGATAGAAGGAGTGAATCTATGTGGCTTCACAGATGCAGATTAGGCGAGGATTCCATCAGACCGAAAGAATACATCAGGTGGAATTTTTAGTGTTCGGTCTACAGTTGTTTCCTAGTAAAACAAGAAGCAAAGATCTGTGGCACTCAACTTGGCAGAAGCATAATACATGGCTGTTAGTCAAGAAACATGTGAGCCGACCTGATGAGAAAGATACTTGTTGGATTATTTGGTTAGTTGATGGATCCAACTGTGATCTAATGTGATAATGAGAGTTGCTTCAAGCTCTCTAAAAATCTTGTTTTTCATAATCAATCCAAGCATATAGATATATGTTATCACCATTTATGAGATTGTGTGCATAGGCGAATAATGTTGTTGCAATACATTCCGCCAGAGGAACAAGATGTTGATATTTTGACAAAGGCCTTGTCAGGAGGGAAGTTCAAGTTCCACATGTGCAAGATAGGTGTGGTTGATAATCCCTTTCTTGCTGAGAGGGAGTGTTGAAAAATTCAACAAGAAATTATTGATTTGATTTTTCCTTGTTTAAATTGAGAAAAATCGAATTTCCACATCAGCAGACAACTTGGATGATGTTAAATTGTGTGACATGGCTTGTGTCACCCATTTTACTCAGTAAATTTGAGTCAGAGGAGTTAGATATCAGTTATGCATGTGTGATTTATAATTTGTAGCAATCAAGGTCAGTTATCTCAAGTTGTTTTCAGTTAAACTAGTTCCAACTTTTGGAGGAACTAATGGAAAGTCAGTGAAGCAGTGGGACTTCATTCAAACTCAGTGATCATATAGTTAACTGATCAATCAACCCAAAAGAGCTAGTGCATGCAGATAATTCGAGTTACCCAGTTGAGGTGGAGATTTCAAGGTAGTGTAACATCAGTTGTAGACTAGTCTCGAGTGTACAGTGTTGCATGTCGTCAGATGATCAACCTAAAGGAATTGTGGAATTAAATTGAGGGAATTTCCTAAATAATAGGAATTAATTCATCAAGGGATGGCGCAAGGAAATAGGAGCTCAAGCCGAGGGAAATTTTGACTAAGTATAGGTCGGAGGCCTTCAGTGAGCAGAGAGATAAGTTGTGCACTTGCAGGATGAGCTCAATTGAGCAAAGAAATTGTAATACATATCTATTTCATTTTATTAATGCAAGAGGCATTGAGGTTTTTAGCAGATTTCTTTCCCCAATAAAAATACTTGTTTCATGTGTGTTATTTCTTCTTGCATGTCTGGTATATTTGTTCAAAATTGTGAATTAATGTCCGCAGAGAAGTAGTGTAGTTTTGTGTCTTATTGTTTTGATTAAAACTTCATGAGTTGTTGCAAATATATAGCCTAATTTCTACACCTAAAGTATGTGGAAATCACTTTGGATAACACCATTACATCTAACTTGTCAAGATATTTCCAACGATATAAAATTTCCCCCATCTGACTTTGGGATTGAAAGTTATGCCCATTTAAAATTTAGCCCCTTAACCATTTCCACATTAGCAAGTATTACCACGCGAAAACACTCGAGTGCCTACATGGATATGCCACATCATGTACAGTGTGGCATTCACTACATCACTACTTCATATCACTTTCATTCCAACACGTTATATCTCTTAGGTGTGCTCCATTCCAAACTCCCATGGTGAGACATAAATATTTTCGTTAGGTAACGAGAATGGTCTACATCCTGCACCTTTCATTAATCACGCCATCGCACCATAGTTAATTAGACACTTAGCTCAATACTTCTATGGTGTGATGGGAATATTCACGTCAATTACAAGAAATAATCCTCGTCTTGCACCTTCTATCTACTTTGCAGTTTTTCTCAACAACATGTCCCGCTACAAAATGGCACTGCAAAAAATCTCGAGGAACCCAAGCTCCATAGTGACATGGCTCCTGCCCACGTCAACTCCATGTTAGCATCGTGTGGTACCCCACACCATCATGTTAGGTGGATTTGGTTGAATCAACATCTAGAAGTGTCCATTCCAACTGCCAGATGCCACTACCAACTAGGTGCCACGATAGCGTAATCATCCACATCACCCGCATCCAATGTGTATTACTGATATCAGGCTAACATCAAGGTGACGCCACCCTACCACATGGCACCCCCTCGTGATGCCACATGCCATCTTATTCCCTACTCTATAGACATCCAAATGGTCATTCTGACTCCAACATCAACAACCTTGCCACATTTCTACATCCTCTGAGGCCCCATGTGGCATCCATGTCACCTTACCTGATCTACGTGGTATCTGCCACCTCACCCTAGTTCATGGGTCCCACCGAGTCTTGACCCTTCCTGAAAATCAATGATTTCATTTTATAAGATCTTTTGTTCCTCTGCATTTTCATCCTCCATAACAAACATATCTTCATCTCACTAATGTCAACGATTTACCATCTCATGAGGGAATATCTCCATCCCCTGGAATATGTGTATGTGTGTGTGTATTTATATATGTGTATATGTATGTGTGTGTATATACATATCTACATCCTCTGAGACCCCATGTGACATCCATGTCGCCTTACCTGATCTACGTGGAAACTGCCACTTCACCCTAGTTCGTGGGTCCCACCGATTCTTGACCCTTCATGCAAATCAATGATTTTGTTTTATAAGCTCTTTTGTTCCTCCACATTTTTTTCCTCCAGAACAAACATATATTCATCTCCCTAATGTCAAGGATTTACCATCTCGTGAGGGAATATCTCCATCCCTTGAAATATATGTGTGTGTGTGTGTACACACACACACACAGATATATATATATATATATATATATATATATATATATATATATATATATATATAGTAACAATTTCCCCTTGCGCTCCGTGCCTCTTGGTAATAGCACCCTCTTCCATAAAGACTACACACAATACTTGGCGCGGCCTGCATGACACTAATTAGCACTAAGAAGGGTCATTAAGAGGCAACTTACCCAAGTGATTAGTAATAAACCACGTGATTTAATAAGTTATATGCCCTTGGTAAAATTTCTGACTTCTATTACAACTCTAACAAGACTTATGTTCAGCCTGATTACAAGTTTGGCCCCCTGTGACAACTAGGCTTAGAAGTCTTAAGGACTTTGATGGCTTTGTGAAGCCTTTCTTAGTATCAAGCAATGCTCAACACCAATATTGCGACTGGAATGAAACCTTCCCTTCGGCACAATTATTCCAGACATTAAACATAGCCTTAATACATCAATAGAACTATCAACATGCCTACTGATAAGCACTAAGACAATCTAGGTCATGTCTACTTTACTCAATAAATTTAGACACTCCACATATGAGTTCGAAAAGGCAAGTGCTCAACAGTCTTTTCATGTTTATGGAGTCTGAAAAGAGCTGAAAGAGAATTCCTCCTGGAGGAATGAGTGGTATAAAGGGTAGAAATTGGTTTCGATCATGATATAACTACTCAAAACATGTAAAGGTCAAGAGGTTGGCTAATAAGACCACTCTTCGGAGCAGTTCCTAAGGCAAGGGTGAAAAACCAAGTGAAAGTGTATGATCAACCAAGAATATGGTGATGATAGAAAGAGAAAACCAAGGCTCACCTAACATAAACAGGTTGATAAAAATGGCAATCACAAAGGATAGGATGAGAATGGTTTCATTTTTACACAAGCTTGAAACAAGGAAAAACTATGCCTGAAACAAGGAAAAACTATGCTTGAAAGTGGTTTCATTTTTATACAAGCCTGAAACAAATGAAAATTGTGCTTGAGATTGGTTTTCATGCCCCCATCATAATCATGCAATTCTAAGGACATGCCCGCCAAGCTTCATTTCTTTCACCTAGCAGGTGGATGGAATGAAGGTTTATTTATGAGATCAAGTGAAAGACTTGACTGGGAATTTATGAGATCTAATCAAAGACTTGAATTGGAAGGGGATTTGTTTCATTTTTTAATGAGCTTAACACGGGAAAATAATTATGCTCAAATAACCTTGTTTCATTTTTTAACGAGCTTGACACAAGAAAAGGAACTTTGCTCCGGGAACCTTGATCTTGACCTCCAGGAGGCCATGACTTCCAAGATGTTCTCATTAAATGGAAGAAGGATGCTTTGGAAGGGATCAAAGAATCCAATGGAAATATCAGGTGCCAGTGCTCCCAGTACATGATGCACTACATCACCTACTAGATCATTAGTCAACACGGGCATGGAACAGGTTTCCACATAATTAATCTATGGCAAGGGAGATACCACTTGCAAATAAGGACCATTTAGTGAAGCTGGTTGATTGGGAGTCAAATTAGGACTAACGAATGAAAGTTGGTCAATGGTCACGATTCTTCCTTCATTTGGGAAACATATCACACGAAAGAGTGAAGAGAGAAGAGCTCCCATGTCGTAAACATAGTCACACCCACTGAGTAAATTAAAATCTAAAGGGCCTTGGACTACCATCACATTGATATAGATAGTCTTTCCTCCCAGAGTAATAGGCAACCGAGGAAGGATCCCTAATGGTTGACTGGTTCCTCTATTAAAATCCAACAGATTCTGGGTAATGGGCACAAGTTGCAGAGAACCTAAATCTTACCAAGCAATTGAGGGCATAATACTAACAAATGTGCCTTCATTTATGATGCAGGAGCATCTGGCTAACAGGGCAGTGGTTTCCGAAAAGCACAGAGGACACAATTCGTTGGATGGACAGTATATCTGTCTTTATATTTTTTATTTTACTTTACTCTTTAAATTGCCTAAAAATACTGTTATGACTTTTAATTTTAATTAGGAGCAGTAGTGATTAGGTAGAATTCTTTGTTTTCCAAACAGCTGTATTACGATTGTGAATGCATGTAAAACAGAATGTACTAACTAGCTATGGAAAAGCCCGTATATGAAATAACTGATATAACCAACAACACAACTAACAGCAGTTACAAAACTGTTTGTATACAGTGTTATAAAATGGGTGAAACAAACCATCACAGGGGTTCGACTTTGTATGAAAAAGAACAGAGATATTAATAAAAACATTCTGTGCACATATATATTCCTAACGTGTCCTCAGAGATTGTGTAATTGCGCTAGTAGATTATTATACAAATATTGTTGAACGTGTTGCTACAGGTTCCGAGCCCAGAGGGAAGAATAACCCAGTTGGACGACAAGCAACAGCACAAGTCCATATAACCAGACCATTAAAGAAAGACCTCGTAACAGGTATGTAGAAAATACAACACAAGTCTTAACTACTCATCAAAATTAAATTCATATGAATACATTACACAGTCGGCCAAAAACATTTCAATATAAGTTTTTACATACTGTCCGAAATAGAGGACTGAACTAAAACCACAGTCGTGAGACATTAACCTCTACAGTAAACAAGAAACCAACTTTCCGCAAGACTCAGAATCATAACCCACGTCGTGCCAGTGGCTAAAGAAGAGTTAAGTATAGACAGAGAGCAGCCTAAGGCCAGCAACCAAGTTCAGAAAATAAAGTCGAAACACCCCTAAAAACAAGCTACCAAACATCATAGAAACTACCTGTGTTTGCCCGAACAACCGAGAGCTCAAACACCGGAACCCTCGAACAGTCACACCTGCAAGAGCATGCACAGGAGTGGTTAGACCAAGCAACAGCGTCAACTGAGTTAAAGAAAGTTTGAAAGGGACGAGCAAACAGAAGGTAATGGCACCCTACCTGTTCGGTGAACCATAGCTTTCAGCTGACCCCGAGAAGACCCCTGCTCACGAAGGAGCCACTACATCAGGTACAGGTAAAGGAGGATACAAAAATTCTGGCATAGAACCCAAAAACTTACCGAATGAGCTTGCAGAGATCCCAACTGAGGACGCCGCCATCGGATTGCCAAGGACTGTGAAGAAAAGCTGAACCAGTGTTGGAACAAACAACAAACATTATATAACCATCGTATAGCTTAAACCCTCACTGGAAGCAAACAGCAACCACAGGGGCGGAAGCTTTTAACAGAGAAATTGAAATCACTCACAGGATACAAACAGCATACACAGAGACGGAGACCCTCGAAAGAAAAACGAAACCTCAAATCACAGTAGTATTCGACATGCAAGCCGAGGAATAGTGCCATGCAAAACTTACCAAAGTATTCATAAAACGCCGGAAGAGCAGAGTCATATCAGACCAGACACCAACGACCGAAGCCGAAAGGGTAACCAGGAGCCATAACCAGCGAACCATGTAAACAAGTTGCAGGAACCCACATCCAAAACAAACAAACCACCAAGTTACAGAGCTTGCAGAGCGAAAGACCAAGCGAAACAACGAGAATGAGATGAGCGCGAAGGAGTAAAAACCCCAAAACCTGAGCGGATTCGTGGGATCCCGAGGAGGGACAGGTGTTCAAAGGGCAGGTTATTAAGGTACAGACCTTCATAAAACAAAATCCATACGGCGCCGATTGCAAATCAACCAACATAAATATCCAACAAATCCACAATATTATTATATTCACTACGGTCGTTTACACCTCAGCACGTCAACGGCGGGACCATGTGGGCTGGCCCCATCAAGTGGTATCAGAGCAGCATTTTAAGGAAACAGGGGAAGATGGAAGTACAAAGATGAGGACGAGGAAGAGGTGCACGCAGAGTAGCAGACGAGGGCTTGAGAGAACAGCTGAGAATCCTTACTGCTCGCTTGGAAGCAGTAGAGGCAGGTAGGCAAAGAGACCCGGAACTTGGAGATGACAGTGAAGACGAGGCAGCAACTGTTACAGATGGGTCGGAGGAAGAAGCCCCGGAGTTAAGACTGTTGAGATCAGTATTGTTAGCCAGCAGCAAACCCAAACCTGAGATCTCTAACTATGATGGCAGTCTGTCCGCCGATGTTTTACTGGATTGGGTGAGTGAGTTAGACAAGTATTTTGAAAATGAGGAGATTAGTGAGGACAAAAGAGTTAGATTTGTTGCGACTAAATTAAAAGGACACGCTGCCCTATGGTGGGATAGTGTCCAAGCGGACAGAAGACGGATGAACAAGTTGCCGATAAGAAAGTGGCCAAGGATGGTGGCAAAATTGAAGGGCAGGTTTTTGCCTAAAGACTACCAGGTTGAACTTTATCGGCGAGTACAGAATTTAAGGCAGAAAGGTATGACTGTAAAGGAGTATACTGAGGAATTTTATCGAGTAAATTTACGTGCTGGTTATACGGATGATACTCCAGAAAAAACAGCGAGGTACGTAAATGGCTTGAGGTTGGAAATATTGGACGAGATCAGTATTCTCTCTCCCCGAAATATTGAAGAAGCCTTCCAGAGTGCTGTAAAGGCTGAAGAGAAAATTAACAGGAAACAGAATAACAGGAGAGGGAGAGGAAATGGCAGAGGACGAGGACAGTCCTATGGCAGAGGGAGAACTGCCACTAATAGCGAAGAAGGCAGCAGTTCCAGAACTTCAGGGACAGCAGAGAAGGGAGATAGCACTAGAGGAGGTCGGCCATATCAGCGGGGAAGAGGAAATGGTCGCGGAAGAGGGACTAATGTCCAGTGCTACAGGTGCCATAAGTGGGGGCACAGATCCTTCGAATGCCCGGAAGCTGAGCACGCTGGCCAGAGGGGAGCATTTGTTGCGCAGCCTGAGGAAGCTGAAGCACAACCCCGGGAGATAGAAAACGTGGCGGAAACGGGGGAAGCTCTAATTTTGAACAAAGTGTTGTTGAAACCAGCCAAAGAGATGGCTGAACAGACCCAGCGAAAGGCGTTGTTTCGAACAGTTTGCAAATCACAGGGGAAGTGTTGTAAATTGATTATAGACAGCGGGAGTACAGACAATTTGGTTGCCACCGAAATGGTGGAAAAGCTGGGCTTGAAGCGGCTTAAACACCCCACGCCTTACAAGGTGTCGTGGCTACAGAAAGGCCACCAGCTACTAGTTGATGAACAGTGCGAGGTAGAATTTCACATTGGCAAATATCACGACACGGTGGTCTGCGATATTATGCCAATGGACGTGTGCCATATACTGCTTGGGAGACCGTGGCAGTATGATCGGAAGGTGACACACGATGGGAAGACAAATTGTTATAAATTTGTGAAAGATGGGATCAAACATACGCTTGTACCCATCAAAGAGGAGGATGCAGCAGAACCGAGTGGAACAAAAACATTATTAATTGGAGGAAAACAGTTTGTGAAGCAGATTGAGGAAAATGAGGTCAATTATGCAATTGTAAGGAGGACAAGACCGATGTTGCTGAACACAGAAAAATCAGAACTGCCTGTAGAAATTCAGGAGTTGTTGAAAGAATTCCAAGACATTGTAGTTGACGATCTACCAGATAAGTTGCCTCCCAAGAGGAGTATTAGCCATCATATTGATTTTATACCTGGAGCGAGCTTACCAAACAAGGCAGCGTATAGGATGAGTCCGAAAGACAATGAAGAAATTCGTAAACAAGTGCAGGAGTTGCTAGATAAGGGACTGATCAGAGAAAGTTTGAGCCCTTGTGCAATACCAATAGTACTTGCACCTAAGAAGGGTGGAGAATGGCGAATGCATATAGATTCGCAGGATATTAATAAAATCACGATTCGATATAGATTTCCCTTACCCAGGATGGACGACATGATGGATTGTCTTAGCGGAGCAGCTTATTTTACAAAAATAGATCTGAAGAGTGGTTATCATCAGATCAGGATTAGGGAAGGAGATGAATGGAAAACAACTTTCAAGACTAATGAAGGGCTGTACGAATGGCTGGTCATGCCATTTGGATTGAGCAACGCTCCTAGTACTTTCATGAGATTGATGAATGAGATGTTAAAGGAATTTATTGGCAAGTTCGTGATAGTTTATCTTGATGATATCTTAATTTTCAGTAGAACAAAAAGAGAGCATCTTCAACATGTTCGAAGGGTGTTAGAGAAGTTACAGCAGAACAAATTGCTGATAAACTTAAAGAAATGCACTTTCCTGCAGAAGGAGCTGGTCTATTTGGGGTTTGTAGTTGCGGAAAATGAATTGAAAATGGACCCCGAGAAGATTGCAGCAATTATAAATTGGCCGTCACCGAAGAGCTTATTTGAGGTACGTAGTTTCCACGGACTGGCAAGTTTTTATCAAAAAATTATTAGAAATTTCAGTGAAATCTGTGCACCAATGTTAGAGACCATCAAAAAGGCCAGCCAGCCTTTTTGTTGGACCAAGATGGCAGAAGACAGTTTTCAGCTTTTGAAGCAGAAGATCACGGAGAGGCCAATCTTGAGGCTGCCCGATTTCAATAAACTTTTTCAAGTTCGGTGTGACGCAAGTGGAACAGCTATTGGCGCTGTGCTCAGTCAGGAAGACAGACCAGTGGCATTTTTTAGTGAAAAACTAAATGAGAGCCGGCAGAAATATTCCTCGTATGACAAGGAATTTTATGCAGTGGTCCAAGCTTTAAAACATTGGAGGCACTACCTACTGGGCAATGAGTTCGTCTTATTTTCTGATAATTCGGCATTACAATATGTAATGCAGCAGCACAAGTTAAACCATAAGCACGCCAAATGGGTTGAATACTTGCAGAGTTTCACTTTCGTGTTAAAACACATAAGTGGGCAAGCCAACAAAGTGGCGGATGCCTTGAGCAGAAGAGCTTTGCTCTTACAGGAGAGTAGCATACAGGTATTGGGATTCGAACATTTGAAAGATTTGTACCAAACTGACACAAATTTCAAGGAAGCTTTTGAAGCCTGCCAAAATCCCGTATTAAGGAATGCAAGCCCATGGTTGGACTATAATTTACAGGAAGGATTATTGTTCAGAGGTGGGCAGTTATGTATCCCGGACTGTTCAATGAGGGAGAATATTGTACGGGAGAAGCATAGTGGTGGTTTAGCGGGACATTTTGGCATCAACAAAACTTTGGAGCAACTCTGACATTTTTATTATTGGCCTAAAATGAGCAGGGATGTACAGAGATATGTAAACAGGTGTAAAGTCTGCCAACTGTCGAAAGGACACAGTCATAATACTAGACTTTACACACCACTACCTATTCCAAGCAGGCCATGGGACTCATTCAGCATTGACTTTGTCCTAGGACTGCCTAGAACGCAGCGGGGATATGATTCAGTAATGGTGGTGGTAGACAGATTTTCAAAAATGGCTCATTTTATTCCTTGCCGGAAAACTAGTGACGCCATGTATGTGGCACACCTGTTTTTCACGGAGGTTGTTAGATTGCATGTCCTACCCAGAACTATCATTTCAGACAGGGATGTAAAATTCACAGGACACTTTTGGCGCACCCTGTGGAAAAAGTTGGGCACGCAACTGAATTTCAGCTCTGCGTATCATCCGCAGACTGATGGAAAAACGGAAGTGGTGAACAGGAGCTTGGGGAATTTATTATGGAGTTTGACTAGAGAAAATTCACGATTATGGGATCGAGCTCTCGCCCAGGCAGAATTCGCTTATAACGATTCGCCCAATCGTAGCACCGGACACAGCCCATTTCAGATTTTGTATGGCATGCATCCTCGAGGAATACATGAACTACGAGATTTGGGAAAGCTGGAACGGAGAAGCGCGGATGGGGAAGACTTTGCTGAAGCAATGAGTGAACTTCATGAAAAAGTTAAAGTAAGGTTGCAGGACAGCGTACAGAAATACAAGCAGCAGGCAGATTCAAAGCGACGAGAGGTGCATTTTAATGTTGGAGATGAGGTCCTTGCGCACCTGCGCCGGGAACGGTTTCCTAAGGGCACGTATAATAAACTAAAATATAAGAAAATTGGTCCATGCAAGATCTTACGAAAATTTTCAGCCAACGCTTATGAGATTCAGCTGCCACCTGACATAGGCATATCACCTATTTTCAATGTGGCAGATCTGTTCCCATATAATGCCCAAGCAGAGGATGATAGTGTGGTACAGCCAGAACGGGACACCCAATTTGGAGACAGTTCTTGGAAGAAACAATTGCCTTCGGCTCAATCCCATGAGATTGAAGGGATCCTCAGTACTCAGGTAGCCAAGAAGACACGTAGGAAAGAATATCTACGTTACCTCGTCAAGTGGAGAGACCGTCCAATGGAGGACAGCTCATGGCTCGACGCAGCGCAGATACAGAAGGCTGGCTATTCGGTAGAGGAACTCATGGAACGAAGCCATGAATTTCTTTTACCCCGGGAGCCTGATGCAGGAGCATCTGGCTAACAGGGCAGTGGTTTCTGAAAAGGACAGAGGACACAGTTCGTTGGATGGACAGTATATCTGTCTTTATTTTTTTATTTTACTTTACTCTTTAAATTGCCTAAAAATACTGTTATGACTTTTAATTTTAATTAGGAGCAGTAGTGATTAGGTAGAATTCTTTGTTTTCCAAACAGCTGTATTACGGTTGTGAATGCATGTAAAACAGAATGTACTAACTAGCTATGGAAAAGCCCGTATATGAAATAACTGATATAACCAACAACACAACTAACAGCAATTACAAAACTATTTGTATATAATGTTATAAAATGGGTGAAACAAACCATCACAAGGGTTCGACTTTGTATGAAAAGGAACAGAGATATTAATAAAAACATTCTGTGCACATATATATTCCTAACGTGTCCTCAGAGATTGTGTAATTGCACTAGTAGATTATTATACAAAGACTGCTGAACGTGTTGCTACAGGGTCCGAGCCCAGAGGGAAGAATAACCCAGTTGGACGACAAGCAACAACACAAGTCCATATAACCAGACCATTAAAGAAAGACCTCGTAACAGGTATGTAGAAAATACAACACAAGTCTTAACTACTCATCAAAATTAAATTCATATGAATACATTGCACAGTCGGCCAAAAACATTTCAATATAAGTTTTTACATACTGTCCGAAATAGAGGACTGAACTAAAACCACAGTCGTGAGACATTAACCTCTACAGTAAACAAGAAACCAACTTTCCGCAAGACTCAGAATCATAACCCACGTCGTGCCAACGGCTAAAGAAGAGTTAAGTACAGACAGAGAGCAGCCTAAGGCCAGCAACCAAGTTCAGCAAATAAAGTCGAAACACCCCTAAAAACAAGCTACCAAACATCATAGAAACTACCCGTGTTTGCCCGAACAGCCGAGAGCTCAAACACCGGAACCCTCGAACAGTCACACCTGCAAGAGCATGCACAGGAGTGGTTAGACCAAGCAACAACGTCAACCGAGTTAAAGAAAGTTTGAAAGGGACGAGCAAACAGAAGGTAATGGCACCCTACCTGTTCGGTGAACCATAGCTTTCAGCCGACCCCGAGAAGACCCCTGCTCACGAAGGAGCCACTACATCAGGTACAGGTAAAGAAGGATACAAAAATTCCGGCATAGAACCCAAAAACTTACCGAATGAGCATGCAGAGATTCCAACTGAGGACGTCGCCATCGAATTGCCAAGGACCGTGAAGAGAAGCTGAACCAGTGTTGGAACAAACAGCAAACATTATATAACCATCGTATAGCTTAAACCCTCACTGGAAGCAAACAGCAACCACAGGGGCGGAAGCTTTTAACAGAGAAATTGAAATCACTCACAGGATACAAACAGCATACACAGAGATGGAGACCCTCGAAAGAAAAACGAAACCTCAAATCACAGTAGTATTCGACATGCAAGCCGAGGAATAGTGCCATGCAAAACTTACCAAAGTATTCATAAAACGCTGGAAGAGCAGAGTCATATCAGACCGGACACCAACGACCAAAGCCGAAAGGGTAACCAAGAGCCATAACCAGCGAACCATGTAAACAAGTTGCAGGAACCCATATCCAAAACAAACAAACCACCAAGTTACAGAGCTTGCAAAGCGAAAGACCAAGCGAAACAACGAGAATGAGATGAGCGCGAAGGAGTAAAAACCCCAAAACCTGAGCGGATTCGTGGGATCCCGAGGAGGGACAGGTGTTCAAAGGGCAGGTTATTAAGGTACAGACCTTCATAAAACAAAATCCATACGGCACTGATTGCAAATCAATGAACATAAATATCCAACAAACCCACAATATTATTATATTCACTACGGTCGTTTACACCTCAGCACGTCAACGGCGAGACCACGTGGGCTGGCCCCATCAATCTATGACTGCGTCAGGTACGATCATATTAGAAGCATGTATTGTGATCTAGAAAGTTGTGTAAGGAGGAAGACGATATCCTATAAGTCGACTACAATCAAAGGAAGTGACCATACTGCTTGGAGGGGGTGTCATGGGAACAGGAGAACTGCCCCCTTGTGCTATGGGAATGGGAGAATTGCTCCCATGTGTTGTAGTAATGGGACGATTTCCCCCCCGTGTCATGGGAATAGGAGGATTGTCCCCTTATGTCGTTGGAATGCGAGGATTGCCCCCCAACTTATTGGAATATAAAGAAATGAGAAGAACCTGAGTGGTATTATGTTCACTCTCTATGTGAAAGGTACAATCAAATGAAGATGGAATCATGTCAATTGTTTTCTCAAAAAATGGTTGGTCGGGAATAGACTCATGGGATTCACATTTAGAGAGTGATCTATTTTTGTATGATTAGTTTTGCTATGCTAATAACAATTATAGATTTATAAACATCTGCTAGCTTCAATATTTTTGTGTTGAGGTTTCCTTAGTTGTTGGTGCTTACAAACAGGTACATTCCCTTAAGTTAAACAAGACATTCATGAGCAAAATAGCTTCAAAAATGAATAACGAACAACATACATGTACAATACAGCAAACCATCCAAGAGACACATTAACACAGTGTTTTGATGAAGGAGTTCACCGCTACATCTCCTTGGTCCAGCTTCCATGGCTTGAGCCTCTGTATTAGCTCAATGTGGCAAAAATGTTGTTTACAAATATCTATGGCTCTTGATACCTGCACCAATGTGTTCCAAAGGTCCAAATTAGCTAAGAACACTTCTTTATGATCTCAATTTAGTCAAAAATTGAGTAATTTATGCCTCTTTCAATTTTTCCTAGAAAACCTCCGCTAAATCTGGAGAAACTCCAGTTAAGTCCGCCAAAATTGGTAGTTTCAACCTAATTTGGCGAGCCTCCAAAACTGTCGCCATCTTAAACTCGGGTTAATTAATTCTAGACGGAGTTATTGGTGCTAATCGCACTTAACGGTTGGTGCTGGCCCCTGGTTTTTAAAATGTGGTCTCAGGGAGAGGGCGTTGGCCCTGTGGGGCTGGCTCCCTCCTCTCCGTCATCGGTTGATGTGATGGTTTAATTAATTTGAAGGTTGCTACAACCCTCCTTTTCAACGTGTGTCCACAGCTTAATGGTTTGGCTTTGGAGTGGGGCGAGGGAGGTCATGGGTTCCATTCCCCCTCCCTCCTCTCTTATTTAATTTTGCCATATTAAATATTACATGCCCCTTAAGCATAGTTTAATATGTGAATTATATGCGGATTTTTGAAATTTAATTAAATTAAAAATATTATATTTTCCATATTAAATATTGCATGTCCCTTTGGCATAGTTTAATATGCGGAATTTTAAAATTTAATTAAATTAAAAATATTGAATATATAATATAATATATAGTTAAAAAACTGTATGATATAAAATAAAAATTATATATAATATTTAAATAATTTTAAAAAATCAAATTCCACCAATTAAGAAATTTCACTTTCCCTGAGACAAACTGGTGAATCTGGAGGTGACACTTGTCATAGCCCCATTGGGCGAAAACTGAAGAAGATTCCCCTTGTTGACTGGACTGCCATGTCATCATTCTGTCCCATTCTGCAATTTTTTTAGCTGTTTAGGAAAATGAACAGCAGGCCTTTTCTCCTTCATCTGGACTCCATTTTTGATGAAACAAATTGCGTTGCAATCGTCTTGACAAAATGGACACAGCCATACAGTTTTCGAGCCAATCTGAGAACTTTGAATTTTGAGCTAAATACTGAGCACCTGATCAGAGAGAGTGGGATTGACTGGATTCAGATTCTGATCAATCATTTCATCAACTAGTGGAGGATAGGGAGAAATATTTTGATAACCATCCAAAATATGAGGCTGAGAAGTTATAATATTTTCCAACACTTTTGAGGCTTCATACATATAAGTAAAATGGTGAATACGATGATTCCTTTCACATAACCTACAGGGAAACTTAACTTTACCCTTTTCCTGTGGATCTTACTATCACTAGGTGATGGTTTATCACCAACATTATCTTGAGAGGTTGATGACAAAGGCTGATGTGAGCCTATGGACCACACTTAAAATACCTGTGGAATACCAGAACAATCTCTAAGAAGGTAATCACCCTTACATAACTTTCAGGGGAATTTAACTTTGCGGGGTTGATTGGAAGATTTGTCCATACTAGTTATATTGGTAGCAGTGATTGCTTGGTTTCCCCCCTACTTATTTTTCTTCTTCTTCTTCTTCCTTTTCTTCTTCTTCTTAGCTTCTTGGTTACTAGAACCAAGACTTTCACCAGGCAAGGAGGAAGAAGGGGATGAAGAAAAAACAAGTGAAGAAGGAAAAGGGTCAACTTTAGGATCAACTTGAGGTTGGTGCTATTTAGGTGGAGGACTACTTGGTTGAGAACAAATGGACATTCGAAACCAAAGAGGTCAAAAATAACCAAACTGCCAAACCAATGGTAAATCCGGGAAGGGACAACGTTTTCATATAAGAAGCACCAATATTTCCTAAAGAAGGAAAAGGACCAGGATTCCCATCAGAGGGGTTTCCTTGATTGGTAGAATCAACAATTGTCGCCATTAGTCTCAACCTAAGATCCACTAAGGAGTTGTTCCACAGGGAGGAGGTTGTTCCGTGATCAACTAATAGATTTTAGAAATTAAATACACAAAATCAAAATAAAAAAAGGGTAACTAGGAAAAAAGGGATTACCAAGCAACTGTGAACTGCAATATACCACCTTGACAAACCAAGGATTTAAGTATGAGGAGGAAATATCCCTTAATGTTGTGTTCGGTGTATCATAGTGAGCAAGGTGGTTGACTCGGTTACCTAAGGCGGGATAGCAAACTAGTGGGGACTTCCAAAATATACCTATATGTACATGGAAGTGCAATCCGTAGTAGTGTTGTCTAATGCGTAATTGTTTGATGGGAGTGTTCCCATATATATATCATGCGTGGAGTGCCATCCGATATACCCGAAGGTACGTGAAGAACGATCCTATACACTTACATACATGGAACGAGATATCACCCCCGGAGTGTAAAGCTAACAAAGAACGGAAACTCCTACATTTAAAGACGTTGAAACACATCTCTAACCTAGACCTTTATGTGTGTCGTTAAGTTTCAAATGCTCCTTAGGTTAATTAAGTGAATTTTAGAGTTTATCTTGAATTATGTTTCAATTTCAAGGCTCAAAACTCAATGTCACTTGAACACACCTATGATGCAACTAATATGACAAAAAGAACTCTTTTCATTTTCCTTTTAACAATGAAAGGCCTAACTAAGTAGGGGAAGAAGAAATCAATCAACAATACCACAAACAAGTGATGCAACAATTGATCTCCTCAACTTCATTATTCCAATCAAAATCAAAGCCCTATATGCAATGCAAATAATTGTTTTTATTTTCTTTTCTTTTAATGTTTCAAATGCAAAGAAGCATATGAATGTGACTTGATCGCTGACGAAAAGAAACCACATAGACTTTAAGTGTAACATAAAAGTTACTTTTCAAATTCAACAATCAATCTATGCATAGCAACCCAAATTGACAAGAAGAAAGAAAGAACGAAACAAAATCTTATCAAAAGGTGATGACACTCAAAGGTGATTAACACTAATACACAGTTTTAGATCCCCCCTGTTAGGGCCTAAATCTACCTCAGGCTGAGAAAGGCAGGATCTAGGGTAACATCAAACCACACTTAACCTGGTAGCTAGCCCTACCAGGTCGGGAGAGGGCTCTCTCCTTGTCAATCTCAGGAAAATATGATCAATGAAGCTTGAGATGACTAATATAAAGACTAATTTTAGGCTAGGTATATGCTTAGGGGAGTTTGATGGAATTTAATGTTGGTTTTCTGGCTCAAATGTGAAAGGCAGATTTGGGTTCGGGGAATGGACACAATCTTGCAAAGGTTTCTGTGGGGCGACGTAGGCAAATGGTTTAGTACTTTGAAGTAAGTGAGATGGAGAGTCTTGAGATTGGTGAGGAGTTGGAGAGGGCATGAAAGTCTCAAGGATCCTCTTCAAACAGTTGAAAACATGAATAACTAAACAAACCATAGGTAGAGCACTGCAACATCAATGAATTCTACCTTTATCCTTAATTCATTTAGTTAAGCTGAACAGAAAGAGATGATGGCATACATAAACACATGTAAACTTGAATTACAGAATGAAAAACAATACCAAATCAACTTGCCACAAGAATCCCACAAAATGTTGCAAACCCTAGTCTATTCCTTTGCCAAACTGCAAAGATGAATGTACAATAATGCTCAAAGCATTCACAAGAGTCCAACCTTTACAAATGACTAAAAAAATACTAGATATAGCCAAAAATCAACTCATGCTAGGCTTTAGGGGTCGAATTCATGAGTTTAGGAGCTGTTTCAATAAGATCTAAACTAAGAACTGAAAAGTAGGCAGTGGAACAGCTTGCCTCTAAAACCTAGGAAACTGATTCATTCAATTCAAAACCACCTTTTCATGATGTATCTACCTCCATGAGTGAATTTTCAATATTTTTACATCAAATTCCATCAAGTTACATCAATTTACATCAAGAGTTTGACCATGAGAGAGAGAAAAGTCAAACTGAGAAAAAACTAGGCGAAAAACAGATTTTTTTGGCAAAAATGACAGTTTTTCATCCTGTGCGCCACGCCATTGTCCCTGTGCGTAGCACATTTTTGTAGCTGATTTTGGAGGCCTTCCCATGCACCAAATTTTCTCCAAGTGGGCTTGTTGGAAAGGTCTATCTGTCTACTTTCCAGAACAGGTAGCATTTCTGAATTTGGTGTCCATTTTCACCTCCAAAAGTGAGTTCTCCCAACACTGCTTCCTGTGTGGCCAAAAAGGAGCAGAAAGGGCATTTTTGAGGCGTTTTTGATCCTTTTGGAAGCTCAAAACTTGACAAAAATCTCTAGCCATTTCTGGGCATTCATAATTTTTCATGAGGAATCCAAAAATGTTGAGTTTTCCTTAGCGCCAAGTGGCTCTACGCACTAAGCAGAAAAATTTGTGTTTTGCTTCAAA
Source organism: Pinus tabuliformis (assembly GCA_031772625.1). NCBI lineage: Eukaryota > Viridiplantae > Streptophyta > Pinopsida > Pinales > Pinaceae > Pinus > Pinus tabuliformis. Next base: position 646,674,248 of record CM062817.1, read on the forward strand.
AATTCAAAATTGAATAAAAGTGTGCCAAATTTCTTGAAATTTGGGCTGAGTGACCTGCATCAAGTGCTATGTTGGGCTAAGGAAGCCTCAGCCAAAACCTTGAGCTTGTCTTGCTCTTTCTTCTTCCTCAAAGCTTTCCTCAACTTAGCCTTCAAAGTCCTTATTCTTGCTTTGCAAACTTTGTTTCTTGCCAAATAGTGATAAGCCATGTGCCTCAACATCTTTTTCTCTTTGTTGGCCTTTTCCAGCATATTCTCCAAGCGCATTTTTTCCCTCTCAAGCCAAGATTCACGATCAGCTTCAATCTCTTGCTCTAGTGGTGTCAACTTGATTTTCCTCCTCTTGGCTGCTTGCCGGTTTTCTCTTATGTTTTGGAGCTCCATGATAGTTTGCTAGTCTTCCAACTACTTATTCCTTTGCTCAAGATAATTTATTACCCACTTGGATCTTTCCAGGTTGATAGACAAGTCATGACTGTCAGCTTGATGTTCCCTGATGATCTCCTTGAGCTTTAGGAGCCCAAATCAGTGTCATCATCCTGAATGAGAATGAAATCTCTCTCTTGACCTTCAGAAGGTCCCTCATCATGCAATGGTTGTTTACCTTTGTCCTGTACCTGCTTTGTTGTTGAAGGAAATGAGACCCCTTCCACCCCGGGTGGAGATAGTACTCGTTTTGCTGCTGCAAACAACCTCCTTGTGCCCTTTTGGTAAGTGACAAATACTGGCACACTGGTGGTTTGAGTCTCATGCACCTCTTACTGATGTGAAGGTCCTCCTGCCTCATGAAAAACGGATGGTGTCACTTGAGGGCTTGTGAATACCTCATGTGAAATGAAATCATCCCATGAAACATTCAATAAACTCAGCTGATGCAAAACCACAATCTTAATCAATCCAAAGTGATAGATATTGTTATACTGCTAATGAGGAGGTTTCCTTTGCACCAATGTGGTCATTTTCTCAATATTCTGGCATATGAAATAGGGGATGTTCATCATCCTCACTCTAGTAAAATGCATCAATAGTCTGACATGATAGGTGTATAAGTGAGAAAATCTACCTTCACAGCTGAAATATTTGATTATGAGTTTCATAAGGGGGGCATATTTTTCTTGTAGGTATCTGAAAGGGAAGACCCTACTGATATGCCTCCGAAAGCCAGCCTTGATATAAGGCTCATAATGATCTCTATCCACCAGTTGTCCCTTGTTCCACTGTTCACCCACATTCGGAATACCTGTTGCTTCAGCTATAGTCTCAGGTGTCAAAGTGAATGTCACACCTGCCAAATTGACCTAGCCATTGTGAAGATGGAGCACAAAAATTCTGGCAAGCTCATGGTGGTATTTGACTCTTTCCACCATCTCACAAAACCGGTATCAAGACTGATGTTTGAAACATGCTACAGCAAGAGGACAAGCCAATAGCTCAGTAAGTGTAGTGGGCTCCTCCCGGATGTGTTTTCCTCCCTTGGGAGGTTTCCTTTGTGCATGAATTTCTTAGGAGGAATCACTTACTGTTTCCTCATTTCTGTCATAAGATGAATCTGTCTCCATGTTTTCCATTGTTTGATGTTCTTTGATGAGTATGAAGAGATTTTATATGAACAATAGGTGTTTTTGTTCAATGAAAAGGATTGATGAGTGGGGACTATGAGTGTGGGAGTTTGCTACTGACTGTAGGGTTTTTTGGGAGTGGCGGGTTTTGGGGAATGAGGATTAGGGTTTAGAGATGCCAATTAGGGTTTAGGAGTAGTGGGATTAGGTATTAGGGTTTTTAGTTTTAGGGATAGATGGATAGGTAAACGTAAATAAAAGAGGGAAGGAGAAATGAGGTGAATGAAATGTAGTGAGGGGATGTGAAAATGGTAGAGGGGGATAAGACAGCAAAAATTGCAACTTTGCAAACCCTAGGCAGTTTTTTCAATTTGACTGTGCAAGGAACTAGGGTTTTATTTTTCACCTATTGAAACACCATGAAAACTGACTAAAACCCTTGCAATGGCACTTAGGATTGTTAAACTTACTTGTGAAATGAGGTTGGCATGATTTGGAGCTTGGAGGAGGTGATTTGAGTGAAGTTTGGGCTCATAAGACCGGTGCACCGCGCCTACTAACAGGTGCATCGTGCTTCTTTGGTGCGTCGTGCCCATTACAATTTCAGTGTTAAACCTGTGCTGCGTGCGCCGCGCCGACCAGGTGTGCCGCGCCTAGTGTGACTGCTAGGTTTTGCTGCAAATCGCCTTCTTTGCCTAGAAAACGACTTGGCTCTTGTTCTCTTTCACTCTTTGGACACAAATGAACTTCTTCAACATGAAAAATACTTTATATACCCAGGACTTTAATTTTTCACTTAAAAATAACCCACTTTCTAATGTTTGTTTTTCACTTTCTTTAAAACTCTGTTTTGGCAGTTTGACTTGCATTTTTCCTTTTGATGGACTAATGCTTTGAATTTTTTACTCTTTTGCAAGAGCTAGAGTGCAGGAGCTTGGCAAGGTGACCAGGGCTGCATCTCAGAATTATTACATATAGGAAAAATGAAATTACATGAAATTTATATACATAAAAACAATATAACTCTATTTTTCCTCAAAATAGGGTTTTGAAGAAAAATGAATCACTGAGCATGTGATTATTGAAATTTTTGTTGCTGAGACTTTATTTGACCTCCTCATGTGCCTGCTGACCATTATTGAGCTTTTACAAGACTTTAATGACAAAACCCTAGACCTAATGAGACCTAAAACCCTAAAAATGGCTTTTGCAGATGTAAAAACAAAAAATGACTGTAAATGACCTGAATGTATGAAAATGGGCCAGCAGGTAAAGACCATGAGGGAAAATTTATAATATGCCACTACCATCAGATGATCCATGACCCTAACGGAATGCAGCTGATTAGATGAGACACCAATGCAACAAGAGAATTTGACCACTGATGGAGGGATGAAGATACCGACACTAACATTGGCTCCAATGGGGATGGTAGCTCCTTGGAGGTGCCAAGAACTACAGATCTCTGGAAAGCAGACAGTGCCTTCTTCCATTGGGCTATGGAGTCAATAACTTCAACAAACTAAACCAATATGTAGACTCAAAACTAACTCAAAACTGAACTGACTAAAACAAAAAATGACTCAAGACTGACTTAACTGAAACAAGTACTTACAAAGCTTTTAAATGGCAGTAGACCATCGAGATTTGAGGGCTTCAAATCATGATGAAAACCACCTGCCTACTGATGAAATATGTACAATCATGTGAAGTGGGCCTTCCAATGTAACCAATCCAGCAGATGGCTACATACTGAAATTCTGCTCTCATTTTCCCCGAGTAGGCAGAATGATGTATGAAACCAAGGTTTATGCTAATGAACCAGGCAACATTCATCTTCTCTAATGCTTGCCAAAGAATGCCAAAGGGATCTTGAAAATCCTGAAGCACTAGCTTGTCTTGAGATCCAACAGCGAAAATACAAGTACTCCCTTCATTTTGATCTGAGAGAACAGCTAGTTGCTGATTGATAGGAAGGCATAGAGCAGTGTAATCTTTTGCTATCTGAGTGCTAGCTATAAATTCCTCAACCATGAGAAACTCTGACTCGAATTCTGGCATACTGTCTTTCTCAGGCTCATACTCCTCAATGTCATAATCTAAGCCTTTCTTAAACAGAAAACATTCTTCAAGATTATCAAACATGACAGCCTTATCATTTTCATGAAGGAAAACATTATCTATTTGCTAATCTATAAATATAATTTCAAGACTGTCATCATTTTCAAAAGTGGAAGAAGTTTCACCCAACACCTTCTTGACCATGTGCACACTGCAGACCTGAATTAGCTTAGGCTGTAACATGACCTTTCAGGAGGTGATCTATTTCATCTTCAGACAGAGGAGATAAGACTTTTTGTTTTCGTTTGCTCAAACAATGATTGTCTTCTTGAAATAACATTTCAAAACATGAAAAACCTAAATGATAGTCCTTATTTCCCTGATCTTCTGAAATTTGAAAACATTGTTGATCATCTTCATATGACATGGCAATCAAATTATCATTTACCACTGAGTTATCGAAAGAAGATTTTTCACTTACTTGAACAAAGATCTCATCTTGTTTTTCATAAAATGACTGGATTACCTCCTCATGAAGGCTTTGTTCTAATGAAATGAGAACACTTGGGTCAATAACTCTGTCTTCTTCATTCCATATGATCTCAACAGCAAAGATCTCCTTCATGGGATTCAGAACAAGGTACTCTTGATCATCATGATCTGAATCTAGATCTGAAATAGCCGACTTGACTTTATCACATTCTGAAATTGAAACTTGACTTTCCTGCATACTGTCTTCTTCTATGGACAGATCTGAAATAAAACCTTCTCTTTCATCATTTTCCATTGTGCTAAGATCTTGATCCAGCTGCAAATTTTCTTACACATCTTGATAAGTATCCACTAAGCTCTCTTTATGCTGCTGAAATGGATTTTCATACAGAGCCTCCATGATCTCATCATCCATGAAATCATCATCTTCATAAACTTTCTCAAGACTTTCAATAAAACAATAAGCATGTCTGCAATAGTTCTGAACTAAATTTAAGGATGGATAAGATTCTTTATACCTTTCAAAGAACATGGTATGAAAATCTTTCAAACAGTAAATACAAGCAGGTGGCAAACTTTCATACCAAGATCGGGCTTCACCTTCCAGAATGGCCATGAATATCTTCATCAAGCAATCTTTAGGAAAATCAACCTTCAACTTGCAAATATGAATGTGAAATCTAACCAGGTGTAAAGCAGCATCATTCCTATCATCATTTTTAAACATAGGCAATTCCTTTGCCAATCTACCTTCGGAATTTTATTTGGAAAACTTGGAATGTGGTCTCGGCTCATGGGAGCATACCTTCGATCCAGAGAAACCATTTTGATAATAATTAATTCACCAAGAAATTCTTCAGGCTACTGATTCTTGAAGAGTAGAATCGCGATAAAAAGTCTGAACCTTGGGATTCTTCGACACTGGAGTCGCTAGGTGAACGATTTCAACCTTCCAGTGTCTGATCGTTGTTCACCATCAACAATCAGATCTAAACTTGATAGATTTTGCTGAGGAACATAAAACTATGTTCCCCATTATGGTTTCCAATATGTTAGGGCCTAAATCTACCTCAGGCTGAGAAAGGCAAGATCTAGGGTTACATCAAACCACACTTAACCTGGTAGCTATCCCTACCAGGTCAGGAGAGGGCTCTCTCCTTGTCAATATTAGGAAAATATGATTAATGAAGCTTGAGATGACTGATATAAAGACTAATTTTAGGCTAGTTATATGCTCAGGGGAGTTTGATTGAATTTAATGTTGGTTTGCTAGCTCAAATGTGAAAGGCAGATTTGGGTCTGGGGAATGGACACAGTCTTGCAGAGGTTTCTGTGGGGCGAGGTAGGAAAATGGTTTAGTACTTTGAAATAAGTGAGATGGAGAGTCTTAAGACTGGTGAGGATTTGGAAAGGGCATGAAAGTCTCAGGGATCCTCTTCAAACAGTTGAAAACATGAATAACTAAACAAACCCTAGGTAGAGCACTGCAACATCAATGAATTCTACCTTTATCCTTGATTCATTTAGTTAAGTTGAACAGAAAGAGATGATGGCATACATAAACACATGTAAACTTGAATTACAGAAGGAAAAACAATACCAAATCAACTTGCCACAAGAATCCCACAAAATGTTGCAAACCCTAGTCTATTCCTTTGCCAAACTGCAAAGATGAATGTACAATAATGCTCAAAGCATTCACAAGAGTCCAACCTTTACAAATGACTAAAAAAATACTAGATATAGCCAAAAATCAACTCATGCTAGGCTTTAGGGGTCGAATTCATGAGTTTAGGAGTTGTTTCAACAAGATCTAAACTAAGAACTGAAAAGTAGGCAGTGGAACAGCTTGCCTCTAAAACCTAGGAAATTGATTCATTCAATTCAAAAATACCTTTTCATGATGTATCTACCTCCATGAGTGAATTTTCAACATTTTTACATCAAATTCCATCAAGTTACATCAATTTACATCAAGAGTTTGACCATGAGAGAGAGAAAAGTCAAACTGAGAAAAAACTAGGCGAAAAACAGAGTTTTTGGCAAAAATGACAATTTTTCATCCTGTGCGCCACGCCACTATCCCTATGCGTAATGCCTTTTTGCAGCTGATTTTGGAGGCCTTCCCATGCACCAAATTTGCTTGAAGTGGGTTTGTTAGAAAGGTCTACCTGTCTACTTTCCAGAACAGGTGGAATTTCTAAATTTGGTGTCCATTTGCCCCTCCAAAAGTGAGTTCTCCCAACACTGCTTCCTGTGTGGCCAAAAAGGGGCAGAAAGGGCATTTTTGAGGTGTTTTTGACCCTTTTGGAAGCTCAAAACTTGACAAAACTTTCTAGCCATTTCTAGGCATTCATAATTTTGCATGAGGAATCCAAAAATGTTGAGTTTTCCTCCAGAGGAGGTCCCTAGCAAAAGCGAGCGCCAGGTGGTGCTATGCACCAGGCAGAAAAATCTGTGTTTTGCTTCAAAAATTCAAAATTGACAAAAAGTGTGCCAAATTTCTTGAAATTTGGGCTGAGTGACCTGCATCAAGTGCTATGTTGGGCTAAGGAAGCCTCAGCCAAAATCTTGAGCTTGTCTTGCTCTTTCTTCTTCCTCAAAGCTTTCCTCAACTTGGCCTTCAAAGTCCTTATTCTTGCTTTGCAAACTTTGTTTCTTGCCAAATAGTGATAGGCCATGTGCCTCAACATCTTTTTCTCTTTGTTGGCCTTTTCCAGCATCTTCTCCAAGTGCATGTTTGCCCTCTCAAGCCAATATTCACGATCAGCTTCAATCTCTTGCTCTAGTGGTGTCAACTTGATTTTCCTCCTCTTGGCTGCTTGCCAGTTTTCTCTTATGTTTTGGAGCTCCATGATAGTTTGCTGGTCTTCCAACTGCTTATTCCTTTGCTCAAGATAGTTTATTACCCACTTGGATCTTTCCAGGTTGAGAGACAAGTCATGAATGTCAGCTTGATGTTCCCTGATGATCTCCTTGAGCTTTGGGAGCCCAAATCAGTGTCATCATCCTGAATGAGAATGAAATCTCTCTCTTGACCTTCAGAAGGTCCCTCATCATGCAATGGTTGTTTACCTTTGTCTTGTACCTGCTTTTCTGTTGAAGGAAACGAGACCCCTTCCACCCCGGGTGGAGATAGTACTCGTTTTGCTGCTGCAAATAACCTCCTTGTGCCCTTTTGGTAAGTGACAAACACTGGCACACTAGTGGTTTGAGTCTCATGCACCTCTTGCTGATGTGAAGGTCATCCTACCTCATAAAAAACTAATGGTGTCACTTGAGGGCTTGTGAAGACCTCATGTGAAATGAAATCATCCCATGAAACATTCAATAAACTCAGCTGATGCAAAACCACAATCTTGATCAATGCAAAGTGATAGATATTGTTGTACTGCTGATGAGGAGGTTTCCTTTGCACCAATGTGGTCATTTTCTCAATATTCCGGCATATGAAATAGGGGATGTTCATCATCCTCACTCTAGTAAAATGCATCAATAATCTGACATGATAGGTGTATAGGCGAGAAAATCTGCCTTCACAGCTGAAATATTTGATTATGAGTTTCATAAGGGGAGCATATGTGTCTTGTAGGTATCTGAAAGGGAAGACCCTACTGATATGCCTCCGAAAGCCGACCTTGATATAAGGCTCATAATTATCTTTGTCCACCAGTTGTCCCTTGTTCCACTGTTCACCCACATTCGGAATACCCGTTGCTTCAGCTATAGTCTCAAGTGTCAAAGTGAATGTCACACCTGCCAAATTGACCTAGCCATTGTGAAGATGGAGCACAAAAAGTCTGGCAAGCTCATGGTGGTATTTGACTCTTTCCACCATCTCACAAAACTGGTAGCAAGACTGATGTTTGAAACATGCTACAGCAAGAGGACAAGCCAATAGCTCAGTAAGTGTAGTGGGCTCCTCCCGGATGTGTTTTCCTCCCTTGTGAGGTTTCCTTGGTGCATGAATTTCTTGGGAGGAATCACTTATTGTTTCCTCATTTCTGTCATAAGATGAATCTGTCTCCATGTTTTCCATTGTTTGATGTTCTTTGATGAGTATGAAGAGATTTTATATGAACAATAGGTGTTTGTTGTTCAATGAAAGGGATTGATGAGTGGGGACTGTGAATGTGGGAGTTTGCTGCTGACTGTAGGGTTTTTTGGGAGTGGCAGGGTTTGGGGAATGAGGATTAGGGTTTAGAGATGCCAATTAGGGTTTGGGAGTAGTGGGATTAGGTATTAGGGTTTTTAGTTTTAGGGATAGGGGGATAGGTAAATGTAAATAAAAGAGGGAAGGAGAAATGAGGTGAATGAAATTGTAGTGAGGGGATGTGAAAAGGTAAAGGGGGATAAGACAGCAAAAATTGCAACTTTTCAAACCCTAGGCAATTTTTTCAATTTGACTGTGCAAGGAACTAGGGTTTTATTTTTCACCTATTGAAACACCATGAAAACTGACTAAAACCCTTGCAATGGCACTTAGGATTGTTAAACTTACTTGTGAAATGAGGTTGGAACGATTTGGAGCTTGGAGGAGGTGATTTGAGTGAAGTTTGGGCTCAGAAGACCGGTGCGCCACGCCTACTAACAGGTGCGCCGCACTTCTCTGGTGCGTCGCGCCCGTTACAATTTCAGTGTTAAAATTGCGCTGCGTGCACTGCACCGACCAGGTGTGCCGCGCCTCAATCCAGGTGAGCTGCGCCCAGTGTGACTTCTAGGTTTTGTTGCAAATCGCCTTCTTCACCTAGAAAACGACTTGGCTCTTGTTCTCTTTCACTCTTTTGACACAAATGAACTTCTTCAACATGAAAAAGATTTTATATACCCAGGAATTTAATTTTTCACTTAAAAATAACCCACTTTCTAATGTTTGTTTTTCACTTTCTTTAAAACTCTGTTTTGGCAGTTTGACTTGCTTTTTGTCTTTTGATGAACTAATGCTTTGAATTTTTTACTCTTTTGCAGGAGCTGGAGTGCAGGAGCTTGGCAAGGTGACCAGGGCTGCATCTCAAAATTATTACATATAGGAAAAATTAAATTACATGAATTTTATATACATAAAACAATAAAACTCTATTTTTCCTCAAAACAGGGTTTTGAGGAAAAATGAATCACTGAGCATGTGATTATTGAAATTTTTGTTGCTGAGACTTTCTTTGACCTCCTCATGTGCCTACTGACCATTATTGATCTTTACAAGACTTTAATGACAAAACCCTAGACCTAATGAGACCTAAAACCCTAAAAAGGGCTTTTGCAGATGTAAAAACAAAAAATGACTGTATATGACCTGAATGTATGAAAATGGGCCAGCAGGTAAAGACCATGAGGGAAAATTTATAATATGCCACTACCATCAGATGATCCATGACCCTAATGGAATGCAGCTGATCAGATGAGACACCTAAAATGCAATGCAACAAGAGAATTTGATCATTGATGGAGGGATGAAGATACCGACACTAACACCCCCCCCCGAACCTTGATGATTGAGGGGGAATTATTTTCTGCAAAAATGAAAGAAAAATCACGCAATTTCACACAAAGGATTGGCTTTTCATAGGTAAGGACACACTTATAGATAGAAGGAAAACAAGTTGGAGCAAAGAAAATTAAAGAAAAAGGCAAGAAAAACAATTTTTTGCATCTTACAGGGATCAGCCCAGGTGCAGAACGGGCACCAATGCTCTGCAGCGCAAGTGCAAAGAAGGATATAGTGCACTGAAGCGCTCTGTCTCCACACTAAGGGGTGTGTTGAGGCAAATTCGGTGAAAATATGACACAAAAAATCAAATCAAGCTCAGAGAAGGGTTTTCCTGGGGTTAATCAAGGTCTGAATGAATCAATCAATATCAGTTTAAGAGGTGAAAAAAGGTGCTAAGGTCAAGGAGCCCACTAAGGCAATAAACATTCTCTCAGATGGTCACCAATTTCTTATGTTGAATTTATGATTATGGACAAAGGTGAATTCCCTAGACCTAGTGGATTGGTCTAGAACAACATAAGACAAAGAATATAGGGTTTTCCTTAGAGAGTTAAGAGAATGGGAAAGAGGCCTACCTCGAATCTATACCAAGCTTGTCCTTCCTCCTCACTTGTAAGCTCCAATTGTAGCTCCAAATGTTATAATTAGAACCTGCACACACACCTGTAACAAGTAAAGGATCTACGACGACCAAGTAGCATAATCTAACATCTCTATTCAATGAATCAGTAAGGCATTGAAATACATGAGTGCAAACATGAGACAACACATATAGGAAAACAAGATACTCTTTGTATTGATAAAAATAGGAGAGAGTTTACAACCATAAATAGTAGTTGATCTTGTAGAAGTCTCCCCACGTTGACTTGCCCTTCCTTGCCACAAAACAGACCTCAATATCAACCCTAATGCATGAAGATGATGACTCTTTTAGGTTCAAGGTAGTAGCATAAGGGCACAATCAATATCCAAAATCTAACCTTGATGCTATTGATGACAATAAATTTATAGGAGAGGAATGGTAGTTTAGGATTTACCATAATGGACTTGAGATCCACATATGATGGGAGGATGAGCTCAAGGGATAAGTGGTTAAGTCTCCAAGGTAGGATCAGATAAGATTTGAGCTCTTATCCATGGTAAATAGTTAAAACCCTTGGAAGCTTCTATAAGAGGAAGTTTCGAAATATTTTTTAATTCTTCTAAATTTCTAGAATCAATGCACTTGCAAAAGGGAGAAACTAGTGTTGACCAGTGTTGGTGGAGAAGGGAGAAACCAACGTTGAATGCAGGTGGCTAAAGGATAGGGTGCGTTGGGGCTAAAAACATTTATTTTGAGCAATTAATGCCAGAAACTTGGAATTTTTGGAAAGGTCATGCTTAGGGATTTGTGAGGGGATGATGACAACATTTTCACAGATGTTGATTGATCCAATTTGTAGGCCTATTGACCAGATGTAACAAAATGGCCTATAACAACACCTGATCAAGAAGAATCAGTGTTATACATTCATGAATTTTCACATCAACAATCAACTTATGAGGACCCTTTCCAAACAAGTGGTTTGGTCCTTCAGTCATCTTCTACCAAAGAAATGGTACGTGATGATGTATTCAATAGCTTGATTTTGTTTCATCTGATATTCATGAACTGGTTATTTTAAACCACCAATATATGTTGATTATGAAGATGAATAATTAACTCCTTTTTGTAATCTTGAAATGGGTGATAATTCATTTACAAGTTCTAATTTACAATCATTGTGCCACTATGATCCTTTTGATACTTATAAGAATAATGAACATGAGCATGTAACTAACATAACACTCTTCCATTTTCCTAATCATTGGCCTATATATGATAGTTATGCAGAGGATAATGAATTTGACAATCTTGATTTTTCTTTTTCTTATGACAATAATAATGTGCAAGGAAATCAATATGTAGAAGGTTCTTTAGTGGTTTTTTATCAGGAATTATCTAAAGAATATAAAATACCCATGAGTGAATCTTTCTCAAATTTCTTCAAAATCTATACTAATCCCTTTCTAAAACCAATTGAAAATTTGTATTCTTTCTCACATGTTTTGGATAAAAAATTTAAATAAATTGATAAATACATTTTCATTAATAATAAATATTTCCAAACTATTCTAGTAAATGGAACTACAAATGACTTATAGCATAGCACTATATCAACTTATGTGCTCTTTGTTACTTCACCACTTATAGATCAGCTCTTTGATAACACCATATAAGTTATGCATGCATGCAAAAACACAATTATTAAAACTAATGTTGAAGAAGGAAAAATGCCAATCTATATCATAAATCAACCCACAAAAGTGATGGAAGGGATAGTTGAAGTTCACATTCTTGAAAATTTTCATAGAGTGCTTTTTGGAAGGGCATGCATGTTTCATATTTTTCTCATCTATTTTCAACCCTTATTAGAAAAAAATAGATATCTTAATCATTTTTCAAATTGTTTAAGACAAAATCTAACTTTTACTAATAGGCATGAATTTATTGACACTTTTACATACCCTCATCATTATGATATATAGGGAAATATACCACACAACTATTTTTTCATCTTTCAAAAAAAGAAGAAGAGATGAACAATATTCACCATATATTCAAGTTTATTAGTTTTCTTGAACATATATATGCAAAATCCGACATTAAAATCTTTGCTAGTAGTATGTTTTTCACAACTACTACTTTTACTGATGTAAATTTCCAATCATTTAATAACTCAATTATTAATTGTAAACAAGAATTGAAACATAATAAGAGTTGTGATGGAAAATAAAATTGACTTATTTTGCTTACCTCTTAAGCCTGACTTTATCACATAATTATCTCCAAGTTTTTATGTGCAATAATGTCAAAAGGATTTGGGTTGTCATATGAATAACCTTGGTATGATTTTAGATAGTTGTGAGAGGGACATAAATCATGGATATGTTGCAAATATGTTTATGTCAGAAATGTCTTATCAATTGAACATTCACACAAATTACTAAGACTTTGTTGAGGACTAGATGGACGAGGTTTTCAAAAGAATATCAACCTATTATCACCCAAACATCAACTTATTTCTAGGAAGCAAGTTAAATGAGATATATTACTCTTTTTGTAGTTGCTTAACATATTACTAGCAATTGTCCCAAAAGGTGCAAAGACAAGCCGATAGGTTTTTTAAATTGGAAAAATGGTATGAGGAATGCATTTGTAGATATGTATGCCATATGCCATATGTATTGGCAAATTTAAATTTTATATAGATATTGTAAAAGATAATATTTTAGTTTTATGGATCTTTATTATATATAATAAGTTGTACATATTTATATATAGTTATTTAAGTTATATATATATATATATATATATATATATATAATTTCTAAAGCTCAAACTAAAAACACTAATTTGATATACCTCTAACAAAATACTTAGAGAATAACAGTTGTTAAAAACTACCATTTAAATTCAATTAAAATGATTGAATTATAAAATCTACAGTCTAAATTATATTATTAATTAATACTATTTTTTTTCTAAAAATTAATTAAAATCTATTCACGGTGTATTATGAATGATAAGTGTTGTTATTTTAATTTCATATATAATTCAAATTAAAATACATAATAATGAAATTTTGTAATGAAGATTAAGCCTTGGATGAACAAAGATCATAAAAAGACTTTTCAAAAATCAATTATGTGTACATTTTCTCCAATAAAAACACACAAATTATCTTAAATCCTATGAAAAAGAAAATCAAAGAATACCAATAATACCCTTGGTGTCACGCCCCTACACCTGCGGTAGTCTTCCAACCGCTTGTAGCGAGGTGCGGCACCACTGAACGCTTTCTTTTTAACAATACTAACATTCGTGGACTACGCCTACTCCAACATTAACATACTTAGTTTGTGTTTCGCAACCAAGTAAAAGCATTGATTGATGCCACTACTTAGTATACATCGTCTTGATGAGTTTGAGGAAATGTCACTAAAGAGATTATGTTCTTGCTAGTGGGATGAAAGGGGATTTGTTTTTGGTAACCATATTCTAAACATGGCTTAGACACTCAACTCTGACTAATCACTTTCAGTTGACTCAAAGTTTTACATCCACCTATAACACAAAATATAACTAGTTTATTTGTGGGTAGAATTGAAACTATGAGAGATTAACATACTTCATGAGAAATCTTGACGACTTAAATACATCATCTTACCTTCATTATCAGACATCATTCATCTATGCTATAATAAAATATGATACCACACATATATTCAGGGAATGTAGACGAGTTATACATGTTGACTCGCAGCAAAGCAATGTATGTGGTATCAAGGTAAGACCTAGTGTGTAAAAATCCCAATTTAACACAAATTCTACTATTATATCTTCACATGTAATTGCGGGATGAAAACACCTCCATTGGGGCTATAGATGTTCTCTAGAAACAGAGCAAGGTCTATGGTATTATGGTAAGACCCAGTGCATAAACATCATGATTTAATACAATTTATACTATTTTATATTCACATTAAACAAAGGGGAATGCAGATATATTTGTTCAGGCTATGGACGCTCGCTGGTAGCGAATCAAGGCCTGTGATTCGGGGTGCCTACACCATAGAATTAGGGAAATTTTGATGTAAAAATTGGGCCTCAAAAATGAAAAATGTGCTAACAAAATCAACTTTAAGAGAATGAATAGAATAAAATATGATGATGCCATCTTTAGGGGAGAATATTTTTGGAGGGAAAAGAAGAAAACTACTTTTTTAGTCATATTTTTTACTTATCCCCTTGTAGGTTTACTCAAATTTCAAGTATGTACACTCATTGAATGTGAAATTAGATTTGGATCCAACAAGTACCAATTGTGAATTTTGAGTAGATCCATGCTGAGAAAAAAAATTAAATACATGAAAAAACGTGTTCTAAATATATTTTCATGTATTTTGAATTTTTATCAGTGTGGATCTACTCAAAATTATAGAGTGGGCACTCATTGGATGCATAATATAATTCTACATCCAATGGGTGTACACACATGAAATTTGAGTAAACCTACAAGGAGATAAGTCAAAAATACAATAAAAAAATTATCATTTTATATCTTTTATTTTAAAAATTCATAACTCTTATTTTAATATTTTTACTATTTTTTTATTATTTTCCTTATGACGTCCATTTTAGACCTCAAAATTCCCCTAATTTCTATGGATGCTCTTTGACAATGTTGTGACACCGAGAAGACAAATAAGTTACTCATATTAATCTTTACCTTACTATGTCAATCATTAAACGTCTCTCCCATGAGTAATCGTACCTTACATACTAGACTTGTTAATGCTAAATGGATTTCCTCCATAAACCACTTTGAGCTATGATTACAAACAGTTGGAATTAAACTTTGAGACCTAATCATTATTGTTGATTACCTTGAGTAATGACCTTTAGACTAAAAGGTAGAATAGGGTATCTCATACTTTACTAACAATTGGACTCATCAAGATTTTATACTTAAGATATTATGTAATTAATCACTATGTCATTCTTATTATCGACAAGATAGGACATTGAGATATGAAGGATTTTGTTCATTTTTCTTGGACAAATTAGAGTTTGTTTCTTTATGCATTAGAATTTTACCTTCTTCTTCTTTGCTAACAAATAAAAGGATTTAAACCATAAGAAGGTTTTCTTTTTTTATATCGTTGATGAAAATGGAGTCTATCTACTTAAAAATTGAAAATAGAGGGGATTAATATCATGTACTTAAGAAAACCCAGATTTTAAAAGGATGAGCGAAAACATACAAAAAACAAAATCTTACCAAGTTGTGTGATTATTCAATCATATGAAATTTTCATTGTTAAATCAACGATTCATATCTAGCATCGTGTTTCAATAAAAATGAGGAATCATCCCCACTTTTTTTCACGATATACCTAGTGATCCATAAAGATCCAAATCAACAGTCCACATTTTCGTCAGGTACATCACCTGTGCAATTTTTAATGACGCATGAGACACCTGATGGAACAAACGATCAACGTTCATCGCATCCAACAATGGAGAATTGACATTGGGTAAAAAGTTGCACAAGGTTTAGTGATGTTTGCTCCATTTGATGAATCCACTGGAAAACATTAATAGAGATCCATGACTATGATTGAAATTTTGTCGAAAAATGCTTGGTGGTTAACATAATTGATCCACCCAATGGTTGTAACAGTGGTAAAAAATTTGATTGAATGACACATATTTGATAAGTACAATAAGAGGTGGGATCCACCACTCATGGCATGAATTATTGATCTTGTGTTCCTGCAAAAATGATTTCTCTAGCATAATTATGAAGATTTACAAATAAAAAGTTTTGAACAAGGAAAATTTACGAAACTTTGAGTTGGTTGTTGGTGAAAAATTATGGGATTCACAGTAATCATGAGTATCTACTAATATGATAGATATATCATCATTTACAAGTTTTAGTCCACTATCAATTAAAATCGCAAGGTATCAAGGCATTTCAAAAAGAGGTGTTAATCACATTCACAATCAGAAACTTGATTTTCAAATACAGATCGACTCCATGCCCAATGTTTGAAGGCATAAGGTATGTAGTTCCTACTACCTCATATGGAGGCACCATCCACACTAGGAGCCAGATGTTGTACCTCAAATTGGTCCTCCTTAAAAAAAATTCCTACTCCTCATATTTCACTAGATAGTGACTCAACCTTGACAACTTAAACAAAATCCCCTTCACATTTATTAACCATCATAATTACAATTTTCCTCTCCCTCTTTATGAATCTTGCCATCACCATCCAATTAAAATCATGTGTTTACATTTCCTCTGCTTGGGATATAATTTAGTGTTTCAAAATTTATCTTTATCATTAATGTGCTACTATTAAATGAGACTTTCGGACCCAATCAATGAGATATAAAGTTATTATAAGGTTAACCCTTTGAATCAATACTTTATTTAGTTATTATATCAATTTTACAAAGTGAGATTTTGATCATATATGGATTTGATTATTTTAAGGCTCTAATACTTAACCTTATTAACTTCATTCTTATATATCTTATCTTAGGTATATTCGTATATAGCTTAAACCCTTATCTAAAACATCAAGTTCTATAATGAGATCATTATTTTTCTCATAACCAATATATACATATTAGCCCTATCAAAATTCTTTCTCTTAAATTTAAAATGCTAACATTAACTTTCATCTTTCATTTAATATATTTACAATACATGAAATTATTTATATCGTTAAAAATAAAAATAAAGGGTTCTTATGTAAACCATATATAACCTAAATCAATCATCCAAAAACTTATAAACACTATTTTATATCACCTATTTTAAAAAAGAAACAATTATATGACGAAGGATATAATATAATAAAAGGTTTTTATAAACCTCATGGTGCACGTGTTTTTTATAAGTGTTTAATTTTACTTAAAATAATACAATATATATGTTCTTTATATAACACGCACACATACATATATGTATGTATTAAAGCATAATTTCACAAAAGGAAAAAATTTGAACTTTTATAAATCAAACTTACCTTTATACCCAGCTTGATATAAGGCACGTGAGTGATTTAAATCATATTGAATAAAACTTAAAAAGTTATGTCATGAATGGTTTAGTACCTCATGTAAATAACCACCATCCATCATGATTAATATTAACTCTTTGATATGTCGAAATTGCACATCAAGGTTAAAGTTCCCATTATTTTTTATCTAATACATTTATCACCGCTGATCTCATTGATCCTTCACCCTTGGATGCCCTCAAATGACATCTTCAAAAACAAATCCCTAGCTCCTCACCTTTTGATATGCATAATTCTCGTTTATTGAAAGAAGTGTAAATCCTCCAACATAAGGGACTTGCATATCAAAATTACATTGTATCATCTTTGAATCTGATATTGTTTCAAGAAATTAATAACCATGAAACTCTACCTCACAATTTATCACATATCAAAATATGATTTCAATTATTCAATTAAAGATATATCTGCACGTAAAATTTATTTTCAAGTCAAAAAGGTTTCATACAAGAAGAAGATAATCTTTTGTGGTATTTCAAAATTATGGCAATTGCATATGAAAAGATCAAAACCTAGCTAATGAACTAAGATCATTGATATGTCACATTGTTGAAAGTTTTAGTTGCCATCTTTTTGCTATTGGTTTTCACTAAAATTTGAAAACAAAAATTTACCCAAATGAGATATCTTCCAATTTTTAGTTTTGTCATTTATGGGTTAATTTAAACAAAAAGTTTCCCTGATCAGGATGCGAGCTAGGCAAAGAGGTATCATGGGATCTGGGTCGCTATAATCGAGGTTATAGTCATTTGGGGGGTGGGGAGGAGGGTGTCATGGCCACCCCCACACATTGAATCACATGCACATTATGCTTGGTTGCAATGATGAACATAAAGGGAGGCATATGAGGATGTTCAAGTATGAAGAGGTGGGTGGTATCGTAGTTATTGGAAGATTGAAAGGCAAGAGCGGGGAACCTCTGGAAGATAAACATGGCTCAAGGGAGTGAGTTGTGGGCTCAACGAAATGATTTTTCTTCATAGATTGTGTTCATGCATTCTCGTCACTCTGCTACTGCTATTGATGGTATGCCATGGCAGACTCTTTAATTTATATTATGTCCATGGTTATGTGCTTCAGCAACAAGGGTTTTTTGAATGTCAATTATGGTTTATTAGTCATGCTATGGCATTCGTCTGGTCCTATGGTTGGTTGTCAGTCTTCTACTATCTTCACTACCCTCCAGTTTGGGCATTTGCCCAGTCAAGCTCACTTCCTTGTCTGCATTGTCATCACTGTCTTTTTATCTTTATAATCTATAAGGGATTGGGGCATGGGGAATTTTTTGTGCTCAAATGTTACCAACTACAGTCAGTATGGGTTGGTTAGAGTTTTGTCTAGTCCACTAAATCTTATAACTAAGGGTAATCATTATGCTAGGGATAAGAGCTAAAGTCGGGAAGGGAGGAGAGGGTCTCCCCATTTAGGTACTTGGCTCACCAGCGGTAGCTATAAAAATGGACTTAGGGCCCTAGATTATAATCAACCTTTTCAGATCTACAAGAAGCACTGGAAAAAGACCCACCACAGAAGGATGGGATGGGACAAAAGATTCCCTAGATGACATTATGTGAATATTTTATGGGTTTGGTTAGTTGAATTTCAGTTTTTTCATTGTTATTTGTTAGCTACCACAGGTATATTTTACGCACAGGACACCAAGCTTTTCCTTAATCACTCTCCGCCGGAATTTTCGCATGCCCTCACCCCAACATGGGCCAGGGGTATTGGGTTTCACTCTGCAAAAGTGTTGAGGAAAATCACCAGAAGGAATTTACGTGCAACCATGGTCATACCAATGTTCCTCCGTAGCAATAGCTCAGGTGTTGGTATGGGGCGCAACCATGGCCATTCTCAGAATAGATCCAATAAAGGTCAGGGTTGAGGGACCACTTCAGGAATGAGACATAATGTAGCTAGTGCATATAGAACATGCACACATTCTTAGGATCGAGATGCTATCAGTGAATGGGAGCCATAAATCAGAGCTAAGATGAACCCCAACAAGCAAGAATTGCTAGCAGGATTGGGAGATATCATTCTAGACTCGAGGAACACTCGATGTTGTGCATCTTATTCTTGCAAACATTGCATGTTTATTGGATGATGAATACATTGTTGGCGAAGGCCTTGATGCTACCACTTATTGGTTGGCTAGGATCACTGAGCAAGCTAATCCATAGTCAAATCCAACAGTAGAATGTTTGTTTGACTCATATCCAGAGACACATTCCATGCATGCCACCAACAGAACAACCAAGATCTAGCACCATGGATCCAACCTCGATAAAATCTTCATATGATTAGAGTCTCTCGAATGTATAGGAAAGTTACTTTGGTCATTTTGATTACGATAGTAGGCAATATAGGCTATAAAGACAATCTTGTTTATTTAGCTATGTTGGAAAAAATCAGACAATTTCATTTTTGGACTGGTCATAATTCAACCAAATGGTCAATAGACCTAGTTTCCCAATGGGCAGGTTAATACCATCTAGGTATGGATGCTTATGATGTAATACCTACTGCAGTTTAAAGAAATGGAAAGACACCTCCTCAACTTACAAAAAAGAATAACAAAAAATTATTGCAGAATATAAAGAAAAAAGTAATCAAATTATCTTACATAAAATGAGAGGCACATAAAATATATGTTTACCCAAATGGTAGTGCTGAGAGACGCTCTCCAACCCAATATGGTAGAGACATTGTAACTATTGATTTTTCATGATATTCTAATATGACAATTACTTTCCAATTATTTATTAACCAATTCATCCTATTTCACATATATCATTAAGCAATTATACATAGAAAATCTCAACAAAAATGTAATAATGGAAGTAGGATCATAAAGAGACAACTGAACATAAGACATACAATTTTTTACCATGGGAAAACCCTGACTAGGGAAAAACCCAACAGCCTTTTCTTAGGAGAAATTATTCAATTCAACAAAAGTACAATCTGAATTTCATAAGATAACATGGGAACTCCTAGGGCTAGATCCACCCTTCTCCCATGAATAGATTCCTAGGGCTAGACCAGCCCTTCTCCCATGAATAGACTCCTAAGGCTAGACCATCCCTTCTCCCATGAACAATAGTCTCTCAAGGTCTTGGTCTTGAGGCTAAAAAGTCTCATTTTAGGGTTTCAACCTTCTTTCATAATACAGAACAAACTTATAACTTTGATGGCTTATTATGAACTTCAGCCTCCTTAAAACAATAGTCACTTCAACCTTTTGTATTTCTCAAACACAAATAAGTAACTCATATTCTCTTGCTTAAATTCATCCTTCTTATGAAGTTCTACAACTCCTTTATGAGAATATATGTTATGATCTGAATTGTTAACAAATGAGGAGGTCGAGTGTCCTTTTTATAGTGATCTAAGATGCCCCAAGTGGTGTGTCTCCTTGGCTGGGCCAAATTGAATAGTTGGAGCCAACTTGAACAATTTTAAATTTTAATTTCCCTCTAAATTTATTTTCTTTTAAGGTTGACTTGAATATGGATTGCGGCTACCAAAAATCAACACTCCCTCTTAGTGAAGAAGGTATTCACCTTGACTCCCTCGGATGTCTTCTTTGTTAAACAATTTCTCCATCCCAAGAAAATATTAAAGGATAATGCTATGTTAATTTATCCATCCACTTCATGTTTTATCCTAAAGCCATGTGGAAATCATCATGCATCAACATCATGCAAAGGATCTAGTCATCTACTAGTCAAATCCCCTTTGCAAATGGATCTAGTCACCCACTAGCTAAAACCCTTTAGCGATATGGTCAAAACCTTCTGACCGGGGTCAATAAGACTAGTCCTAGGTCACCATCTCAACAAGTCATCACTTGTAGCAAGGTCAATACCTTTGACCAAAAATGGTGAAACCCTAGGCCAATTACCATTCTTGCATGCCAGTTGAATGGTAAAACACTTTCTCAATGCTAAAGGCACTCACTCTACCCACTAGACAAGTACCTATTGGCAATATGGTCAAAACCTTCTGATCGGGAAGCACTTCAGGCCCTGATGCTCTCTAGGCCATTCTCCCTAGTTGCATTGCATGGCCCCTGGTCAATATCTTTGACCTCTCAATATCATGACCTAGGGAGAATGCCTTCCCTTGATGCTACAACATCAATACTCCCTCTAACTGAGGGAAACATTCTCAACCACTCCAAGCTTTTCCTTGAAGTAAACAAATTCATGTTGGGATAAAGGCTTTGTGACAATGTCAACAACTTGCTCGTTTGGAGCCTCACTTCTCCCTTTTGTACAATGTTTTGGTATTTGATCTCAATGTGTTTCAACCTATCATCATGATTGTCTCCAGCACCTAATCAAATAATCCTATGAGTAGCTTTTGAAGCAACACTACTTCACAACTCGTCAAACTAGTTGCAATATACTCAGCCTCTACAATGTTGAGTGTGATAGATGTTTGCTTCCTACTCATCCAATATATCATAGCATAACCCAAACCAAAGCAACATCATGATGTGCTCTTCCTTTCTTTTGCACTCTCTGCCCAATTTGAATTTGTATATTCATGTAGTTTTACTTAACAAAGTAAACTATCAAATGAGAACTGTATCGAGTTCTCGTTTTTTTAAGGTAGCAAAAAATCATTTGATTTTGAAAAGTGTTGATTCATGATGCACCTTTTTTTGGAGCATATTTTTGACACTTTAAATTTTCTTATGTATTAAGTATGCACATTTTTTTAAAAATGTTAGTGATTTTCATGTCAATTTTGAAAAGTGTTAATGCATCATCAACAACTTTTTTTGGGGCTTAATTTTTACACTTTAATTTTTTATATATATTAAGTATGGATAAAAAAATTAAAATTTTGGTGATTTTCATGAGGATTTTAAAAGTAGCATCAACATTTTTTTTAGGCATATTTTTAACACTTTCAATTTTCTTATGTCCTAAGTATGAACATTTTTTTAAATGTTGATTATTTAACCATTTTTCAAAGTTGTCTTATTCCTCTTCTTATTTTTCATCCTAAGATTGCTTTTTAATGGTTTTCCAAACTTGTGTTTTTTGTTTTTCTTTGTAATGAATTTTTAATATTTTTTGCAAAGTTAAAAAAAATAATAAAAATAATTTTTTTATATATTTATATTATAGGTTTTAACCCCGTACAGAAATTACCTGCATACGAATTCTAAAAAAAACAATGGCGAGAGCATAAAACATAAAGCATATATACGTAGAGTGGATCCCAAAACCAAGACTATCAGATTTATTTTTCATTATATTCTTTTCAATGTATATATATATATATATATATATATATATATATATATATATATATATATATATGTCGAAGCATCAATAAACCCCAATCCATTAACTCTAGAATGGAACAAAACCGTAGCTCCCATGACCGGATCTACAAAATACCATGGGCAGAAAACCATCATGCCCAAAACCATGTGTGAAAACCACGTACAAAACCACAGGTAGGTCCACCCACCTAATATAGGTTCCAAAAAAAATCCCTGAGGCACTGCCCCCCTCAAACCGCCTGACAGGGGGGACTATCGCCCCCCCTGCTATGCCGGACGCAACGAACATGGGCGCTTATCGCCCCCCCTATGACCCCCTTGCACGTGGGGCTAGTCGTGGAAATAATATAACACATATATCATTAATTAACGAGTTGTCTTTAGTGAGACTTTTTGGAAGTTTTTCCAGTCTAATTTCTTTAAAATTCGGCAAAAATTTAATGAAATCAAAAGCTTGATGGGTAACCCCTACACATTAGAAATTCCCCAGGGGTCTTTTAGGGTGTTGAATCCATATATACACTCAAAAAATCGGTTTAAATAACACAAAACAAGATTTCACCTCAAATTTTTCCACCAAATTTTGGCACTCGAAAGTCCAAAAAGTCACACTAAAGACAACTACATTAATTAATACTTCAATACACATAAAATAATTGTCATTTAAAAATAATAATTTTAAACACTCGACAAAAAATACCCATTTTGCATATAGATATAAATGGAAAAATACGTATTTCAGACATTTTCGTTAAAAATGACATCTTAAATAAACCTTTTTTATGAAAAAATTGAATAAAAAGAGTTGGAAAAATAGTAAATTTTATGAAATTTTTATGACTTTTATATCCAAAGATAATGACATTTGAAATGTTTTTGGAACACAAATTTTTAAGTAAAAATAACAAAAAAAAAATAAAACATACAATTAAAAACAAAAACAAAAACAAAAAAATTTAAAAAGAAAAAAAAACATTAAAAATAAAAGACTATATATATAACACAAACAAAAATAAAAGAAAATATATATATATATATATAAATTGAAATGAAAAAAAAAAAAAAAATCTGGAAAACATTAAAATAAACAATTAAAATTAAATTAAATAAATAATAAAATTAAATTAAATAAACAATAAAAATAAATTAAAATTTAAAAATAAAAATTAAAAACTTAGAAAAACAAAATTAAAAATTTTAAGAAAAATTTGGCCACTTGGGCCCTAGCTAGTGTACCGATTCTGGGAATCGTCCTCCACCAGCTGGGGTCCCAGGGGCCACCGCAAGGGTCAGCGGAGTAGGACATAATCAACCTCTGTCAGCTGAGGGCCCATGGGCTGCCGCAAGGGCCGATGAAGGGTCCTCAACACTCGCTCCACCAGCTCCTATAGTAGCCCCTGGGCCCCTGGTTGGCGGAGATTGATTCCCATAATCCCAATGTGGGAGAAAACCACCATTGATGTTGACTATGTCTTCTTCTTTTATTAAAAAATAAATTAATTAATTAATTAAATTAAATAAAAATAAAAATAAAATAAATAAATAAATAAAAAATAAAATAAAACTAAAAAAATAATAATAATAAATAAATAAATAAAATTCTTCATTACATCTTGTACTAGTGCATACTCTTACCAGAACACAAGCTACAACCTCCACTCGTTTTCTAACACCCACTGGAAGGGAGTTACGTGACTTCCAGTAACCAGATCTACGTATATACGGGACTTCCATTAATCGGATCTGCATATATATACACTTCCCGTTCATAAAACCCACGTACATATTTCAATATATTGAATTCCAAAACACGAAATACATACGCCACTGATATGAACAATATCCGCATATGTACGTGACATTCTAGAAAACAAACATACATATAGATATTAAATTACTGAATAAAATCATCTCTGCAGACACAAGACACATTCCACATACTTCAGTGTCAAAATCACAGATCTCTGCAAGCACCTTCAGATCATAGCCCTACTATAACCACATATCCTGCATTGTTAGTAATTCAAACATTCTATAATAATCAAATCAATCAAGCATATATTCAATACATCTTCAGATATTTCAAATCTAAGCCTTCTCCTTGCTCCCTGATGCACATCTATTTGGGATCAAATCAAACATAAATATTCCATTACTTTCATATCAAACTCCTTGATCTCCATTATTGGAAATACTGAGGGGGGGGTGAACCAGTGTTCCTTAGCAATTAGCACTTTTAAATATTTTCAGAGCATTAATTAATCTTCAATTATTATTAATGTTTATGCAGTAATAAGAGTAAATAAAAGAACACAGTAGGCACAAGATTTTTAGGTGGAAAACCCCTTCCGGGTAAAAAAACGACCGAATGATTTTCTAATAAATTCTTTAATCTTCAGCCCCAACTGAAATGGAAGCAACAACTTCCTATAATTCTAGAAAATAATTCTTCTCTAGCTCCCACTGGAAGGACGCCCCAGCACCCTGGTTTCTTCAGTAATCAACTGAATGGATGCCCCAACACCCTAGACCGACCTACCACCTTAAAGTGTTCACGGGCTCCAACCTATAGATGACTTCATGCACCTGCCTAGCACCTCCCTGCAACCCTATAATGACTGAAATGAGACAAGAGCGTGGATTCTCGTACCAGGGACAATGATCCACGATACAATATGATTTACAATGATTTTGATCGAACACCCAATCACACTATGACCTGCAACCCAACCATGACATCATCCCAACAGAGACCCTTATACCTCCTAATAATGCATTTACGACTCTAAGCAGATTGACTCTTTTACAATAATGACTCTTCCAATGATGACACTTTTACAAATAACTCTTTTACAACTTTACAATGATGACCCTTGGCCTTGAGACTTCTTCACAATATACGAATGGCTATCATGTCTTCAAAGGATGTCCCGCTGCAATGCTTCCTTTGATTTGATACATCTGCTCTTGAATTCTTGCTTGAAGTTGTACTTGAATCTCCTTCTACCTGCATGCAAAATTTGCCCGGCAAAACCAATCCCAAAACAAAACAAAATACCCTTCAACTTACCTCTGCCTGCAAAACACATGTAAGTGCATAATAATGAATAAATATAAATTAAAATTACAATGCGTACCTGAAGTGTGCTTGTCACTTTTGTTGTTGACTTTTTGCAGCAGTAGACAAAGACTCCCACTCTTGATATAGGCCTAGACTCTATGCAAGACTATATCTAAAACTGGCCTAAAGATCTATATAATAAAAACTGATGATAGACCCTAGACTTGTGATGGACCAAGTTCTAAGTACAAAAATAGATACCATTCTATCAACTATGACAAGACAAGTAACATGAACTTACACATCATATAGATTTAAAAAACTTGGTGTAGCATCCAAAATATGTAGCATAAAAGGTGTAGTATCAAGAATAGGACATTCGAAAAACTAATTGTGAGATATAGAGACATAAAGATATAATCGAGACACTTTATATATTTACGTTGTCCTGCAAAAACCACTGTCAGAGATGATACTCAAAATTCAAATGTAAATACTAATCATACATACCTTTTTGTAGGAGACTTACCCTTGACTGTTGATGTGTGGTCCTTATTGCAGTGATCCTTGAATGCATGCTTTTTCTTGCCTTCTAGGAGCTTGATATTGAATATGTTGTATCTATGTAACTTTGGATCTCCAGGGTATGAAATTTCATCTTGTGGTAGCCCTCTGAGTCCTCTTTCCAACCCCACAATTCTGATCAAGATTGGATTCTTCAAGAAAGAGTTATGCCCAACCTCCCACGATGACATGATTATAGACTGGTTCAATAGAGTGAACTTCTAAGAAGTGTCACATGTCACTGTTGCGACCTTCGACCCTGAAAACTCTACTCAACAAACTATAGTCTGTCCTATTTCTGTGACTATTTACGAAATTTAAATCCAATACTCAAAGAGAAAGTTATGACTATTTTCCCAATGTCGCCTACTTGAAAAGGAATTCAGGAGCCTACAAAAACCCTAACTTCCTCATATCATATCTCTGAAAATATAGTGAACCAATAAAAATAAAAGAATAAAAATAAAATAAAAATTATAGCGAAAATTCCACGATGACCTGTTTGAAGCCACAAAATCCCTACTATAGGAGGATATGAGGGTCAATATTTATATGAATATCTTGAGTTGAGAGGGTCCTCAACAAGTGAACGTTGGAGGGATTTTAGGAGATTTTTTTATTATTAATTATTGATTATTCAATGACCACAACCAATTATGAGTGCCATGCCACAACCCCATAGGGTTTTAGCCCACTAACTAGGGTTACTAACTTCAAACATGAATATCTCTCAAACCGTGAAGAATTACTTTGCATACCATATATCAATGAAAACATCTCGATGAGTAGAATCCATTTAAAAGATCCTTGACTCATAATAGAGTAAGTTTTTAAGTCAAAATTCCCATGCAAGATAGGGGTAGCCCCTGGTGCTGCTTGGGTTGACATCAATGACAACTACTGATCAAAAATCTCCCCCTTTGGCATTAATGGCAACACAAGTACTCCCCTTGCAATCATGACACCTCTTCTACTGCCTTCTCCCCCCCTTTGTCATCAATGGAAAAGGGTAACTCACATTGACAAACATCCATCCTACGGACCTATACACACCTCCACTCCCCCTTTCTACTCGAGTATATAAGAGAAAGATTGTAATGAAAACTTGGGAGAATCCCAAGCTTTTGGCGAAGGTACTCAATTTTTTTACGAGGTAATGGTTTGGTAAAGATGTCAGCAATTTGTTCCTTTGTGCCAACATATTCAAGCTTGATATTCTTTTCAGCAACCTACTCTCTAACGAAATGATATTTAATCGGAATGTGCTTCGTTTTGGAATGCATCACAGGATTCTTGGAGATATTGATGGCACAGGTTTTATCACAAAATATGGGAATAGGCTCATCAAACTTGACTTGAAAATATTGCAAAGTTTAATTCATCAAGAGAACTTGTGTACAGTAAGTTGTTGTCGTGATATATTCTGCTTCTGCTATGCATAATGAGATTGAAGATTGCTTTTTACTTAACCATGAAATAAGACAACCACCTAGATAGAATTTTGCTCCACTGGTACTCTTACAATCATCAACACTTCCTGCCCAATCTGCATCTATATAAGATTGGATAACCAAATCATTTCCTTTGGGATACCATAGACCATATTTCGTTGTGCCCTTAAGGTATCGAAGAATTCTTTTGAGGAAAATAATATGAGATTATTTTGGTGCTTCTTGGAATCTTGCTACGTGTCCAACTGCTTGCATCACATGAGGCTGGGAGGCTGTCACAGATAGGAGACTACCAATAATGGATCTATACAACCTTTGGTCCACATCCTTTGATGAATCTTCTAAGCTTAACTTGCAACCTGTTATCATGGGGGTAAGGACTGGCTTGCAATCTTCCATCTGGAAATTTTTTAGCATTTCCTTATGTACTTGGTTTGATATGTGAATATTCCTTTATCCTGCTGAGAAATATGAAGCCCCAAAAAGTATGTCATCTTGCCAAGCATAGACATTTCAAACTCACTTTGCATTTTTGTGGCAAGGTCTTTACTTAATCTGTCATCATTGTTTCCAAAGATTATATCATCCACATATACCTCGATAATTGTTAGGTTATCTTGATCCACTTTCACATAGAGATTGTTGTCAACGCTTCCTTTCTTGAGTCCTTGTTGATGTAGATACCTATCAAGATGAGCATACCAAGCCCTAGGAGCTTGCTTGAGACCATATAGTGCCTTCTTTAATCTGCAAACGTAGTTTTCTTTGTCAATGAGCATAAAACCTATAGGTTGTTCAATGTAAACTTCTTCAAATTCACCATTTACAAAGGTTGATTTAAATCCATTTTGTAGACCTTGATTTTTCTTAAGCATGCATATCGGAGAAACATCCTGATAGCTTCCATTCTCGCAATGGGAGCAAAATGTTTCTTCAAAATCAATTCCTTCAACTTGAGCATATCCTTTGCAGACTAATCTTGCTTTATTCCTGGTAACCTATCTGTCCTCATTCAATTTGTTTCTGAAGACCCATTTAGTTCCAATAACATTTTTATCTTTTAGTCGTGGAACCAATTCCTAAGTGTTGTTCTTCTCAATTTGATCCAGTTCTTCATTCATAGCTGCTACCCAGTGTTCATTTTGACTAGCTTCCTCAAAATTGTTAGGCTCAAAAGTCGCTAAAAGAGCAAGATGGGCTTGTTGTGATGAACGAAGTTGTCGAATTCTTCTGGTTATAATTCCTTCATTTGTGTTGCCAATGATTTTATTTGATGGATGATTCTTTTGACACCATTCTTTTAAAACTTTTGGAGAAGTTTCTTGTACATCATGCTGATCATTTCTTATTTCTTCTTAGTTGACTGGTGTTTCCTTATTTGATTGGTCTTGTTCTGGAGCTTCTTCTTCATCCTTCACAGGTTCTAACTCAGGCCCCTCAGATTTGCTTGAAGAGTTGATCTTATTGTTATCCTTTAGAACACAATCTTCGTCAAAAGTAACATTTATACTTTCAACTATTTGTTTTTGCCTCATATTGTAGCATCTATAAGCCTTTCTTTTGCGTGAATAAACAACGAAAATACCTTCATCAACACGGGAATTGAACTTGCCCAATTTTTGGTCTTCTCTTTTGATGTAGCATTTACTTCCAAATATTTTGAAGTATTTGACATTAGTCGGTCTTCCTTTCCATAGTTCGTACAAAGTCATGTTACAATTATTCCTACACAGACCTCTGTTTATAATGAATACGACTATATAAATTACTTGAACCTAGAATTTATCATCTAATTTTGAGTCTTTTAACATGATTCTAGTCATTTCCTATACGATTCTATTTTTCCTTTCAGCTACTCCATTCTGCTGTGGTGTTCTGGTTGTTGAGAATTGCCTTTTTATTCCATGTTCATCACAGTATTGCTGAAATGCTTTGGACGTGAATTCTCCACCATTATCTGATCTTAGACATTTGATCTTCAAATCGGTTTCATTTTCGACAAATTCCTTGTAGATTTTGAAACATTTGAATGCCTCAAACATTTCTTCAAGAAACTGACGGCTGTCATTTTGGTGTAATTATCTATCATTAACATAAAGTATAATTCATCGTCTAAACCTTTTGTTCTCATAGGACCACATAGATCAGTATGTATTAATTCCAATGGACGTGACGTAAAATGTTCCTTGGCCTTGAACTCGAATGTTGTCTATTTGTCGTGATGACCAGATTCACATATTGTATTGGTAGGTTTTGAGATTTTTGGCATTTCTCTAACTACTTCCTCTTTGTTGATCTTGACCAAATTGTCAAAATTTATATGTCCCATTCGTTTGTGCCATAACCAACTCTCATCTTCTTTTGCCAAGAACCACCCTTTAGGTGTCTCATCCAAAATACATATGTCATTTGGAGCTCTGCTTGTTGTAGCCACAATTTTACCAAACTTGCCTTTCCTGATTTCACATTTCTTCGAGTTGAATAACATCGTGTGTCCTTGACTACACATATGTCCAACACCGAGAAGATTTTGATTCATATTTTCAACCGGCAACACATCCTTTGCTAATGCATCCTTGCTTCCAAGAGTGATCGTACCTGCTCCTATGACGTTTGAAGACCCGTCATTTCCAAAAGACATTGTTCCATCCTTCTTTTCTTTCAAGGATATGAACTTATTTCTATCTAAAGTCATATGTGTTGAGCAACCACTGTCAACATACCATACGTTTTTGTTGCTTTGAGCCTTGAGAGCGAGAGCACACCTTTCAATCTTCCTTTTCCATACTTTTTCATTCTAATTTTGCGAGAATTCCTTTGAAGAACATCTAAGTCTGCAATCTTTGGCCAAGTTTCCAAAATTGTTACATTTGTAACAATCGAAATCATCTCTCAAATGATCAAATATATTGATATTCTGTTGAGTTCTGGAATATCCATTTCGAAGAGATCTCCTGGAACTATATTCATTCCAAACATACATGCAACATTATATAGCTCTATGTCCACACCTTCCACATGAATAACAATGACCATAAAATTTAGGTTGACACCTGGGAGGAAATCTTCTTCGAGGAATTGTCTTCCAAGGTTCTTCCTGCGAGTCTTGATCTCTTGACCTAGCTGGGAGATCTACCTGCTTGGTATATTTTTCATATCCATCTCCTTTAGTTGGCATAGAAGGACTTGACTCCTTTTCGAATTTTTCTTTGTAACCAATACTAGCCTTGTCACTGCATGATCGTTGGTTGCTGATGAGTTCATCCAAAGTATTTGAATTGTTGGCATACTTTTGAAAATTTTTCCATTTTTTACTTCCTTTCATAGAGCAACTATTCAGCTTCCAATGCTTCTCTTTCCTTGTTGTTTTCCTTTAATCCTTTCCTGATACATTCTTCAATTTGCTTGTATTATTCAACCTTCATTTTAAGGTTGAGGACATGTTCTCTTTCTGTCTTCAATTCATCTTCAAGAGTGTTGACATGCTTCTTCTTGACTTTGAGCTCTTTGATAACCCTGATCACTTCTTTTTGAAATTCGACCTCAGTTATTTCTTTTTCTTCGTCTCCTTCTTCATTAGGTGCCTCTTGCTTATTGTGATTGGCCATAAACAATACTCTTCCATTGAATTATTCTTCATTATCACTATCTTCTTCAGATCAGGAACTATCTTCTATGGTGAAGAAACTATTCTTAAACCAATTCTTCTTGCCTTGATTGTTGAACTTCCTAGGACCTTTCTTTCCATTCATAACAACCTCATTTTTGTGAGGACATTTGGCTGCAAAATGCCTAATCTCACCACAATCAAAACATATTAATGGAAGTTTACCTTTGAATTTTCCCGTACCAGTTCTCATTTTCTGCATGAAGTAGTCGAATTCTTTATCTAAGAGTTCTTCTTCCTCTTCTTCATTTTCTTCATCCTTACAACTGCAAGTTTTTGCTTTCTGAGTCTGCTTGTCCTTACTATTCTTCTTGGATGCGGCAAATGTTGTTTCTAAGTGATATGTGCAATCCTCTTATTCAATCCTCATTTCATATGCTGTAAGAATTCCATGCAATTCATCTATGTTGAGATTGGTCAGATTTGATCTATCTTCTAAGGCAGATACCTTAGGGTTAAATCTTGCTAGCAAGGTTTTGAGGATCTTTTGGACAACAATTTTTGTTTCAACAGGTTCTCCCAAACCTTCCAATGTATTTGTTGTTTCATCGACACGCTGAAAGTATGCAGCGATATCTTCATCTTCCCTCATTTTGAGTTGCTCAAATTTTTCCCTAAAAATTTGAAGCTTTGCTTCTTTCACCTTTGAGTCACCTACATATATATTTTCAAGCTTGCCCCATACCTCTTTAGCAGTTTTGCAACTCAATACCTTAAGATAAACAGATTCGATAAGCCCACTAATAATAAGATCTTTAGCCTTTGCATTATATACCATATTTTTCTTACCCTGTTCATCCTGGGTCGGTGTGAAGCCTTTGTCAACGATTTCCCATACTTCGTATCCCTACGCCAGCAAATGAACCTGCTTTTTCATCCACTCCAAAGTGTGTAGCTATTTCCATTGAACAAAGGAACTCTATTCTTAGTATACTCCATGATCTCCTTCTAATTGTTAGACTGTTATTGAAGGAACTAAGCTCTAATACCAATTGTTGGAAATACTGAGAGGGGGGTTGAATCAATATTCCTTAGCAATTAGCACTTTTAAATATTTTCAGAGCATTAATTAATATTCAATTATTATTAATGTTTATGTGGTAATAACAGTAAATAAAAGAACACAGTAGG
This sequence comes from Pinus tabuliformis, assembly GCA_031772625.1. Taxonomy (NCBI): domain Eukaryota; kingdom Viridiplantae; phylum Streptophyta; class Pinopsida; order Pinales; family Pinaceae; genus Pinus; species Pinus tabuliformis. The sequence continues at coordinate 646,706,706 of CM062817.1, forward strand.
CACAAGATTTTAGGTGGAAAACCCCCTCCGGGTCAAAAACCACCAAACGCATTTCTAATAAATTCTTTAATCTTCAGCCCCAACTAAAATGAAAGCAACAACTTCCTAGAATTCTAGAAAACCATTCTTCTCCAGTTCCCACTAGAAGGACGCCCCAATGCCCTGGTTTCTTCAGTAATCAACTGAATGGATGCCCCAACACCCGCACCTACTACATTGAAGTGTTCACAGGCTCCAACCTGTAGGCGACTTCATGCACCTACCTAGCACCTCCCTGCAACCCTATAATGACTGACATGAGACCAAAGCATGGATTCTCATAACAGGGACAACGATCCACAATACAATATGATTTACAATGAGTTTGATCAAACACCCAATCACACTATGATCTGTAACCCAACCATGACGTCATCCCAACAGAGACTTCTATACCTCCCAATAATGCCTTTTCGACTCTAGGAAGATTGACTCTTTTACAATAATGACTCTTCCAATGATGACACTTTTACAAATGACTCTTTTACAACTTTACAATGATGACTCTTGGCCTTGACACTTCTTCACAATATATGGATGGTTGTCATGTCTTAAAAGGATGTCCCGCTGCAATGCTTCCTTTGATTTGATGCTTTTGCTCTTGAATTCTTGCTTGAAGTTGTACTTGAATCTTCTTCTACATGCATGCAAAATTTGCCCGACGAAACCAATCCCAAAACAAAACAAAATACCCTTCAACTTACCTCTGCTTGTAAAACACATGTAAGTGCATAATAATGAATAAATACAAATTAAAATTACAATTCGTACCTGAAGTGTGCTTGTCACTTGTGTTGTTGACTTGTTGCAGCAATAGACAAAGACTCCCACTCTTGATATAGGCATGGACTCTATGCAAGACTATATCCAAAACTGACCTAAAGATATATACAATAAAAACTTATGACAAACCCTAGACTTGTGATGGACCAAGTTCTAAGTACAACAACAGAGACCATTCTATCAACTATGACAAGACAGGTAATATGAACTTACAACATCATATAGATTTAGCAAACTTGGTCTAACATCAAAAATATGTAGGATAATATGTGTAGTATCAAGGATAGGACATTTGAAAAACTAATTGTGACATATAGAGACATACAGATATAATCAAGACACTGTATATACTTACGTTCTCCTGCAAAAAACATATGTCAGAGATGATACTCAAAATTAAAATGTAAACACTAATCATAGATACCTTGTTGTAGGAGACTTACCCTTGACTGTTGATGTGTGGTCCTTACTGCAGTGATCCTTGAATTCATGATTTTTCTTGCCTTCTAGGAGCTCGATATTGAATTTGTTTTATCTATGTAACTTCGGATCTCCAGGGTCTAAAATTTTATCTTGTGGTAGCCCTTTGAGTCCTCTTTCCAACCCCATAAATCTAATCAAGATTTGATTCTTCAAGAAAGAGTTATGCCCAATCTCCCATGATGACCTGATTATAGACTTGTTTAGTAAAGCGAACTTCTACGAAGTTCCACGTGTCACTATTGCTGACCTTTCGCCTTGAAAACACTACTAAAAAACTACAGTTTGTTCTATTTTTGTGACTATTTATGAAATTTAAATCCAATGCTCAAAGAGAAAGTTATGACTATTTTCCCAAAGTCACTTGTTTGAAATGGAATTCGGGAGCCTGTAAAAACCCTAACTATCTGAAATCCATTCACAAGGTTCATAAATATTTCGTCTCAAATGGGTTTTAATTTAAGCTTTTGAAGCTTTGCACGAAAAAAAATAAAATAAATAAAAATAAAAATAAAATAAAATAAAATAAAAATTAATAATAATAATAATAATTAAATAATTAAAAATTAATAATAATAATAATAAAATAATTAAAAATTAATAAAAAATTAAAAATTAAAAAATAAATAAATAAATAAATAAAAAAAAAAACAAAAACAAAAACAAAAATAAAATAAAAATAAAAAATAAAAAATAATATTATATTTCATCTCAAATGGCAAATAAAAATAAAATAATAAAATAAAAATAAAAAATAAAAAAAATAATATATATATATATATATATTAAAAAAAAAAAAAAATAATAATAATAAATTTAAAAAATAAAATAAAATAAAAAAATTATAGCGAAAATACCACGAACACCTGTTTGAAGCCACGAAATCCCTACTACAGGAGGATATGAGGGTCAATATTTATATGAATGTCTTGAGTTGAGAAGGTCCTCAACAAGTGAATGTTGGAGGGATTATAGGAGAATTTTTTTATTATTAATTATTGACTATTCGATGACCACAACCAATTATGAGTGCCATGCCACAACCCCATAGGGTTTTAGCCCACTAACTAGGGTTACTAAATTCAAACATGAATATCTCTCAAACTGTGAAGAATTACTTGGTATGCCATATATCAATGGAAACATCTCAATGAGTAGAATCCAACTTAAAGATCCTTGACTCAAAATAGAGTAATTTTTCAAGTCAAAATTCCCATGCAAGATAGGGGTAGGCCCTCGTGCTACTTGGGTTGACATCAATGACAACCACTGATCAAAAATCTCCCCCTTTGGCATTAATGTCAACACAAGTACTCCCCCTGCAATCATGACACCTCTTCTACTGCCTTCTCTCCCCCTTTATCATCAATGACAAAGGGTAACTCCCATTGACAAACAGCCATCCTGCGGACCTGTACACACCTCCACTCCCCCTTTCTACTCGAGTATATAAGACAAAGAGTCTAATGAAAACTTGGGAGAATCCCAAGCTTCTGGTGAAGATACTCAAATGCTTCACAAGGTAATGGTTTGGTAAAGATGTCAACAATTTGTTCCTTTGTTCCAACATATTCGAGCTTGATATTCTTTTCAGTGACCTGCTCTCTAACGAAATGATATTTAATCGGAATGAGCTTCATTTTGGAATGCATCACAGGATTCTTGGAGATACTGAAGGCACTAGTTTTATCACAAAATATGGGAATAGGCTCATCAAAATTGACTTGAAGATTTTGCAAAGTTTGCTTCATCCAGAGAACTTGTGTACAAAAATTTTTTGCCGCGATATATTCTGCTTCTGTTATGGATAACGAGATTGAAGACTGCTTTTTACTTAAACATGAAATAAGACAAACACCTAGATAGAATGTTGCTCCACTGGTACTCTTACGATCATTGACACTTCCTGCCCAATATGCATCTGTATAAGCTTGGATAATCAGATCATTTCCTTTGGGATACCATAGACCATATTCCGTTATGCCCTTAAGATATCAAAGAATTCTTTTGACGGAAATAATATGGGATTCTTTTGGTGCTGCTTGGAATCTTGCTACTCGTCCAACTACCTGCATCACATGAGGTTGGGAGGTTGTCACATATAGGAGACTACCAATCATGGATCTATACAACCTTTGGTCCACATCCTTTGACGAATCTTCTAAGCTTAACTTGCAACCTATTATCATGGGGGTAAGGATTGGCTTGCAATCTTCCATCTGGAATTTTTTGAGCATTTCCTTGATGTACTTGGTTTGATATATGAATATTCCTTTATCCTGCTGAGAAATCTAAAGCCCCAAAAAGTATGTCATCTCGCCAAGCATAGACATTTCAAACTCACTTTGCATTTTTGTGGCAAAGTCTTTACTTAATCTGTCATCATTGCTTCCAAAGATTATATCATCCACATATACCTCAATAATCGTTAGGTTATCTTGATCCACTTTCACATAGAGATTGTTGTCAGTGCTTCCTTTCTTGAATCCTTGTTGATGTAGATACCTATCAAGACGAGCATACCAAGCTCTAGGAGCTTGCTTGAGACCATAGAGTGCCTTCTTTAATCTACAAATGTAGTTTTCTTTTTGAGTGAGCATAAAACCTTAGAGTTGTTCAATGTAAACTTCTTCTTCCAATTCGCCATTTAGAAAGGTTGATTTAACATCCATTTGGTAGACCTTGACTTTTCTCGAGCATAAATATGAGAGAAACATCATGATAGCTTCTATTCTCGCAATGGAAGCAAATGTTTCTTCAAAATCGAATCCTTCAACTTGTGCATATCCTTTGCAGACTAATCTTGCTTTATTCCTAGTAACCTGTACATCCTCATTCAATTTGTTTCTGAAGACCCATTTTGTTCCAATAACATTTTTATCCTTTGGTCATTGAACCAATTCCCAAGTGTTTTTCTTCTCAATTTGATCCAGTTCTTCATTCATAGCTGCTACCAAGTGTTCATTTTGACTAGTTTCCTCAATGGCTAGGCTCAAAAGTTGCTAAAAGAGCTGATGGGCTTGTTGTGATGAACAAAGTTTTCAACTTCTTCTGGTTCTAATTCCTTGATTTATGTTGCCAATGATTTGATTTGACGGATGATTCTTTTGACACCATTCTTTTAAAACTTTTGGAGAAGTTTCTTGTACATCCTGTTGATCATTTCTTATTTCTTCTTGTTTGACTGGTGTTTCCTTATTTGATTGGTCTTATTCTAGAGCTTCTTCTTCATCCTTCACAGATTCTACCTCAAGCCCCTCAGATTTGCTTGAAGAGACGATCTCATTATTATCCTTTAGAACACAATCTTTGTCAAAAGTAACATTTATTCTTTCAACTATTTTTTTTGCCTCAGATTGTAGCATCTATAAGCCTTTGTTTTGCGAGAATAACCAACGAAAATACATTCGTCAACACAAGAATCAAAATTGCCCAATTTTTGGTCTTCTCTTTTGATGTAGCATTTACTTCCAAATATTTTGAAGTATTTGACGTTAGCTGGTCTTCCTTTCCATAGTTTGTACGGAGTCATGTTACATTGTTCTTGCACAGACTTTTGTTTATAATGAATACAACAGTATCAATTGCTTGAACCCAGAATTTATCGTCTAATTTTGAGTCTTTTAACATGGTTCTAGCCATTTCTTATATGATTCTATTTTTTCTTTTAGCTACTCCATTCTGTTGTGGTGTTCTGGCTGTTGAGAATTGCCTTTTTATTCCATGTTCATCATAGTATTGCTGAAATGATTTGTACATGAATTCTCCACCATTATCTAATCTTAGACATTTGATCTTCAAATCGGTTTAATCTTCGACCAATTCCTTGTAGATTTTGAAACATTCGAATGGCTCAGACTTTTTCTTCAAGAAACTGACAGCTGTCATTTTGGTGTAATCATCTATCATTAACATAAAGTATAATTCACCGTCTAAACCTTTTGTGTCATAAGACCACATAGATCAGTATGTATTAATTCCAATGGACGTGACGCAAAATGTTCCTTTGTCTTGAACTCGACTTTTGTCTGTTTGCTATGCCGAGAAGATTCACATATCATATTGGTAGGTTTTGAGATTTTTGGCATTTCTCTAATTGCTTCCTTTTTGCTAATCTTGACCAAATTGTCGAAATTTATATGTCCCATTTGTTTGTGCCATAACCAAGTCTCATATTCTTTTTCCAAGAAACACCCTTTAGGTGTCTCATCTAAAATATATATGTCATTTGGAGCTCTCCTTGCTGTAGCCATAATTTTACCAAACTTGCCTTTCCTGATTTCACATTTCTTCGAGTTGAATAACATTGTGTGTTCTTAATCACACATCTGTGCAACACTGAGAAGATTGTGATTCATATTTTCAACCAACAACGCATCCTTTGCTAATGCATCCTTACTTCCAAGAATGATCATACCTGCTCCTATGACATTTGAAGACCCGTCATTTCCAAAAGACATTGTTCCATCCTTCTTTTCTTTCAATGAATTTCCAAGTCTGCAATCTTTGGCCAAGTGTCCAAAATTGTTACATTTGTAATATTCGAAATCATCTCTCAAATGATCAAATATATTGATATTTTGTTGAGTTCTGGAATATCCATTTCAGAGAAATATCCTGGAATTATATTCATTCCAAACATACATGCGACATTCTGCAGCTCTATTTCCAAACCTTCCACATGTATAACAACGACCATAAAATATAGGTTGATACCTGGGAGGAAATCTTCTTCAAGGAATTGTCTTCCAAGGTTCTTCTTGCAAGTCTTGACCTCTTGATCTAGCTGGGAGATCTAACTGCTTGTAGATTTTGCATATCCATCTCCTTTAGTTGTCATAGAAGGACTTGACTCCTTTTCGAATTTTTCTTTGTAACCAAGACCAGTCTTGTCGCTACATGATCGTTGGTTGTTAATGAGTTCATCCAAAGTCTTTGAACAGTTGGTGTAGTTTTGAATTTTTTTTCCGTTTTTTTACTTCCTTTCATAGAGCAACTATTTCAGCTTCCAATGCTTCTCTTTCCTTGTTGTTTTCCTTTAATTCTTTCCTGAGAGATTCTTCAATTCGCTTGTATTCTTCAACCTTCATTTTAAGGTTAAGGACATGTTCTCTTTATGTCTTCAATTCATCTTCAATAGTTTTGACATGCTTCTTCTTGACTTTGAGCTCTTCGATAAACGTGATCACTTCATTTTGAAATTCAACCTCAGTCATTTCTTTTTCTTCGTCTCCTTCTTAGTCAGGTGCCTCTTGCTTATTATGCTTGGCCATAAACAATACTCTTACGTTGAATTCTTCTTCATTATCACTGTCTACTTTGGATGATCCAAGTGGATGTTGGTGGCCACCCACCTATCCCATTTGGACCCCCACAACTATCTCTTTCATTTTTTCAGTTTCCGTAATTATAGCACAATTTACTATTTTTAGCAGTTTTTCGAGTCCTAAACTTCCAGAGCAGTTTTGAGGCCCTAAACGACGTTTTTTGGGAAATCTTGGAGCAACATGGGTTCATGGACCGACATTTCTCTTCCCAAAGTTATAGTTCTTGGATAGATCTTTCTAACGAGCTATTGTATGCGTCAAACGGAGATCGTATGCCAAAGTTACGACCTCGGGAAATTGATGTACGAATTTACCTAAACGGGGCCCACAATTTGGGGTTCATCTTCTAGGGTTAGGTTTTGGGATGTGAAGGGTTTTCCATTATTTCTGAATAATAAATAGGCCTTCAAGCCTCATTGTAACACAGTTCAGAGGCATGTAGCACCACATCTCTTCTCAGAGATAAGCTACCATCGCCCTAGCTGGTTTATTTCCATTACTGTTTGTAAGCATATTTCAGTATTTTACATTAATGAAATGAAGTATTATTTCCACTGCATATCTGTGTTTATGGTTATCTCTGTAATTTGTTGCGTTCCTGTTTAAATCCAGATCAGTGGTATCAAAGCGGTCTGTTTTTTCTTTGTTTTTCTTTGCATGTCCCCAACGAGGTCGGGATATAAGGAGTTAGGGCTTGAACTGGTCGAACCTTTGCAAGACCAGCCCCGCAAATCCCAACGTCCTCCCATGGCGGATGAGAAGAAAGATGATGGAGCAGAAGATCCTATCAAAATCTTGCTCGAAGAAGCCCTCGAGTGACAAAGGAACACGATGATGGATAGCTTTGTGCAGATCCTTCAGCGGCTACCCAGAGGCGACGCATCGACTTCCAACAGCTACTATGGAAATGCCGCACTGTTTAAGGTACAACTTAATTTTGAAATCCCCATCTTCGAGGGTCAAATAGATGCAGATGTCGTAGATAAATGGTTAAATCTGCTAGAGGGATATTTTTCTGTTCATGAATTTTCGAGTCGGAAAAAGATTGTTTTCTCTCCTCTCAAAGCAGCCCCCCACGTCAAGGACTGGTGGGAAACCTACTACGAGCAGAAGAATGAAAGCACAGGCTCACTATTTTCAGTTGCACCCACTTGGGATTCATTTGGGGTTGCCATCAAGGAGCAGTACTACCCTGTCAAAAGCTACAAGCACAAATACATAAAGTGGACCACGCTGCGGCAGGGAAGGGACCAAGATGTGCCAGAGTTCACCAACATTTTTCATACCCTTCGCACACAGTTGGGTATCAAAGATTCTGATCTACATCTGGTACTCAAATACCGTGGCTGCCTACACAGATACATCCAGGAAGAGATGGAGTTCCTGAACATCTCCTCGCTCGGCACAGCGTACCAATGCACTGTCAAAATTGAGCAAAAGTTCAAACAAAAGAAGCAAGACTTCGGATCTGCAAATCCGAAGACCAAAGAACAAAGCCAAGGCAAGGTGGCCCAAGACAACCTGTTGAAGCTACAAGAAAAGAACAACACCACGAAGTCGAAGAAGGACAGAGGAAAGTGGTGTGAGTTCCACAAGAGCCCCACTCACAACACAAGTGAGTGTCGGACCAAGCAATCGCTCGTGGCCAAGTTGAAGGCTTCCGAATCAGATGCATGTTCCGACCCTGAGCCAGAACTCGACAAGGGGAATGGCAAAGGGAATAAAATAATTGATTTGGAGCCCAGCGTCACTGTTGCCACCACCAAGATCCAGAAGAACGAGCCCGAAGACCCAGAGGAGGGGGAGCGTCTTTTCCACTCACAGATGTGGGTGAAGGGTTCGCCGCTACTATTCATTGTCAACAGTGGCAGCCAAAAGAACCTCATTTCAGCAGAGGTCGTGAAGCGGTTGGGCCTACTGACTACACCACACCCACAGTCGTACAGTATCGGATGGCTTCATGAAGGACGAGATCTCAAAGTTTTCCAGCAGTGTCGCCTTCCCTACAGCATCAAGCCCTTCACAGACGAGGTATTGTGTGATGTTACACCTCTGGATGTTTGTGATGTACTATTAGGCCAACCATTCTTGTGGAGACGAAATGCTGTATATGAGTCAAGGCCTCGTGTTGTTATTATTTCTTTGGGTAATTCATTATACAAGATACCAGAGGTAGCCCCACCTACCGCCACCTCTTTGATCACTACTAAGAAAGGCAGCAAGCTCATCTCACAGACTAGGAAATTTATTTTCTGTCTGGTTCACTCCCAAAGTAAGGGGAAGATTGTCGCCACATCCATGACCCCCGCGAAGGGTTCCTCCACGCAGCAGCAGCATCAACAAAGGGATACAGTCATAAAAGAACACAGGAACAACTTCTCCTCACCTACAGGGCTACCACACAAGTTTCAGGTTGGCAACAAAGTCTGGTTGCATCAACAGAAAGAACGCCTTACCAGAGCCCATCAGAAGCTCCGACCACTCCGACATGGTCCTTACAGCATTACCAAGGCTATGGGAAACAATTCTTTGGAGCACAACATTCCTCCATTCCTTCGCTTACACCGAGTGTTCAATGTGGACCGTCGTCGACCATGCTTCCCACCATTACTGGACACACCAGAGATTGCAGAACAGCTCACTCGGGAATAAGTTCAGTAGATGGAGGAACTCAACGCAATGGGGACCATTGCTTCCTAAGGGGGGAGGAATGATCCAAGTGGATGTTGGTGGCCACCCACCTATCCCATTTGGACCCCCACAACTGTCTCTTTCAGTTTTTCAGTTTCTGTAATTGTAGCACAATTTACTATTTTTAGCAGTTTTTCGGGTCCTAAACTTTCGGAGCTGTTTTGAGGCCCTAAACGACGTTTTTTGGGAAATTTGGGAGCAACATGGGTCCATGGACCGATGTTTCTCTTCCCAAAGTTATAGTGCTTGGATAAATCTTTCTAACGAGCTATTGTACACGTCAAACGGAGATCGTATGCCAAAGTTACGACCCTGGGAAATTGATGTACCAATTTACCCAAACGAGGCCCACAATTTGGCGTTTCATCTTCTAGGGTTAGGTTTTGGGATGTGAAGGGTTTTTCATTGTTTCTCAACAATAAATAGGCCTTTGAGCCTCATTTTAACACAGTTCAAAGGCATGTAGCCGCCACATCTCTTCTCAGATATAAGCTACCATCGCCCTAGCTAGTTTATTTCCATTACTGTTTGTAAGCATATTTCAGTATTTTACATTAATGAAATGAAACATTATTTCCACTGCATATCTGTGTTTACGATTATCTCTGTAATTTGTTGCGTTCCTGTTTAAATCTGGATCATTAAATGAGGAACTATCTTCTATCATGAAGAAACTTTTCTTAAACCATTTCTTCTTGCCTTGATTGTTGAACTTCCTAGGACCTTTCTTTCCATTCGTAACAACCTCATTTTTGTGAGGACATTTGGCTGCAAAATGCCCAATCTCACCACAATCAAAACATATTAATGGAAGTTTACCTTTGAATTTTCCTGTACATGTTCTCATTTTCGGCGTGAAGTAGTCAAATTATTTATTTGAGAGTTCTTCTTCCTCTTCTTCATTTTCTTCATCCTTACAACTGCAAGTTTTTGCTTTATGAGTCGACTTGTCCTTACTATTCTTCTTGGATGCGGCAATTTTTTTTTCTAAGTGACATGTGCCATCCTCTTCTTCAATCCTCATTTCATATGCCGTAAGAATTCCATGCAATTCATCTATGTTGAGATTGGTCAGATTCGATCTATCTTCCAAGACAAATACCTTAGGGTTAAATCTTGCTGGCAAGGTTCTAAGGATCTTTCGGACAACAATTTTGTTTCAACAGGTTCTCCCAAACCTTCCAATGTATTTGTTGTTTCATCAATACGATGAAAGTATGTAGCAATATCTTCATCTTCCCTCCTTTTGAGTTGCTCAAATTTTGCCCTGAAGATTTGAAGCTTTGCTTCTTTCACCTTTGAGTCACCTGCATATATATTTTCAAGCTTGCCCAATACCTCTTTAGCAGTTTTGAAACTCAATACCTTAAGATAAATAGATTCAATAAGCCCACTAATAAAAATATCTTTAGCCTTTGCATCATATACCATATTTTTCTTACCCTATTCATCCTGGGTCGTTGTGAAGCCTTTGTCAACGATTTCCCATACTTTGTATCCTTGCGCCAGTAAATGAACCTGCATTCTTCCACTCCAAAGTGCATAGCTATTTCCATTTAACAAAGGAACTCTATTTTTAGTATGCTCCATGATCTCCTTCCAGTTTTTAGACTGTTATTGAAGGAACTAAGCTCTAATACCAATTGTTGGAAACACTGAGAGGGGGGTTGAATCAATATTCCTTAGCAATTAGCACTTTTAAATATTTTTAGAGCATTAATTAATCTTCAATTATTATAAATGTTTATGCAATAATAAAAATAAATAAAAGAACATAGTAGGCACAATATTTTTAGGTGGAAAACCCCCTCTGGGTCAAAAACCACCTAACGCTTTTCTAATAAATTCTTTAATCTTCAACCCCAATTGAAGTGAAAGCAACAACTTCCTAGAATTCTAGAAAATCCTTCTTCTCCAGCTCCCACTGGAAGGATGCCCCTACGCCCTAGTTTCTTCAGTAATCAACTGAATGGATGCCCCAACACCCTGACCTACCACCCTAAAGTGTTCACAGGCTCCAACCTGTAGGCAACTTCATGCACCTGCCTAGCAGTTCCCTGCAACCCTATAATGACTTAAATGAGACAAGAGCGTAGATTCTCGTACCAGGGACAACGATACACGATACAATATGATTTACAATGATTTTGATCAAACACCCAATCACACTTTGACCTACAACCCAACCATGACATCATCCCAATAGAGACTCCTATACTTCCCAATAATGCCTTTTCGACTCTAGGCAGATCAACTCTTTTACAATAATGACTCTTCCAATGATGATACTTTTACTAATGACTCTTTTACAACTTTACAATGATGACTCTTGGCCTTGACACTTATTCACAATATATGGATGGTTATCATGTCTTCAAAGGATGTCCCGCTGCAATGCTTCCTTTGATTTGATACTTTTGCTCTTAAATTCTTGCTTGAAGTTGTACTTGAATCTTCTTCTACATGCATGAAAAATTTGCTCGGAAAAACCAATTCCAAAACAAAACAAAATACCCTTCAACTTACGCCTGCCTGCAAAACACATGTAAGTGCATAACAATGAATAAATACAAATTAAAATTACAATGCCTACCTGTAGTGTGCTTGTCATTTTTTTTGTTGACTTGTTGTAGCAGTAGACAAAGACTCCCACTCTTGATATAGGCTTGGACTCTATGCAAGTCTATATCCAAAACTGACCTAAAGATATATATAATAAAAACTTATGACAAACCCTAGACTTGTGATGGACCAAGTTCTAAGTACAAAAATAGATACCATTCTATCAACTATGACAAGACAAGTAACATGAACTTACAACATCATATAGATTTAGAAAACTTGGTGTAGCATCCAAAATATGTAGCATAAAAGGTGTAGTATCAAGAATAGGACATTCGAAAAACTAATTGTGACATATAGAGACATAGATATATAACCGGAACACTATATATACTTATGTTGTCCTACAAAAACATATGTCAGAGATGATACTCAAAATTAAAATGTAAGCACTAATCATACATACCTTGTTGTAGGAGACTTACCCTTGACTATTGATGTGTGGTCCTTATTGCAGTGATCCTTGAATGCATGCTTTTTCTTGCCTTCTAGGAGCTCGATATTGGATTTGTTGTATTTATGTAACATTGGATCTCCGTGGTCTAAAATTTGTCCTGTCGTAGCCCTCTGAGTCCTCTTTCCAACCCCATAGGTTCGATCAATATTGGATTATTCAAGAAATAATTATGCTCAATCTCCCACGATGACCTGATTATAGACTGGTTCAGTAAAGAGAACTTCTACAAAGTGCCACGTGTCATTGTTGCGACCTTTGGCCCTGAAAATGCTACTCAACAAACTACAATTCGTCCTATTTATGTGACTATTTTCGAAATTTAAATCAAATGCTCAGAGAGAAAGTTATGATGATTTTCCCAACATCACCTGTTTGAAATGGAATTCGGGAGCCTACAAAAACCCTAACTTCCTCAGATCATATCTCCGAAAATATAGAAAACCAAGATCTGAAATTCGATCACGAGGTTCATCAAGATTCCATCTCAAATGAGTTTTAATTTCAGATTTTGAAGCTTCACAGAACAAAATTTATAGCAAAAATGCCATGATGGCCTGTTTGAAGCCACGAAATCCCTACTAGAGGAGGATATGAGGGTCAATATTTATATGAATGTATTGAGTTGAGAGGGTCCTGAACAAGTGAACGTTGGAGGGATTTTAGGAGATTTTTTTATTATTAATTATTGATTGTTCAATGACCACAACCAATTATGAGCGCCATGCCACAACCCCGTAGGGTTTTAGCCCATTAACTGGGGTTACTAACTTCAAACACGAATATCTCTCAAACCGTGAAGAACTACTTGGTGTGCCATATATCAAAGGGAACATCTCGATGAGTAGAATCCATATAGAAGATCCTTGACTCATAATAGAGTAAAATTTCAAGTCAAAATTCCCATGCAAGATCGAGGTAGCCCCTGGTGCTGCTTGGGTTGACATCAATGACAACCATTGATCAACATCCATCTCCTTATATAGTTTTTTCCTTTGCCAATACCACAAGAAAATCCTTGGGTAACGTTGTTTGTATTTGTTGACGATATCAAATAGACGTTGTTGACACAATACTGTAGGAATTACCATGGTAGAAGCTCCTAGTTTTCTGTTTTCCATGGTTCAAATTATGTATGTGACTTTGGTTCACAAAACCTGCATATGTATACAACTTTTCTTCACAGGGATCAGGTATAATTTTTCAAATTTTACATTTTCATCTTCTCTTAACTGAACCTTGTAATAAGGCTATCAACACACTTCGTCATTTTTGCAATCCCTGTACCAAAATTCCTATCATTTACATTAGTCATATTATAACCATGCTGGCATTAAGGACTTATATGTCAAGTATATTGTCATCAAGGATAAAACATTAGCCATAATTCCAACAATGATAAAAACTTGGTTTCCTTCAGGAATTTGGACTCACCAAATGCACAACTTAGCCTTCTTCGAGCCTCTTTAATGGTTGCCCTTTAACCTTGCTATGATACCATGTTGATTTTTCATGATCTTATAATTTGATAATCACTTTCCAATGATATCTTAACCAATTCATCTCATGTCACATATATCATTAAGAAATTATACATATAAAATCTTAATAGAAATGCAATAATGACAGTACAATCATAAAGAGATAGCCAAACACAAGAGACACAAATTTTTACTTTGCAAAAACCCTAACCAGGGAAAAACCCAACAATCTTTTCTTAGGAGAGCTTGTTCAATTCAACAAACGTACAATCTAAGTTTCATAAGACAACCTGGAAACTCTTAGGGCTAGACCAAACCTTCTCCCATGAACAAACTGCTAGGGCTAGACCAACCCTTCTCCCATGAACAACATTCTCTTAAGGTCTCAGACCTGAGGTTACAAAGTCTCCTTCTAGGACTTCGACCCTCTTTCATAATACAAAACAAACTTAGAACTTCGATAGATTATTATGAACTTCATCGTCCTTAAAACAACAATCATTTCGACCTTTCTTCTTTCTCAAACATACAAATATGTAACTCGACTTCTCTTGCTTCAATTCGTCCTTCTTATGAAGATTTGTGACTCCTTTATGAGAAGATATGTTATGATCTGAATTGTTACCAAATGGAGGAGGTTGAGTGTCCTTTTTATAGTGATTTGAGATGCCCTAAGTGTCTTGTCTCCTTGGTTGGGCGAACTTGAATAGTTGGAGTCGACTTGAACAATTTTAAATTTTAATTTCCCTCCAATTTTATTTTCTTTCAAGGCTAACTTGGATACTAACTGCAATTACCGAAAATCAATAGTAATGTAATGTAAACATTTTAACTCGGTCAAAAAAAAACTATAAAAATAAAATTAAAAATCACCAATGGTAATGAGAACCCATGGTATTCATGTGGAATATAGCCTATTTAAATGGGGGAATTAAACCAGCCTAGATCCATCCTAACTCTGGATCTACTAAGCACCGAGAAGGATCAATCCTCTTGACATACAAACCTACTTTAGAGTGAAAAGAGATTTGGTCCCACTTGGCACTTGGTAGATCCGGAGTTAAGATGGATCTAGGCTAGTTTGACTTCAAGCTATTTCATGAAAAGAGTGATGTAATGAGATAAGAAAATAAATTTATTGCATATCTTTTCCAAGTTATTATGTAACTTCTAAGAAACTAATTCTCATTTTTATGTGATGTAGGAAAGTTAATTGGAGATGGATTAATTTTCTCACGGAAATTATTTTATTTTGTTGAAATAAATTACAATAAAGGAATAATTTATTTTAATAAATTACCACATATTCAACAAGAGGCCCATTAATCTAAATTAGCATTGACCCTAGAGTTGATATTAGAGTAGTCGTTATAAAAACGAAAATGGTAAACCAACTTTTAATGAATAAAAAGGTGTCGAAGCCATCAAAGTGAAAGAGTTTTTTATGCAGGGGCGGGAAACTACGCTCAGAAAATCTCATTGGGTCAAATTTTTACACAGTAAATTGAATATCATCTAATAGATTTGTCTCCCACAATGCAAATTTGGTCCATCTCTTCTTTTTTGTGAACATAAAAAACTTCTTATGTGAATTCAAAATATTTTCTTTCATTCTATGCAATTATACAATTTTGTAAGATCATAATTTAGTCAATTAAATAATTATTCATAGACTATGATTTTGTATTAATGTTTCTTTAACAACATTAATCAATGATTAAATTATTACAAAGAAATATACAATATTTCCTGGATATTTTTAACGTTTGAGTTAGGGTTTGATTTATGTACCTTCCTAGAACTTTCATATTAGTTTGATATACATTATCACTAATTAGTCATGGTAGATATATTTGTCAAAAATTGAATCTTGTAGAGTTTATATTGTTTTGTAAGTTATTAAATTTACATGAAGGATTCATTTTTTTCATGCATACAATGGATTGTTTGGTATATATTTAGTACACTTATACTATTAAATGTATGTTGGAATACTAACATTATGACCATTTATGCTTAATATATATTTATTCTTATATGTCAGTGAATACCGATGTTACTCACTTGGGAATGTCCTTCTTCTTAACCTATCGCCCATTTACTTTGAGAAATTTGTGTTATGTGAATGATGATGACTATTGGATATTTTTTGAGCAACGTGTTTTAATTCAAGTGTTTAATATCTCCACGCTATAATTAACTCCTCACTTTTAATCTTATATATTTTCATCAATTTAGAAATTTAATGCTTTAAATGATTGTTCCAAAGTAATTTGGGGCAGTTCTCATTTGTAATATATCAAGCATTACCCCCTCTGGTCCAAGGGGATGCCCTCGGACCTGAAGTGGGGAAGTTTTGTAAAATTCCATTGGATGCCTTGGCATCGATCCTTAGCAGGGTCAATCCAAGGAACAAAAGGCATCGCATGTTGATATGGATGCCATTACAAGGTTTTGCAAACTAAGGAAGGGTCATGGGTACTTAAACATGGTTGAGGAAGAAAAATAATTGCTTTAGGATATTCTTAAATCTTCTAAAGCCTAAGAAACTTGAATGAGTCCTTAAAACAAAACATGAGTCCTATGAAGGGTCCTATGTAGGATTTCCAATGGGATATAGGCACCATGACAAGACGTTGTGCATGGAAATAAGATTTAAGAAATAAACATTTTTTAGGGGAATTAACGACCAAATATAATCAAGCTTTCTTAAGATCAAACACCATGAGCAACACCTAAAATCCATGATACATGCCCTCTCCAAGGATTATTTAACATATGACTTGAATAATTGTGCCATTACAAGGTCTTAGGCACCATAGATGGGCTTGACATCCTTCACCATAGTATAGGGAAGGGCACATGAACCACTAGTGATGAGACCTTTCTTCTTAGGTTGAAGCACTATGAATGAGTCCTCAAACCAACATGTATGACCTTTTTTGGGTATCATTCACCTCCAAGTGGAAAACAACTACAATGAGTAGCTTAATTTTGAATGGAGAATAGTTTTCAAGGTCTAACCAAGGTTAGGGGAAGATAATAAGATCCCCTTACCCTAAATGAATCTTCTTAAGCTCAGTGGCTATGGATAACATTTGGAATCTATGGAGACCCTTAGACTATATAATTCCATGGTTGGACTGTTGAACCGTGAAATGGGAGTCTTACAATGTATCTCTAGTCCACTAAAGATATAGGGGTTCCATGATTAAACCACAACATAATCCCTAAATAGGAATATCTTGCACCCACAATAAGAATCACTCTCAGGGCCATGGTTGGGGTTCATTAACATCTATGTGGGATACAAGCACCATGATTATGATTTTTTAGGTAATAGCTTTATGAGAAAGTTTCTTTCATTAGGGATAGTTGTAAGTCCTTGACCACTGTTGAGGTAGTACAACAAGCACCTTTGTATATTGTTGAATATTCTCGAGCTCTATAAGGTTTATTTCGAGCCTTTAAGTGGGATGTGGGAACTATGAGTAGGCTTGCCACACCTAAAGTGTGTCTTGAGACCTAAACAAGGTAAAAAGGGGAGACGAGGACCTTAAACCATAATTAAGCCTTCTTAGGCTCAAGTGTCCTGAACAACATTGAGAAACCATGACATAATCCCTTTATAAGGTGTTTTTGACATAAGAGTTAGACATGAGAACCATTAATATGTTTTTCACACTATAAACAGGTCTTAAAGCCCTAACCATGGTCATAGTATAAAAAAACAATGTTAGGTTATTCACCATGGATAGGGAAAGGAAATGAAAACCTCAAGTCTTGAGCATTATTTCTTAAGCTCAAGTAGCGTGAACATGTTCTCGAACCACCAAGCAAGACCCTTATAGGCTATCTTAATCGTATTATATGGATAAGGGGATTATGAATATGGGTCTTGAACACTATGAATGGTTCTTAGGGTCTAAATGATGGAAAGATAGGAGAACAAATCCCTTAGTACCTAAACAAAACTTCTCAAAACCATGCACCACATAAAACAACATGAAACTCACTCTTTAGGGAGAATAAAACCTTGAACTATATGTGATTTCCAGAAATTGACTTGTGTCTTACTCGCTAGGAAATGAAGCATACCATATTTTTTTGTTGTTAAAATAAGTTTTCTATTAGTATTTGAGAGTTACATAAGGAAATTGCTATTGTCTCTTAAGGGCCTACCACTTGGGAAACCAAAGCATTGACCAAACATAAACTTATCCAAAATTAAAAGTAGAGTGTCAAAAAAAATAATACCACAATATTTCAAAAACTATGAAGATCTAGAGACTTCAAAAGAACCTAGTAGTAGTGGTTTCTTGTATAGCGTAGAAGTATTGACACTAAATGCCTTATTTGATAGATAAATAAACAACAACAAAAAACCAAAAGTAGAATTACATAATAGATTAAGTAGAATGGGAGGTATCAACCTCAATTATACTAATAACTTAAGAACCAAGGCGACAAGAATCTATAACAGATTCAATTTGCACTAGGTGCTCATTCACCACCTTAAGTGAAAAACCAATTTCGTCCAAAATCAAGAGAATCTCCTCCTTCACATAGTTCTTGTCTAGGAGGACCTGAAGCAATAAAGCCTTCATACACCAATACAAGTTGACAGTATAAAGATATTGGTTTTTCCTACCATGGGTGTTGCCAACATCCAACACCAATGCAAACATATTTTTTTCTACCTTTGAATAAAAAAGATGTTGATGCTCACCCCATAAGTTGATCTCCACCTCATCGATTTTCACTTAAATTTGAGGAAGGATTGGCTTCCTATAGAGCCATGCGAATGTGTTTGCACATGAGTGAGCTTGCATCCCTCCTTGCAAACCCCTAACTTCACCACCATGGTGACAACATGCCCATTCATGAACCATCATAGTTAGTGTAGATTCCAACAAAGAAACCTAAGTCCATATTGGTAAGGAAAAAGATCCTAGAAGCAAGGAGAGGGAGTGAAGGGATAACACATGCAGTGAAGACTAAAATCCATAAATAAAAAGTAGCATGGAAGGAGAGCAACTTGCACACAAAACTAACAGACTACAAGGGAGTTGGCATCATGAGTGATTGTAGTAATTTCCAAAGGTTGAGCAAAATAACCAAAGTGGAACCATAAATACCCATAAAAATGCATGGGTTGAGTGTGTCAAAGTTTGTATTGGAGGATCTCAATTCAATCAAATCCAAAGATACGAAGGTAGGGGAAGTGGTGATGTTCATGCACAAATCGTCACCCAAATATGACCCTTGTCTGCATCTATAACTATCCATCTTATGCATTAAGTTCATAGACTCGTAAACAATGTCAAGGTAGGCTCGAAAGGCATGAGGATAGCACTTCAAGCCCTCACTTGGATGGAAATGTCATTTTCCTTGCTCTCCATGCCTCGTGTCTCATCACTTCTCACCCAATGTCGGGGAGTGAAGCATAGCATGTTGAATAATGTGATATTAAATCTTGTTTCTTACTCTAGGACTATCATATTCCCAATTACCTTGGAGCCATTCTTCTGTTCGAGCTATTTCTTATGTTCATTTGCACAATGTTAAGCTTTTCTTATATCACTATAAGTATATACATGCCACCCATGTGATAAGTTATTTTTCTATGTTTTGATGTTAGTGATAACATAGGGTTAAGGGAATTTGTCTTCATCCAATTAAGGCATGATATGAACCCAACGATAAAATATACAAATACATTCTTGTGATTAGGCCATTCATTACCACTAGGCAATATTTTTTCATCTCATTAACCCTCTTCTTAACTGATGTCGCTAGTTGGACTACATCGATTTCTAAAGTTTACATCTTTAAAAAAAACAAGACTCAACAAGACTTGTCAAGAACATTCCAATGGTATAAGTTTCATCAAATTCCTAGCTCTGGACACAAAGTTATGGCCTTCAAAAGGTTTACTCCTCTTAGATCCATGCCAACATCTATATGATTGACATGTGGTAGACATGTGGTAATCCTTTACCCGCATATCACTCTATACACACCTAGTGCCCCCCAAGCCTCTTTAAGGGCATGGATTGTACACATAAAAACGTTAGGGTTACTTTATGGAGTGGGGTATCCAAATCTTATCTTCTTTTAACCATATGAAACCTGTTAAATAATGAATCCATACAGGTGAAGATAGTTTAAGATAGAGGAGGAATGACCTGTTATAGAGTTTTATGAACCCAACATTTCGGACTACCAAGTGAGTCCATCATCACGGGTGCTTCAATAGATATTCTAAAGATATTAATGATGTATCCATGAGCTATATTTAGGGTATATATATAGGTTATGAAATAGTTAATCTAGGAAATTAGGTTGGCCCTCATCCTGTTATTTTGTTAAAATTCAGTTATATATATATATATATATATATATAATTTGTTTAGGTCATTTTCTTAATTAATTAATTAAGTTTTTTAATTAATTAATTAATTTGTTTAATTGATTAATTAATTGTCTACTTAATTATTTAATATGTTTAATTAATTAATTGATTTATTTAATTAATTAATTAATTAATTTGTTTAATCTATTGATTTGTTTGACTAATTAATTAATTTGTCTATATAATTACTTTGTTTAATCAATCAATTAATTAATTGTTTAGTTCCTTAATTACTTCTCTAATTAATTAATTAATTATTTTGTTTAATTTATTAATTTGTTTAATTAATTAATTAATTAATTTGTTTATATAATTAATTTGTTTTTAATTAATTAATTAATTAATTTGTTTAATTAATTAGTTAATTGTTAATTTAATTATTTAATTTGTTTAATTAATTAATTCTTTTGTTTAATTAATTACCTAATTAATAAGTTAATTAATTGTTTAATTAATTAATTAATTTGTTTCTTTAATTAATTAATTTGATTTGTCATTTGTCGACGTGTTTCGAACCAACCAGTGTGGTTCATTGTCAGGACAAGTTGAAGAAACAGATCCAGCTTTGCATGTTAAATAGTCTAAGCAGAGCCTCCAACGGCTAACTTGACCAATGGCTAATTTTGACTTTGAGACCAGAGTCATAAAAAAAAATTATAATTTAATGGAAGTTAGTTATATTAGGTCACCATTCCCTTAAAATATATATATATATATATATATATATATAATTATATATAATTATATATAATTTTAATTGGTGTTTAAGTTAATAGTTAGTTAAAAAGGTATTATTTAATAATTAAAACTTATAAGTTATTTAGTAATTTTAACGGAAGTTAGTTATATGAAGGACCTTTCTTTTAATATAAATTATATATAAATATATAAATATATATAAAGTAATTTTAAGATAATAGTTAGTTAGAATTAATAAATACATATTAGAATGAGAAAAAATATTAAGTTAAAATTAAATATCTAAATAAATAAATAACTTATCCAAAAAAAAAAAATTAATTAAGAACGTAGTTGGTTATAAAAGGTAATTAATTTAATATTGTCTAACAGTTGAAAAAAAATTAAATAAATAAATGGAGCCAAAAAAAGAGGAGGGGGGCGGAAAAAACGACTAGGAAGAGAGTGTTGGGACCCAACACCTACTGATTTTCCAGCCATCCTCTCTATTGAGATTGCTCGGCCTCTTTTCAATCTCAAGAGCTTCCCTAAATTTCCGATGATGGAACCGCAAAACTCTAGCAATAACACTAGCCTCCTCAATGCAAACATGATGATTGGTTTTTTCTACATGCTCAGCTAAAGCGGAAGACTTAGCTCTCCTATGCTTAAGGTCAGCTGCGTGCTCACTAATCCTTTGATTAATGGAGCGACCAGTCTCACCAATATAGGGGGTCCCACAGGAACAAGGGATAATATATACCCCTTCCATATCTTTTGGGTCGATAGGATCCTTCACTGATCTGAGGGACATACAAATGGTGTTAAGGGGCCTAAAGGTCACAGGGACACTATGCATCTTGAGAATCCTTACAATCTTATCAATAGTCCCCTGAACAAACGGAAGATGGACACCTGGAATCCGTTCCTTTGGTTCCCTTTTAGCTAGAGAATTCTTGGTAGCTTTAAGGAAAGCCTTCTGACCCATGTATCTACTATAACCATTCTCAACAAAGACATCAAGGAGATGGGATTTTTCTTTCTCAAAACTCTTTTTATCCGAGATCCTTAGGGCCCGAGTAGCAAGGGTATTGAGAACACCCATCTTTTGAGCCGGGAAATGGTGGGAACTAGCATGAAGATACTGCTCCGTATGCATTTTCTTACGAAAAATTTAGTGGGAGAGGGAACCATCAATATTCTTAGAAATAAGAATATCAAGGAACAAGAGGCAACCATCAACTTCCTGCTCCTTAGTGAACTTAATGGCTAAGGATTGATTGTTGAGATGATCGAAGAAGAGATCTAATTCCTCTTGGCCATGAGACCAGATGACATTGGTGTCATCCACATACCTTTTCCAAAGCTTTGGCAGGAGCCGAGAAGAGTTTAGAGCCTTGGACTCAAAATCTTCCATAAAAAGATTAGCAACGACAGGGGATAGGGGTGAGCCCATGGCAACCCCACAGGTTTGCTTGAAGAACTCTCCCTCAAAACTGAAAAAGGTGGAAGTGAGGCAAATCTCAACTAACCTAGCAGTGTCAGGATTTGTTAGGCAGCTGATCACCTCCATGGCCTCATTAATAGGGATGCAAGTGAACAGGGAAACTACATCAAAACTAATGAGAATGTCCCTAGGGTCAAGTTTAATGTCCTTGAGTTCATCAATAAAGGAAGCAGAGTCTTTTACGAAGGACTCCGTACGACCAACTAAGGGCTTAAGCTTTAAAACACGTCGACAAATGATAGATCTTGTGATTTACACTGAAAAATCTCTCATAAACCTGATATGGATCACAAAAGCCTCAATTCAATAATTTGATTTGGTTATAAAATAACCAAATGTTTATTTATTTATATGTTTATACTTGTTTTTTTGCTTTATTGTTTAAGGAGGATGTAATATGAGTTAATTATTGATTCTTTAAGATTTCAAGTAAAGGTTTCCAGG
This sequence comes from Pinus tabuliformis, assembly GCA_031772625.1. Taxonomy (NCBI): domain Eukaryota; kingdom Viridiplantae; phylum Streptophyta; class Pinopsida; order Pinales; family Pinaceae; genus Pinus; species Pinus tabuliformis. Next base: position 646,729,627 of record CM062817.1, read on the forward strand.
TGTTGCTTAGTTTTAATCCATCATCTCGGTTTAAGTTATTATTCCTTTTCTCTATTTCAATGGCTTCTTTGATTTTCCTTTTAAGATAATGGTCTTCTTTTCTAACTAATTTGACTTCTTCCATGCAGATGTAATGAGAGGAAGAATGAACATGTTCTGCTAAGGCCGATTTTGAGGTTCTTTCTCTTTTTAAGTCAGTAGTGTGTTCTTTAATTCTGATGTTAAGAGACCTACCTGTTTCACCTATGTATTCCTTTCTGCATGAGCAAGGAATAACATAAACGCCTTTTTGAAGGTTAGGGTTGATGGGATCCTTGAAGATGGTTGAGTTCACCATTTAAATGGTCAGGATAAGATATTCTGGCCGCCCTAGTGGTTAAGGTCCTAATGATGCCCATCTTCTGTTTAGGATGGTGATGAGAATTTGCATGTAGACATCGTTCTGTGTGGGTTTTCTTTCTATACACTTGGAAACCAAGTGACCCTTCTTTTTTTGTTAGAAGGATATCAAGAAAGGGAATTTGGGTGTTCTTTTCAATTTCAATGGTGAATTTTATATGGTCCAAAAGGATATTTAAGTGATTGAGAATAGGTCAAGTTTTTCTTTTCCATGACTCCATTTGGCAAATATGTCATCGACAAACATTTTCCATTCTTCAGGGGTATATGGAAATGACCTAAGAGCCTTTTGTTCGAAGTGTTCATAAAGATGTTGGCAACAATGGGGGATAGAGGAGAGCCCATAGCCACACCATGGGTTTGTTCATAAATCTTACCTTTGAAACTGAAGTAAGAGGATTTTGAGCAAAGCTCCAGAAGATCCACAGTTTCTTTATCTGTGATGTTTCTCATGATATTAATAGCTTCATCAATAGGAATTATAGCATAAAGAGATACAATGTCAAAGCTAACCATAAGATCCTCGTCCTTCATTTCTATGTTGTTAATCCATTGAACAAAGGAAGGTGAGTCTTTTATATAAGAAGGGGTATTACCAGATAGGGGTCTAAGTTTTTTGGCCAGGTGTTTCGCCAGAAGGTAAGTAGGGGAACCTATGGTATTGACTATAGGTCTGAGAGGTATGTTAGGTTTATGGACTTTAGGAGCACCATAAATTCTAGGAATAATGGAACTATTAGGGATGATTTTCTTTTTAGTGATGTCATCGAGAGATGATTCTTTTATTTTCTTAATTACTTCACGCATAATTTTCTCACTCGGATCTTTACTAATGATTTTATAACAACCACTCTTATTTAGATGTTCTTCCATTTTATTGTCATAATCAATTCTCTTCATGATTACAGTTGCGTTACCCTTATCAACCTTCAGGATGACTATGTTTTTCTTTTTTCTGAGGTTATTTAAGGCTCTTTTTTCTTCTAAGGATATGTTAGATGCAGGAGGTTCAGAAGTTCTAAGAATTTTAGCAATATCTTGTCTGGTTTCTTCACTTTTTGCTATATCTAGGTTTTTAATGGCTACTTCAATATTACTAATAACCTCCTCCACAGGTATTTTTATTAGGGGTTATAGCAAAATTTAGACCTTTTCCCAGGATGGATTTAGTTGCATGATCTAGGTGGATATCTGATAAGTTAATGACCTGGGAATTATCTGATTTCAGACTTTTCTTGGGATGTATGGTATTACCTTAAGCCAGACCGTTGTTACCTACTACATCTATATGTGTTCTGATTGTATCCACATTGATTATGTTTCTTAGTGAATGTGTGTTACTGTACATACCCACACTACTCTTCTCAGGTGACACTACATTGTTTTTATCCACTGCGTTGTTACTTTGGTTACTCCCACTTCTCTTCTCAGGTGACACTACGTTGTTTTTATTCACTGCGCTGTTTATATCTTCCATAATAGACTTAACCACGCTGTTAACTGTGCTGTGGTTACCCACGCTGTTTATATCTTCACCCATGTTGCTTTTTTATCCTTTATCACTGCGTTGTTTCTTTGGTAAGATTGCGTGTGTGCTGGAGGAATAATTGTATCCATGTTGCAACTAGAACCCATGTTGTTTTGACCTTTTATAACTGCGTTGTTGAAACTAAACCGCCTATGTGATGGAGGAGTATCAACGTTGTTCATGAAGGGTGTGTTTTTGTTTATTGGTAGAGTGATGTCAGGATGAGAGTCGTTGTTGGATACCTGTAAACTAGAGTGAGCCTGATGAGAGCACGAGTTGTAATCTGTACAACCAGTACGCAATTTGCTTATTTTCTTTAACTTTTTGATGTTGTCCTTTGTTAACCATTTCTCAGATTTTATGAATGTAATCGCATCCAAGGATTGCCATAAATCGTGCCTGAGATGTGAGGAAAGGTATAGATGAGAGGAAAGAAGTTTTTGTGAAGTTTTTATTAATTTAGATCTAACCCATTTAATTTCATTTCTGATTAGGGTTTCACTTAATTTTTTGAAACTGCACAGATATCTACCTAAGCGAATAGGACGTTTGCAGATAGCGAATTTGGGAATGAGATTGTTATCTCTGCAATTTTTAAGGAAATTTAGATTGGAAATCAGTTTTGCTCTGGATAATCTTAATTTCTCGAATTCTGATGCGTTGTCCATCATGTCCCTTCCATGGTAGGACTTGATATTGTTAAATAATGAATCCATACAGGTGAAGATAGTTTAAGATAGAGGAGGAATGACCTGTTATAGAGTTTTATGAACCCAACGTTTCGGACTACCAAGTGAGTCCATCATCAGGGGTGCTTCAATAGATATTCTAAAGATATTAATGATGTATCCATGAGCTATATTTAGGGTATATATATATATATATATATATATATATATATATATATATATATATATATATATATATATATATATATATATATATATATATATATATATATATATATATATATATATATATATAGGTTATGAAATAGTTAATCTAGGAAATTAAGTCGGCCCTCATCCTATTATTTTGTTAAAATTCAGTAGTTCTTTTTTTTACTTAATTATTTATTAATTGATTTGTTTAGTTAATTTTCTTAATTAATTAATTAAGCTTTTTAATTAATTAATTAATTTGTTTAACTAATTAATTAATTGTCTACTTAATTATTTAATTTGTTTAATTAATTGATTGATTTATCTAATTAATTCTCTAATTAATTAATTGATTAATTTGTTTAATCTATTGATTTGTTTGACTAATTAATTAATTAATTTGTTTGTATAATTACTTTGTTTAATCAATTAATTAATTAATTTGTTTAATTAATTCATTAATTGTTAAATTAATTATTTAATTTGTTTGATTAGTTTCCTAATTAATTCTCTAATTAATTAGTTAATAATTAATTTGTTAATTAATTAATTGTTTAGTTCCTTAATTACTTCTCTAATTAATTAATTAATTATTTTGTTTACATTATTAATTTGTTTAATTAATTAATTAATTAATTAATTTGTTTATATAATTAATTTGTTTTAAATTAATTATTTAATTAATTTGTTTTAAATTAATTATTTAATTAATTTGTTTAATTAATTAGTTAATTGTTAATTTAATTATTTAATTTGTTTAATTAATTAATTTGATTTGGTTATAAAATAACCAAATGTTTATTTATTTATATGTTTATACTTGTTTTTTTGTTTTATTGTTTAAGGAGGATGTAATATGAGTTAATTATTGATTCTTTAAGATTTCAAGTAAAGGTTTCCAGGTGTTGCTTAGTTTTAATCCATCGTCTCGGTTTAAGTTATTCTTCCTTTTTTCTATTTCAATGGCTTCTTTGATTTTCCTTTTAAGATAATGGTCTTCTTTTCTAACTAGTTTAGATTCTTCCATGCAGATGTAATGAGAGGAAGAGTGAACATGTTCTGCTAAGGCCGATTTTCAGGTTCTTTCTCTTCTTAAGTCAGTTGTGTGTTCTTTAATTCTGATGTTAAGAGACCTACTTGTTTCACCTATGTATTCCTTTCCGCATGAGCAAGGAATAACATAAATGCCTTTTTGAAGGTTAGGGTTGATGGGATCCTTGACTGGGTTGAATAATTGTCTGATGGTGTTGGCAGGGGTGAAGGCTACATTAATGTTGTGTTTATGGAGAATTTTAGTAATTTTATTAGTGGTGCCTTTTATGTACGGAAGGGAGACCTTGGGAGTTGATAAATTGTGATCTTTGATATCTTTATTATTCTTGTTTAGGGATAGGTGCATGGCTTTCTTAATGGTATTCCTATTATAGCCATTTAATTCAAACACTTTTTGAAGATGGTTGAGTTCATCATTTAAATGGTCAGGATCAGATATTCTGGCCGCCCTAGTGGTTAAGGTCCTAATGATGCCCATCTTCTATTTAGGATGGTGATGAGAATTTGCATGTAGATATCGTTCTTTGTGGGTTTTCTTTCTATAGACTTCGAAACCAAGCGACCCTTCTTTTATGGTTAGAAGGATATCAAGAAAGGGAAGTTGGGTGTTCTTTTCAATTTCAATGGTGAATTTTATATGGTCTGAAAGGCTATTTAAGTGATTGAGGAATAGGTCAAGTTTTTCTTTCCCATGACTCCATTTGTAAAATATGTCATCGACAAACCTTTTCCATTCTTCAGGGGTATATTGAAATGACCTAAGAGCCTTTTGTTCGAAGTGTTCCATAAAGATGTTGGCAATAATGGGGGATAGAGGAGAGCCCATAGCCACACCATGGGTTTGTTCATAAATCTTACCTTTGAAACTGAAGTAAGAGGATTTTAAGCAAAGCTCCAGAAGATCCACAGTTTCTTTATCTGTGATGTTTCTCATGATATTAATAGCTTCATCAATAGGAATCATAGTATAAAGAGATACAATGTCAAAGCTAACCATAAGATCATCATCCTTCATTTCTATGTTGTTAATCCATTGAACAAATAAATGTGCGTCTTTTATATAAGAAGGGGTTTTACCAGACAGGGGTCTAAGTTTTTTGGCTAGGTGTTTCGCCAGAAGGTAAGTAGGGAACCTATGGTATTGACTATAGGTCTGAGAGGTATGTTAGGTTTATGGATTTTAGGAGCACCATAAATTCTAGGAATAATGGAACTATTAGGGATGATTTTCTTTTTAGTGATGTCATCAAGAGATGATTCTTTTATTTTCTTAATTGCTTCATGCATAATTTTCTCACTCGGATCTTTACTAATGATTTTATAACAACCACTCTTATTTAGATGTTCTTCCATTTTATTGTCATAATCAATTCTCTTCATGATTACAGTTGTGTTTCCCTTATTAGCCTTCAGGATGACTATGTTTTTATTTTTTCTGAGGTTGTTTAAGGCTCTTTTTTCTTCTAAGGATATGTTAGATGCAGGAGGTTTAGAAGTTTTAAGAATTTTAGCAATATCTTGTCTTATTTCTTCACTTTTTGCTATATCTAGGTTTTTAATGGCTACTTCAATATTACTAATAACCTCCTCCACGGGTAATTTATTAGGGATTATAGCAAAATTTAGACCTTTTTTCAGGATGGATCCAGTTGCATGATCTAGGTGGATATTTGATAAGTTAATGACCTAGGCATTATCTAATTTCAGACTTTTCTTGGGATGTATGGTATTACCTTGAGCCAGACCGTTGTTACTTGCTACGTCTATATGCATTCTGATTGTATCCACGCTGATTATGTTTCTCAGTGAATGTGTGTTGTTGTACATACCCACGCTGCTATTCTCAGGTGACAGTATGTTGCTTTTATCCACTACGCTGTTAATTTGGTTACTCCCACTGCTCTTCTTAGGTAACACTACATTGTTTTTATTCACTGCGTTGTTTATATCTTCCATAATAGACTTACCCACGCTACTAACTGTGTTGTGGTTACTCACGTTGTTTATATCTTCACCCACTCTGCTTTTTTTATCCTTTATCACTGCGTTGTTGCTTTGGTAAGATTGCATGCGTGCTGGAGGAATAATTGTGTCCATGTTGCAACTGGAACCCACGCTGTTTTGACCTTTTATAACTATGTTGTTGAAACTAAACCGCCTGCGTGCTGGAGGAGTATCAACGCTGTTCATGAAGGATGTGTTTCTGTTTATTGGTAGAGCAATGTCAGGATTAAGGTTGTTGTTGGATACCTGTAAACTAGAGTGAGCCTGATGAGAGCATGAGTTGTAATCTGTACAACCAGTACACAATTTTCTTAGTTTCTTTAACTTTTTGATGTTGTCCTTTGTTAACCATTTCTCAGATTTTATGAATGTAATCGCATCCAAGGATTGCCATAAATCGTGTCTGAGATGTGAGGAAAGGTATAGATGAGAGGAAAGAAGTTTTTGAGAAGTTTTTATTAATTTAGATCAAACCCATTTAATTTCATTTCTTATTAGGGTTTCACTTAATTTCATATGAAACCTCCTCTTTAAGGTCACCGTCGTCTTCTAATCATTGAGAGATTTCCAACGACATAAATATCATCAAAATCCGAGCTCAAAACATAAAGTTATGGCCCTTAGAAATTTGTCATTTGTGCCATGTCAACATATGTACTGAGCATGTGTCATCACCTCAATGCACCATGCCCATGCACTGGACACTGTGACTTGTCAAGTCATATCTAGACACACAAATTTTAATTACCCGCCCGATGACTTTTTCTAATCTTCTAGATATCTAGATTTGGGCATTGTCGCTTGGCCAATAGGTCAAAAATCTAAATTAGGACCTAAATGTTTCTAAAAAACCATTTAAACAAATTTATGAATTTTTGGATTCCAGCCAGCGACCAACATGCCAACCTTCTAGACATCTGAATTCCCAAATATCTGGATCATTCACTGTTTAGAAAAACCAACAAGTCTCATTAAAGAAAAAAATGAAAAATTTGGAGTTTGGATATGGAACATATGATATCACCATTACCTCCACGATGAATACCACCTGGCTTCCACCTTAGCACGGTCATGCCTTTGAGCCACATCATCACCATGCCACCTCAACACAGTCAACTCGAGTCAATCTTTTACCAATCTGGTTATCTTGATTTTTAACTTGTATGGATTCATTTGGAAATCAAATCTTCTATATTTATCCAGATCTAGAAAAAACCCATAAAGGTCAATTTTAAAAAACATCAAGTTTCCATACTTACGAATTCCATTTCATCTTTGCTAGGATGATCACTACATTAGATCCTTCGCACGATATTTCCATGTCAGCACACCATGTCATCATGCCACATAAGCATGCCCTATCATCCAAACCTGCCCCTTTTGCCACATCAACTTGGCATGTCACTCCTCCATGTGGACTCCACTTAACCGCCACATGGTCTGTCTAACTGGAATCTGTATCTAGGATTTTCAGAAGGGTTATATTTAGACTTTTGTTGGATTTCAAATCCTTCATAACTAGGACGTCACAATTCCTCCAATTTTGGATTCCATAACTATGGGTTCTGCCCATTCGGGCCTTCGACATCTAGATTTTTCATAAAATAAGCTTTATGAAAAATCCTGGATACCCAAATATCTAGAGATATTATGTTTATCCAAATTTGGAAGTCCATTATTGATCCAAATCTAGAATTCTACAAATCTAGGACCTCTTAAAAATGAGACTTTCTTGAAGCACCAAATTTGGATGCGAAGTCACCCAAGTACACACCATATGCCACATCAATTGTCGTGTTAACTACCATGTCACTTGTCATGTCACCTACCACATCAGTTGCCATGTCAACTACCACACATATCCATGTTATATTTGGAAAAGATTAAAAAGGCACTTTATGAAGAGTTTCAGATTTTGGATCTAGAAAGATGCAAATGGCAAAAAAAATAAAAAGGGTACTTTTATGAAAATCCATATCTAGATGCTTGAATTTTCCTCAAGGTTGAATAGACATTGATTTTGAGGTAATTTATGGTTGTGATAAACTCTTGGTTTATAAGTGAATCCAGGAATTAGGTAGGTCTTTGCTGGTTTTTGCAAATTTTTTATGTTCACTTGCACTATGCACTTAACAACAAAATAACAAGAAAACCCCTAAAAAAAAAAATTGTGCACACCTTGCTTTTAATTAATAATCTTTTTTTTCTCCTCTTTGTGTAGGTTTTGTGTAGGAGTTTAATAAAGATCGCCATTACAAAAATACAACTATATGAACTAAGGATTTTTTTTCTTAGCATGCGGGTTATTTTAATTTGACATTTTTTACAATTAATGTGAAACTGCTAATCATAATTGCTAAAGTTATAAAGTGACATCTATTGGAATCATGTCATTCAGAAAATTAGAATTAAAAGTTTTTTCCAAATACTTTGTTATCTATTAACAATGCACCCATTCACCAATTTTTCTACACCCCATGAGCACATTTAAAATTAATATTCCATACTTTTGTTAAAAGATTTAAAATAAAACAATTATATATCTATTAATTTATTGTTTCTTATTATTATTATTATTATTTTGACTCTATTGTTTATTTCTTTTCAATAGGAAAAAAAGACATATATATTTTTGAGATAAAATATATACATTATTCGTTGGTGACTAAAACATTTTTGGACAATTTACTCTATCAAAAATGAGCATGGTTTCCTTCTTTCATTAACAAAATGATATCAAAAAATTGTAGCATCTAAGTATCCCTACCCCCCTCAAAACCAAATTCCATATAGATTTTGAGCTTCAAGAAGAAAAATATATGGTGCTTCAAAGATTTAGATTTGTTCCATTAACTCGGTATCAATGCCATATGCAAATTGCCTCTATTATTTATTATTATTATTATTATTATATATTGTTTTCTTTTCTAATAAATTATTGTTCCTTTTTTTTAATCATGTTAAAATGAGGATGATTGTTTAAACTTCAACAATAATATAATAACAAAGTTAATGTTCTCTATTAAAGTTGATTTTGTATTTTTTACCATTACTAAGTTGATTATGGATTTATGGTGTGTCTCAAGAATTTTTTTATTACTATATGTATTTGTGTCAAATCGTGATAATACTAGCACAACCACATTTATATTAATATAAATGTGGTTGATAAATGTCGATAGGCATATATCAACCGATATCAACATTACTAATAATATAATACAATATTATTAATATTATTAATATTACATATTAATAATAAATTAATATAAATTAATGAATAACAATTTAAAATAATTTTAGAAATAAATAATAGCACACATAAGCAAATATTATAAAAAATAATTAAACACAATTTAATAAACCCAAGGGAATAATAATAAAAACCCAAGGCATTTTAAACCCAATGGAGTAATATTAAACCTAATGGATTAATATTATAAACCCAAGGTATATAAACCTTAAGATAAATACTACAAATGAGACAGTCTTTGTCACAATGCGACATTGAACCATGCTTGACCATGATTGATTTTCATATTGAGACAATCTTTGTCAGAATGCGACATTTGACCATGGTTGGCTATGATTGACCATGGTTGACCATGATTGATATTATAAATATTGTAAACACTAAAATAAACATGGTTGACCATGGTTGATTTTCATATAGAGACAATCCTTATCAAAATGCAACATTAGACCATGGTTGACCATGATTGATATTATAAACCCAAGGGAATAATAAACCCCAAGGGATTGATATTATAAACACAAGGGAATAATAAACCTAAGGGATTAATTCTAAAACCCCAAGGGAATAATATTAAACCTAGGGGACTAATATTATAAACCTAAGGTATTACCCTAAGATAAATATTATAAACACTAAAATAAATATGGTTGACCATGGTTGATTTTCATATTGAGACAATCCTTATCACAATGCGACATTCGACCATGGTTGACCATGTATGTTTTTCATATCGAGACAATCTTTGTCACAATGCAATGTTGGACCATGGTTAACCATGGATGTTTTTCATATCGAGACAATATTTGTCAAAATGCTACATTCGACCATGATTGACCATGTTTGATTTTATAAAACATGGTTGATGACGATCAACCATGGCTGACCATAATTGTCCGTGATTTTCACAAGGAGACAATTTTTGTCACAATGCGACATTTGACCATGGTTGAGTATGACTGACCACGATTGACCATGATTGATATTTTAAACCCAAGGTAATACTAAACCTAAGGGATTTATATTATAAACCAAAGGATAATAAACCCAAGGGATTAATACTAAAACCCCAAGGGATTATGAACCCAAAGGAATAATATTAAACCCAGGGGACTAATATTATAAACCTAAGGTATTACCCTAAGATAAATATTATGAACACTAAAATAAATATGGTTGAACATGGTTGATTTTCATATTGAGACAATCCTTATCACAATGCGATGTTTGACCATGGTTGACCATGTATGTTTTTCATGTCGAGACAATATTTGTCACAATGCAACGTTGGACGATGGTTAACCATGGATGTTTTTCATATCGAGACAATATTTGTCAAAATGATGCATTCGACCATGATTGACCATGTTTGATTCTATAAAACATGGTTGACCATGATCAACCATGGTTAACCATAATTATCCATGATTTTCACATGGAGACAATTTTTGTCACAATGCAACATTTGACCATGGTTAGCCATGGTTTAGTATGATTGATCATGATTTTCCATGATTGATATTATAAACCCAAGGGACTAATATTATAAACCCAAGGTATATAAACCCTAAGATAAATATTACAAACACTAAACTAAACATGGTTGACCATGGTTGATTTTCATATTGAGACAATCCTTGTCACATTGCGATATTCGACCATGGTTGACCATGGTTGGCTATGATTGACAATAGTTAACAATGATTGATATTATAAACCTAAGATAATAATAAACCCAAGAAATTGATATTATAAGCCAAAGAGAATAATAAACCTAAGGGATTAATACCAAAATCCCAAGGGATTACAAAACCAAGGGAATAATATTAAACCCAGGGTACTAATATTATAAACCCAAGGTATATAAACCCTAAGACAAATATTATAGACACTAAAATAAACATGATTGACCATGGTTGATTTTCATATTGAGACAATCCTTATGACAATGCAACATTGGACCATGGTTGACCATGGATGTTTTTCATATCGAGATAATATTTGTCACAATGCGACGTCGAACCATGGTTGACCATGTATGTTTTTCATATTGAGACAATATTTGTCACAATGCGACGTTCGACCATGGTTGACCATGATTGACCATGTTTCATTCTATCAAACATGGTCGACCATGATCAACCATGGCTGACCATGGTTCACCATGATTGTCCATGATTTTCACATGGAGACAATTTTTGTGACAATGTGACATTTGACCATGGTTGACCATGGTTAACAATGGTTGACTATGATTGACCATGATTGACCATAATTTATATTATAAACCCAAGGGATTGATATTTGGACCATGGTTGACCATGGATGTTTTTCATATCGAGACAATCTTTGTCAAAATGCTCCATTCGACCATGATTGACCATGTTTGGTTCTATAAAATATGGTTGACCATGATCAAGGTTGACCATGGTTGAACAAAATTTTCCATGACTATCCATGATTTTCACATGGAGACAATTTTTGTCACGATGCGACATTTGACCATGGTTAACCATGGTTGAGCATGATTGACCATGATTGATATTATAAACCCAAAGGAATACTAAACCTAATGGATTTATATTACAAATCCAAGGGAATCAATACTAAAAACCCCAAGGGATTATGAATTGAAGGGAATAATATTAAACGCAAGGGACTAATATTATAAACCCAAGGTATATAAACCCTAAGATAAATATTGTGCGCACTAAAATAATCATGGTTGACCCTGGTTGATTTTCATATTGAGACAATCCTGTTACATTGTGACATTCGACCATGGTTGACCATCATTGACCATGTTTCATTCTATAAAACATGGTCGACCATGATCAACCCTGGCTGACCGTGATTGTCCATGATTTTCACATGGAGACAATTTTTTGTGACAATGTGATATTTGACCATGGTTAACCATGGTTGACTATGATTGACCATGATTGACCATAATTTATATTATAAACCCAAGGGATTGATATTATAAACCGAAGAGAATAATAAACCCAAGGGATTAATACTAAAACCCCAAGAGACTATGAACCCAAGGGAATAATATTATAAACCCAAAGTATATAAATTGTAAGATAAATATTATAAACACTAAAATAAACATGGTTGACCATGGTTGATTTTCATATTGATACAATCCTTGTCACAATGCGACATTCGACCATAGTTGACCATGGTTGGCTATGATTGACGATAGTTGACCATGATTGATATTATAAACCTAAGGGAATAATATTAAACTCAAGGGATTATTATTATAAATTCGAGGGATTATAAACCCAATAGAATAATATTAAACCCAAGGGATTATTATTATTATTATTAAAAAGTATTTTAATAATGTTCGTGATATGTAATTTTTTTAAAGGTTAATCTCTTTTCACATTTTGTATATATATAATGTCAAGCTTCATCTTAATTTCGAACTTAAAAATTAAGGAAAAATTTGTAGGTAGAGGCATTTGATCTCTTCAAGTACTTGATAAATCCAAAGTTAGGTTGAATTTAGGATTTTGTCTATCCAAGTTAGTTGTGTGATACTCTTTCAACATTCTTATATATGGAGATATAGAAAATATTTCAATATCAACAATAAATAAAATATTGAAGTTAACTCTATCGCTCACATTTAGCATGAGCTCCACTACCGATATCTTAGGGTTTTTTTTGTCAGATGGCCTAAGATTTTGTGGGTTGGTTAATCGTAAGTCTCATTCACAATGTTTCCAGTCCAAGTCAATGGCTCTATCGTCTGCAACTAACCATAGAATTTTTGGACATCACTGATACCTTGTGATCACTTTAGGTATGTATCGAAGTTCATGCCTAATCCAACTTCCACTGATACTTTGTGATTGCTTTAGGTATGTATCGAAGTTCATGCCTAATCCAACTTCCATCAATACCTTGTGATCGCTTTAGGTATGTATCAAATTTCATGCCTAATCCAACTTCCAACTTAAGGTGGATGAGAATCTTTTGACTTTTTTTTTATATTTAATTGACACCCTAGATTGATTCTCAAGGAAATATGTTCAACATATGCTTAGTCTTAATGTTTATTAACAACTGTAATGTGTTACAGTGTTCGTTAGGTTTCATTTACTTTTAATAAATTTAAATAATTATATTTGTGCCACGTGGCTCCCTGCCCACCAATTTCCCAGGGATTTGAGATTATTCCAATTCTTGGCGAGCACTACTAGTTTTCCCTTATCTAATGATTGAAAAAGAAAAGCAGACACTATCATCTTGAAATTATGTTATGCAATGTTAATGCTAAAAATATTTTGCAAACGACTTTCAGCAGGTGGCATGATAATAGTATTTTTTGGATAGGGTGGAAAAGAAAAACAACTCTATGGTTTCCTGATTCTACGGGAACAATTACCTGGTCAAGTAACTCTCTTGAAATTCTTATGAAACCTTGTTAATTTCAATGTCATGCCTGCCTCATGTTTTCCTTTCCTTTCAGACCTAGTATGAACACACATGAATAGTTTCATGAAGACATTCATTTTGCTGCACTTATAAACATTTTTGGAGTTTTCAATCCATCTCTAACTACAAATTAGCGGCTTATTCAACAGCCACACTATGATTTTGAACTATCACTCATAAATCTTTGTAATAGATCTATCCATGAAATTTAAAAACATAAATGCAATATATATAATAATAAAAAATACGTATATAAAATTTGACATACACTACTCATTTATTAACCAACGAGGCAACTTCTGTCCATAGAATAAGTTGGGTTATAAAATAAACAATGGTCATAAATCCTCACGGCAATGAATGATATTATTATTGACATTTTAGCGGTCACATAACAGACCTATTCATAAGCCTCAACCAAATTTTAGGTCCTGGAACATTCTTGAAGATAGGAGATTGCAACTGGAAATTGCAAGTCGAATGTTTGGCATGAGGGCTAATATCCATCATAGATAGTGGATCATGGATATGACAGTTGTGATTCAGCAATAGGAAGTTAGGGTAACCGAACCCTATCCCATCCGCCGCACAGAACCCTCATTCGCTCTGGTGCTTGAGCCTACCCGACCTCTGCAAGCTGCACGGCACCAGCTCCCACCGAAGGTCCAAGGCAGTCTTCGGCCACCAACAGGTAAAGAACGTTTAGAACTCCATTGTTTGCATCAGATGGCTAGGGTTTTCTAACAATTTTAGCCATTAATTTATGCGTTTGGATTAACGTTGCTAAGATTTGGTACCAGAATTCTCCTTGCTGCTAGAATACTCAACGACTATGGTGAAATACTAATGAAAGTTATAGTTTAGCTTGCACAATAACAGGTGAGTTCCCGAATCCAGGTTTATGTCCGTCGTTTGGATGCATTCTATCTCTAGTTACACCTCAGGTTGACATTACTTGTCATTTTCACACTTAGGTTCCACATCAATATTCGAAGCACATTTCTCGGGTTTTGTTTGTTGAACGTGAGGAAGTCTGCGTAACTCTTTTTGGCTGAGAAATCCACCCTTCTACCTCACAGGTGTAACTGCCAAATTCCCCATTTTTTATTGCAGGTTAACACAATTGTTTGTTTGTTGAGCCAGCGAACAACACCAATAATAGTCCGCGGCAATAGGTTGAGAAAAATGGAGCCGCCGACAATGGAGTTTGAGAAATACTCTCTGCAACACTTGGTGTTGACCCCGTTCACTCAACCCGCTTTGCGCTGTGTAAATTCTAGCTATGGATAATGTTTCAGACAAAGCATATTCTCGGCACATTAAATCTACATCATTCGTTCAAAATTTCACCTACCTTCATCCACCTAAATTTCACATATAAACGCCTATCAGTGAAATATTGACTTAGTCACTCGAAGAAATATGTTTTAATAGTTTATCTTTTTGAACTATATGTTGGAATCACAATTGTCGTCACACTAAAACTCACAAGTGTTAATAAATAGACACATCACCATAGTTAACATATCCTCAAGAGGCAGCTAAGCACATGTCACGAAACACATGAGGAGTGTTGAATTATCCAATGCCCAACAATCTCACCCCCAACGCGAGCTGGGGGTGTTTTGAGCTCGAGACCTTTGGCTCTAATACCACTTGTTGGAATCACAATTGTCGTTACACCAAAACCCATAGGTGTTAGTAAATAGATACATCACAAGAATTAACGGATCTTTGAAAGGTGGTTAAGCACATGTTGTGAAACACACAGGGAGGGTTGTATTATCCAATACCCAACATTGTATACTATGTAATGCATGGACTTTATTAATATATTTATAAATAGCACAAAATCTTATGTCATATTCATCGTAATATAAGCATAAAAAAAACCATTTTACACCTATTACTTTTCTTTCTAATTTTATTTAAAAAATATAAATATAAATTTATTTATTTATGTTATAAATATAGGACTTAATTAATATATCTATAAATAGTACACAATATTATGTCACATTCATAGTAATATAAGCATAAAAAAACTACTTTACACCTATTACTTTTCTTTTTAATTTTATTTTAAAAATATAAATATAAATTTATTTATTTAAGTTATAAATATTCTTTGTAAAGTTACAACATCTCCTCAACTAAATTTATATGATAATTTCTATCCTTAATTTAGTAGCATCACTTGTGAATGCCCTCTATCATGTGATTAATATCCATTATCACTCTCATCGCTTATCAATACTTAATGGTTATCTTCCATGTAATGTGTCACAACCATTCCATGAGTCACGTATCCTTATATTATCACATTAACGAACACCTTACATGGTTGTGGGTATCATCATTACATTTTGATCTATTGTGTGGCCACTCAAGAACCATTGGTTTGGATTCTTTTGAGGGAGTGTTGTTGCGGGCGTGTTGTGGGAGTGTTGGGGAGTGTGAATGGGGTGTTCTGGAGCGTGAGGGAGTGCTGCTGCGGGTGTGTGAGTGTCGTTGGAGTGTGAGGGAGTGTGAGTGTCGTTGGGAGTGCTATTGGAGAGTGAGTGTCGTTGGTGTGTGAGGGGACTGTTGTTGAGTACTGAGTTATACTGTGGGAGGGTCCCTGCTTTGCTCTTTTCAGCAACGGGTGAGTGCGGAGGGTGAGGGGAGTGTTGCGTGAGGAGTGAGGTGAGTGTGTGATTTCCTTTCATGCCTTCCCATGGTTCGTTGGGGTACCTTCGCTTCTTAAGAGGTGAGTGATGGAGTGTGTGGCAGAAGGCTGAGGGTGAGAGGAATGTTACTGTAGATGAGAGGAGGTTGTGAGTGAGGGGAGACTAAGGAGGGCATGTGAGGGAGAGAGGAGTGTTGCAGAGAGGAGTCAGGGACTTCTAGGAGTGAGGTTGTGTGTAGGGAGCCCGAGTGAGGGGGGTCGAGGAGTGGCAACTAGGGGCTAGGTTAAGCGGTTAAAGGGGTTAGGTTGAGTGGCAACAGGTGCTACAAGTAAGGTCAGAGGACATTGCAAAGTGCTGCGAGAACATGTTTGCCACATTTTCACCCCTTTGTTGATTATTAAGACAAAAATTTTAACTTTCCCCCATTTTGTTGCATGATGGCACTGAGAAATCATTTTTAACTGCAATCGAGGTGGTAGGGAGCATCAAAGTATCATCTAAAACCACTCCCACTCTTGAAGTGGAGCAAGGAAATAGAAAACCAAAAGATCATAGAGCTGTGGTTAACCAATTTCCAATTGAAAACATATGCCCAAACAATCTTGGAATAGTAAAATGGACTGCAAACCGTTTTGAGACAATGAGAAGGCCTACAGAAATATATCATGACACATAATGGAAACCCCTTTTACTAGAGTTTCAGCAAGTTAACACAAGTAGCTCAAGTGATAAATGGATCTTTGTAAATGAGAAGCAATACCTAGGGATATTAAAGCACAGACAAGTTAGAAAAAGGAAACAGTTGCAGGAAAATAGACTCATCATGATTTTACTAAAAAAAAGTAACAAAAAACTACTATGTGGCAACAAATACAAGGTACCATACTATAGTGAACCAGACTGACCAGGGATGTAACAAAGACAAAAGGAAGGAGGCACTCTCATCCCGGGAAACATACAAGACAAAGCAAGTTAGAATTGAAACCTCTGCATTAAACAAAGGGAGTAGAGAGGAGGGACCTCAAAGCAACAAAGCTCTATACAGTCCCACAACCTCACCTTTGGTATGGTCTCCAAAACTTTATGTAAATGAGCTCATGAACATGAAAAAGAGGATTGAAATTTTGGAGGCAAAAGTAAAACAAGAAGACAACCAAATAAAGGAAATCACAAAAGATAGAGGGAGGATTGAAAGAGAGAACAAGTTGTTAAAAGAGCAGGTAAGAAGCCTACAAAACCAAATGGAGAAAGGGCAACAAGAGCTATTCAACTTAATAAAAAAAAAATGGAAATTAGAGCCAACGGGAGCAGCTAGCACAATTCGGATGGAAAAATTTTAGTCATTAATGGTAGACATGGAAATAAGAGAAAACAAGCTAACGAAGCAAATAAAAGAGGTTAAATCATGGGCGCAGGTAGTAAAAGAACTGACAAGTGAACAAAGGAAATTATAGCAAAACAAATCAAGAGGCAGATGAGAGAGGAAAAGGGCAGAGAATAAAAAGTGGTAAATATCATCATCAAAGGATTGAAGGACTTCGGGGAAAAAGAGAGAACGAATATTCTAGTAAGGAAATTTCTCAAGGATGAGTTGCATTGGACAGGGGGGATTCAACAGGCCAACAAGATAGGAAAGAATATCGGAGCAGGAAGGAATAGACATGTCAGAGTTACTTTAAGAAGCATAATGTTAGGTCCCTATAATACTAGTGTATTCCCTTATTATTATTATCATTGTAGCCTCTTATTGTTATTGTTGTGCCCATGTTGTACCCATATTGTTATTATTATGCCCCATAGAAGCCCACTATTGTTATTGTTGTGCCCTTACATTATTATTGTTATGTCGGCTCTGATTATATTGTGACCCCTTAGACTCATATATATAGAAAGGAGGTCTTATCATTTGTATATTCAAGAATTGTTCATTTGTGTAATGTTAATGAGGTTTCCCCCTCGAAGAGGCTACGTTTTAAGTCATTGATATATATCTTTCTTCTATTTTGTGAGTTGGTTGCATAACACGTAGAGGACAAGTCTAAGATCCTAAAGAATAGAGGGCTGCTTAAAGTCACTTGTATCTACTTAGACGAAGATTCTACATTCACCCAACAAGAAGAAAGGAGGAAATAATGGGAGAAAGTAAAATCAATAAGAGAGGCAGGAAAGTGGGCTTGGTTGAAAAATGAGAAAGCCCAAGTCATTGATAGATCAACACACAAGAAATAGGGATTCAAGGCCCCATAGGAGTACCTAAATTTGGTAAGTTTGAATCGCAAAGGTTACCCATGGAGAAGAGGACCAGGGTTGGGGCCCATAGTTGAGGATAAAGACATTATTTGCCTTATGGAAACACATGAGCATAATGGATGTAGAGTTCTAGACTTTGAAGGATACACTAAAATCTCTATTTGGAATGAAGAAACTAAATCAGGTAAAGGACATGGAGGAATAACAATCCTAATAAAATAAAGGTGGACCGAGATTATAAAATTGGAGAAAGAAGACCCAAATAAACAATTTATATGGCTGAAAATAACAGATATAGATGCAACAATATGGTTGGCTGCTTGTTATTTTGCTCCAAAAAGCTCAAAATTATACAAAAAAAGGAACCTAGATAGTGAAGACCCCTATGCAACGCTAAAAAGAGATATCTCAAACTTCAGTACTAAGGGAGAAATATTTCTAATTGTTGATTTCAATGTTAGAACAACAAATAATCAATCAATTCAGCTGGGCAGTGATATGAGGGAGGATAACAATCTATTATGGCTAAGAGAGAATGAAGAACACCCATGGAAGAGGACATCACAAGATGAGAAAGGGAAGGTTTCTCACTTTGGAGCAGAATTATTAGGCCTTTGTACCCTAAATGACATGGTTATATGTAATGGCATGAAAAATTGGTCGAGGTCCAATAGTATCACTTGTAAAACATACAATGGGCAAAGCACAGTAGACTATGTTATATGTTCTCAAAGAGCTATGCCCAAGTTGTTGAACTTTAGTATTGAGTGTTTCCCTATAGAGCTAGACTCTAACCATTTGCCTCTCCTTATTAAGCTTGGCATGAATACGGAATGTCAAAAGGGGGAACATACTCAACACTCACACAAGAAAGTTCATGATCAAGGGAGAATTATCCTAAATCAAGAAAATCAAGATCTCTTCAGGTCCGCTCTTAAAGAACACCTTTAGTTGGCCAAAAACAACAATAGGGGCTACGAGGATAATGGAAGAGATAAAAGATATATTTGCAGTAGTATGTTGATTCCCTTAATACACAAAGCCTTAATTGTATGCAAGAGATCTAAGTCTATGAAGAGGATCTCAAATACCTTCCCAGCTAATCCTTGGTATGACAAGGAGTGGAAGGAGGCGAAAAGATACCTCAAAGAAAAGTCAAGTAAAGAAAACAAGATTATATATAAGCAATTGATCAAATAAAATAAAGCTATGTGAGTGCAAGGAGGAGATAATGATTTCTTTGGGAAAACATAATCCTAAAGGTTTCTGGAAGGAACTACAACACAAGAAAAAACAAATAGAAAGCAATATCACAAATGCCCAATGGTTAGACTACGAAAAAATTCTATATGAGTGGACGAATGAGAAAAGTAAGCCTCCCATAATTGTCTCCTCAACAAAGCTATTTTAGGTTGGGGATATTGAGCAAGGTATAAAGAAACTAGCAAATAGTAAAGCGCAAGACATTGATAGTATGCAGGAATTTTTTTTAAAATGGGGTGTGAAGTTTCTTGATTAGTTGCTCAAGTTTGTGCTAAAAAATCAAATTTCATAGAATGGAATGGAAACTATATGGTTGTATAGATCTCGGAAATCTGAATCCAACACAACTCATTTCATTGAAAACGGAGTTCAAATGCTCCCGGAAATGAGTTCTGATCAGTTTGCTAAAGAGGCAAAATAAGTGCACAATCAACAAGTTCAAGTCTCTTCATCAAATTGGGAGGTGCCAAGTGTCAGTTTGTCGTTGGTCCCACAAATCGGCCCATTGCATTGCATCGGCATAAGTTTTATGTTAAAAATCAGCCCTTGGTCCCACCAAGATGCGATATGCGATATCGCATGGATCACATCACAAAATCGCATCGCAGCAGGAAGTCTTGTTAAGAATGACCATGCCCATGCCGATAGCAAAACACCGATGAAACTGGATGCGAAAAGAGAATAGGTTGCAATGTATGGAATGTTTGGGTCCCACGCCGATTGTGACAAGCCGATATATACCAGATGTGAAATTGTTATGAACCGTGGTGCATAAATCGTTAAGTCCGCCATCGCAAATTGCTCATCGTAGTTTCAAAAGTGTGGCGTATTATGTGCACCCATTTCTCCGTCGATAACCAATTGTGATTTCAATTTCCGAACCCGCTGGGAAGCATGGCTCTTGTGGCCGAAATGTGGCAAATTTGGTAGATTTCAGGCCAAATTTTATGGTTAGTGGCTGGAAAAGGGGGATTTGTTGAGCAAATTGTGGGAGAACTGGGAGAGGTCATAACTTCTTTAGTTCTTATCCAAATTAGGTGGAAAAAGAGACAATTATAGTAAATTTTTCTATTCTAAACTCATTGAGACAGGTTTCAGAGGCATTTGAGCATTGTAAACACACTTTTGTTATACTTTTGAGCATAATAGAGAGGCCCAAGCATTGGAAGCTGGACCAAGGAGATATAGCCCAAGATTGGTGAACTCCTCATCAAATCTCTGTGTTGTGTGTTGTATTTTGATATTCTTTGTTGTTATTTTGTTGTTGTTCAACATATATTTTATGTTAAATTGTGTATAACATTTACATAAGAAACTCTCATGGGAATCAATTAATTAAGAAAAAATGGTGAATCCTCAAGCACTTGATAAGCAAATGATAAGAATCTTGGGTTTTATTCTGAATGGGGAATTAGCACAGCATTACTAATATGCTCCATTTCAGATCAAGTTGGTATCGGAGCACTGGTTTTTGCTTACTATATTTGCTTGTGCAAAGAAGGAGTATTGTTTGCTAGTTTTGTGTCATGCTAACAAGGTTAAAACTCAAAAGAGGTGAAGGAAAGTTGGTTGGAAGCCCTGAAGTTGGGTCAAGGGGAAGAAGAGCAAGGTTGCCACAATCTCCAACACCAGTTCATCCTCACATTGTAGTTGAGACTCCAGAGATCATGTCTCATGAAGGAGAACCTACAAACATGACAAAAGATGAGAAGACCTTCAGAAAGGCTTTCTTTGATATGATAAAGATGGTGAAGATCCTCTATGAAGAGAGGAATAGCAGGTTGCAAGGAGAAAGTTCCAAACCTCCCAAAGGAGAAGGCTCTTCAGGAGGAGGTAATGGAAAATGAGGTAATGGGAATGGAGACAAACCTCCACCCTCTCCACCATCTTATTCATCTTCTTGTTCATAAGCATATTCACACTCTTCCACTAATAAAATCTTACTCATACTCATCATCATTCTTCAAAATGAGCTAGAAAATCACCTCTACTTAAACTAGATGTTAAATTCGAGTTGCCTGTGTATAATGGTGAAGTGAATGCAGAGAAGCTTGATAATTGGATTCGTCAGTTAGAGGTGTATTATAGAATTCAGGACCCTCAAGAGGATGATATCAAAATTCATTTGGATTCATTGAGAATGGAGGGTGAGACACTCATTTGGTGGGAAGCAAGGACTCAAGATGAGATCAAAAAACATGGTAAGATCTCTATTACTTGGTCTAATTTCATTGCTACTATAAAATGACAATTCTACCCTTTAGCTCATATGCAAAAAGCTATAATGAATTGGAAAAAATTTTAAAAGGTAAAAATGTGCAAGAGTATACTCAAGAGTTTAGGAGAAGAGCTCTTATGCTAGGAGTAGACTTGCAATCACAAGATACTTTGCTGAAATACATAGGAGGTTTGCATAGATTTCTTCAACACACCATTATTATGTTTAATCCCACGAATCTTGATGAGGTCTGTGTTCAAGCTACACATCTCAAAGCAAGAGGGAAAAATGTACAAGAAGGTAAGAAGAAGCCATTCTAGAGTGGTGAAAAAGGAAAGAAATCTAAAGGAAAGCAGAAGAAAAAGGCTTCTGTTAAGAAAGAAGGGGAGAAACCCGTGTGCAAGAATTATTCCAAAGAGAGCCATGATGAAGTGCATTGCTAGAAGCTTCATCCTGAATTAAGACCGAATAAATTTAACAATAAAGGGAAACATAAGACAAACATTGTTGTACAACAAGACTTGGGTTCCGACTCAGGTGATGAAACAAAGGTTGCAACCATAATCACTAAAGGAAAAGCCATGGAAAAAACAAGTAAAGAGGAAGTCGTGGCAAGCAGTGCAGCAAATAACTCCAATAACGTTTCAAATGAAGAAAACAGAATTGAGTTATCCCATATCAGAGTTATTTCCAAACAAACCAAGATTGATACGTTGTTTGACTGTGGATCCTAGACAAATTTAATTTCTACATACTTGGTCAAGAAGTTGAATATGGAAACTGTGCCTCATCATAAACCGTATCCGTTGGGTTGGATAACCAAGGATGCAAATATTCAAGTCACAAGGAAATGTGTTTTCAGGGTTGCTTTTACTACCAATTTCGTTGATGAAGTCGAATTAGATGTAGTGCCGCTGGATTTCTGGAATTGGGTTGGGAAGCCCATATATGTATGACTGGAAAGTCATTTTCCATAGATTTGAGAATAAATATCATGTGTTCAAAGATGGAGTGGAGTATATTGTGAGACCCCATCATAGAAAGCTTAATCTGTCTTTAGCAAGCGCAGGGCAAATGAAGTGATTGGTCAATTCCAGCAAGAATCTCGTGCTCCTTATGATCAAGCAAAAGAATGACACAGAGCATGAATCCTTTGCAGGTTGTGACGTGAAGCTGAAAGATGAATTGGTTGATGTGGTCAATCAATATGGAGATGTGTTTCAAGAACCAAAGGGATTGCCACCAAAAACGGCAATTCAACACGAAATTCAGCTACAACAAGACTGCCCACTCTCAAATATCGGTATTTATCGAATGTCAATTCTGGAAAGTTTAGAAATTAAGAAACAAGTCTAGGAATTGTTAGATAAAGGTGTAATTCGTCCCTCTACTTCGCCATGTGGTTCACCAATTGTTTTGGTACCCAAGAAAGATGGAACCTGGCGCATGTGTGTAGATTATTGAGATTTGAATAAAATTACCATAAAGAATCGATACCCACTGCCCAAAATAGATGATTTGCTAGATCAGTTGAAGAATGCAAAATATTTCACTAAATTAGACTTGAGAAGTGGATATCATCAAGTTAGAATAGCTGAGGAGGATATTTGGAAAACTGCTTTTAAAACCAAACAGGGATTGTTTGAGTGGTTGGTTATGCCTTTTGGTCTTTGCAACGCTCCAGCTACATTCATGAGAGTAGTGAATGATGTTTTAAGATCATTCCTTGATGCGTTTGTAACTGTCTATTTAGATGATATTTTGATATTCAACAAATCACGAGAAGAGCATGTCAAGCATGTGAGGAAAGTGTTAGATGTCTTGAAAAAAGAACAGTTATTTTTGAAGATGTCTAAATGTGAATTCGGGAAAACTTCCTAAGTGTATTCGGGCCACATAGTTGGAGGAGGTGCGCTGAAGATTGACCCCTCTAAAGTTCGGTCATTGTGAATTGGCCAATACCCAAATTAGTCACAGAAATAAGGAGTTTTTGTTAAAATTTGGGTACCAGAGGACAAGTGGTTCCCTAAGGCTTTGATCTTTAGCCTAGGGAAAAGTGTCCAAATTTATTTTTTACTTTTCTCCTAAAGTGACTTTATAAGTGGTAAAGTCAATTTAATATAAAAGTGACTTTATAAGTGGTAAAGTTACATTCTAATTTAAAAGTGACTTTATAAGTCGTAAAGTTACATTCTAATTTAAATGTGACTTTATTAAAGTGAATGAAGAATTAGAAAGTGAAAAGGTGACTATGAAATAAAAGGCTAAGTGGGTCTTTGTTTAAGTGGGTGAGTTAAAAAATAGAAAGTGAGAATAAAAAGCACATTTAGTCTCATCTTTAGATTTAAATGAGTTTCAACCATTAGATCTTAGGATAACCCAAAAGGTCATTTAGAGAATAAAAGGAGAAGAGAAGAGGAAAAGATCAATTCATTCTTTCATAAGAATTTGAGAGAAAGAGAAGAGAGAGCAAGGAGGAAATTTCTGAGCAGTGAAGGAGAGCAGTAAGAAAACATTTCAGTGAATCTGGGCAACATCATTTATTGGCATGCATCCCAAGGAAAAACCATATAGCAGGAGAAAGGCATAGAAATCGAGGAAAATGGACAACAAGTTCTGGGCACATTTTTCGAGGCTAGTCGTACAACATTTAATGTTGTTTTATTGCTGTAAATTATTTTGTTTTGACTATTTTCTGATTGGCTCAATTTTTGAGGTGGAGTTCAAGCATGGAAATCGAGATAAGTTGTAATTTGTGGTTGCTGGAATTTTTACCGTGTATTTCAATTTCTCTGTAAAAGCATTTTCATAAATAAAGAAGAGCTCTCAAACTGGTTTTCCCCAAGAGTTGTAGGGGGTTTTTCCAGGGTTACATTGACAAAAAATCACTGTGTTATTTTCTGTGCGTGGCTGTCATAATTTTGCTGTGTTTTATTTCTGCAATTTCAGCAGTTGTGAAATCTCTAAATTTGTGTTTTCAAAAAAACATTATCATTTCCAGATTTTAGAATTTTTATCATGCTTGGATTTAAAACTAAATGCATGTAGTGATAAGGAAAATTGATAAATGGAGTGGGGGTTGAAATTCTTCATGGTATCGCAACTTGGTTGGCTGAAAAGTGCAGTTTGGGACAACAAAGTGAAAATTACAGCAAGCTGATTTTTACACAGAAAACAAAAACCTTTACCACAGATTTGAAAATTTTAGTTTGGTAGGACAATGAAACATGTCTTTGGGTTTAAGAGTTGAAGACAGGTTGGATGGGCAGAACAACTACAGTGCATGGAAGGAGAGAATCCAGAGCATCTTTGAGGAAGCAGAAATCTGGGGCATTATGGTAAATACCACACAGAACCCAGTAGCAGTACCTGCTGACCCTGTACAGTTAGCAGAGTTTAACAAAAAGAATTATAAGGCAAAAATATTGATTCTGGAAGGAATCAAAGACCATGTCATTCCTCATGTGAGAGGAAATACTTATGCACATGAGATGTGGACAGCCTTAACCAGTCTTTACTGGAGCTCAAATGAAAACAGAAAAATGGTCCTAAAGGAGAAACTGAAGGCCATTAAAATGGCTAAGACTGACAGTGCTACAACATATCTCACAAAGATCACTTCAGTGAGAGATGAGTTGACAGTCGTAGGTGAGATCATTGCACCCACTGAGTTGGTGAGAATTACTTTGAATGGTCTTCCCAAGACTTGGGAGAATTTTGTGGATGACATTGTTGCACGGGAAAACCTTCCCAATTGGGAGAGGTTGTGGGATGATTGCATTCAGAATGAGATCAGAAAGAATCATCTTGGGGCAGCGAAATAGGTGGAGGAGGATGACAATGTGGCATTATTAGCAAGAGGCAAGAAGGGCAGAGCAAAGAAGCAAGCTTCCAATAGTGGAGGCAAAAGCAAAGGTAAGGGCAAGCAGCAGAACAAGGAGAAGGACTATTCCAAAGTCAAATGTTGGAACTGTCAAAAGTTGGGACACTATGTTGTTGTGTGTCCGGAGAAGAAGAACAAGAAAGGGAAAGACAAACCCATGGCAGCTTCTGCAGAGATAAAGAGCTTCTCAAAGAGATTTGATCGGGAGTTTGGGTTCATAGCTTGTGAGGCCACTAGTGCAGGATCACCTATCATACAGGTTTAGAGGGATTGTGCATTCCCCGCTACTAGCAGAGCATCTTCTAACATTTGGTATGTTGACAGTGACACTTCCCGCCACATGACAAGAATCAAAGAGTACTTCTAAGAGCTTTCAGAGGGTGATACTGATATGGAGGTAGTACTTGGTGATGATAGCATTATTAGAGCAATCGGTATGGTGACATTTGATAGGGGACCCAAACCTCCCTTGAAAGTGTCAGATGTTCTATATGCACCTGGAATGAAAAAGAACCTGATATCTGTCTCAACACTTGAGGATAGAGGGTATGATGTGTTATTCAGGAGAGGGCAGGTGCTTATATATCCTAGGGGAACTCTAGCTTCTTTAGCTAGAGAGATTGGTGTGCGCCATGCCAAGGTGTACAAGTTCTCATTCTAGCCCCTGATGGCATTGAGTAGTAGCTCCCAAGACAAGACCGACAATAGATCTAGCAGTTTAGAGTTGTGTGAGATTTGGCACCGCAGGATGGGGCACATGTATCATGGGGCCTTGAGTACATTGCAGATGATCACCACTGGTGTGCCAGATTTTAGTTCTGATCACCTTGATGTATGCAGAGGATGTGCTATGGGGAAGTTTGCAAGATCCCCTTTCCCAGCAGTGACAGCAGAGCGACCGGGATCCTTGACTTGATACATACCGATGTGAGTGGTTAGATGTCTCATGTATCATTGAGTGGCTATGAGTACTATGTTTTATTCATTGATGACCACTCCAGGAAGACCTGGATTTATTTCTTGAAGACCAAGAGTGAGGTATTCAAGCAGTTTCAAGAGTTCAAAGCTCTTGTGGAGACCCAGACAGGTAGGAAGATCAAGGTCCTCAGGTCGAACAATGGAGGGGAGTATACCCTTGGTGAGTTTATTGATTTTTGTGTAGAGGCAGGCATAAGGAGGGAGTTCACAGTTCCTTACTAACCCCAACAGAATGGGGTTGTAGAGAGGAAGAACAGATCCATTGCAGGGGCTGCCAAAGCCATGCTTCATGATCAAGGGTTACCTTTATTTTTGTGGGCAAAGGCCTGCAACACTGTTGTGTACTTGTAGAATAGGAGTCCACATCATGCCTTGGGGAATGTGACTCTGGAGGAGGCTTTTTCTGGGAAGAAGCCTGATGTTGGGAACTTTCGTATCTTTGGGTGCCTTACATATTCCTATGTCCCCAAGGAGAACAGGACCAAGCTAGAGCCCGCTGCAGACAAGGGCATCTTTGTGGGTTATAGCGAAACCTCGAAAGCTTATCGGATTTATATTCCTGCGCAGAGGAAAGTGGTTGTCAGGCGGAATGTGAAGTTCGAGGAGGAGAGAGCTTTCAGGAGGTCATGGGAGTTAGAGTATCCAGAGTCACTAGACCCTCAGGAGCAGTTGAGTCAGTCACAGGGATCCAGTGGTCAGGGATCAGGAGGTACATCGATTACAGTGTCAAGTCCATCAGTGAGCAGTGGCTCTCAGAGTCAGGTGGGTAGTTCTTCGGGTAGCATCCAGGGCAGTCCACAGAGCATTTCACAGGGTAGTCCACAAATGGACAGTTCACACAGTACTTCAGCGTCTACAAGCACAGATTCAGGCATGAGCTCAGTTGGCAAGCCTTCAAGAGTTCAGGCTTCTGATGATAATGAGGATTCTTTCACTCCGGTGGGAGAAATATGCTCAGGGAAGAGGAAGCCCAAGTGGCTTCAAGATACCTTACGCGAGGCCACATAAGTTGTTGGGCCAAAGAGACAAGTTAGAGAGAGTAAACCACCTGAGCGGTTCTATAGTTACATGGCATTGGTAACAAGCATTGTTGACTCTGAGCCTTCTAGTTATGAGGAGGCAGCTAGCCAGACGGTCTGGAGAGAGGCCATGATGGAGGAGTATTCTTCTATTATGAAGAACGATGTTTGGGAGGTAGTGTCGAGGCTTGAAGGTAAATCAGTTGTTACTTCTAGATGGCTCTACAAGATAAAGCATGCTGCAGATGGCAGCATCGAGAAGTTCAAGGCTCGATTTGTGGCGAGAGGGTTCTCACAGGTCGAGGGAGTTGACTATGAGGAGACCTTCACTCCCGTAGCTTAGTATACATCTATTCACTCCATTATATCGATTGCAGTAGCGATGGATTGGAAGATCCACCAGATGGATGTGAAGACCGCGTTTCTCAATGGCTTCATTCAAGAGGAGGTTTATATTGAGAAGCTGCAGGGCTTTGAGGTGCATGGGAAGGAGTCCCATGTATGCAGATTGAAAAAGGCACTCTATGGCCTAAAGCAAGCTCCTAGAGCTTGGTACTTGAGAATTGATACATACTTGCAGCAATTGGGTTTCACAAAGAGTGAGGTTGATCCAAACCTATACTTCATTATGGTGGGTGAGGAGCCTCTCATTCTGGTGTTGTATGTTGATGACTTGATCATTAGTGGTGCAGAGAGACTTATTGAGGGTTGCAAAAGAGATCTTGCTTCAGAGTTTGAGATGAAGGATATCGGCTTGATGCATTATTTTCTAGGATTGGAGGTGTGGGAGGAGGAGGGGCATTTCTTCTTGGGACAAGGGAAGCACATTGTGGATATTCTTAGCAGATTTCACATGGAGGACTGCAAACCCATGTCTACACCTATGATAATTAACTGGAAGAAGCTTCATGCTTCTGATTCAAAGTTGGTGGATCCTACTCTATATAGACAGTTGATTGATTGTTTGATGCATTTGGTTAACACTTGACCGGATATATGTTTTGCAATTAACACTATGAGTCAGTTCATGTGTGAGCCCAAGAGAGTGCACTGGGTGGCTGCAAAACAACTTCTTCGTTACTTGCAGGGGACTGTGGATTTTGGTTTGGATTATAGACAAGGTGATGTAGTGAGATTGGCAGGGTACACAGATTCAGATTGGGCAGGTTGTGATTCAAATAGGAAGAGTACTTCCAGATGTTGTTTTGGGTTGGGTTTGGAAGTTGTGTCGTGGATCAGCCGGAAATAACAGTCAGTTGCATTGAGTTCAGCTGAGGCAGAGTATATGGCTTCTAGTTTGGCTAGTTGTGAGGCCATATGGCTTTGCAAGATTTTGTTTGGTCTATTTGGTCAGGCATTAAGACCTTCAGTAATTCACTGTGATAATCAGAGTTGCATAAAACTCACGGAGAATCTAGTTTTTCATGACAGGTCAAAGCATATTGAGATCAAGTATCACTTCATTAGAGACTATGTCCAAAAGGGAGTTGTCAAGCTTGAGCACATTTCCACAAATGAGCAGGCAACGAACATTTTCGTCAAAGCCTTACCACGGGGCAAGCATGTATACTTCAGAGACAAGATGGGAGTGGTGAGGAACACTTTCCTCGGTAAGAGGGAGTGTTAAAATTTGGGTACCAGAGGACAAGTGGTTCCCTAAGGCTTTGATCTTTGGCCTATGGGAAAAGTGTCCAATTTTATTTTTTACTTTTCTCCTAAAGTGACTTTATAAGTGGTAAAGTCAATTTAATTTAAAAGTGACTTTATAAGTGGTAAAGTTATATTCTAATTTAAAAGTGACTTTATAAGTGGTAAAGTTACATTCTAATTTAAATGTGACTTTATTAAAGTGAATGAAGAATTAGAAAGTGAAAAAGTGACTATGGAAATAAAAGACTAAGTGGGTCCTTGTTTAAGTGGGTGAGTTAAAAAATAGAAAGTGAGAATAAAATGCACATTTATTCTCATCCCTAGATCTAAATGAATCTCAGCCATTAAATCTTAGGGTAACCCAAAAGGTCATTTAGAGAATAAAAGGAGAAGAGAAGAGGAAAAGATCAATTCATTCTTTCATAAGCATTTGAGAGAAAGAGAAGAGAGAGCAAGGAGAAAATTTCTGAGCAGTGAAGGAAAGTAGCAAGAAGACATTTCAACAAATCTGGGCAGCAACATTTATTGGCACACATCCCAAGGAAAACCGTACAGCAGGAGAAAGGCATAGAAATCGAGGAAGAGGGACAACAAGTTCTGGGCACATTTTTAGAGGCTTTTCATACAACATTTAGTGTTGTTTTGTTGTTGTAAAAATTTCTATTTTGGCTATTTGCTGATTGGCATGATTTTCGAGGTGGAGTTCAAGCACATAAATCGAGATAAGTTGTAATTTGTGGTTGCTGGAATTTTTACTGTGTATTTCAGTTTCTCTGTAAAGTATTTTCAGAAATAAAGAAGAGCTCTCAAACTGGTTTTCCCCAAGAGTTGTAGGGGGTTTTTCCAGGGTCACATTGACCAAAAATCACTGTGTTATTTTCTATGCGTGGCTGTCATAATTTTGCTTTGTTTTATTTCTGCAATTTCAGCAGTTGTGAAATCTCTAAATTTGTGTTTTTAGAAAAATATTATGATTTCTAGATTTTAGAATTTTTATCATGCTTGGATATAAAACTAAATGCATGGAGTGATAAGGAAAACTGATAACCGGAGTGGGGGTTGAAATTTCTTCAGTTTTCTGGGAGCAGCGTAGTATTGGAGGAAGTTCACTGTCAATTTCTCTTCCATAGCAACTCCACTACATGCTTTGACCAACGTGAAGGTTATCTTCCAGTGGGGAGGCAAACAACAAAAATCATTTGATGCTTTAAAACAAAAGATCAGTTCAACCCCAGTTTTAGCATTACCGGATTTGAAACAACCATTTGAAATACAAACAGGTACAAGTTACTATGCCATTGGTGCAGTTCTTTAACAACATGGTAAGCCCATTTCATTTCATTCTGAGATTTTTAATGGTGTTGTTATTAACTATCCTACATATGATAAAGAGCTTTACGCATTGGTGCAAAGTGTGAAGAAATGGAAGCATTACTTAATGGGAAAATAAACCATTATTTACACCGATCATCAACCTTTGCAATATTTGCAATCTCAAACAAAATTGCAGCAATCAAGACACTTTTGTTGGATGGGATTCTTATAATAATTCCACTTGGTAATCAAGTACAAGAAAGGTATTTATAACAAAGTTGTTGATATGCTTTCTAGACTGGTTGTTAATGTAGCCATTTTACTCAAGAATCATTCTGTTTTGCTTGAAAGTTGTGTTGAGCAATATGCACATGATGCTGACTTTCAAGAGGTATATTCAAACTTGAACCAAGGCCACCAAGTTGAGGAATTAGACTACCATGTACATGATAATCTGTTGTATCATTTTGGAAAACTTTGTGTTCCACAGGGAGAGAGAGTAAATGTCACAAGGGAAGCGCACACTTCTCTTATTGCTAGACATTTCGGTGTAAGTAAAACAATGGAAAATCTTCAGAGGTATTTTTACTGGCCTCATATGCTTGAAAGTGTGTCACATTTTATCAGAGGTTGTTCATTGTGTGCAGTCAGTAAGCCTAGTAATAGGAAACTAGGATTGTACACACCACTTCCAGTGCCTTCACATCCATGGGAGAGTGTTTCTATGGATTTTGTAGGAGGTCTTCCTTTATCAAGAAAAGGTCATGATTATTTGTACGTAGTTGTGGATAGGTTCAACAAGATGTGCATATTAATGCCTTGTAAAAAACAAATTACAGCTGAACAAACAGCTCAAATTTTCTTTCAAAATGTATGGGTTCATTTTGGATTAACTACTTCTATTGTAAGTGACATTGATTCCCGATTTGTTGGGAATTTTTGGTCAAATTTATGGAACTTGATGGACACCAAGTTGAAGAAAAGTACAACCTTCCATCCGCAAACAGATGGTCAAACTGAAGTGGTTAACAGGACAATTATTCATTTGCTAAGAGGATATTGCAACAAACATCCTAAGTTGTGGGATGAACAATTGCATTATATTTAGCATGCTTACAACTGAGCAAAACACTCTTCTACTCTAACTTCACCTTTTGAGGCATGTCTTGGTTATTTTCCTAAATCGCCTTTGGATTTCATCTTTGAGAAAGATGTAGCTGTAGATGGACATAGCGAAATAGACAGAGCAAATAAATTCATTGAGTAAATTCAGTGGATTCACCAAACAGTTCAAGTCTCTTTAACCAATCGGGAGGCGCCAAGTGTCACTCTATCGCTAGTCCCGCAAATTGGCCCATCGCATTGCATTGGCATAAGTTTTCTGTTAAAAATCGCCCCCCGGTCCCACTGAGATGCGATATGCGATATCACATGGATTGCATCGCAGCAAGAAGTCTTGTTAAGAATCACCCTGCTTGTGTCGATAGCGAAACGTCGATGGAACTAGATGCGAAAAGAGAATAGGCTGCAATGTATGGAATGTTCGGGTCTCGCGCTGATTGCGACAAACCGGTATATAACGGACGCAAAATTGTTATGAACCGTGGTGCATAAATCGTTAAGTCCGCCATCGCAGTTTCAAAAGTGTGGCATATTATACGCGCCCATTTCTCCGCCGATAGCCGATTGCAATTGCAATTTCCGAACCTGCTGGGAAGTATGGCTCCGGTGGCCGAAATGTGGCAAATTTGGCGGATTTCAGGCCGAATTTGATGGTTAGTGGCTGGAAAAGGGGAATTTGTTGAGCAAATTGTGGGAGAACTGGGAGAGGTCATAACTTCTTCAGTTCTTATCCAAATTAGGTGGAAAAAGAGACAATTCTAGCAATTTTTGCTATTCTGAATTCATCGAGATAGGTTTCAGAGGCATTTGCGCATTGTAAACACACTTTTATTGTAATTTTGAGCATAATAGAGAGGCCCAAGCATTGGAAGCTGGACACAGAGACGTAGCCCAAGAGGGGTGAACTCCTCATCAAATCTCTGTGTTTTGTGTTGTATTTTGATGTTCTTTGTTGTTATTTTGCTGTTGTTCATCATATATTTTATGTTAAATTGTGTATAACATTCATAAGAAACTCTCATGGGAATTAGTTAATTAAGAAAAAATGGTAAATCCTTAAGCACTTGATAAGCAAATGATAAGCATATTGGGTTTTATTTTGAATGGGGAATTAGTACAACATTACTAATCTACTCCATTTCAGATCATTTCTAGCCCCACACATCAAGGAGATCTTTAACAGAGTCAATCAAGGTAGCTTTCTGCGAGAATGGACAACTAGTGTTGTTATACCTCTTCACAAAACCAGAGACATCAATAACCCATCTAACTACCATACTATTATGATCAACCCTCTTCTTGGAAAACTTTTTGGGAGCATGCTAGAGAAAAAAATCAACGAGTGGGCAGAAAAAGAGGGAAAAAGAGCAAAGGGGCAAGTTGGTTTTAGGCCTAAGCATTCTACCATTGATCATTGCATCACTCTAAGGCATCTCATTGAAAAAGTTTGGGATAACCAAGGTGGGGAAGCATTTTGTTGCTTTGTTGACTTCAAAAAAGCCTTTGATATTGTCCCTAGAGATAAGCTATGGCACAGAATGGAAGAGCTAGGGGTCCCAAAGGAATATAGAGTGGTTGTTCATAAGCTATATGAGTGCATTAGAGCCAAAATCAGAACGAAGGAGGGTATGTCTAAATGCTTTGGCAGTGACATAGGAGTCAAACAGGGATGTCCTCTTTCCCCCACATTGTTTGGTTTATATATTGATAAGCTTGAAGAATGGATAAGCAATATCGAAGGAGAAGGCATCCAATTAGCAAGATATGTGGTGAAACTGCTTTTATATGCAAATGACCTTATCCTTATTTCTAAATCCGTGATAGGTTTGAGAAAGCACTTGAAAGCTCTGGAACTCTTTTGTCAAGATGCGGGAATGCAAGTAAATATCAACAAAACTAAAGTCATGATTTTCTCCCTGAAAAAAAAGAAACATTACTTTACTTTTCTCTTTGAGGGAAACCCCTTGGAGGTTGTAGATGAGTACAAATATCTAGGAATTGAGTTCCACTACAGGCTCAGCTGGGAGACATGTAGATCAAAGAGAATCCAAGGAGGGTGGAAAGCTTCTTACCTTCTTCAAAACAGGTGTAGACAAGCATAATTATGGGATTGGAAGACTAAGAAAACCCTCTTTGGTTTATTAATGGTGCCAATTATCCTCTATGGTTGCGAGATATGGGAGAGGAACATGTCAAGCTTCAAATGGTGGCAAATAGAAAGAATCCAAAAACATCTAATCACAAGTAGCCTCAAAGTCAAAGCAATGGTACCATATGATATACTTTTAGTTGAGGCTGGTATGTTTCCAATTGAGGCTTCAATGATCATTCATTTGCTAAGTTACCTAAAGAAGGTTGAAAATATGGATAAGCACCGATGGCCCAAGTTGGTTGTCAAAGAAGAGCTAAGTCGTCAGAAAAAGACGTGGATGAAGCAAAATAAAAAGTGGTTAGGCAAATGGGACATAAATCTGCATCACTGTCCTCACGCTAAGGAGGAGATAAAAAAGTCGGTGTTAGAAAAATTTAGGCCTGCGATGTGGACAAAACAAGTAGGCAAGAAAAACATATTATGTCAAAGAATTTAACCTTGTGTGGAGGCTAAAATATTAATTGCGCAGTTGAGGACTAGTTCCCATAATCTAATGTGTGAAACGGGGAGATGAGCGACCCCTAAAAAAGAGTGGAAAGAAAGAACTTGCATTTTTTGCAACATAGGAGCAGTGGAAACAAAATGACATTATATCAAAGAATGCGTAGCATATGAAGATATTCATTGTCAGTTTGATAATAGTATAAAGTTGTACAATCTCAGTGAGCTTTTTGAGAAAAAAAGACTTCACAAAATAGCGAATTTCGTACTCCAAATTCACAACAACAAAATTAACATGGAAAAGAATCTAAATATGATCTAAATTATTAGGTCCGTCCATCCCTCCCTCGTAATATGTCACAACCATTCCTTGAGTCACATATCCTCATATTATCACATTGACAAACACCTTACATGGTTGTGGGTATCATCCTCCCTTACTTTTATCGTTGGATTTCGTTCTCAATTAGTAATTTCTGTAAATGTTTACGCGTCCTTGCAGATTTATGGGGTGGGAACCAAATAATACGCTATAAGAAATGACGTGTCATATGAACAAGCCGACTTCACTCATGCATGGATGCGTAAAGCATTCGTACCATGAAGAGTATATTTGATTATTGCAACAAGGAGTTGGCCCGGGTTATTCCACCATGACGAACGACTGAATGTCTGTGCAGATAGTCTTGTCATGGCGAATTCTGGTAAGCATTCCATCGCACACTCCATTCATTGCGCTATTCATTGAACTTTAGCGTCTATTTATTTAAAACCTACATATTTCTTCAAACCCCGAAGAGATCAGTATCCAGATGATAACAATGATACAACGAGAAACAAATTCAGGTTAAGATGCCCTTATATTATTAATCCTCTCAGGTAGGTCTTATATTTACAAATACGTTGCTATGTGTACTGAATTTTTGAATTGTAGTTACAGAAGGCCGAATTTTACTACCATTGTATTGGGGCTCTGCTTATTTGTAAATTGAGCTGCAAGATGGCTAAACCAGACAGGTTTTGATTAATTGAAAAGATTACACTAATTGTTTTGCAATCACGCGTGGTGTGAAAGTATCGTGTGCGAGTCTTCCATATATCTGCAGTCCCAGTCATCCTTGACAGAGCCGAGCGTTTTTAATCCATAGTTTTGAACAATTTGGGTTTTGTTGGGGACAATTTGGTTCGTTTTAGACAATTATGGGTTTTGTTGGGGACAATTTGATTCGTTTTTGTTATTTTTCGTATGTCCAAGGGTGTTTTTTCTCGGTTCTCTGTTTAGATTTTTTGTTGGAAGTTTGAGAAATGCTCTGGACCTGCACCACGTAGAGTAGTCTTCTTTTGGCTTAGGTGTTAGTTATTCTGCCAAAATTGCCGAGGACTTACACCTGGACTCATTCATTCAAAAATCATGCCATTCGGGTGGGTTAAGCCACAGCAAGGATGGATACTTGGTGTATGACCCAATATTTGTCTTCGCAAGTGAACCAAATTCCCATTGGCATTTTAGATCAATTCTCGAATTTCAAGTTTTTTCAATTTCCCCAAAAACATTTGTGCATGAATCTGGAAGGACTTCGGGTTTGCTTTCATCTCAGAATTCTTCAAGAATTCAGATCCCTATTTTATTCCTTAACATGGTTAGGAGCATGATATCATCAGCAATGACTGATGTGCTGGATTCTACTCCTAGATAGCGATGTTTTATGACCTCCAAGCTATTCCTTCTGTTTGAAGGGCTCACCAAATGTAACCTGCTTCAAAACTCTGAAATCATAAATGTTTCTTACACGTGCTGTTTCTCTTAAGTATTAAAGCTACCAGTTCTTTTAAAAACAGTTTGTACAGTAGAAACGCTAGCCATAAAATAAAATGTGCTATATACACTAGTATTCTGATGCTTTTGAATAGCAAATTTTAAGTGCAGGCTTTCATTGGAAGGGAGAAATATTTGCAATCCTTTTGTATTCCATAGAATGGCATTGAAGTCTTAAAAATAATTAACATCCGCAAGATTTCTACTTCTCTACCTTAGGATATTTTTCCAACGCGGGTCCTGGCTAGAGAAGTCCGATTCTGTTCTCAAGGGGATCAATTGCCCTCCACCTTTCAACGTCTAATTCTCTTTTAAATATATCCATTAGCCATAGGGAAGAAATTAAAGATCTTAAACGACAATCTACTGAACCATTATAACTGGTATAGTGGACTACTTGCGCTGTATCCTTGTCTGCTAAGGTAAAGTAGTATATTCCAAAAGTTTTACTATTTCTTCTATTGTGGTCATCGTTTGCAGCAGGAGCCAGTTTCCTGCTGGCAGATTTATTATTGTATTTCTTTTCCTAGCAGGGGACTAAAGGTTGCCAAGTTCTAGATTGGTAGGGAACCGAACAGATGAATGCCAAACAGAGTTATAACTTACCACTTACACATCCTCTTACGATGCCCTAAAAGTAAAATGTAATATATATATCCCCTTTCCTGTCATAGAATTGCTCTAGTTTATATTCGGTTCTTTCAGTAGGTGCCCCCACCTGTGAAAGCTGAAGTGATGCATTAAATTTTGTGCTGTTGGGAGCGGACTGAAGTGCCAAGCAGAAGTGGGAAGCAGGAGCATGGAGTGACAATTTCCAGAAATCTCTGAGAATATTTTTCATATAATATGTATTTTAGTATATTTTGATGCATACATATTCAAAAAAACAATGCAGAATGTCAAATTAGTTACAGAAAATATGAAAACATTTTTTGGTGTGACTTCTAGACAAATACTACTTGAAGAAGCTAGAAATGTAATCCATAGTAGATTTAAAATTTAATTGTTAAAGCATCAACTAGTTTGTCCAAAGATAACATCAACTAACAATTATAACATTGCCATCCAGTGATCAAGCCTAATATCCACCTTCAAGTTTCAAGTTTCAACATATAAGTCACACAAAACTTCTAACCTTTTTTCCATCGTCTAATGATAGGAGTAGTAGGAAGTGGTCATGGAACACTGCGACAAGCACCACCATGAGTCACATGTCCCAAGTCTCATTAGCCAAAAGTTCAGCCTCCATGTACTTTAGAGTTGTGGCTCTATTATCCAAATTATCCTTCTCCGGATTGATGTCCCAAGTCCTATATGCTCTATCATTGTTTTCTGCCTCACATTAATGGCACAACAACCATAAGTTTAGTGCACATAAATCAAGCTTTTTGCCATGTTTACATTCAGATTGTTTCTCTTCACACTATAGATGACATTTTAGGTGCTCAAACACCTCAGATCCCTTCCTTAGCAGCTCATTGCTGCCCACTACATCTTGCAACAACTCGATCAGGCCCACCTCAGCACCCTGCCCGCAGCATGATCCTTCAGACTGTCTCAGCAGTCAAGCCCTCATAGGCCTTGGCTTTTCCACACACAGCAACACCCTGTAGCAACTCCACACGACTTGTGCACTACTGCAACCATATGCCCAATTGCTACTGCAACATGTATTCTGCGCATTGTGCTTTGCCATATTATTTAAAACTGGAACCGATGATCAACCCAGTCCACCTATCAAACTGGTTTTTGAACCCGAACTGTAAAAATCAGATTGGTCAGATCTCAATGAATTGGTCTTTAAAAAAATACATGAAATAATTAATTTTTAATGAAAAACTATTAAGATTTAAAACCATGATTCCAAACCAATAGAGACAATATGCAAAGTTTGCTCATCTATATACTATGTAAAGTTGAATATATCAAAATGGCATTGAGTGCAATACATATTAACAACAAAATACATAATCAATGAGGCTCTAAATGGCCACTAAAGTCCAAAAACAATGCTAAAAGCTATGAGACCACTGGCCTACTACATGTCTACATATCAGTGACCAACATGATCACTCCTCATCATGATCAAACTCATCACCACTTCTAGACGTGGGATCATCAACAGGAGCTACATAAACATCATTTGGCTCAAAGCCAAAGGACTCCTCAAACTCCTTTGCAACCTTAGTAGTAGTACTAACAACAACAAAACTAGACATCAAAACTACGAATCACTAATCAACTGATCACTCATCAAACTCATCATTGATTCAACACTACTAGAAATGGGATCATCAACAATATCTACATAAACATCATCTAGCTCAAAGTCTTCAGGCTTGGATTGCTCAACCTTATAATATGGTGGAAATTGAAAATGTTTAACATGCCTAACTGATGATTTTGGTTTGAGTGAAGTTCATCTCCTCTACCTTATAATATGGTAGAAAAAGCTTAGCATGTTTAACCAATTATTTTCCTTTGAGTGAAGGGTACATTTTTGTTAAGGCCATGGTAGAAGGGTTCAACAATCAATACCATCAACATCAACGAAGTTCAACAATCAATGACACCAACATCAAGGTACTTAAAGGGCTTCATGCTCTTGATCAAATGCCAATCTCATACCCTCACTCATGATAGAATCAAATGGAAACATTGCAATCCCCCAACTCCTAAAATCTTGAAAACATTAAGTTTGTTTGATTTCCAGTGAGATCTAAAATTGTAGTTTCTCCATATGAAATACAATGAGATGGAAACCACTCTCAAACATTCTAATTCATTTCATGATAATGTTAAAAATTTAAGTAAAAAGATGAAAATGAAAGATAAAGGAAAACCACTTGGAAAATCACCATCAATGGTCTCAGAATCCCCCACAAATGTGAGATCAACCTGATAATGACTTGGTCGGTTTATGATGGAATTGGTTGGTTTATGGCCAAACCGACCGGTTGACCCCCAAGCCTAATGAATTGTTGATTTATGTGTTGCATCGGGAGGTATACCCAGGAGAAGTCAAGTCGGCCAACTGGTGAAGGCATGTGTCCCTTGGGTTGTCACACCCCTTCAATGGGTATAAATAAGATGTTAAGACGCCTCACTCAGAGACTAATGAAGAGGAAGCCTTTATCTCTCTTTATCATTGAGTTTGACCAACATTCTTGAGGCCGCAAATGTGAGAAATCAACCAAGTTTGACCGAAGTTGACCATAGAGATTTGATTGGATTTGACTACAGGATGTTGACCAAATCTGACTGCAAGATTGAACAAAGACCATAGGCAGTTGACTGCAATTGATTGTAGGCCAAAGTTTTGACTGGAGTTGACTTTTGACTAGTTTTGACTAGCATTGACCAACTACTGAATTTGACCAGGTTTGACTAGTATTTTGACTTGGATATTGGCATATATTTCTAGGAAAATTGTTGATTTCTAAACCTTGTTGATGAATAATTTCTCTTAAGAAAAGTTGTTGAGTTTTCTTCCAAGGTTGGGTTTCCCAGGGTATAATTATTGTCTCTATTGTGCATGGTTGTCTTTACTATTTCTGCTGGATTTGTTGCTGAGTTTTTTCTTTTTAATTATTCTATGATAGCAGTGAAGTAAAATACTATGTGAAAAATATTTAGGAAGTAACTATCTGAGAGAAAATTGTATTCTATTGTACTTGCATAGAATTTCAACATGAAGTGGTTGGTTTGAAACTTTGACCCCTTAGTGGTTCGACCCAGTCGGTTTTGAATATTGTGTGCTCCGCTCACAACCCAATTAGTTGCTTCAACAACTCTAGTTCCTATTGGCACTCCTCCGTTTCTACCCTCGAGCTTTGACCCCT
This sequence comes from Pinus tabuliformis, assembly GCA_031772625.1. NCBI lineage: Eukaryota > Viridiplantae > Streptophyta > Pinopsida > Pinales > Pinaceae > Pinus > Pinus tabuliformis. The sequence continues at coordinate 646,769,814 of CM062817.1, forward strand.
TTGCGCATTACCCACCTTTGCAAATTGGTCCGCGACCCTCTCATGGCTGTTACAGGTTGACAACTGGTTGAGCTTCTGTTGTCCACGTGCTACCAGCTTGCTGTTGCTATTGCCACTCTACCAATAATCCTGTGACACTGTTGTTGGCTGCTTTGTCGGACCTAACACCTGTGCAAGTTACTGGCCTTGTTTCTTCCTCGACTTGCTTCATTGTGATCCTTGACTTCAACCATGCACGATATCCTATGCACATGCTCTACCAAAGTCTGGTGGCTTCCTTTGTGTGTTATCGGTTTGTTTTTCCTCTCAATACCTTCCTCAATGACTATTGCTAACTGTCAGCCCAAAATCTATTCATGAGCCTATCAATTGGCTTTAGCAGCTGCACTCAAACCCACAGTGGTTGGCAACTCACTACGCGGCCCTTGGTTCATTCTTGTTGTCGATTGTCTCTTGACGGTTTCAGCATGATCTTGCGATCCTCTTTTTTTCTTTCTTGCACTTGTTGCATCTAATAATTTCGCATTAGGTGATTGTTGGAGGCTGCAACTGTGGTGGCAGCTAGGTCTTCCATGTCCTCTACAGGTGTCGTTTCTTGCTACGCTTTCCCTTGTCGTTGCATTATGTTGCTCCTGGTGACTGCTTCAATAGCTATCCCTCTTGTCTATCTTTATTGCCTACAATACTGCACTGTCACCATTGTTGGATGCCCTGATATGTGACTTGACTTCTGTGGTTGCGTGAGCCTCAACGGCTACACGCCCCCACCCCATTGTGGCTCGAGCATTCTTGGGCTTGTCGACCTTGGTGTCAAGTTTGATAGCCGCAGGTTGTCATCCACTATGGTTGGTGGCTCAATGTGCTGTAGCCTGCCTTTCCTCAACTCATTGTCAATTGATGGCTTTTCTTTTCTCCCTAAGCTTAGCCCTGTCTTTGATCCCCAACAACTTTGCTGGCCTGATCTGTAGCCCTTGGCGGCACCTTGTGACTTAGCTGGCAATCACTACCACCCGTTGTCCTCAATCTGCCCTTCTCGTGTTGTGGTATGGTCTTGATTAGTGACTGGCGGTGTGTGCTCACCCCTAACTTGCTATGTGCCACTATTGATTGACCTTGGATCCTCTACTGTGCCTGCCACTAGATCTCCTTGAGCAGCTGCCGTGACTCGACTCTCTTTTGTTCACTTGCAAATGTTATAGCCTCTGTGTGGGCCTTTCTTCTTTGCAATCTGTTCACACGTGAACTATGCCGTTCGACCAATCTCTGCCCTCAACCAATCTGTGCTTGGATGACACAAAAAAACTGTGTTTTGTTAGTCCTACGATTGCGACTGTTCCTTTTTGCGTCAACTGGGCTTGTAGTCTTTGTCGCAACTCCTATGCATTTGACCACTCAGCTATGGAAGCCCGAGCTGCTCCCTGTCGGCTATGACTTTTGCAGTTGGTCAGTTGAGTGGGTTGGCAATGGGTCTATGGCTGTTGACCACCACAACTGTCAAACCCCTGCAACCCTTTTTTATTTTTTATTTATTTTTTGTTTTAAAAAATTGTGCTTGCAAAAAAATTTCGGCTTGTATTTTTTTTTCTCCGGATAGTTTGTCCGACTTACTTCGACCCTAATTTTCTTTTTTGTTTGTATGATCATAGTCGAACCTGGCTTCGGTGATTCGGTCCGAACCTGACACCTGTGATTCCGAGATCTATTCAGAGTTCTGGCTCTAATACAATGTTAGTTTTTCCAGCAACCCAACACCTGATATTTAATTCTAAGCAATAGATTATTGAATAAACACACAACTAGGTTCCTAACAAAAATATTTAGCGGAAGCAATTGTGGAGGCATGAGTTTGATTCTCTATGCTTAGTTGCTATCAACAATTTGCTATGTGTGTACAAGTAATAGGTCTACAAAGCCCCAACGATTATTGGAGTTATCATGCACTCTTCCTTGGATAGCCAACTAGCTAACTACACTATATTATCAACACATGACATGGTGCTAAGAGCCTCCACTTTCTGCTCTAGTTAGTTTCCACTCTACCATCCAACATATCTTCTCGAAGGAAGGTGGGTCATCCATCAATAGTTACTTTAACCATTTTGCAATCATGTGCTTTTACTTAATGTTATGGGCATACTAATATGGATCAAGGGGAAAACTGGATGATTGACCGATATTGACTATATTCTTGTTCCCTCACTTCACTTGGGAGGTTAGTCTTTGACTCTAGTCTAGTAGGACCTCCTCTAAGGACTTAGGGTTTAGGAAGGGCACTATTGGGGAGGCACTGATTAAAGTAACATGTCCATGATTATTGCATGCTTACCAGTTCCCATATTTTCCCCTATTCATCTCTATTCTTCCTATTGGTGGTCATTAGTCATTGGGATTGGCACCCTTTCATCCTCATCCTTGAGTCTGGGCCCATAAAATTTTTCCCAAGAGGTTGATACAACTAAAAGAAAGATAAAAGCATAAGAAAGGCTCAATGAAAGAAAAGGATAAAATACAAAAGACGACTGGGACATTTGATTAACGTGTGGGCAAAAGCCTAGCTTGAGCTCTAACCCCCATTAGCCATCACCCAGTTCCTCAAGCACATGATGCTTCATCTATAAAAGGAACTCTTGTATTGTCCCAACCCTAATGAACGATAAACTAATTCATTATTAAAGAATAATGAAAAATTTCAAAAGCAAGCTTAGGGTTTTGAGCTATGCACCCAAATTAAAACAAATTATAAAGAAGTAAAAGGCTCACCAAAGGGATGGAAAAAGTAGGCTAAGGAAATGTGTAACTCATGCCTTCACGATTGCTCCATCCTTAGATCTATACACTTAAGGTGTTTGACCTCCATTAGCTAGTCATTTGGCTATGGCACCTTGCCTTGAAGTCTTTTCCACTCCGCAACCACCATTCTCACACACACCTATCAATTGACGGGTTTGTTACTGCAAAATCTAGCAAGCCTAGTGCAAAGCCTCACTAGGTGTTAATTTTAGGCAACAGTGCTATGTTCTATGCTTTAGAACAATTTTACTTCAATTTCTTTTGTTAGCCCAACATCAATATCTAGTTTAGCAATCACATCAACATGATAGTAAAATGCAGATAGAACATAAACATAAACAGTGGAAGACAAGCCAAGACAAGAGGACAAAAGATGTGGCACCAGTCAAGGACAAACCCCAATGTGGGGAAACCCTTGATCAATTCTTCTTATAGTCTTCAATAGTTCAGCAGAGAGAGATAGTACAATTTACAAATTTGATAATTTATAACAACAACAAAAGAGCCAAAGTCAACTTTGGTCAACAGGGCAGATTTGACCCTCAACAATTTGGTCAACTTCAGTCAACTTTGGCCTCCAAACAACAAGATGAATCAGCCCGCAAAACAATTCGAAATCAGCCTAGTCAAAATCTGGTCAAATAGTCAACCTGTGGTCAGCCCTAGCTGCAGCCAATGCTGGTCAAAGTCAACGAATTGCCTCAATTTCTTTGCCCAAAAATGTGGCCTGCTGGGATATAAATTCTCCACCAAAAATCGCAGTCAAAGAGGTCAACGCTGCTGGTCAACGCTTGGTCAAACTGTCATAGAAATTTGGTCAACGCCCAAAACAGAGATTCGTCCTCCTTTCCTTCGCATGTGCGAGAGAGATGCTGCCCAGAAATGTGTACCCAATCAATGAGGAGAGAGAGATGTGTAAAGATGAGTGTGTCCAAATGAGGAAGAGGCATCATGTATTTATAGCAAATGTTGAGGATGAATAGATGTGACTGTTGGGCTTCTAAGCCTACATGAGTTTGCTAGCTGACCTTGGCAATTTGTCCATAATCAAAATAAATTCATAACTTCATTTATACATGTCAGAATCAGATGATCTCTAGATCAAGCCTACAACTCTCGGAGAGAGGAATCCAAGAAAAATATCAGCTGTCATAAATAAGATGACCCATGTGGAGTTTGGCCCTAGTTTCCAATTTTAACACTAGGCAACCTAGGTCAAGGGCAACAAAATACAACCACCCACTGTCAACTCGATGGTTTGTCTTTTGCTCTATTGTGGTTTATGAAATCCCCGTAAGGGAGGCTTCCCTAGAGGCAAATCCTAAGGCTTGGATGTTCAAAGATAGCCCTGAAAGGCATTTTAGGGTTTGAGAAAGAATCACCCAATAAGTATTCAACAAATAAAGAGAAGGGAGAGAAGAAAGGGCAAGGAAAGAACCTACCAAACCTTGGAAAGGTTGAGATAAGAAGGCCTGAAATTTCAATTAACGTTCCTTAGGACCTTGAAGAAGAAAGGATTTGCTATAAATTAGGGTTTGAATGGTTCTTAACAGATAGGGAGTGTAATGGCATGTAGCAAAAAATAGATAGAGGAAATGACCTCAAAATATTGATTTACAAAGGGCCAAGGTCATCAAATAGGCAAGAGAGCTAAGGATAAATAAAGATTTTCACCATGCGCTAGCTTACAATAGCTAGGATGACATCACCCTCAAATATTAGGTTTTGTATGGTTTTAATGCTAGATTTTGCATGAAATAAATATCCAAAATAAAGTCTAAATTAAGAGCAACATTTTTATCCAAAAATTATTCAATTTCATCCATAAAATAAGAAGCCCTAAATTTACCCTAACCCTAACTTTGCCTAGGAAAAATAGATAAAAGAGAGAGAGAAGGTAGATTTTATTAGGTTTTGAGTGATCAACACACCAATGGCTAGTGCCTTCTCCTAGGGCTAAAATGGAGTCAATTTCATAGATCAAATTGAAGAAAAAGGAAGTTTTATGGAATAAAGGGGAATGCCCTGGGTCTCCACTTGAAACCCTAGCTATTTCTTTTGTGAGGGGAGAAATTAAATAATGCATGCACATTCAGAGTTGCATTATGGGCTTTGAAAAGAACAATTTTGCATACAATATTATGGCAAGATTTCATAAAATTTGTAGCTTTTAGTCACAACACAAAGAAACCCTACTTTATTACATGAAGCATGCAAAATTTCAATGATAAAGCATTTAAAACTCACAAAATTCTCCAAGAGGCACCTTCTTTCCACCCCAAAGAAAGATCTTCACAAAAAGATTTCCAATCCAAGAACTCACACCATGAAAAAGACTACATCTTGCCAACTAGAGCAAAAAAGAGCAACTCGCACTCTCTAGCGAGGTGATACGAGAATTGTTTGTGTGATGATGAGAAACAAGAATGGAGTGATCCTCTACTTGTATGAGGTCAATCACTTCCATTAATTTTCCGAATAGCTCTATGACAAGTTTAATTTTGAGTAGACATGAAGAAAATGGGTTACAAGGCAACCCAATAGCTCAATACAATAAAATATGCCACTAATTGCCCACAAGTGTGGGTTGAAACTCCTAAACATGATGTCATGCCCTTTTTAGGGCTAATAAAGCTCCAAAATGCAAGATAAGGGCTAGATGCATTTCCAGCCATCATTATCAACCATGAATTGAGGAAGAGTCCTTAAGTTAAGCTTCAAGAGTCAAAACATCTTCATGTGTCCAAAAGCCAACTCTGGGTGTCCTACGTCATCTTCATGTGTGCCATCGAGATAACATGGTGCAATCTCTCTCTAGTGTTGGGGCTCCATGAGGTGGTACAAGTCATCCGTAATCATCGTGAGGATCATCACCATCATCTGGACTCCAAATTAAGGCATGCCCATCAAAGAGTGTTAAGGCCAGCTTGTGGGCATATTGGGTCCATTGGGTACATCATCAAAAATCTCCAACACTAAGCAAAGTGAGCTCAACGTTTCAGCATCCGGGGGTGCTTTGAGGTGTCAATCAATTGCTAGAATCATCGAAGTGCCCAACGCTTTGTTGTGGAGGGGCAACGTTGCATTTGCAAAGTCTTCACTGCTCTCTGAAAGTGTAGTATGACTTAGGCGTCATGTGGAGTAAGCATGGAATACGTGTGTCCCCAAGGCCTTTGCTGCGTTGTCACTCTGTGAAGGCCCACCTAGCAAAACCATCTCAATTTCAAGTGAAGCAACCATTCATTAGAGACAATGACCATAAATGCATCATAGTGGACCATACTTAATTGTTAAGGGCATAGTAAGACTTCAAATCAGGATCACCTTCAAATATCTAACTAGACCAAGTCTCGTAAAAGTGTTCCCTACCTTGTTAGAGGTGTTTAGGTAATCAACACTATTATGTGCTTCTATCCCTTAAGGAGAGGTGACATGTCCAAGGTCAACACTTCAATTCATAGGTGTTTGTGATAATGGTGGCAATGGAGGGGAAATACTTCAAGGCTATGTGTCATGGCCAAGGGATCAGCTGATGAAGGTCCACATCCTGAGTGTATAAATGTATGTGTTGATATGTGTAACTAGGCTAGGTCTTCATAAAATATGAAATGTACTTTTGATTCCTGTATATTGTAAAAGGAAAGAAAATTGATTATTGTTATTTTTGTAGCATGGGTTTCATGCTCAAGGTCTTTTATTTAGAGGTCAAGCACCCATTGAGTGCTTCTAGGGTTTGTCCTAGGGTCAAGAAGTCAAAAGATTCATTGTCATATGAAGAAGACCCCATCGGGCACATTGTAACTTGTAAAAAGAATTATTTTTGTATTTAAAAGTGTCAAAATACTTTCCAAGACCAATTCGGCTTGGCAGCTAAGAAGTCGACCTCATTAGGGCATGTTGTCCTCCTTGGAAGCCTATATATAGGAGGGAACTCGACCTCCTATGGACACTCACTCATCTTCTCATCATCTAAGTGAAGGAGAAGCAGAAGAAGGCTAGTGAAGAAGGAAGAATGCTGAAGGATGAAGGTTTGGGTTATTTCTCTCTCTCTCTCATGTGCGAAGGAGGAAGGCTAGGGTTTTGATGCTACAAGGTCGAAGTTGAGGAAATTGCAGAAAGAAGGTTGAAGGAAGGTCTATTAGGTCACCTACAAGCCCTAGAAGAAGGAGAAACCCAAGCGAAGGTAAAAGGAAGCCTTCGAAACCCAGAAATTGCTCACATGTGTGGAAGCAGTGATTGTTGCAGGGGCCAAAAATTTCAGACTTGCAGTAGAGGTCGAAATTCTGTAGTTGGGGGTTGAAGTTGTGCAATTGGAAGAGATTTGACTGGGTTTGACTTGGACAAAGGAAGCACATCATCAAGAAGGTTTGACTTGGTCTTGGAAGGGTATTGGTCTTGGTCTAGAGGTCTTGGAATTCGTCATTTGAAGAATCTATAAGAAGAGGAGATTTGCGGGTTTTCCTCTCAAGTGGAGAGGTTTTGGCCCTGGCTTGCAACCTACATCCTGTGTTCTTGTGTATTGTTGATCTTCTTGTTTTGGTAGTTGTTTGATGATAAGAACAACATAATAATAAGAGAAGAAGTTAATAATCAAGAAAATAAAAAATACATCACAAGCAGTTATCAAGTTGAAGAGAAATCATCCTAGTTGCAGCCCTTTAGATTTCTCAACATTGTATCAGAGCTAAGGTTGGCTAAGGGCATGACGAAGATCACTACATCCTTGAAGAAATCATTTAAGCAATGTTCTATGGTGGCAAGTCATATCAAGGCATTATGGAATCTCCTATTATCAATCAAGAATAGTATGACCAAGACTTCTACAAAGGAAAAAGGGTTATTCTCAACACTTACAAGTACGTTTGAAGATGAAAATATTTGGGTAATCGACAGTGGAGCATCAAGACATATGACAGGTGAGCACAAACAACTAAAGACCTTATCAAGAGGAAAATCTTCCTACTCTGTTGAACTTGGTGATAAGAAGAGCTATCCTGTAAGAGGAATTGGATCAACTTCGCTGGAGCTGGAAAATGGAGGAAACATTCATCTCAATAACATTTTGTTCGTACCAGGTTTGCAAAAGAACTTACTTTCTATTTCATGTCTAGAAGATAAGGGAGATAGAGTCGCTTTTATAGATGGAAAGGTTGTGGTATGGGATAAAAGCTCTAGCATTGACAATGTAAAAATCATTGGGATTTGTGAAGGACTGCTCTCTCTCAAGCTTTGGTTCACATTGAAATAAGTCCATGTGAACTTTGGCATAGAAGGTTTGGAAACCTTCACTACAAAATCTTACCAACTCTAAATTTGATAGTGAATGGCATCCCTGAACTCAAGGAGGATCATGAAGGAGTGTGCAAGGAATGTACATTAGGTAAAAATGTTAAGAGACCATTTGGAAGCAGTGCTTCAAGGTCAAAAGAAATTCTAGATCTCATTCACTCTGATGTCTGTGGTCCTATGTCTATAAAGTGTCGTGGAGGTCATCTATACTATGTAACATTCATTGATGACCACTCAAAGAAAACTTGGATCTATTTGCTGAAATCCAAGGATGAAGTATTCGACAAATTTCAAGAATTCAAAGCTGAAGTAGAGAACCTTACAGAAAGGAGGATAAAGGTACTAAGATCATAGTCCCATTTGATACTGAATAAGATGGAATTGCTGAACGAAAGAATTGATCAATTGAGGAAAGTGTTAGAGCCATGTTGCATGATCAAGACTTGCCTAAATTTCTGTGGGGTGAAGCAACAAAAACCGATGTGTATGTTCAAAATCAAAGTCCTCACAGATCACTAGATAACATGACTCTTGAGGAAGCATTCACTGGGAAGAAACCAAGCGTAGAACATCTCCGAATATTTGACTGTGCTGTCTATATTCACATTCTAAAAGATAAGAGAAAGAATTTGGATCCTACAAGCATGAAGGGAATATTTGCTGGCTATAGTAGTACTTCAAAGGCATATGGGATCTATATAAAGGAAAAACACTGAATAGAAGTGAGCCGAGATGTGATCTTTGATGAAATTCTTGCATTCAAGAAATTAAAGGATCTCCCGATTTACTCTGATGATGAAGAACTTCCAATATTTGAAGAAGAGTGCACTAGGGAGGAAGAAGATTGAAATCATGAAGTAGGTCCCAGTGAACTTGTGCAACAAGTCATCATCCCTGAGAGTAGAAAGAGACCTAATTAGTTAAAGTCTACTCTTCTAGATGTAGAGGGACATGGAGCAGCCAAAGGTAAATTTAGGGAAAGTAAGAAGCCTAAAAGATATTTAGGGTATGTAGCCTATATGACAAAATTGATTGAAGCAAAACCATCCACTTTTGAAGAGGTTGTCAAACATCAAGAATGGAAAGATGCCATGAATGAAGAATATCAATCAATAATGAAGAATGGAGTTTGGGAGATCATTCCTAGGCTTGAAGACAAATTTGTGGTAACTTCCAAGTGGCTCTACAAGATTAAACATGCAATAGATGGAAGTATTGATAAATATAAGGCAATATTTGTGGCTAGGGGTTTCTCCCAACAAGAAGGCATCGATTATGAAGAGACATTTGCACCTACAACAAGGTATACAACTATACGATCGTTGGTCTCTTTGGCAACATCGATGGGATGGAACATCCATCAAATGGATGTCAAGACAACATTCTTGAATGGTACTATCAATGAAGAAGTCTATATAGAACAACCCTTGGGATTTGAAGTAAAAGATAGAGAGACTCATGTCTGCAAGTTGAAGAAGGCACTTTATGGCCTTAAGCAAGCACCAAGGGCTTGGTATGCAAGGATGGACACATACCTACAAAGATTGGGCTTCTCGAAGAGTTTTGCTGATCTGAATCTCTATATCAAGGTTGTGAAGGATGAGCCTGTAATCATTCTTCTATATGTGGATGATCTTCTCAGGTGTGGAAGGCAGTGTTCGAGTGGGACGTGTCCCCCCACCTAGGAATCATGATTCCTCTATCCCTTGCGCTTCGGGGACGTGGGGATGTCTGGGGGTTGTTTCCCGACGTTCCTAAAAAAGGAAACACACGAAAACTCCAAAGAGGGTCGTTTCCTCCCAAAAAAGGAAACGTTTCCTTTGTTTCCCAAAAAATTGAGGTCAAATAATTTTAATAAAGTCAAAGCCTAGGAGAGTGCCTCCTACTGATGATCTTGAAGTAAAGAATGGGTTCCTAGATGTAATTGCAAAGATGTACAATGAGAATGAGGGGGAAAAACTTTAAATACAATTTGTTTAGTTTGCATCTCTTAGTGGCCCCTTCAACACACGTGGTGCTCGGGTAGATCGCATAGATCTAGCCCAGGATAACTCGATTGGTTGTTGGAGGAAGCATTGGGATGGTGCTCCAAAGCTCAAACATCTAGCTATGTGTTTGTTGTCTCAGATTGCTAGTTTCTCTACAACAGAGAGGAAGTGGTCCACATATAGCTTCATCCACTCTATCAAGAGGAACAAGCTTACCTCTAGAAGAGTGGAGAAGTTAGTTGCTGTGCATAGTGACCTACTTCTTGAGCATAGGAAGACACCTGAGTATTTGAAGGGACTAGCAACATGATGGGATGTTGATCCAAAGGATGATGCAGTGGTAGATATGGAGGAGGGACTTGATGAGACAAAAATGGGTTGGTTGGTGTGCCACTTAGCATGTTTGAGATTGCAAGTGATTCTGATTCAGATGGTGACATGGTTGATCCTAATTTATTCATGCAGCAGCTGGAGAGACTAGCGGGGCATTACCTTGAGCAATTATGCTCATTTGTCATTTGATATGTTCTTATGTTATCTACTTTTCTGTTTCAGACTTCAGTTTGTTTTGAATCTTGATATATGATATTTTAGACTTGACGCTATAAAAATTTAAATCTTGATGTATCAAACCTGACTTTTATTTCAATATTCAGTATTCGCCATTGGAACTTTAATATGGTTTAAACTTTTATTTTCATTGTACAGTGTTACTATTACATGTATGTTTGTATCGTTTATATGATTCATCGATTTATCCTTTATGATGTAAGTGTTATATAATGATAAAGACAATTAAATTATAAAATTTCAATGATATATTTGTAATTTTTTAATATTTTTATTTTACTATTTTTGTCGGGGTCCCTTGTGTTAAAGACCTCGATGTTCCCCCATGTTTCCAAAAAATTGGTGGTGAGCTTTTGCAAAGGTTGCTCCTACATATGCCCGCTCCCTCGTCCCCACATCTTGGAAACTTGGTGGAAGGTTGCAATTAAGAGTGTAAAAAGCAATTGGCAGCATAATTCTATGAAGGATCTAGGGTTGATGCACTATTATTTGGGGTTGGAAGTTTGGCAAAGGCCCTGATGAGATATATCTAGGTCAAGGAAAGTATGTGATCGAGATGCTGAAAAAGTTTGACATGATGGATTGCAAACCTATGATAACCCTTATGATCACAAACTTGAAGAGGCTAAAAAGTTTTGAATCAAGCCCTGTGGATTCAACAAGGTATAGGCAATTGGTTTTCTCACTAATGTATTTGGTAAATACTCGACCAAACATTTGTTTCGCAGTGGATATTCTCAGTCAGTTCTTGGTAGAACCCAAGCATGATCATTGGATAACAACCAAACATATACTGAGATATCTGCAAGGAACAATCCACTACTTCCTAAAGTATGATAGAAAGAATGATGTCCACTTGACTGGATGTACGGATTCCAACTGGGGGGCAGTGAGATGGATGGGAGAAACACTACTGAAGGATGTTTTAGTTTGGGATCCTCCATGATATCTAGGATGAGTAGAAAGCAAGAATCAATTGCTTTGAGTAGTGCTGAGGCTTAATACATTGCATTTGCAGCCTGTGAGTAAGCAGAGAAGTTGTTTGGTTGAGGAAGCTGCTGTCCGACTTGTTTGAAGGACTGATGGACCCTACGGTGATACATTGTGGTAACACTAGCTGTATAAGGCAGTGTTATCAGAATTGGACTGGAACTGGTGGAACTTGCCAGTCCGGCCTTTTTTGGCCCAAACTGGTTCGAACTAGAATAGGCCGGTTTGGTACCGAACTGGCCGGTTCAGGATTGGTTTCGTGCAGAGAAATTTTGCCTTTTTTTTTTTAATTTTTTAAGTTTTTAGTTGGTTGACACACTTCTTAGTCTCCCATAGGCTAGCCTAATATTCAAGCCTATGACCCTCAACGTAATAATCAAGCCTATGGCCTTAGTATTGCTATGCAATTCATGGTAATGTTAAAATCTTAAGGTAAAAGGATGAAAATGAAAATTTTTAACATTACCATGAAATGACTGAAGATGTTTGAGAGTGGTTCCAACCTCATTGGATTTCATAAGGAGAAAGTAGAATTTTAGATTTCACTCGAAATCTAGTAGACTTAACAGTTTTTCAGGATTTTAGGATTGGGGGGATTGCAACATTTCAATTGGATTTTGTCATGTACGAGGGTATGGAACTAGTATTTAATAAAGAGCACCAGGCCCTCTATGTACTTTGATGTTAGTGGCATTGGTTGTCGAACCCCTTTATCATGACTCTACTAAAAATATACCCATCAGTCAAACAAAATCTTAACATGACATGCTACATTTTTTTCTATCTTATTTTAATGCCTAAATGGTTATATTGATGGCAAAGACCCCAATATAGGCAATGATTTTGATGATATGTAGGCATATTTGTAGAATGATTTTTTTTGGATGCTAGAGGCCATCTAGAGCCTATTTGTTGATGTATTTTCGGTTCAAAGATGGATTGCACTCGATGCTATTTTGGTTATGTGCACCTTTGCGTGCTATGTAAATGAGAACTTTTGTATATTTGTGTATAAATGGTTTGTATTCATATGGATGCACATGAATATATATGTTTTTCTTTAAAATATGAATATTTTATGTGTTTTTGGTAAATCGTCTTTTTTTGTTTTTGTTTGTTTGTTTGGTTTTCTTTTTTTTTTTTGTTCCAGTTTTTTACCTGTTATGACCTTTTCCCGGTCCACAAGGTTTTTCGGTTCGATCACCAGTTCAGTTTTGATAACATTGGTATAAGGTTGTCTGAAGACCCAGTGTTCCATGGAAAGACAAAACACATGAATAACAAGTATCACCACATACGAAAGCTGGTGCAAGATGGTGTGTTGTAGCTATAATATGTCTCCACTAATGAGCATGTAGCTGACATTTTGACAAAATCTCTTCCTAATAAGAAGCTTGTGTATTTGAGAGACAAGCTTGGATTGGTTGATATATCCTCCTTAGTTGAGAGGGAGAGATAAACACATCATTCTTGTCTTCACTTTGTGAAGAAAGAATGGAAGATTGGGTAAACATCTGGTTTTCGATACTCTTTGAGGATGAGGTAGGGCATCCAAGATGTAAGAGTAGTTGAAGAGGAAATTCCTTGAGGATGTGTTATTCCAAGATAGAATTGTCCTAAAAGGACATGCCTTGTGAACACTTGGGTGGGGTATGTGCTTTGAAAGACAATGATGATGGTGTCTATCAGTCATTGGTCTCGCCAACATTGTGCTCTGATCTTGTGGAGAGATAGAGTTGTTAGTCAAAGCCTTGCTATGTGACAATGCTCGTTGGTATGATACAAAGAGATAAGCTGAAATGGCTTATGAGGTGGCTTACCAATCTGACTCTTCTTATGAGATCTGTTCAGTTTGAGAATGCCCATGTACCATTATGAATACCTCCCTAGTTAAGAGGGAGTGTTGAAATGTGAAACTAGGTTCGGTCTTCATAAATATGAAATGTACTTTTGATTTTTGTATATTGTAAAAAGAAAGAAAATTTATTATTATTATTTTTATAGCATGGGTTTCATGTTCAAGGTCTTTTGTTTAGAGGTCAAGCACCCATTGAGTGCTTCTAGGGTTTGTCCTAGGGTCAAAAGTCAAAAGAGTCAATGCCATATGAAGAATACCTCATCAGGCACATTGTAACTTGTAAAAGGAATTATTTTTGTATTTAAAAGTGTCAAAATACCCTCCAAGACCAAGTCAGCCTGGCAGCTAAGAAGTCGGCCTCATTAGGGCATGTCGTCCTCCTTGGAAGCTTATATATAGGAGGGAACTCGACCTCCTATGGACACTCACTCATCTTCTCATCATCTAAGCGAAGGAGAAGTAGAAGAAGGCTAGTGAAGAAAGAAGAAGGACGAAGGACGAAGGCTTGGGTTATTTCTCTCTTTTTCTCTCACACGTGTGAAGGAGGAAGGCTAGGGTTTTGATGCTGCAAGGTCGAAGTTGAGGAAATTGCAGAAAGAAGGTTGAAGGAAGGTCTATTAGGTCACCTACAAGCCCTAGAAGGAGAAACCCATGCAAAGGTCTAGGGAAGCCTTGGAAGCCCAAAAATTGTTCACATGCATGGAAGCAGTAATTGTTGCAGGGGCTGGAAATTTCAGACCTGCGTAGAGATTGAAATTCTGTAGCTAGAGCTCGAAGTTGTGCAACTGCAAGAGATTTGACTAGGTTTGACTTGGATAAAGGAAGCACATCATCAAGAAGGTCTGACTTGGTCTTGGAAGGGTATTGGTCTTAGTCTAGAGGTTTTAGAATAAGAATCTATAAGAAGAAAAGAGATTTGCGGGTTGTCCTCTCAAGTGGAGAGGTTTTGGCCCGTTCTTGCAGCGTACATCCTGTGTTCTTATGTATTGTTGATCTTCTTGTTTTGGTAGCTGTTTGATGATAAGAACAACATAATAATAAGATAAGAAGTTAATAATCAAAAAAATTAAAAATACATCACAAGCAGTTATTGTTATAGATCTGATATGAAAATATATGATAGTAATAATATATCCAAGAATAATCACCCAAAAAAACAAGATCTAATCTAAAAATGTATGGTAATAGAAATCAACCGAAGAAATAACAAGATATGAATATAGATAGAAATGATTCACTTTATTGATCAACGATTCACTTTATTGATCAATCTTTAAGGTAGGGCAACACCATACATTTACTTCTTAAGGAAGGAGAACACTCCGCAAGCCATATGCTTGTTCATACAATATTCCTTGACATCTCTCAATGGGGAGTCTCTAGCATCTATATAGGCCTCATACATACAATACCATGGGTCATTACCATGGTTCCCTCAATACCATCTATCTAATACCATGGGCCCATTACATTATTATTAACTACTTGTGGTCCCTTACATGATACAGATTAACCACCTTATTTATTACTATGGCCCATCCCATTATTACATTATTCCCTTGGGTACCTCCCTTTGTACCCCATATTATCCCCCCTAGGTACACTACATTCCACGCCCCTTAACATGTTTTGTTCCCAAAACATGGGAAGAACACAAATAATAAGATTTACTCAAAAGAGTAGTCCACTGGTACCATGCACGTGCATCTAGCCATCCAAGAGAAAGGTGAACCTTCGATCTTGCTGGTGCCTCGCTCGCTTGAGATGGAAGTTGACCGTGGCAACTCTTCTGTGTTGATGTGTAGTAGGTGGATCTTCGCTCCTCTCTATCTGTCATGCGGGGGTTGTTGTCCTTGTAGCTAATTTGTTGCCATCTTGTTGGTTGTTTTCTTGCAGGGTGATATGGGTGATGATATGTTGAAGTTTTAACCCACGGTGTCTTTTTATTTAATTCACCCCTTACTGGAGCCTCACTGTTATCTGGTGCATGTTGTGGTGCCTTATCTTCCAATATTACTTCAACTACTGAGCCCTCATCTGATGTATCAGCACCTGTAACCTTTTATGCTTTAGCCTCTGTTTGTGTTTGATTGTCGATCATCACTGGCTCATCATCTGATATGTCAGCCCCTGGAACATCTTCTGCTTCACCCTCCTTGGACTCTACCTGTTTATTGATGGAAATATCCTGTAATGTAATTTTTTTTTTGTTTTATATCAGAGCTTCAGGAATTTCTTCTGCATATTAATATTTATAGTACCCACCGATTCCATCCAAGGGTATCCCAAAACAACATCCATGTTATCCATATATGAAGTATAAAAATCACCATGCAACACATACTTATCCATTGAAAGCTTCAAATCTTAAAAACTTGCACATCCTGTGTGTTTTCAATGTGTTTTGCTAGCACTTGTAATTTTTTTGCCAAGTTGACATTTATGAGATTTTGCTTGCAACTCGGATTTATAGACATAATGATTTTCTCATTCTGAATCAATCCATGAATCTGCAATAAGGATATACCAGTAGGAAATAACCCCACATGTTTCCCCTTATCTTGTTTTCTAACCTGGGACCATTTTCTAAAAGAAGTTCTTCTAGTTTTTCATGAGGAAGTTGCACCACTGAATCGTCAAGTGAGTCCCACCATTTAACAGCTTCATCTTTTAGATTAAATAGCAGGTGACTTACTCAAAATTGTTTGCGTCGAGATTTGTGATATTCTATAAATTCTTCAATAGTAGGACCCTTATCATTCATTGTAAAAAATTCCTTGCTAGAAGCCATGAAGGTTTGGAAAAAAATTCACGTACTTGGCTAAAATTTGAAATGGCCACAATTCCGTCAATATTGCTCAGAATCCCTATTATGACCTGTTTTCGAAAATGGAACAACCATTCTGCATCTTCCCATGTGGTAGAAATCTCGATCTAGGCATTGGAATTTCAGATCCGCGCTGCGGTCTTTCGCCGTCACCAAAATTTCTGAAAAAAGGGCTGATTTTAAATCAGCGATATTTCCCTCATCCGGACTCCGATTCGACTGATTTTTTTTTTTGAATTTGGGTATTTTTTCACAAGCAATCCAGATCTACAATTAGATTTTGAAGATTTTACACTAGAACGTATAGATTTATGTCGCAAACCCGCCGACCCGGAAAAATGTCTACAACCCAACTGATTTTTAAATCATCAATATCTCCCTCATCTGGGCTTCGATTCAGCCGATTTTTTTTTTTGAACTTGGGTATTTTTCACAAAGAATCCAGATCTGCAATTAGATTTTGCAAATTTTGCCCCAAATCATATAGATCTGATCTGCAAATTTGCCGCCCTAAAAAAATGTCTGCAACACCACTGATTTTTAGATCAACGATATCTTCTTCATTCGAACTCCAATTTGGCCGATTTTTTTTTTTTGAACTTGGGCATTTTTTCACAATGAATCCAAATCTGCAAGTAGATTTTGCAGATTTTGCCCCAAAACGTACAGATCTGATCTGCAAACTCGCCACCCCAGAAAGTTCCTGCAAAAAATGTAAAAAAAATTCTCCACTTTTGTTCAAGAAAGTGCTCTGATACCACTTGTTATAGATCTGATTTGAAAATTATGATAGTAATGATATACCCAAGAATAATCACCAAAAATAACAAGATCTAACCCAAAAATGTATGATAATAGAAATCAACTCAAGTAATAACAAGATATGAATATAGATAGAAATGATTCACTTTATTGATCAACCCTTAAGGTAGGGCAACACTATACATTCACTCCTTAAGGAAGGAGAACACTCCACAAGCCATATGCCTATTCATACAATATTCCTTGACATCTCTCAATGGGGAGTCTTTAGCTTCTATATAGGCCTCATACATACAATACCATGTGTCATTACCATGGTTCCCTCAATACCGTCTATCTAATACCATGGGCCCATTACATTATTACTAACTACTTGTGGTCCCTTACATGATACAGGTTAACCACCTTATTTATTACTATGGCCCATCCCATTATTACATTATTCCCTTGGGTACCTCCCTTTGTACCCCATATTATCCCCCCTAGGTACACTACAATTATCAAGTTGGAGAGAAATCATCTTAGTTGTAGCCCTTTAGATTTCTCAACAATATGGAGGGGGCAATCATGGAGGCATAAGTTACCTTTTTTCTCGGCTTGCTTTTTCCACCCCTCTGGGATAAGGAGTGATTCCTAAAGCCTATTGACAAGAGAGGCTTAGATAAATGGCTTACTTGCATTTGAAGCAAGGTGATGGGCTTACTCAGAAGGGCTGAGTGGACACTTAGACCTAGATATGCAGAATATCCCTTGATAAGAGGTATCCTAGAGCCAAGAATCCTTAAAGAGAAAGGTTTCTATGTAATCCTTATGGGATTTGAATCACAAAGTTGCAGGACCACAAAGAACCCAAGTGGATCCAAACTAGGTCAAGGGTGTGGGGTTGATGGGCTTGACTAGGTTTGGGAGAATAGGATCATAGGAATAATTTTCTCTTGGAGTTAAAATGCAATGATCCAAATGAAGACATTAACCCAAGGGGACCTAGGGAGAAGAACGATCTTCAAGCTAGGGCTTGCAATATCTCGGGATTCCACTGTCAGATTGAGCTCAAAATTGGAGGACCCCTTGAGAAGACCCCAACGCAGTTCTAGACCAAATTTCAAGGGTTTTTGATGGCTACAAATGATTTCGTGTGATGCCCTAGGAGGCCTTCTAGGGTTAGGCCTAGAATTGGGAGAAGGGAAGAAAAGAAGGGTTATTTTGATCACCAAAGGAAAGCGAGGATCAGTGCCTTGTCTCTTTGGGCTAATGGAGTCAAGATACACCTAGATCGAGAATTTTCATATGCTAAGGAGCCCTAATTGACCTTTGCTAGCCCTTCCAAGTGCAACAACTAGGTCATTAGAGATTTATACTTTGACTTGCAAAAGAAATGAAGTTTCAAGGCTTGTTAACCTATTAGGGTGCCTCTAGGAACATTCACCCTCCCTCTTAATGACAACGCATGCAATATATCAATTATTCAAGGCTTTAAGAAGAATTTCACATTACTTATGGCCCATACAAGAACAATGATACAAAATCTCATGCATTAGACAAGTAAGAAAATGAAATAGCATTAAATTTTACTTACAAGAGAGAGAGAGTATATCCATTCATCAATTTCGCATAAATAGAAGCTCCAAAGACAATAGCGAAAATCCAAACATCATAGTGCATCAAGAAACTCCAAATTTCGTCCAAGAGAACAAGTGCAAAAATCTCAAGAGATACTAATCCAATCCAAGTGATGATGAGAGGAATGAATGAACCTCTCATCTATTTATATCCTTCCTAAAGAGTTCGATTTGCCTAATTGGGCCAATTAAGTCCCAAATAATAAAATAATGTGCAACAATAACATCCCTTGGTGACAAGCCCACCAAGATAGCTCCATAATACAAAAATAAGCCTCAAGAGGGAAAAATAATCAGTCAGTTGGCCCTTGAAGGGGCCTAGTGGAGTCCAAATTGTGCCAAGGTGAGAAATAGGCTTTGAACATAGCGATCAAGTGGTTGGCCCCTTGATATCCAAGCAAATCCAATGTGGTGCCCCCAAGTGGGTGTGGGGGCACAATGACATCCTCATGGGTCTCCAAGTGGATCGATAATGCCTGTATGCCATCTATAAGGGCTAGAATGATGACATAATCCGTTCGTTTGTTACCCATGGTAAGACACATCCTCATCTGGGTCCTTGAACATCTTGCCAAGTGTGTGGTGCAAGTGTGAAGCCGATTAGGCAGGGTGGTCCAGGTGCATCATCCTCATCAAAAAGGTGGAACACGAGTAATCAATGAATAGTGCCGAAGGATCTATGAAGTGATAATCTGCTCATTGCTATGGTGGAGACCCATGGCTCTCAATGCTCACCCTACAAGTACCAATGTGGCCCTCTGGAGGGCTTGGGCCCCATATAGGGAGACCAAACCCCAAGTGGGGACCCATTTGCAATCTTGCATAAGATCCAATGCGTCCCCTTGCCTTCCAATACAACAAATCATTAGAGTAATCGAGTGAAAGAACTTACAAATCATGGAATCAAATGGACACTTCATGGTGGTATGTCCTTCCATAGTGGGCTTTAGCATGTATAGGTGTCTCCAAGCTCAATAAGGGGGTTAACCAAGGACCTTATTAGGTGGTTTCTACCTCTAAATGGGGGTGACATATCCATGGTACGTCCATCAAGTGGTATGTGGTATGTGATATAATGGTGGAACAGAATGGGCGTCAGGGAAAGTTTCCAAGCTACATGTCATGGTACAAGGGAAGCCATAGTAACGGAAGCCCGCACTTGGGTGTATAAATGTAGGAGGGATCAATTGTGGTGCATGAGCTACCTTGGGGCCTGACCATTGTTTTTCCACACTTGTGTGTATAAATGTAGGAGGGAGCAATCATGGTACATGAGCTACATCGACCTTTGTTTTTCCACCCTTCTTCATATGCCTTTTGCTCTTTGTTGATTTTCTTTTATAACTACTCGGGGCTCTAGTAGATGAGGGCATGATGTGCAGGATACAACAATAGATACCCCCTTTAAGGTGGGTTAGTTCATTGCCCACTAGGGGTTCACACAGTCATGGGTTCCTTAATGTGGAGGGGGCTCATCTAGTGCCCATAGGAACCAAGGTGATGAGAAAGGTGGTCCTATCTTTTAATCAACCAAGATTATGCTTGGAGCTAAATTAATTAGTGCAAGGCTAATCCTAGAATGCAAGTGCACGATATGAGTGGTTATCTTTAGGTGAAGTTTTTAAGGGATCTTAAGTACTTAAAGGAAAATTACAATGATATTCAATTTAGAACAATGAAGTACTTAACAAAATGTATTGACAATCTTCACCAAAAGAACGTGCTCAATGAAAGAAATAGATGGCGCCACAGATAATTGCTCATGAAATGACTAAAAATAAACAACTTCAATGCTTCTTTCAACAATGCCAATTAAATGATGAAAATCTTGAAACACAATTAGCAACTTCTTAATATTACTTCAAGATTACTCTTGTCACAATTATGATTATCAATTAAGTGCTTTAAGAGTGACTTGATTAGCAATATTATAAACTTAGTTGTGAAGCTCACTTGCAATAAGTTATTAAATCCACAAGAAACAATGTAACCAATTATCCAATTATCCATTTCTTTAACGATGTTCTAGCAATGACAAGTAGAGATATTTCAATGTCACAATAATGCTAGCTATCAAATGGGAGAAAGAGAGTATTCATCAACAATGTTATTTCTCTAGAGCAATAAGTCAATCTTATCAATTCAATTAACCTTTTAGAGTACTTATGTTTGTCAATGAAAATGCAAACAGAGATATGCTTAAATGCAATAATGCAAATGCATGCAAAATGCAATGAGATGCAAAGGTGGAAACCAAGAAGATAATGATTGCAGTAGTAATGAAAACACCTAATTTCACTAGACAACACTTACCCCAGATGCAAAATATGCTAGGATTGAATGTGCAATGAAATTAGATGGCTGTCAACAACTTTTGACACCACTATTATGTTTATATCAGACCTTGTGCAACATATGTTAGACTTCAAAATTCTATGACAACCTTCGAGAAATGACAAAATATGTCAAACAATACAAGCCCAACTAATGCCAATGATTTAACAATGATGAAATATGCTTGCAAGTTAATTATTATGCCACTCTTATGTTATTTACCACTGCTGTAGGTGATTTTAGATGGCTGTAGCAAACATAACAGATCTTGAATTTAACCAACATTCCTTCAAACTTTGCTTATATGCAATCAATTCAACCACAAGGTTAACCTTTATGACTTAGGTGAATGATTAATGAAATTAGGACCTTTTTAGATGTTTTTAGGCCCTGAATACACTGTTGTCATTAATATGTTTCAGAATTGAAATGAAACAGTGATGAGACAAAGAGGGTTAGAAGGCAATCCAATAGGGCCTTATGGCCTTGTAGATGTGTAGCTTGTCTTCCAATGAACTTGTCCACCTGCAACCACAATGTTAGCTCCAAAAAATTGCTGCAAAACAAATTGTTAGAGACCACCAACCAATGCAAAACAACTCAATGACTAAATAATGAATGAATGAGGGCTAGAGGAAGGCTAATAGGCCAAATGATAGGGCAAGGAGGCTAAGGGAAAGGCAGCGACAAAGGGAAGAGGGCCTAAGAAGGGCACGACTAGGGAAGAGAAGGCCTAGGGCAAGGAGGCTAGGGGAAAGGCAGCGACGAGGGGAAGAGGGCGTAAGAAGGGCACGACTAGGGAAGAGAAGGCCTAAAAGGCCTGCGACACAGAAGGAGAAGCCTCTTAGAGGCAACGACAAGGCCTAGAGGCCTACAACTAAGGGAAAAGGGGCAAAGGAGGGGGGGCGAGAGGGTTTGAGGCCCCTCTAAGGCTGCGGCAAAGCCCTAAAGGCCTGCGACTAGGCAAGGGAGGCCCTTTTAGGGCTGCGGCAGGGGTAGGAGGCCCAAAAAAAGCGCAGCCAAGAGCCCTAGAAGGGCTGATGGCAAGGGATCAAGGCCCTAACGTCTTGTGGCCTTAGGGAACAAGGCCAAAAGGGCCTGTGGCTCACCCAAACAAGGAAGAAAGGCTGACGTAGAAGGAGGAGAGGCCACAACTAGGCTAGAAAAGGTGGCAACTAAGCCTTAGAGGTCTTAAGAAATTTCAAAACCCTGCAATCACAAAAAAATATCCACAAAATGCCAAATTCGCTTCCTTGACGGCCAATGTCTTCCTTTCGTGGCTGGACGTTGAGCTTGGAGGGAAGCTAGAAGTTAGATCTTGCCTTCCTAGGCCTAGATCTGCCACAAAACCCCAACGAAAATGCTTAATTAGGTTGGACGTCTCACTTGGAGGTGTGAAACACTTCAAACCCTAGCCTTAGGGCTAGATCTTCCACAAAAAAATTGATTTCCTTTGAGGGCTTGAAGATTCACTTGCAAAAATGAATGAAAGAATTTCCCAAAACCCCAAATATATACAAAATGTCAATACCCCAAAACCCAAGTGCCATAAAATTAAAACAAGGGCTAGAAATAATTTTACAAATATTTACAAAATAATTATTTTAGCTCTTATTAGCATGTTAAATCCTTTTAGCCCAAGATCAAAACAAAATTTTAAGAAGATTTTTTAAATAAATTGCATGGATGAATAATTTCGACAGATAGACCAGCCAAAACCCTCCTGTAAAATAATTCACCACAATGAAAGCTTAGAGCCTAATGAAGGTCAACTCTTCCCCACAGTCTGTGAACTTGGAGCCCAAGGGCCAGTGTACTCGTAAATTTCTATTAAATGTTAAGATAAACTGTTAGATCATATAGTGAATCATATCAGCTAAGATAACTCGTACCAATAGAATGTTCTTATCATCGACACATGAAATAACAGTTAAATAAATATTTCAACACAATATAGGATAAACACATAGCCAATACATACCACAAATCAATAGATAGAAGAACACCATGTATTGAACCCCAAAGTATTTCTATAATGAGAAAAATGTTTAAAGCAAAACAACAAGTCAATACATGTGTTACAAGATTACTTCATCCAAAGATGCGAAATAGAAGTTAAATGGCTTCCTTATATAGAGAAAACCCCTCCAAGTGGAAAATAACGATTAATTGGCTTGACCCTCGTCAAAATAATCTCGATTGTCAAAAATAACTTTATCATCTTGTAATTTCCACCATCAAATTTTTATTTTAGAGGAAAAATTCGAATTTCTCTTAGAAGCCATTTTTTATTAATATTTTGGATTAATTTCCTCAAAAATTTGACTTTAACTTGACCACCAATGTCTAAGGGCTCAAATTTTCTTAAAATATCCATTTTTCGTTGGTGGAGGAGCTCCAAAACTTGACTTCTTTTTGACCCACAAATTTTTAATTATTTTTCACTTTGGGAGAAAATGATTTCTCTATAATTATTTTTGACTAAAAAATTAGTTAATTTTTCGCTGAAGATTTTTATTTAATTTAGCCAGGAAAATTAATTAATTGACTCTAGATGGGATTAATAAATTTTCCACCCTCAAATATTTTAGCTATGGTGTCTGATTGTGAGGGACCATGTACTAAAATATTTTTTACATCAAAATATTACAATTAATTCAACCCTTAGAAGGGGGAATACACATTCAGATCAGTGCCTCGAGACATTACCCAATTCTATGACACAATATGATCTAGTATGAAACCAAGTGTGCTTATAATAAAATAATTCAACCATGGTTTCTGATTGCGAAGTACCATGCACTAAAATTATTCCTAAACACACTTTTACGTACACTATGACTCACCTAAGACCTTGTCAATGAATTCCACCCTAGTTTTGGGGTTATAGTTGGAAGAAAAACTTTGTCGATTAGGCGTGTTTACAAACACACATAATTCAATGAGGTTGAAAAATTTCCTAGGATGAAATCCTTTGCCAAAATAGAGGCTTACCTAGGTGTTGCTACATAATGAAATCGTCATACTAGCATTATTTACAATAGACCTTGCAAAAATTGGGTTTACAATGATATGTTCATGCTGACTGATGACTTTGTTCCTCAAAAATTTTTCTTGACTTCCTTGTACACTTCTTTCTCGGACTATTGGCAAGTAAAATTTTGGTCAACATTTGGCTCCATATGGGGACACATTCCTTCACTGAAGGAATGTGAGAATCTAGAATCCTGTATCAAGAAAACTAAAGTGCATCAAATGGATATTCGTTCAAAATCAAAATCATCATGTATACATCAAAGAACATTTGCTGAAATAGGAAAAACTTATTCGAACATATGAAATATAAAACTTAACTACATGAAAAGGAAACTATCTAATGACAGAAGCGAAATCCTATCTAAGAGTGTAGGGTTAGGAATACAATATAGAGGATGCTCCATGGCATCATATGTCATCCCTATGGTACAATCTGGAACACCTGTTTGCTTATAGGTAGGTCCATAGCTTGTTTTTCAGATGTCCCTTGTCGAACTCTGATCCTCTTAGGTTGATGAAGGACCTCGTCACTACGCTGCACCTCTTTGTCAAATTCAAGCCTACTTCTTTTCTTGTTTGGGAGATGAGATGAAGAAAAATGATGGTGAGGCTAGAAGAATTCAATCACAACTGCATTATACTTTGAAGGATGCCCTTCTGGTTCAACCTCTTCATTGTTTGGCCTCTTTGGGTTTTCAACATGATACCTTCTTTCCACCTTCGTGTGCAATCTAACCATACCACCAACTGCTATAGGAATAGAAATGTATGATAAGTCTAATTGAATACATCCTCCCAGATCAACTACGAACTTCTTGGATAAAAGCATTCCCCATATATTCGACACATCAATCACAACAACGTCCATGATGATTATTCTGTATGGGTAATTAACTAGAGCCACTTGCAAATCCTTGATTACACCCAAGACCTCAATCTTCTTTGAATCCATAGAGCAAATATTATGATAGGGCCTAGAGATTCTTAGGTTCAATTGGTCCATAACTTTCTTAGTCATGACATTAGTTGAGGCCCTTGAATCTAGCATGCTATTGTGAAGCAAGCAATCATTGACTTCAAGGGTCAAGAAGAAAGGTTGATTATCTTCATTCGTCATATAGCAATTTAGATCCTTTAACTTAATTTCTTCATCTTTATGGTGCACATCAGACTTCTCCTGTTGAGATATGCCTAAGGCCTTGAAAAATGCAGCTCTTTGAGATGGTATCTTCAGAAGTTCTAAGACCAGGATTGAGAGTTTAGCACTGTTTATCCATGCAACCCAATCAATTTTTAGCCCTGATTGATAAGTTTTAGATGCAACCTGTTGCTTCTTTTAATATTGATCTTTGCATTTCTTTTGATAGGTATAACCTTTACTTCTAGCAATTTCCAGAATCTTCTCTTGAGATGATGTTTCACCATATATATGTGTAATAGGATCCCTTTCATCATTGAAGTTATTAATGGTGAAAGATGAAGAGATCATCTCGTTACAACCATTATTCTTTGAAGAATTATGATCAACATTATTTATTCATTCACTGGTTCCTTCATCTAGGATTCTTCTGGCAATGACACACAAGTTTTCATCATGGAACCCTTCACAAGGTTTGCAAAAAATAATAGGTTGATCAACAACATTGGTGGATTCAGGAAGATTAGGAGGCCTCTGCTCATTTGGAGGATTCCTTGTTGGCCATGCATTATTATTACCTCAGTTATTATTATTATTTCTAGGCTACATATTTTGAGCTTGATTTCGTTCCATTTTAACAAGCCTAGCTTGCACGACACTCATTTTTTTAGCATGCTCAATTCTCATTTCTTTGATCATTTGAGTTAATTCCTTGATTGGGTCGTGCTCTACCTCCTTTATCTCTGACTAGACCTCTTTTAAAACCAGGAATCTCAGACTTGCCAGATGCCTTCTTGTCCTTTTTCAATTGTTCAGATATGGCTTCAGGAACAACTAAATTGGTTGGTTTAGCACGTATTATCTCATAAGAGGTATCAACAACAAATGCTTTAAGATACTGCTCTAATAAGGATTTGTCAGGAGGCTTATAGTCTTCAGTCATTTCCTCAATAATGCCATTGAATCTTTGGTTGAATTCTTCAACTGTTTCATTTTCATTCTTCTTAATGTTGTTGATAGATTTAAATATCTTCCTTCTCTCTTATCCCCATATTTATCTTTAAACGCATTAATGATGGTTTGTAGAGAATTGAAAGAGTTATCAGGTTTATCTAAGAACCACTACAATGTGTCATCTTCTAGCAAGAGAACAAAGAGCCTCATCTTAACATATTCATGATTATATACAACTCCTTTAGCATGTTTAACTAGGAAGGCTATGAACTTTCTGAGATGGGCTTCTGCATTGATCGCATTGTTCTTTCGAAACATAGGTATCTTATCCAGGCCAGAATCTTGAAGATCATGAGGATATGCCTGCACATTGGCAAAGTTGCAAGGAGTGAAAAGATCCATGATGGGTTAATGAGATCAAGGACGAGTAAGTGGATATCAGGGACGGCTTCTTGTCCGAGAAAGATGAGCTGCCTACTAGAAGCAACTAGGTTTAGATGAAATCTAAGATCCCTTTCAGGATCAAGAGTAGGTTTAATTAAGGTACTAGGATGCCTTCTAGTATAGGCCCTTGTTAATGGATGAATAAGTGGAGTCACCACCAAAACAAGAAACTAACCCAAATGTATAGGCGCGGATAAAAACGAGAGGATGTTGTGATGATGAAGATAAGAAAATGAGAATGAGAAGAAGATTAGGAGAATGTTGTTAAAGCGTCGAGAACAAGATAAAATTCTCCTCGACAATGCGCCAAAATGTTGTCGCCCAAATTATACAGGCAAGATGCGACAACAATCAGGATGGGGGCTTTCACTCTGATCCCCGCCCTCTTCGTTCTAGATGTCTCCCTACAATAGGCTATGGGGGATAGTCACTATGAAATGTGAAGATGAAAGACTCGTCAGAAACCAAGAAGTTCGGGAGACACAACTGAATGGCTTAGCAACTTGGTTAATTTAGCAAGTTTAGTGATTATATTAGATTACTTTGAAAGACTAGTGCCTTAAATGGAGTCAAAATACTTGCTTTAGTGAATTATCTACCAAGTCACTGGATGAACAATTGTTGCTTTAGGATGCTTCACTATCCTATATGAAATGCAACACCTAAAACTAAGTGAAATGCAAGATCTTGGTTTATTTTAAATTAGATGCCTAACTAGGTGAATCCTTCCTCTCAACTATTTTGAAGCTAGTCTCTAGTGTAGGTTGTGAGAGAGAAACCCAAGGGAAGATAACAAAGGCTATATTAACGATACCTCCCCTGGAGTTCTAACCACCTGATGTCTCCGGCGCTGCAGAGATTATGGCTTTGACGACTGCAAGATCACTATGTTAACCATGAAAGAGGGTCTAGGCTTCACAAGCTGGATGAGAAAGGTGGTCCTATCTTTCTATCAACTAAGCTTATGCTTGGAGGTAAATTAATTAGTGTTGAAATATGTAACTAGGTTCGGTCTTCATAATGACATATGTAATCATGATTTTATGAAAAGAGAAAAATAAATTTATTATTGTTATTCTTGAGGCATGGGTTTGATGCTCAAGGGAGATTTATTTTTAGGTCAAGCATGAATTGAGTGCTTCTATGGCTTGTCATTGAGTCTACAAGTCAATTGAGTCATTGTCATGTATGAAAGGCCCTTTTGGGCATGTCACATATTGTAAAGAAAATTTATTTGAGTCAAAAGAAAGTCAAATGACCCTCTAAGACCTTGTCATGGTGCAAAGATCAAGTCGACCTACATGAAGGGACAAGTCGGCCTAAAGATAGCAATTTGTACCCCTCAAGAGCCTATAAATAAGAAGGAACTCGATCTCATTTGGATACATTATCAGCAAGCTCGATCTCCACATGATAGAAACTTGAAAATGACGAAAAAGGAGAAGAAGAGCAAGATCGAATTTTTGGGCCTCTCTCTCTCTCTCTCTCTTTCGTGTTAGGGTTTTTACAGTCACTGGCCATGCCAAAATTCTGAAGCTGCATCGAAGAAGCTATGGAGCTGGATCGAAGCTATGTGTTGAAATTTGGTACCGGAGGACAGGTGGTTCCCTAAGGCTTTGAGCTTTGGCCTAGGGAAAAATGTCCAAAAGAATTTAATTTTTCTCTTAAAGTGACTTTATAATTTTTATAAAGTCAAATCTAATTTAAAAGTGACTTTAAGTGATAAAGTTACTAAAGTCTAATTTTAAAGTGACTTCAATAAAGTCAATGTAAAATTAGAAAGGAAAAGTGACTTTGGAAATAAATGACTAAGTGGGTCTTTATTAAAGTGGGGTGAATTAAAAAATAGAAAGTGAGATTTAAATAAGCATTTAATCTTAGCCCTAGATCTCAATCTATTTCAGCCATTAGATTTAGGGATTACCCAAAAGTCACTTAGGGTTAGATTAAGGGAGGAAAAGGTCATTCATTCTTTCATGAGCAGATTGAGAGAAGGAGAGCAAGAGAGCAAGGGAGATTTCTGGACAAGGAGGAGAAGGAGGCAGCAGCTTGGCACACATTCCAAAGCAACGTTCCAGCAAGTCCATACAGTTGAGTTAGCACACAGTGAAAGGCACGATTTTGGCACGATTTTCTAGAAAGGTAGTTCAACGTTTTTGGAGCAGGCCGTACAGCGTTTTACAACAGGTCGTACAACAATTTTCAGCAGTCCGTACAACAGTTTCCAGGCAGGTCGTACAGTAGAATTTCACGCTGAAATTTGGCACAAAAATCGAGGAGGCCGTACAACATTTATTGTTGTTCAGTTTTGCTGTTTGCAGTTTTTCCAGTTGGCTGTGAGGCACGGAAAACGAAATAAGTTGTAAAAGTTTGCTTGCTGATTTTTGCTGAATATTTCTCACTGTAAAAAGCATTTTTAGAAATAAAAAAGAGCTCTTGAACTGGTTTTCCCCAAGAGTTGTAGGGGGTTTTTCCACGGTCACCTTGACCAAAAATCACTGTGTTTAAATGTGTTAAATGGCTATTTGTATGTGCTGATATTTATTTCTGCATTTTCCAGCATTCTGTAATTTTTCCAGAATTTGTGTTTTCAGCAAAATTTATTTTCCAGTTGTTGAATGTATGGATATGGGAAAGGGCATTTAACTATTTTGGAGAAATAAGGTGAAACTGAAAACTGGGGTGGGAAATGAGAAATTTTTACATGGTATCAGAGGTTGAGTGCTGAAGTGCAGTTTGGGACAGCAAGGACGAAAATTGCAGTCTGCTGATTTTTCACTCAGAAAATTCCAGCAAGCTGATTTTTCACAAACAACAGTTTTATTTTTACTACAACAATGCTATTTTTCAGTTTTAGGACAACAGGATGTCATTGGGATTGAGGGTGGAGGATAGGTTGGATGGGCATAGCAATTATAACGTTTGGAAGGAGAGAATGCAGAGTATCTTTGAGGAGGCAAAAGTCTGGGACATCATGGTGCATACCACACAGAACCCTGTTGTTGTGCCCACTGATGCTACTCAGTTGGCTGAGTATAATAAAAAGAACAACAGGGGTAAGAGACTGATTCTAGACGGAGTCAAAGACCATTGCATTTCTCGTGAGAGGAAAGAGAAATGCCCATGAGATGTGGACAGCGTTGTTCAATCTCTACTAGAGTACCAATGAGAACCAGAAAAT
This sequence comes from Pinus tabuliformis, assembly GCA_031772625.1. NCBI lineage: Eukaryota > Viridiplantae > Streptophyta > Pinopsida > Pinales > Pinaceae > Pinus > Pinus tabuliformis. The sequence continues at coordinate 646,799,594 of CM062817.1, forward strand.
GGTCCTGAAGGAGAAGCTGAAGACCATTAAGATGGGTAATGATAGTGCAGCTGGATATCTCACAAAGATTACTAATGTGAGAGAGGAGTTGGCAGCAGTTGGAGAGGTCATTCCACCCACTGAGTTGGTGCGGATTGCAGTGAATGACCTCCCGCGTTCATGGATGAACTTTGCTGATGGGGTTTGTGCACGTGAGACCCTTCCCACATGGGAGAGGTTTTGGGATGATTGCATTCAGACAGAGATCAGGAAAGGTCAGCTTGGGGCAGCCAAGTCAGCTGAGCAGGATGAGGATGTAGCATTGGTGGCAGGAGGCAAGAAAGGCAAAGGGAAGAAGCAGGCTTCCACAAGCAATGGTGGGGGCAAAGGCAAAGGTAAAGGTAAACAGGATAACACACAGAAGGACTATTCCAAGGTGAAGTGTTGGAATTGTCAAAAGATGGGACACTATGCAGTTATGTGTCCGGAGAAGAAGAAGAAGGGGGCGAAGAACCAGAGCATGGCAGCTTCAGCAGAGGTTGATGACTTTACAGATCTTTTTGACCGGGAGTTTGCGTTCACTGCGTGTAAGTCCTCTAGTGCAGGATCACCTGCCACAGAGGTTAAGAGGGAGCATGCTTTTCCCTTGACTAGCGGAGCATCTTCAGGTATCTGGTATGTGGACAGTGGGGCTTCACGTCACATGATAGGAGTCCGTGAGTACTTCTCAGAGCTTCCAGAGAGTGACACTGATATAGAGGTAGTACCCGGTGATGACAGAGTTGTTAGAGCAGTCAGGGTGGGGACACTGACATTTCAGAGGGAGTCCAAACCTCCCTTGAAGGTGTCAGATGTTCTTTATGTGCCAAGAATGAGGAAGAACCTCATATCTGTCTCAGCTTTGGAGGACAGAGGATAGGAGGTATTGTTCAGGGGAGGACAGGTGTTGATGTATCCCAGGGGCACTCCAGCTGATTCAGCTAGAGTGATAGGTGTACGCCATGCAAAGGTGTACAAGTTTGCATTCCAGCCCCTTTTGGCATTGAGCAGTAGTACCGAAAGCGGAGCTAGCAGTTTTGAGCTGTGTGAGATTTGGCACCGCAGGATGGGGCATATGTATCATGGAGCCTTGAGGACATTGCGGGAGATCACTACAAGTGTGCCAGTTTTCAGTACTGATCACTTTGATACTTGCAGAGGATGTGCGATGGGCAAGTTTGCCAAATCCCCTTTTCCCAGCAGTGACAGCAGAGCGACTGGGATACTTGATTTGATTCATTCTGGTGTGAGCGGTCGGATGTCTCATGTTTCCTTGAGTGGATATGAGTACTATGTTTTATTCATTGATGATCACTCTAGGAGGACCTGGATTTATTTCTTGAAGACCAAGAGTGAGGTCTTCAAGCGGTTTCAGGAGTTTAGAGCTCTTGTGGAGACACAGACAGTCGGAAGATCAAGTCCCTAAGGTCGGACAATGGGGGAGAGTACACCCTTGGAGAGTTTGTCGACTATTGTGCGGAGGCAGGCATTAGGAGGGAGTTCACTGTTCCTTACAACCCCCAGCAGAACGGGGTTGCGGAGAGGAAGAACAGATCCATCGTAGGGGCTGCCAAAGCCATGTTACATGATCAGGGGTTGCCATTGTTCTTGTGGGCAGAGGCCTGCAACACAGTTGTTTATTTGCAGAACAGGAGTCCGCATCGTGCCTTGGGGCACATGACTCCGGAGGAGGCTTTTTTTGGGAAGAAGCCTGATATTTGTCATCTTTGCATCTTTGGGTGCATCACATACTCCTACATACCCAAGGAGAAGAGGACCAAACTAGAGCCCACCGCAGAGACGTGTATCTTTGTGGGCTACAGTGAGACCTCAAAGGCCTTTTGGATTTACATTCCTGCACAGAGGAAAGTTGTTGTCAGGCGGGATGTGAAGTTCGAGGAGGATAGGGCCTTTAGGAGGTCATGGGAGTTAGAGTATCTGGATCAGCCAGACCCTCAGCAGCAGTTGAGTCAGTCGCAGGGATCCAGTGGGCAGGGATTAGGAGGATCCAGAGGTACATCTATGAGGATGTCAAGTCCGTCAGTGAGCAGTGGCTCGCCGAGCCAGAGGGTTGGTGCTCCGGGCAGCATGCAGAGCAGTTCACAGAGCAGTTTACTAGGGAGCCCACTGATGGACAGTTCACACGGTACCTCAGCTTCTACAGGTTCAGGTGCAGGCAGGAGGATAGCAGACAGACAACCAGGAGTTCAGGCTCCTGATGATGATGAGGAGAAGGAGTTTCATTCTCCTACGGGAGAAGTGTGCTCAGGGAAGAGGAAGCCCAAGTGGTTTCAGGACACCTTGAGAGATGCCACATCTGTTGTTGAGCCTAAGAGGCCGGTCAGAGAGAGTAGACCACCTGAGAGGTTTTGTAGCTATATGGCAATGGTTACCAGCATCTTTGACTCTGAGCCTTCTAGCTATGAGGAGGCAGCTAGTCAGCAGGTCTGGAGAGAGGCCATGCAGGAGGAGTATTCTTCTATCATGAAGAATGATGTTTGGGAGGTGGTGTCGTGGCCTGAGGGCAAGTTCGTGGTTACTTCCAGATGGCTTTACAAAGTAAAGCATGCTGCAGATGGTAGCATTGAGAAATTCAAAGCGAGGTTTGTGGCTAGAGGGTTCTCCCAGGTAGAGGGAGTTGATTATGAGGAGATCTTCGCTCCCGTGGCTTGATATACTTCGATCCGCTCCATTATATCGATAGCAGCAGAGATGGGTTGGAAGATCCACCAGATGGATGTGAAGACTGCATTTCTCAATGGCTTCATACAGGAGGAGGTGTACATTGAGCAGCCACAGGGCTTTGAGGTGCATGGGAAGGAGTCCCATGTGTGCAGACTGAAGAATCCCTTTATAGCCTGAATCAAGCTCCCAGAGCTTGGTACTCCAGGATAGATACATACTTGCAGGGGATGGGTTTCACAAAGAGTGACGCAGATCCGAACCTTTACTTTATTGTGATAGGTGAGGAGCCTCTCATTCTGGTGCTGTATGTGGATGACTTGGTCATTACAGGTGCAGAGAGACTCATAGAGCATTGCAAGAGAGATCTTGTGGCGGAGTTTGAGATGAAGGACATCGGCTTGATGCATTACTTTTTGGATTTGGAGGTGTGGCAGGAGGAGGGGCATTTCTTCCTGGGGCAAGGGAAGTATATTGTGGACATCCTTGGCAGATTCCACATGGAGGATTGTAGACCCATGTCGACACCGATGATCACCAACTGGAAGAAGCTTCATGCTTCAGATTCCGAGTTGGTGGATCCCACATTGTACAGGCAGCTGATTGGTTCCTTGATGTATTTGGTCAACACTAGACCAGATATTTGTTTTGCAGTCAACACAATGAGTCAGTTTATGTGTGAGCCTAGGAAGGTTCACTGGGTGGCTGCAAAACACATTTTGCGGTACTTGCAGGGGACAGTGGATTATGGTCTGGACTACAGGCAGGGGGATGGAGTGAGACTGGCAGGTTATACTAATTCTGATTGGGCAGGTTGTGCTTCTGATAGGAAGAGCACTTCAGGGTGTTGTTTTGGGTTGGGTTCAGCAGTAGTGTCATGGTTCAGCAGGAAGCAACAGTCAGTAGCATTGAGTTCAGCAGAAGCAGAGTATATGGCAGCCAGTCTAGCTAGTTGTGAGGCCATCTGGCTTCGCAAGATGTTGTTTGGCTTATTTGGTCAGCCGTTGAGACCTTCAGTGATTTACTGTGATAATCAGAGTTGCATTAAACTCACGGAGAATCCAGTATTTCATGACAGGTCAAAGCATATCGGGATCAAATATCATTTCATCAGAGACTGTGTTCAGAAGGGCGCTGTGAAGCTTGAGTAGATTCCCACTGATGAGCAGGTTGCAGATATTCTTACCAAAGCCTTACCACGGTGCAAGCATGACTACTTCAGAGACAAGATGGGTGTGGTGAGGAACACCTTCCTTGGTAAGAGGGAGTGTTGAAATTTGGTACCGGAGGACATGTGGTTCCCTAAGGCTTTGATCTTTGGCCTAGGGAAAAGTGTCCAAAAGAATTTAATTTTTCTCCTAAAGTGACTTTATAATTTTTATAAATTCAAATCTAATTTAAAAGTGACTTTAAGTGATAAAGTTACTAAAGTCTAATTTTAAAGTGACTTTAATAAAGTCAATGTAAAATTAGAAAGGAAAAGTGAATTTGGAAATAAATGACTAAGTATGTCTTTATTAAAGTGGGGTGAATTAAAAAATAGAAAGTGAGATTTAAATGAGCATTTAATCTTAGTCCTAGATCTCAATCTATTTCAGCGATTGGATTTAGGGATTACCGAAAAGTCACTTAGGGTTAGATTAAGGGAGGAAAAGGAGGAAAAGGTCATTCATTCTTTTATGAGCAGATTGAGAGAAGGAGAGCAAGAGAGCAAGGGAGATTTCTGGACAGGGAGGAGAAGGAGGCAGCAGCTTGGCACACATTCCAAGGTAGCATTCCAGAAAGTCCATATAACTGAGTTAGCACACAGTGAAAGGCAGGATTTTGGCACGATTTTCTAGAAAGGCAGTTCAGCGTTTTTGGAGCAGGCTGTACAACGTTTTTGGAGCAGGCCGTACAGCGTTTTATAGCAGGCCGTATAGCAGTTTTCAGCAGTCCGTACAATAGTTTCTAGGCAGGCCGTACAGTAGAATTTCACGCTGAAATTTGGCACAAAAATCGAGGATGCCGTATAGCATTTATTGCTGTTCAGTTTTGCTGTTTGCAGTTTTTCCAGTTGGCTGAGGCACAGAAAACGAGATAAGTTGTAAAAGTTTGCTTGTTGATTTTTGCTGAATATTTCTCACTGTAAAAAGCATTTTCAAAAATAAGAAAGAGCTCTCGAACTGGTTTTCCCCAAGAGTTGTAGGGGGTTTTTCCAAGGTCACCTTGATCAAAAAACACTGTGTTTAAATGTGTTAAATGGCTGTCTGTATGTGCTGATATTTATTTCTGCATTTTCCAGCATTCTGTAATTTTTCCAGAATTTGTGTTTTCAGCAAAATTTATTTTCCAGTTGTTGAATGTATGGATATGGGAAAGGGCATTTAACTATTTTGGAGAAATAAGGTGAAACTGAAAACCGGGGTGGGAAATGAGAAATTTTTACACTATGAAGCTGCATCGAAATTGTAAAGCTGCATCAAAGTTGTGAGGTTGCAACTAGGTTGAAGATGTGAAAGGTCATAACACTGAAGTTGCTGGGTTGAAGTTGCTGAAGAATCTGCTGGTCGAAGTTGCAGAAGAATTTGCTGGGGATCGAAATTGTAGAAGTTGCTAGAAAGAAAGAAAGATTTGACTTGGTCTTGGAGGGTCTTGGTCAAGGGTCATAGGCCTTGGAATTTGTCAATTGAAGATCTAGAAGAAGAGAAGAATTCTTGCGGGTTTCCTCTTAGTTGGAGAGGTTTTGGCCCTGGTTGATCACCTATATCTTGTGTCCTCTTGTCTCATTGTTCTTCATTGTTTGGTAGTTGTTTAATGATAAGAACACTAATTATAATCAAGTAAAAGAATAAGCTAATAAAGTTAAGTAAAAATACATCACAAACAATTATCAAAGTAAGAGAAATCGCATATCTTGCTGCCCCTAAATATTTCAACATGGTATCAAAGCTAAGGTGACTACATCAAGGAGGGGAAACTCAAAGAAGGATACTCAGGGACCAAAGCACAAGAAGATCATTCAACACGAAGGACATCGAATCATCAAGAAAGGATTTAGATGGGTCGAACAAATTAAGAAGCATTAAGAAGGACTACTAAAAGCAACAACAAGGGGAAGACCTCAAAACCCTAGCTCACTCAAAGATAGGGTTCTGTTGTCGCTGCTACAACACCCTCCAAAATTTTGGCTTATGCTCAATTTCGGAGCCTTCCTTGGTCTTGTACATTATCATCACAAACTTTGAAACTCATTCCATGTGTTTTCTTGAGGAGTTTTTGTCCCCTTTGCAAGATAGGCAAAATGTCGTCTTTTCGCATGTTAGCTGTCACATCATGTATATAAGCTTGTTCTGGTGGTTTCAAGAGGTCACCTTTGTGTAAATGAGTTGTTCTAACCATGTAAACATCCGTCACACTCATTTCCAAAGTTTCAAGCACTGTTGCACAAGTGTCGTCACAGTTGTCGCAAAGTGTATCTTAAGTGTCGCACTTGTTGTAAGTTGTCGTAAAGCTGTCACATAGAGGGAAATGCATTGTCATGTGTCCTGGATGATCTATGTTGTTGTGTCGTCAAGTATTCTAAGTGTGTGATCACAATCGAAGTCTTATCATTGTTCACATCAGTCTCATTGATCCCGCACTTAGTCATTTTCTGAAAAGCTTCCTGACCAAGCAACCTAGCTTCACTTGGTCTCCCTGAACTGCGCATTGCGCAGTCTTAGTCCTCTAGCTGTGACCTTGCCTCTTGGCACTACGTAATGCGCATTTCTTGCCTCCCAGGGTTGCTTCACTGCACAATTTATGTGCTCAAGCCCTGACCTTAACTCCCAAAATTGCACAATTCCTTCTCCCAACTTGGCCTTAACTGTGCATTACGTAGTCTCTAGCCTCAAGTTCATCTTTGAGCTCCTGAACTATGCAAATGCTCAATGGCCCAGCGTCCTTTGTCTCCTAGAGCTGTGCAATGTGCTCACCTAGTGCTCAGCCTGTCACACTGATCCTCAGAATTGCGTAGTTTGCTCCCTCAACCTAGCCTGAACTATGCATTGCGCAGTCTCAAGGCTCAAGGGTCCCCTTGCCTGCCTGAACTGCACAGTCACTAAGCCCTTTTCCTAGCCTTCCATTCGGTTCTGGCTTAGTCAATGGATCAATATGCACAATCTTAGACTAGGGGGTTTTCATATTGATGTCATCTCGTCATGAGTGAATTGCAAAAATAGGTACCTTATTATGCCATGGCGAGATGATGAAGAAGGAGATGAAGGAGCGCAACATGTTGAAAGACATTCTTGTAGCTGATTACGCAAGCTGATCAATCAAGAGAAAGCAAAGGGAAACCAGTTTGCGATCACCATTCAAGACTTAAGATCATTGAAGATTCCTTATCACCAAACCATGTGGAGGTGAAAAGAAAAACATTCTCAAGAAGACCTGCAACACACAGTAGCAATAGTGGCTTGACATTGCCACATCATCAAGCAGTCTATGTCAGCAGTGTCATGTCATGTCATGTCATGAGTTGTCACATGCCACACCATTGTGGTTAATGATGTAAATTATGTTTTGAAAATGTATTGTAAAGTGGAAGTCCAAAGGACATGTATGGAATATGAAGAGTCATGTAAAGTTGAAAAGTCATAGGAAGTCAAACAGTCATGAGGGTAGATGAAGAGTCATAAGGAAGGTGAAGCATCACTTCCTCATTGTTATATATACACCCTCATTGTAAGAGCAAAGGACTTTTCACCTTGGCTCCTCCCACAAGGCATTAGAGAGACAAGCTAGTTCTTTTGAGGAGCAAGGAGTGGCTCCAACGCTCCACTATTGGAGCTAGTGATGTTCATTGTATACATGTGTCTTGGAAATTTTACTTAATATAAGAAGCCCTATGGGCCAGCACGTTCTTCATGCATGGATTATGGATGTTTGTAAGACTATTTTGTGAATGTTTGTAATTCATGTTCGCTTTCATCTGTGCTAAAGTAGTTGAACTATTTCGATTATTTTGGTACTTATAATATTGAGAATGTACTGTAATTGCTATTATCATTGTCGCATCCTCGTGGACTATTCCGCTGGATATTAGACAGATCTTCCTCGTTACATTGGTTGCAATGACCGTTGCATCTCTGTGGACTATTCTGCTTGGTGTTGTACGGATCCTTCTTGTTTATGTGTGTCTCTATTAGGGTGGTACTACTACCTCTCTTTTAGAGGCTCACTTCTCCTCCCCTCCGCAGTGAAAGAACTTTGACACACATACAATCGAATACTCACCAGGCACACCCCCTTGCTTTTTGAAGGTGCATTTGCACTCCTCTCTCTTGCTGACAGTTAGAGCCAAGGCATATCTTTAAGATAACCGACAACCGAGCCATATTCCAGATGGGGCTCCTATCCCAAATGGTGTGAGGTCTAATTGAGACCACATATTGGGGAGACCCCTTAAATGTTGGCGGGTCTAACACCGTCAACATTTTTGGTGCTAGAAGGAGGGCAACCAGATTTTTATGGCTAATAACCTCACCAACCCCAATCTTACTTCCTTTGGTCAAGGCAGTAACATTCCCAACACCTCCCCTGTGCACATTCTTGAAGTTGGTAATTCTTCCTAGCCTGAGACTATACAACCTTACGAAATCTCTTACGACCAGATTCGAGCCATCCGCCCCATCACCCAAAAGTTTGCAAGAGCTATCGGATTGATACCCAGAGTAGATAATCTTCCATATTTTCCAAAGAAGAACCAAACCACCCCCACTGGGATAGTGGTCTCAACAGTTGAAGAATTGGTTCTCGCCACCCTTGAAGAGTTAGCAGATTCTGAAGAAAACGCAGAAAAACCAGAACAACCTCCAACCTTCAACGATGGTGACGGTGATAACGTAGTGCTCTCGGACGATACTTTCCGCGGGTTAGGCGGTGAAGAAGAAGAAGAAGAAAACCAATCAGATTTTGACGAAGAAGGGGAAAACAACGACGAAGACATGGCAGACCAAGATCTAGACTGGATGACTCAGGGCCCACTTGCACTGCCAGGTGTGTTACACAAAATGCCAAGGCACCTAGAGAAGCTATTAACGAAGTATGACCCTGACAAAGCAATAAAGGCGGAGGACCATCTAGACAACTTCTACCTACATCTGCAAACACTTGAGGTATGTTATGATGATGTTGCATGTAGACTGTTTCCGTGTACCTTAGATGGTAGAGCAGTTGTATGGTATCATAGCCTTCCTCTGAACTCGATCCAAAATTGGAGGGGTTTTAAGAAATTATTTCTTGAAAAATTTGCTGATGATAAAACCCCCACCATGCTTTTAAAAGAGCTGGGCAATCTCAAGATGGAGCAAAAAGAAAAGGTGAAAGATTTCAATCAGAGGTTTAACCATATCTTGAACATATTTCCACCAAACACAAAACCTCATGACTCCATCACTATCAACTATTTCACATCTGCCTTACCATCAAGCATTGCACAGTTCGTGAAAAGAACTGTGAAACCAACTTTGGCTGAAACTTTTGAAGAGGTGATCACAGTTGAAAAGGACTTGCATGCGATTGGAGTCATCGCAGATGACGAATCAACAAAAGACTCCAAAGACACGGGGAAAAGGTCTCAGGCCTCCGTAAGCAAGGCCAAAGAAAAGGAAGCAATTGATCTTGAGAGCTTGACCCGCACTATCAAGTCTCTGTCCAATGAGTTGGTAGAATTGAAACAAAGGTCAAGCGAGACCACCGTGAGTAGCAAGCCTCCCAAGTTCAACTTTCTAAGAAGGACTTCTAACTTCGGCAACAACAACAACCAACCAGCCAAGTGTTAGAAAATCAGAAAGGCAAAAAGATTTTCTTATTCTTGATAATTACTTGTGATGTTTCTTGTTATTACGATTCTCTATATCTTCTTTCTTTTAGTTCATCAAGCAATTACCAAAGTACCAGCGCATAAAACAATAGACACTAGATGTAGGCACCATGCCAGGGAAAAATCCCCCTCGAGGGGAAAATCCAATCAAGAAATTCTTCCTTTCAATAGCATTCTTTGAGACTCTTCACCCTAGACAAAGACTAGACCTTCCCTCCACAACAAGTCAACCTCCCAGATCTTTGACCCCTTTCCAGCAACTTCGACTAGGTAGCAGCTTCCGGCAATAGGCAACTTTTGGCAACAGTGAAACTTGGAAGACTTCGATCTCTCAATCTAGGGCACGGAACAGAGAGAGAGAGGAACCAAAATTTCGATATTTTCCTTCTCCTTAGACTTCCCCAAACTTGCACATACTTTGTCTTTCCGACAACAGACTTTGCACTTTTCCTAGCTACAAGAGATACCAAACTCTTGTGAGAGAGTGTGTTCCAAATGAATTTGATTTGCTTGTATTTATAGGCTCCATGTGAGGTCGAGTTAGTGTCCTTAGGCTAACTTGATCTCTTTTAGGCCAACTTGGTGTGGAGGATACATAAATTATATTTGACTCAATACTTAACCTTTTTACATGATTCAAAAGCCCAAGAAGGGTCTCTTTAAAAGTAAAATGACTCTATTGACTCAGAATAAATCCTAGAAGTCCTCAATGGGGACTTTGACCTAAAATAGGGTGACCCAAGCATGAAACCCATGCTTTAATAAGTCACAATAATAATAATACAAATTCTTTTTTTATATTCTTTTGACAAGTATATTATAAGATGACTCAAATACATTAAATGAAGACCGAAACTAGTTACATTTTCCAACACTACCTCTTAACTAGGGAGGTATTCATCATATACAAGTACAATGGAAGGCCTCAAACTATATGAACAATGAAGAACTTTAGGCACCGCAATGCCATGGACTAGATTCCTGAGTAGGGAAATCTATCCATTGGTTTCTCAACAATTTAGGCACCACAATGCCACAGACTAGATTCCTGACCAGGGCAATCTATCCAAGTGGGAATAAGGTGGACTCAAGCTTTCAACCCTTTTAGGTACCATCAGGCTTACTTGCTAACCACCAACCCAATGATCCAGGCGTGTATCTAAAAAACAGAGCTCTATAATCAACACCACCTTTTCCAACTTCGGGACCTAGACATCAACACAAAGTGCCGACCATATGTCCTCCCAGATAATGCTTCACTCACAAAGCCTCAACACTCATAGATCCAACAGATCAAGGTAACAAATCTCTCCCAATCAAACTGATTGGTAACCAACATGCTATCAACACCTTCGAGAGATTCACCTGTACAAACACAACCCCAATCAATAATATACTTTCATATGTACATAATCAAATACAAACCTTCGGGGTCTTCCAGATGACTTGATGTTGCTTATCAACTTTTCATAGAGGACTATCAACTGAATCTTTGACAAAAGATTCCTCAATCATACACTTTCCTTTCCTACTTCCCTTGCAACAACATATACTTTGAAATTCATTCTTCAATCAAAACCAAGCTATGCCCTCCCTCTCAACCAGGGAGCATCTCTCTATCCACACTCCCTCTTAATCTAAGGAAGATCTCTTCTATTTTCGTCATCGAAGAATATTTCGTGGATTCCAACCATTTCATCAGAGTTATCATCATCACCATCATGCTTATCATATCAGTGAACATCTTCACCATATTGAAGATTGTGTACCTGCACAACTTAGATAGCAAGTACAACCAAAACTATAGAAGCATGAAGTTAGCCATATGAGAATTACAGAAGCATTTCAACTTTATACATATTAGATACCCAAACTTAATTACAAACAAGAGACATATACTCTTCAACATCTTGCTAGGGACTTTGTCATAAACCCTAGACTACTTCATAACAACTTTCATTCCATCTAGGGTTTCAATGTTTCTTTCAAAGGTGTAACATACCCTACTACAACATATAGCAAACCCTAGAAACAATTCAAACAAATATAGATCTATAAGGTATCTAACAACTTTTAGAATTCATATGTTAGATTTTCCACTAGGGTTTCATACAAATCCTAGATTTCATACAAGAGAATCAATCAAAACCAATCATAGCTTAGTCATTAATATGACTAACTTCCAATAGGGTTAGTTGCAAACCCTAGATTTTCAATCAAACATTGATCCCAACTAAAACTTAGATTTCAACAATCTTACACAAATCTCAAATTATCATATTGTCAACATACATTAGAGGATTTTACTTCTACTAAGGTTCAACTCCAAAACCCTAGAATTTCATTTTGACAATCTCAACAATCATTATATAAATAAATCTCAGATTGTTATATCACACATAATAGAGATTTTAACTACTACTAGGTTTTAGTTGCAAAACCTTAGATTTCCAAATATCATCATCCTAGAATCTTAGACAAGGACTTATATTAAATCCTAAGACTTATCACCATCAATAACTAGGTCAACACACATATCTAGGAATTTATTATCATGCATAAGCATATCATATGTCCGAAAACATTAATACATTAGACAGATACTAGACCAATCTAGGGTTTCAACCAAAAGGACATATCTATATATACCTAAGGTTCCAGCATCATGGAAAGGCATTTCATATCATGTGTTAGTCAAACCCAACTTTACAAACATCAATAAAAGTTAGACATATAACATATAGGGTTTGATCAGACAGACACACATACTAAGGAAATCAGTGCTAAGACATTATAAGGGTCTTGCTTACACATTCCACCAAACCCTAATGAGTTAGGGTTTCAATATAGGAACATAGTAAACCCAAGGAAATTACCAAAACTTCAAAGGTTCCGAATTTTATACCTTATCATTCAACCCTAAGTTAGGTTTACCTAATCATACCAAAATCCCAAACATGACAACATGAATAAAACTTCAAATAGCATTTCACCATATCCCTAAGTAGTTTAGGGTTTCAAACATTCACAATCACATTCCCTTAGGTTAGGGTTTTCCAGAGAACTTGTCTAGGGTTCTATAAAATCAGTTAAGAATAGGAGTAGGGTAGATTTATCATGTGATGAATCACCCAAAATGAGAATTAATATGATTCAATATAGCTAAACACAACAATGTTAGTAAAGGATTGTCAAATGAATAAACATTTACTAAAGTAGTTTAAGACATACCTTTGTTTCTTGACAAACCTTATCTGGAGTGGTCCTCTTTCATATTCCTTGAGAATATAGCAAATGTTTTTTCTAATCAAGACAATAGAGGGAGAATGGTGATTAGTATTTAATATAATCAAAATTGAATGAGTACATGAAAGCAAAAACTGAAAGGAAATGAGATATTTATCTTTGGGAGTTGTTGGGGGCTCCCTCCAAAGCTTGAGGGATACCTACAAACTTATAAAAACAATAAAAATGTCTTTTCCAAAAATATGTCAAGAACCTATAAATTCTAAAACATCAAACATATAAAACAAGATATCTAAAGATACAAGCAAAGGATTTAGTAATGTAAGTCCCTAATGTCAGATTTTTCTTAATTGGACCTCATTTGGACAAACTTGACCATCTTTTAATCTCCATCGTCGAATTTTTATTTTTGAGGAAAAATCGAATTTCTCTTAAAAACCAATTTTTATTAATCCAAAAATTAATATTTTAGATTAATTTCCTCAAAAAATTGACTTTCATTTAACCACCAAGGTCCAAGGGCTCAAATTTTCTTAAAATATCCATTTTTCCCTTGGTAGAGGACCTCCAAATTTTGACTTCTTTTTGGCTCACGAATTTTTGATTATTTTCCACTAGGAGAGAAATTAATTTCTCTATAATTATTTTTGACTCAAAAATCAATTAATGTTTTGGCTTATGATTTTTATTTATTTTAGCCATAGAAATTAACTAATTGACTCTAGAGGGGATTAATAATTTTTCCACCCTCAAATATTTTAGCCATGGTGTCTGATTATGAGGGACCATGCACTAAAATATTTTTTACATCAAAATATTACAATTAATTCAACCCTTAGAAGGGGAAATACACATTTAGACCAGACCCTCAAGACATTACCCAATTTTGCGACACAATATGATCTAGTATGAAACCAAGTGTGTTTATAATAAAATAATTTAGCCATGGTTTCTAATTGCGAGGATCTATGCACTAAAATGATTCTTAAACTCACTTTTACATTAGACTCTATAAACACTAGGACTCACCTAAGACCTTGTTAATGAATTCCACCCTAACTTTGGGGTTATATCTAGAAGAAAAACTCTACCAATTAGGCGTGTTTACAAACACACATAATTCAGGGAGGTTAAAAAACTTCCTACGGTGAAATCCTCTGCCAAAATCAGAGGCTTACCTAGGTGTTGTTACATAATTAAATTGTCATACTAGCATCATTTACAATAGACTTTGCAAAAATTGGGTTTACAATGATATATTCATGTTGAATGATGACTTTGATCCTCGAAAATTTTTCTCGACTTCCTTGTGTACTGCTTTCTCGGATTGTTGAAAAATTGTGGTCAATAGAACCAAAGACAAGAACCCTGAAGGATGGATGTGAGATCAAGGCGATGGTGAGAAGTCCTATGTATAGAATGGCTATGGACATGATATTTCAATCAAAGTTTTCCAAGTAGTGCCCCTCCTATAACCACACTAGAGGAGGTCCCACTAGACTAGGGCTAAAGACTAACCCTCTGGTACAGTGAGAGAGAAAGCTTATAGTCAAGATCGGTCATGTTGAGAAATCAAGGGGGGCAATGAGTGTAGGTGATTTCTCTTACTTTGATCACTGCTTGTGATGTATTTTTACTCTACTTGATTAACTTCTTCTTTCCTTTATTATTATTAGTGTTCTCTATCATCAAACAACTACCAAATCATAAAGAACAATGAGACAATAGGACACAAGATGTAAGCGAACAACCAGGGCCAAAACCTCTCCAACTAAGAGGAAATCTTGCCAGAATTCTTCTCTTCTTATAGAACTTCAATTGACGAATTCCAAGTTCTATGACCCTTGACTAAGACCCTCCAAGACCAAGTCAACTTTCCTTCTTGAACAACTTCCAGTAACAAACTTCGACCTGCTAGGAACTTCTCCATCAACTTCGATGCCAACAACAATTTCAACAACTTCGACCTTGTAGCTTCAACGACTTTGACCTTGATGCAACTTCAGCACCTTCGACCTAGCAACTTCACAACTTCGACCTAGAATCAACTTCACAACTTTGATCAACGGACCTCATCTGTTTTCGGGCCCCCCTTTCCATTCTGTCTTTACCGCCCGGGGGGGAGGGGGAAGGGGTTCGGAAAGCAGTTTCTCCCGCTGGGCCCCATCCCTTATGTGTCGCCCTCTGGTGATTTCGCACCCCCCCACTAAAACCATTAAACACCCACTACCCCCTCCGGAAACTGCTTTCCCTCATCCTCTCTTCTGCGCCCCACCACTTTCCCTCCACCACTCTTCGCCTGCCACATGCATGACCGTTGAACCAATTAAATGCGTTCCTGGCCAAAACGACCGTTCTCCATTCAATTCGATTTCTCCTGGGTAATCGTTCAGCCTAACGGTCCTACGCCATTCTTAACGGGACTATTCTCAGCGTTTAAAAGCTCCTGAGCCTGTCATTCTCACCCCTTTTCACTCCTGTTTTTTCAGTTATTCATAGTTTCCCATATCGATCTCTATTAGAGAAATTCTGTGGCCAAAGTACTACAAAAACTAACATTTCCTTCTGTTTTCACCTGACAGTCCGTTATTCTGCTGTGTTCGGTAAGCTCCTTTGCAAATTCATCCCATACTCAGACTTTTATGCCTCCCAAAACTAAGACTCAAGATAAGCCTATTAATCCTTTAATTCCCCCTTCTGTAGATTTAGATCATATACCTATAGTTGATAGGGATTACAGGATAAGTGAAACTCAGTGTAACTGTGATTTTCTGGAATTGTATTGCTAGTTAGAGGATAAACACACAGACAAAACCGATGAAATTGGGCTCTGGGAGTCAAACCTCCCCTATTATATTTTCCCCTTGGCATTCCAAGCCCTAGAATTTACCAGAAGGTGTCAAGCTTGTTATGTCCCTGCCCAAAGAGCCGTCATTGCCCGTACAGATGACATTCTTTTCACCATCACAGCCTAATCCATTGACCAAATGACGTTGGCCCCAACTGTGGAAAATGCTGCGCCTTTCTCCCTAGAAGCCTTCACCCAACTTTATCAAAAGCTGGACTTTGCCACCAGAGCCAAAATTTTTGAGATTTTCTTGCCAGAGAATCCCCAATTATCCAAAAAGAATCCTCCATATCCTTCTTCCATTTTCCCTGATCAAGCCAAGCAAATTATTTCCATAATTTCTTACATTTTAGGCTATCATTCTGATCAGTGGGTAGATGAGCCCATTTTAGGATTCCTCTCCATTTTTCCACAAACAACTTTCCCTCCTTTGTGTTCAACTTCAGTCAATTTTTGGCTGATAATATCCATGAACAGTTCATAAAGTTTCCTACAGAACAGGTGTTCAATTACACCTCTATTTTGATTTATATGTTCCTCTATTATCAGGCAGACAAATTCAGTTTTTCATTGCAGAAGCTGGATGATGTAGGGAACCAACAACCAATAATCTTTTGGACCTCATTGGTCATGAGAGAACAACAAGAATTCACCTACAAGTAGTTTATTGAAGATTTTGTTCATCCAGCCATGAACATTCTGAACAGTGCAGTACAACCCAGAATCAGTGAGGAAATCAAGAGAATTTTGCATTTGTCAGACCAAGCAAAGACCGGGGATTGGTATTTATACCAAAATTACACAGAAATCAGGGTATATGGTTGTGAATTGGCCCCCTATAAACTCCCCAAATACCTCCCAATGAGGATTTTTGCCCTGGAGTATATTAGGCAGATGCTGAATTCAGATGACATCCACTTTGTAGTGGCCAAGAAGAAGGCACAATTCAGAATAAAGACATAGGTGGGCCCATTTGTGTGCAACACAAGGACATTAGGTGAAGAGGCAGATAGAATGCTTAAAGAAATGAAGTTCAGTTTGAGCTTTACATGGTCTTATGACCCCTGTGGCATCATCTCAAAGCTTAGAGTGGAGAACAAAAACACTCCTTACATTCATACTTCAAGGCCAAACATAGAACAGTATGCCAATCAGCTGGAGTGGGCAGAAAATACCTTGCAAGAAGCTGAAGAACAACTTGTTTCTACTTCTAGTTTGCAGACTCCTATTCCTCAGGAAAAATCAAGCAAAAGACAGAGGGAGGAAGGATCATCATTTACAACCGGGAGTGAAGCTAAAGAATTCAGAATCAGCTATAGGAAGAGAGCAAAGGTATCTCCTAGAGTAGAATTGGACAAAGAAACTGAAGAGCAGGCAACCATCATCATCACAGATTCACCGCCTGCAACTACCAAATTCACAACATCTCCTTCTGAACCTTCATCTTCACAAGGACACAAGGAAACTAAGCTAGAGTCATGGAATGTCCAAACAGAAAAAGAGTAGATAGTTTTTGACAGATACAGGGAGATAAAGCTCAGAAACAAAATTCTAAAGAATAGCACTTATAACCAATTTTGGAAGTATACCTCCAGCTCACAAAGTAGGTTGATGTCAGTGTTTGATACAGAGCATGGCAAAATGCAGATAACTTTTCTTGAGGCCCAAATTCCACAGCGAAAATCAACAGCAGACTACAAGAGCACAACTTTTGAATTTAGCACAAAGGACATACATCCCATTGATCAAATGGAGATGCACAAGCAAATCGGTGAAATGATATCCTCCACTTTAACTAACACTACAATGTCACTTTCTAAATTGTAGGTTTCTTTTGCAAATGTCTAGTCACAGTTGAAGATGGAAAAAGTCTCCTCTTTGGCAAAGGATAACAGGATCAAATCTTTGGAAGACTTGGTGATTAAGATAAGGTATGACCCTAAAGATGTCAATGCTGCTGAGGAGATTGTCAAAAAGAGGAACCTGGACATTGCATCCTTAAGAAAGCAACTCAAGTTGCTAGCCACAGAGGATCCAATGACCAAGGATATTGAAGAAACTGAAGCACAGAAAGCAGATATGATGAAATTGATCATAAAACAAAATATACAGATTAGGCATATGGAGGCAGAATTGGAGAAAATGATAAAGGAGAAGGAAGATAGTCAAAAGATGGCCATTGCCCCCCTAGATGCCATACCTATTTCTCAGCTTCCATCAACAAGAGCAACTACTGCAACCACTTCTTCTACTCAAACTGAGTGTTGACTAAGTAACAAAGACATTACATAACATGTCACTACAGTCAAAAGAGATTGAGACTTTGCAGGGCCAAATCAAAGCTTTGGAAGTGTAAAAGACCAAAGCTGAAGCTGCTCGGATTACTGAAATGGAGAAATCCCAGAGACTGATTGAAAATTTGCACAAGGGAGAGAGAGACACTTCAACTGGTCAGACCTTGGCCCAAGCCAAGGAAACTATTTGGTTGAATATATTAGACTTTATGAATGAGATTTGGCCTTCTATCCAAATCATATTTGAGCAGAAAGAACTGATAGAGAAGGCTACAGAAACTATTGTGCAAGGAAGAGAAAAGCTGGGAGAGATGCCCACAAAAGTCTCTAATATAATCAAGTTCTTAAACTCAAAATCCAAGTATGAGTTGGAGGAGGTAGGAATCAGTGATAGCACTGCCACCATTCTGGAAGTCAATAAAGTCTTGACAAAGCGAAATCTCATTGATAAGTTGGAAGATAGCAATGTTTTAAAACTTCGACTCGGCCGAGGGTCGAATCGGACTCGGACTCGGACTCAGTATCGGTATTGACTCGGTCGGCTCGGTTTCAATGACTCGGTCGTTGTAAAAAAATACATTAAATATTTTTTTTTTTTTTATAAAAAAACATAATTTTAAAGATTTTCATTCATGTTTCCAAACACACAGCATTAGAATATAGATAGAAGACAACATATGATCAAAGTAGGCTCATGAATATATCCATTATATCAAAATGGCACCCAGTGCACTGTCCAATACATACATGATCATGATATAGAGATCAAAACAAAAACACATAACCAAGGAGGCTAGAAATGGCTTCTACAACAAAATTAAACTGTGACCAATACTACTGGCTACTGCCAGAGGAGCCAAGATCATGTGGATCAATCTCTGGATCATCATCAGAGTCAGACAGGGGGCCCCATGGCTCCTCCTCATCATCATCTCCAACTGCAACTGTAGAAGTGGTAGCACTAGCAGGCTGTGCAGTAGCTGCAAGTTGAGATAGACGAGATATGCGCTTCTGTCATGGCTGAGCAGAGGAAGCGCCTGCAACTGGAGGACTTGTTGGCTTTGAGGCTGAGGCTGGTACAAGTGGATCAGGATCTGCATTCAACTGAACATTATGTTCGAGTGATGCTATCGTCTGTAATTCATAATCCATATCCTCATCAGAAGCAAACTCTGTTGGATGACTCTCCACTACCCAATCTAATGTTGGATCAATGTCTTCCAACACAATGGGATCTGAATCAGGTCTTTTGTTCAGCAATTGGTTGCGCTTGAGCCGGAGGTTGTATTGGACATATACTAGATCATTTAACCGTTTTTGATCCAAACGGTTTCTCTTCTTTGTGTGAATCCTCTCAAAGACAGACCAATTGCGCTCACACCCAGTAGCATTGCAAGTTTGACTCAAAATACGAATTGCAAACTTCTGCAATTCAGGACAATGGCTACCAAAAGCCTCCCACCATTGTGCTGCAAAAAACATAGGAGTGTAATGAGTTAGCTCAACAAAATTACAAATTATATCCAACTTTCAAATTATAAACGATTTAACAAAATAAGTATTAAGAATTTGAAAATTGAAATTTTTGTTTACCTGGCTCATCTGTTTCCCTTGCAATCTTTGCTAGGTTCTTCCCAAAGGTACTTGAGGCATTGCTTAAGGTTGTGACCTGTCGGTGTATCTCCAGCTAATCACACTCGAATGGGATCATGTGATCAATGTAGTCAATCAGTCCATCTCTAACCCCCCCCCTCAAAGCTCCTGTCGTCTTAGCTTTATAATGATACCGTGGGTTCAAAAAATACCCAGATGCATGTATAGGGTGATGGAGTTGATTGTTCCATCTTTCATCAATGATTTCCCAAATGGGCCCATACTTAGCCACTTTATCCTTGTATTCCCTCTTTATTTGCTCCTTTGCTTGATCCATAACCTCATAAATGAAGCCCATAGCCAATCTTTCCCCATCCACCAATTGCAACACCTTAACCAGTGGCTCAGCAAGCTTCACAATCTCTGCTGCCTTTCTCCAAAATATTTCTTCATTAACTTTCATTTTCAATTCTTTGCCTTCTAGTTTGTGAGACCACTGGCTTAGATTCCATTCTTTACTGGAAAAAATATTTTGCAAGTTTCTATGTTGTGAAGGCATAGATTGCAATGTCAAAAAATGAGTAGCAAATCTAGTGATGGCAGGCCTAATAATATCCCTGCCCCTTGTGTGTTTCCTCATCAAGCTCAAAATCCATGAATGATTGTAGATAAATTTTGTTATGCTTTTGGCATGATCTACAGTGTTTTTGATCCAATCTAATTTACCAATATCCTCAAGCATGAGGTCTATGCAATGTGTAGCACATGGGGTCCAAAAGATGGCCTTGTGTTTTTCCTCTAACAGTTTACCAGCAAGAACATAGTTAGAGGCATTATCTGTGATGACTTGAACAACATTAGCCACCCCCACCTCCTCAACAACCTCATCCAATCGCTGAAACAACAATTGCCCATCTTTTACCTTATCAGATGCATCAATTGATTTTAGAAACATGGTTCCCGGTGGGCAGAAGATAAGAAAGTTTATGATGGTACAATATCTTTGATCAGTCCATCTATCTGACATGATGGTACATCCTGTTCTTGCCCATGAGTCCTTGAAATCTTTCAAATAGTCATTAATGGATAAAATTTCTTTCTGCAAACGATACCCCCTTAGCTCATGCATAGTAGGGCTTTTGAAGCCTTTTCCAGCAGCATGTATGGCATCAAACATAGGCTCATAATATGGTGAACGGGAAGCATTGAAGAGGATATCAACATACCACCATCTAGCTATGTATTCACAAGCAGTCTCCCTCAATTCTTTCTTCCAATGGTCATCTAAAGTGAGCTGCCTTTGACTTCTACTAGCTTGAGGACCATGTGCATCTGATGGAGAGGAGGGAGTGAAATAACTTTTGATATTCATATCACCCTTTTTCATTTTACCCTTTCCCTTTTCTTGAATAGACTCAAAAGAGGGAGGAACATATTGGAAGGGGTTGGATGTATCAGTAGAAGGGATAGAGGAAGAACCCTCAAAATCAAAATGGGGGTTGGTAGCCAACATTTTTTGTATATTCTTCTTCCTCCCAATTTTAGCCTCTAACTCTTTTTGCCTATGCTTGTCTTCTTTAAACTTCTCAAAGCTAGCTAACAAATCCTTCCTAATCTCCCCAATTTCTGGTGAGGTACATGGAGTAATTTGGCCTCTAATCCCCGCCAAGTGTTGTTTCAGGCTTCAGCCTATTAATGCCCCGATGACCTTCCTTAATTTTCCTATGGCAAAATTTGCAATGCATTTGACTATCAACCATTTCAACATATGCCCAAGCAGCATCTTTCACTCTAGGTGCCAATTTTTGACTTGGAAATGAAAGTAAAAATTCTGAAAATGAAAACAAAAAAAAACATTGATTCAATGTTCATTTCTTTCACAAAAAACACTCTTTAGGATTTCAAGATTTTCACATAAAATTTAATAAGAAAAAACAGATTTCTACAAGTGAAAAAAAATACCTCCAGGCACACTGCCTCCTCAAGCTTGCTCCAAGAAACCAACTCCTCAACGCTGCTCCAAATGGCTGCCCAAGAATCTCCTCACTCCAGGTCAATGCTTGCCCAAGACTCCTCACTGCTGCTCCAAAAACAAACTCAATAACTCCTCACAAACTCTCACTCAAATGCATGAGATGGCTGTGAGAGAATGAGAGGGGTTGGGTGGGTTAAATAGGGTTTAGGAGAGGGGAATGGACCCCAAAGACCAAATAGGAATACTATAAATTGGTTTGGAGTCCCCCAATTTAAAAAACAAAAAAAAAAATTGCAGTTTTCGGGTTTGTGTGGGCCGTTGTCTCTTACTCGGTCGAGTTATTGTAGGCTCGGCCGAGCTGGCCGGGTTAATACTGAGCCGGCTGAGTTGTTAGACAACTCGGCCAACTCGGTATTAACCCGACCGGCTGAACCGTTTCCATGGCCAGGTTAGAATTTTGGGCATTGGCTCGGACCAACTTGGCCGAGTTGGTTCTGAGTCGGCTGGTTTTGAAAACAATGGAAGAAAGGTGTGAAACCTTAGAGTTGCAGGTAAACAGATTCACAAACAGAATTGAAGCCTTAATCCAAAAGGGATTGCCCAGTATCTATGTTATAAATGACAAATTGATCACTCAGGAAGACTATATCCTGAAGATGAAAGAAGTGGCCAAAAGCAGCATCAAGTTCAGTGGAATTAAGGGCAGCATGACAACAAAGGCGTTTTTGGAAACTATGTCAAACGATTTCCATGTACAGAATGAGGTAAAACATATTTTTATCGTGAAGCCAACTTTTGCCAAATACACAGAGGTAGATGAAATTTACCGCAGGGTAATAAAATTGACAGTGCTAGATGAAAAGAGATGGGAAGAATTGGTTGATTTACTGGATTGAAGGATAATTCAGGAGTAGTAAAACAACTTGCTAGCCCAACAACTAGCACGACAATCAGTTCATGTTAAAATTGGCAACTAGGGCCAAACTCCATGTGGGTCATCTTATTTATGGCAGCTGATATTTTTCTTGGATCCCTCATCGAGAGGTGTAGGAATGATCTGAAGATCATCCGATTCCGATAAGTATTCATGGAGATATGAATTTATTTGTGTTATAAGACAATTCGTCAAGGTTTTCCAGCAACCAAATAAACCCCACATGTGCTCAACGTTTTAGTATAAAAGGAGATGACTTGAGAGTCATTTCTCACACACACTTCTATCTTGATTTCTCTCCACTTGTCTTGGGTTTTAGTGGAAGAGAAATCTAGGAGTGGAAGCCCTAGATGTTGGAGGATAAGAGGCTGCCCTAGCCGCAGTCAAGAAGAAATACGCTGCCCTAATCTAGAGGACACAATCATGAAGAAAAGCCCTAACACTATCAAGAAGCAGCCCTAAACCTATATGCTAGTCCCTACTAAAACACAGACCTAAAGGCTGCCCTAATGCAGACCTAAAGGTTGCCCTAACGCAGACCTAAAGGCAGCCCTCACTAAGACCTAAAGGCAGCCCTAACGAAGCTATACTAAGGCAGCTCAAGAAGAAGGAGGACGCTAATGTGAAGGGCCAAAGGGGCAGCGTGGAGGCTGCCCTAGACAACGTGAAGTGTTGTGTGGACAGTGGAGCCTTAGCTGCAGCATGAAGGATCAAAGGGATAGCGTGGAGGCTATCCTAGACAACATGAAAGGGTTGTAGGGATAGCGTGGGAACAGGACGGTTAATAGCACAATAGGCAAGCAACTACGCCAAGGAGAATAGAAGCAATATGCTACTGTTCGTGGACGGATAGCTTGGTGTGTAAGGGCTGCCAGATGCCATAACCAGTCACCATATAAGCAGTTGTAAAGGCAGCATTGGAACAACAGTGTTGTGGACAGCAGCAAAGTAAATAGGACAGCTGGGCTATAGGACAACTTGGCTACATGGTGCTGCTAACTAGTGCAGCAAAGTAAATGGGACAATAGGCTACATAGCACTGCTAAAATGCATGGGACAACAAGTTGACTAGTGCAACAAAGATGCATGGGACAACAGGGTACATAGCAAAGATGCATGGGACAACAAGCAAACTTGGAATGAACAGTGGGACAGCTGTATGCCACATAGGACAACAGTGACTAGCATGTTACAACAAAGGCACATGGGACAACAGCAAGCATGGACAACAAGGCAAGCATGGTGCAACATAGCAAGCATGGTGCAGCAGTATGATGTGTACAACATGGTCATGAGGTCCAGCATTATGATGATGGGTGCAGCATGGTGCAGCACGGTGAGGTGCAACAAGATGGCGAGATGCAACACAATGGTAGGTGAAGTAGTCACCTTGGAGAATCAGTTGAAGCAACATGTCTTCAACTGATCTCATGTGTCATCTTCTTAGAGATGATCTATGCTCTTATTTGGATAAGTCAAAGTGTTGACTTTTGTTGTAAATGTACTATCCCTCTCTCTCTCTGCTGAACTATTGAAGAACATATAAGAAGAATTGATCAAGGGTTTCCCCACATTGGGGTTTGTCCCTGGCTAGCGCCACATCTTGTGTCCTCTTGTCTTGGCTTGTCTTCTGCGATTTATGTTTATGTTCTATCTTTAGTTTACTTTAATGTTGATGTGATTGCTAATCTGGAAAAGATATTGAGCTAACTGTGAAAATTGAAATAAAATGCTCTTAGCATAGAACATACCTAAAATTAACAGTTCTGCATCGCAACATTGTTTCAGGTTGACTCAACAACCGAAACCATCAAAACAGGGCCACCTTTCTTTTCAACAACCTACGTGGCCTATTCTTTTGCCAGGATTAGATTATATAGTTTGTAATTAGGCTAATAATACATTGTCGATTTGACAACTGTTTTGTAAAGCATTTTGTGACTTTTATTATAAATACTTCACTGTTTGAAGTATCAAGGGTTGATTACCGAATGTAATTTCCTTCTGCATATTGTAATTTTCAAAGCACTTGAGCATCACTAATACCAGGACCTTTCGGTGATTTGTCTCTTTTGTCTATTTGTTTAAACATTGTTTTTCCTTTCTCCGTTATTCTAAATATCCGAATTAATCAACAAAAACTATGATAAATAGGATTCGTTATTTAGAGCGCCCTATTTTGGCTGTTGTTAATTTTAATGTTTTCCACTGAAGTTAGATCAAGGAATTCTTAATTGCTCCTTGGTTTCTATTGAACCTTACACTTCTGCTATTCCACAATTCATTTAATTTATGAAAAGATCCAGTTAGTGCAACCTAGCTTGCCCTGTGAGAACTCCTCTAAAAATTGATGCAAAACTCCAGTTTAGTTCGTAGACTCCATAGACCAATTGAATTATAACACTCAAATCAACCAAACCAATCAAACAAAACAAACAAGTACAATCATAGCTAGCCTAAAATTTACATAAAACAAAGCTAAATTAAATAGAGAGATCCCTCTCTGAAGTTGGCAGGGCTAGATCCTAGCTTCCAAAGTGGTTTTGATGTTGTCCAATGTGTTTACTCCCTCAACCTCAAAAATACAAAACGATAACAGGATGTACATGGGATTATAAGATGATTAGCCTACTCTGGCATGAGTTGATAAGAGGAGGTGGCATCGGTAGGCCACTAGACAGGGTATTGTATGGAGACGATGCTCTCTCACTAGTATATATTTTTTTTAACAAGGTCGGGTAGTTGATATATTATCAAAAGCTTTGTTGGAGCAAGCTCCTATTACAAACAACTGCAAAAAGATAAACATCTAAGCCAGGAGATAGGAATGTAGTCTCTTCTCCTAGGCTAGTGTTCAAGAATTCATGTATTTTTATGGGTATTCTAGTGTGCTACCTAACAAACTGACCTATTAGAAAGAGAAATTTACATGCCATGGGTTCTCTAACAGTTTTTCAAGGCTCATACACTGTTTGCTCCTGAGTTGGATGTTTTTTCTTTTCATATTTGACCAAGTTCTCTCCTTCATTACTTGTGCTGCTGATTTTGTAATGTGCCACTGTGGTTCCATTTGAGTTGATTTCTTGTTCTTCCTTTGGCTTTGCATTCTACTCCTTGTTTGTTGTGCTTCCTTGGATTTGTAATGCTTGAGGTGCTTTTTCTTCTTCTGGTGTTGTCCGCTTTCCTTTTGTCGAGCACGAGGGCCATTGGAATCGACGAACTGGGTTTTCAGTTTAATAACTGCCTAGATTAAGTCGCAAAGTTCGGAATCATGGGATGGACGGTAGAGATTATCCAGAGGTGCTGCAGTTTGGAGGAACCGTCGCTGTCATCGATGAATCAAATCAACGGTCATTGGGTTCGAAAAGGTTCGAACGATAATCAATGAGAAAGGCGGGATTAACGGTGCAGGTGGTATTTCGGGTGGATAAGAAACCATGAGTGGTAAAAAGGGGAGGATGGCCGATTCCATTGGCCGGGCGACACGTAGCAGCGGAGGAGAGAGAGAGCTCTCTCACTAGTATATTGGACATAGGAGCTATTGAGGATAGCCTGAGTAGTGTCATTCACATTAGCGTGTGAGGAGTTAGGCCACTTAGGTCTATCTGGGCAGATATGGAGATATAGCTCACATCATGGAGGGCTTACTAGCAGAGTGGCAGTAGAGATGGCGACCCTGAGGGGATGCGGGATGATGGCTATGGACTCAGTCTTAGACCTTGATATCCAGGGGTGTATAGGGGTATGTAGCGGTGTGCAACAATATGCGGAGGAGCACGAAGGTGTGAAGTGGTGCGTAGTGGTGTGCTGGGTTGCACCGTGGTGTAGGAGGAGTGGTTCACACCTCAGTGCATTCCGTCATAGAGTGTCAGACACATCGATACAGGAGGGATACCAGTTGATCCAAGATGATGCAGCGGCATGTAGCAGGGTTTCGCGGTGCACAAAGATGTGCGATTGGGTGCAGTGGTATGCTAGGAGACATGAGGATACATGGTTATATGCAGTAGTGTGTGCTGCTGCACTGCGGACTAAGGGAGTGCTATTAGCAGGGAGATTCCTCGACAAGGATGTCAGGCATGCCATTGGGGTGGGCATACCCAGGTCGGGAGAGTGGATCGGTCACAGGACGGGCTGGGAGCGTCCACATAGGTTCTTGTTCATACCCATCGAAACCCACACATCTTCCGCTCATTGGCACCACGTACAGTTGAGGGAAGCCTTGTTGTGTTTGATCTAGACCCATAGTGTGGATAACAGGATTTGGGAGATTTTCTTGAGACGGCGCTATGAGATTCAGTGCCTCAGGGGCTCGATAGATATTCTCTAGTGGAGGAGCAGGGTCGGTGCACAAGTTGATAGCCACAAGTTGGGAGATGAGGTGATCTTTTGCAGGGGTGGCATACGATTCATCATTGAGCCTTTGTTGAGGGAAGTGTAACTAGGTTCGGTCTTCATAAATGTACTTTTGATATTTGTACTTATTCAAGAAAAGAAATATTATTTTATAATTAATGTCAATGAGTTTCTTACTCATTGAAGTAGGTCTAGCACATGTAAAAGTGCTATAGGTTAGTCAAATAGTTAAGAGAAAATATTGAAGGCCTTAAGGGCATGTTACACCATGTATAAACATATATATTAAGTCAAAAGGAAAACCTCCAATCAAAGTCAAGTTGACTCCTATGCAATGGCACCTTGAAGAAGCTCCTTCAAGCATGTTACAACACCATGGAAACTATCCTAAGTATGCTCAACAAATCAGCCACCAAACTGCCCTCAAAGTTGGCCTACAATTAAGAGGACTAGTCGGCCTAAAAGCAGTTAGTCAAGTCAGCTTAAATGGAGGGACAATCCTCTAGGTAGAGAGGCTATCCACTCCAAATACAACTCACAACTTGAGCTCTAAAATCCACAAGAGGAAGAGGTCAAGGAGAATGAAGAAAGCCAAGGAAAAAGGTCTACTAGGGCAGCGAGGAAAGGAGGAATAACAACGAAGTCTGAAGGATTGTTTTCTAGGGTATACACAGTCACACGTGCAAGTGAATGGAGGACACTCTGTAACTATAACAATAGTAAGATCACAATTGTATATTTCTCATTGTTTGGGGCTAAAACTAGGCCTACAAGGCCTCCTACTCCAGCGTGGAAGAAAGACTCTCAAGCGAAGTAAGAAAGCAGAAGACCGAAGTATAAAGGACTGTTTCTAGGGCTAGAAACAGTCACACGTGCGAGGTGTAGTAAGGGTATGTCTGAGCCATAACAACAACTAGTGAATAGTCCATTGTTTGGGTAAGAGATCAAGCCTACAAGGACTCCCAAGCCTAGCGAAGGAGCCTATCTCTCTAGCAAAGGTGAAAGGACTCTAATTGGAGGACGAAGTGCTGAAAGACAAAGTGCCAGAAGAAGTGCCGAGACATAAGGTGCAGAAAGGAGTGAAGACTTGACTTGTGCTTGGAGGATCCCTTTGTTAGGGGTCTAGGGTTCGACATTGATCAATAGAAGCTTCAATAAGAGAAATTCACTAAAGGGTTTTCCTCTCAAGAGAAGAGAGGTTTTGGCCCTGGCAGAGAGCCAAAATCTTGTGTTCTTGTTTTTTATGTTTTGGTAGTAGTTTGATGAAGTACACACATAGGCACTAATAAGAAGAAGAAGAAGAATAAGTTAACAAGAAAAGTAAAAAGACTCCACAAATTTTTATCAAGTAACAAAGAGTCACAATAGATTGGTTTGCCCTAGATTCTTCAGCATGGTATCAGAGGTAAGGTGACACATTAAAGAAAGGGCAACTCAAGAACACTAATCAAGGAGAAACATCTACAAAGTTGAAGCATCAAGCCTAGAAGTCTCAACCACTTCAAGAACAAGAAGGTCATACAATGCATCATTCATCAAAGAGGTCTACAAAGCTAGAAGAAGAGCCTTACATAGGTAAGGTGACACATCAAGGAAAGGGCAAGTCAAGAACACTTATCAAGGAGAAGCATCTACAAAGTTGAAGCATCAAGCCTAGAAGTCTCAACCACTTCAAGAATCCATCATTCATCAAGGAGGTCTACAAAGCTAGAAGAAGAGCCTTACATAAAGGCACCTACAAGGAAGAGCAGATTGAAGCAAGACCTACATCAAGCTACAAGTCTTGAAGCAAATCTATTACATCTCAAAATCTATCAAGTAAGTACATGTCCCCTTCTGAATATACATCAATGTCTTTTTGCAAGGAAAGCAATAAATTGGTAGGAACCAATAACTTTCTTGCATGGAAGAAGAGGACTGATCTACTTCTCAAGGAGAATGAACTCCTAGAACATGTCAAAAGGAATACCACTATCCCTGCTAAGGAACAGACTCAAGCCTTAGCCAAGTATAATAAGGATGGGACAAGAGCTCCAAGGATTCTGATAGAATCAATCAAAGACTTTCTCATTCCTTATGTCTCCAGGTTTGAGACCTCAAAAGAAATTTATGATAAACTAGTAGAGCTATTCTCGGTATCCACAACCGGAGAAGTAATATCTCTAAGAAATGAATTACACAAGATGAAGATAACAAAGGAAGGAATAGCTTCTACTTCATGAAAATCTTTGAAATGAGAGATCAACTTCAAGAGCTTGGGGAAGTCACGTCTGACAAAGAGATGACCACTGTAGTATTCAATGCTCTACCTGAGGAGTGGGGAAACTTCACATCAAGCATATATGCCAAGAAGGAAGCAACCACTCTCAATGACAAGTGGTCTCTATGCAGGACAGAGGAAACTAGACTTAAGGCAAAAGAAGGTGTGGGATCAAAGGAGCAAGCATTTGCTACCATGGCCAAAAGAAAGGGCAAATTTGGCAAGTTTGGTCCACGAAGAACAAGCAACAAAGACATGTCCAAAATCCAATGTTTTGGATGCCAAGAATATGGACACTACAAAAGGAATTGTCCTAAGCTTAAGAAGGACAACAACAACAAAAGAAATAGGGAAGAAGCTCACTTGACTTGAGGTGAAAGAAGAAGGAATGAAGCAAAAGAAGGAAGATCCTCCGGATCTCTATTATGACTAGGTCAAACTCTTTACTTCTAGACTTCTTTCAAGGTTTTGAGTAGGATAGGAGCATTTAGGAATAAATTAAAATTGCATGGCTAGAAACATCCCCTAGAATCTAGTAGCATGATATAGAGTTCTAGATACTCGTGAAGATGTAGCATTTAATAATGAGAATAAAAATGCATGGGCATAAATATCTTCTAGAATATAGGAGCATGGTAGATATAGCTCAAGATATTCATATAGAAGGAGCATACCTAGTATAGAACCTCATCCATGATAAAAGAAAAATTTGATCATGATTAAGTATCTTAGAAGACCTCCATCATCAAAGAAAAGGAAACATTTGCAAGGCAAGGATCTTTAAGATCCTATGATGGAATCTTCAAAAGAAGGTTCATGAACCAAGGCAAATGTCTCATTGGGAATCCCATTCATGGGATTCAAGAAAAGGATGATATGCAGGCAAGCTAAGATGAAGCAAGAAGAGCCACACTGAAGGATGATCGCAGGAGAATCAAGATGAGGTATGTATGCATCAAAGTTTAGTCATGTAATCATTTGTATATTATTAAGTCATGGGATAGTTCTATAACATGATCAAGCATGAAAGAATCTCTTTCACCAAGAACATGCTCGAAGGCATGTACCACAATGCAATGAAGATCAACAAAAGAATATGCTCACATGAGAAGCATAAGATTGCTGACTAAGAAGCAAGAAGAAATGCTGACAAGTCCAGAAAGAAAGCAATGAAGGAATGCTCTCACAAGAAGCATTAGATGGTTGACCTATTCATCTGAGAAGAAGCAAATAAAGAAAGAGATCAAGCATGTGAAGAACACCATGATCACCGAGAATCACTATCTGACAAAATGCTTTGAAGATATCTCCTGAAAGAAGGCAAGACAACTCTGATAAAGGAAGAAAGGACCCTTGAAACCTATGAAGGTCTTGGAGATATAAAAGGTGCAGACAACTGATTCTACTCTATAAAGATGTCGTGCTGAAGAAGCCATCCAACAAAAGGAAAAGCAATGTTGAAGCATATCAGAATGAAGTCATGATGGGCTGCTAGTTCGAAGCATGTAAACAAGCAAGTACAACGAAGCATCCGTGAGAAAAATATTCCGAAGCATGGGCAAGATGTCAAAGGAGTAGCCAAGATGACAAGAAAACCTGATTCATGACATGAAAGCCACTTTCCTCGAAGGAAGCAATTACATGACAAACCAAGGAGGAAAGTGATCGATGGATGGTGCCCTACGTAGAAGATGTTTGAACAAATAATTCATGACATCATGAAAGGAAGGAGATCAAGCAGCTGAAGGACCCACGAAGAAGAAGCTGCTGATCAAGGAAAGAGTCCCTAGTTAAGAGGGAGCTCTGACAGGTCCCTGATGAAGAGGGAGTTTTGGATCACCCCTGATTACAAAGGAGTGACAATTGTGTTTTCCATTTCATGGGTCATGCTCTAGACCAGGACTAACAGCCGTAAGTCTAGATGAAGGCCATGAATGGAAATGTAGACACAAGATGGACACAACATTCTTGTCTTCACTTGGGAAGAAAGAATGGCAGGATTGGGTAATCATCTGGCATCCGATACTCTTTGAGGATGTGTAGGGCATCCAAGACAAGAGTAGTCAAGAGGACCGATATTCTTTGATGGTTGGGAACCCAAGATAAGAATAGTCCTATAAGGTCATGCTTGGAGAACACCCGGGTGGGTATGTACCTTGAGAGACAATAATGAATATGTCTATAAATCATTGGTCTCGCCAGCATTGTAGCTCATGGTCTCGTAAAGAGATGGAGCTGTTAGTCAAGGCTTTGCACTATGACAATGTTGATGGATATGATGCTATAACGGATGGATTGCTAATCTGATTTCTCTTATGTGAATTCTTCAAGATTTTTAATAGCCAAACACCTGGTAATATTGTATGAATACCTACCTAGTTAAGAGGGAGTGTTGAATGAAGTGTAACTAGGTTCGGTCTTCATAAATGTACTTTTGATATTTGTGCTTATTCAAGAAAAGAAATATTATTTTATAATATATGTCAATGAGTTTCTTGCTCATTGAAGTACTTCTAGCACATGTCAAAGTGCTATAGGTGAGTCAAATAGTCAAGAGAAAATATTGAAGGCCTTAAGGGCATGTTACACCATGTATATATATATATATATATATATATTAAGTCAAAGGGAAAACCTCCAAGCAAAGTCAAGTTTACTCCTATGCAATGGCACCTTGAAGAAGCTCCTTCAAGCATGCTACAACACCATGGAAACTATCCTAAGTATGCTCAACAAATCAGCCATGAAACTGCCCTCAAAGTCGGCCTACAATTAAGAGGACTAGTTGGCCTAAAAGCAGTCAGTCAAGTCGGCTTAAATGGATGGACAATCCTCTATCTATAGAGGCTGTCCAATCCAAATACAATGCACAACTTGAGCTCTGAAATCCGCAAGAAGAAGAGGTCAAGAAGAATGAAGAAAGCCAAGGAAGGTGGTCTACTAGGGCAGCGAGGAAAGGAGGAAGAACAACAAAGTTTGAAGGACAGTTTTCTAGGGTATACACAGTCACACGTGCGAGGGAATGGAGGACAGTTTGTGGCTATAACAACAGTAAGATCACAGTTGTATATTTCTGATTGTTTGGGGATAAAACTAGGCCTACAAGGCCTCCTACCCCAATGTGGAAGAAATACTCTCAAGCGAAGTAAGAAAGCAGAAGACCGAAGTATAAAAGGCTGTTTCTAGCCCTAGAAACAGTCACACGTGCGAGATGCAGTAAGGGTCTATTTGAGCCATAGCATCAACTAGTGATTAGTCCATTGTTTGGGTAAGAGATCAAGCCTAGAAGGACTCCCAAGCCTAACGAAAGAGCCCATCTCTCTAGCAAAGGTGAAAGGACTCTAATTGGAGGAAGAAGTGCTGAAAGACAAAGTGCCAGAAGCAGTGCCAGAAGAAGTGCCCAGACATAAGGTGCAGAAAGGAGTGAAGACTTGACTTGTGCTTGGAGGATCCCTTTGTCAGGGGTCTAGGTTTTGGCATTGATCAATAGAAGCTTCAATAAGATAAATTCACTAAAGGGTTTTCCTCTCAAGAGAAGAGAGGTTTTGGCACTGGCAGAGAGCCAACATCTTGTGTTCTTGTTTTTATGTTTTGGTAGCAGTTTGATGAAGTACACACATATGCACTAATAAGAAGAAGAAGAAGAATAAGCTAACAAGAAAAGTAAAAAGACTCCACAAATTGTTATTAAGTAACGGAGAATCACACTACACTAGTTTGCCCTAGATTCTTCAACAACCTTCACCTGAGGAGCTGGTCATGGGGGAGACATGTGCCACTCTTTCCATAGGGCACGTTGGGACGCTGCATGAGGAGAGGAGACTGTGTATGATTGAGGTAGTTTTCAAGTGGGTGTCCGGGCTCTAGACATTGTATTGGCACATTGTCGAGAGGGCGGATGGCAGACTTAGTGGTGATGGTTGGCAAGAGCAGGATGGGTCCACATACACTGAGTCGATTGCGAGTATCAGATATCCATCTATTGGCTGCATTCATGGGGTAGCTATTTGGCATATGTGGCTTCCAACAGTCATCAGTACTACAGAGTGGCAGACTTAGGGCAATTTAGCATGCATCAAATTAGTTCATGATATATGGGGCCTATATATTGATTGCATGCAGGGACTAGAGAAGAGGCACAGATGGATTCCAACAGTTATTAGAGCTATGTTGCAACAAGTGTGGTTATGGGATTTGAGGATTCAGTTAGTTGATAGAACACTCTATCTCGTGATGAGTGGAGTCATGGCAGAGAGTGATTTAGTTCACTCTTGGGTTGATACATGGGGTTTGCGAAGTCCTTCATTGTATTGCGAGGCAGGCTTTCCCTATTGATGCACAGGTTCGGGTTTAGCTTTGGATGGGTAGGCCTTGGCATCACGGAGATGCCTAGGTGGGATGTATTTGGCCTTTGTAAGTATTTCATCATTGGGTTCCAAGAGACGAGGATACGGTATGCGCACGATGGGCAATTAGTTGTAATTAGAGTGGCGCAGTGTGGGACCCTAGTATTAAGGGATCCATTTATGACAGAATGGTGCACGGATTCAGGGTGACTCAGTGGCACATTTAGAATCCCGGTATTGTTTGCAGTGACAGTTTGGGTCAGTGGAGAGAGGAAGCGCTTTTTCGAGCATTGTTTGAGGACAAGCAATTTTTGGCAGGGAGGACTGTAATATCCCCAATTTTGTGAGCATAGGAGTCACTAAGGAATTATGCCCAATTTTAGTAATATTAATAAAAAAGGTGGATAGTATTATTTTATCGGAGAATAGCGGCAAATTATTATTTTATTAAATTGTGGCAAAAGTGACTTAGTGGAAAATGGCCCCCACCAATAAAATAATATTAAAAAAAGGAGTCTAGAGGCATGAGGAGAAATTATAAAAGGAGGATGGACTCATTTTGTGGATTATCTTTTGGTCATTTTACAATTCAAACCTTAGTTCTCTTGAGTTGTTTAGCCAAGACGACCGTGCTGTCTAGCACAAGGAAAGTGGAAATTCCAACTCTTCCTTGGTGAACTTCAAGTGTCACTGTAGGAGAGAATTTGGGGAGTTGATTCCGGATCATTGAGGGGGTATTCTACATGTTTCTTTTAGTTGGTGCCTGCTACTCCAAGGGCGCAAAAGAATTTCATGGGGATTGAGAGAAGCTAGCAATCAATGGAGTATTGGCCAAAGAATTTGTAGAGAATTATCCTAAGGGAGAACGAGTTTTCCTTGGTGATTTGCATGGGTGAGAGTGCTACATTTTAGAGGGCTGATTTTGTCTATTCCAGGGCCTACGCAGGGGTTTACTGACAACTTCTGTGCACTTGTAGAGATTCAAAATTTGGGGAGCATTCGAGTTGGGATTTGCTTGGTGATTGAGGGGAGAAATTCACAGGAGTTAGGGAGGATTTCTTGGAGGGAGATTTGGGCCTAATTCAACAGTATCTGAACTGTGGGGTGTTTTTTGGCCAAATTGAGCAATTTGCACTTGTTGGGGGTCACGGGCGTCGGTGGATTCAACCCAAACCCTTTATGGGTTTTTGTGGGTTTGGTGCGAGGAGGCTAGGATTAATTTTGCAGAATTTTCTGACCACTTATGAGAGCAGAATTCCTAGTCCCATCCAGCACGTAGCAGTGGAAATTGTTGGAGCGCATAGTTTACCCCAGGACCATTTCCACCACTTGGGTCCATGAGATGTTTTCGGGTTTTGTTGAGCTGGTGGAGTAGTACCTGTGGCTAATTTCTTAGAATTTTTGGAGCAATTTGGAGGGATAAATTAGCAGTTCCTTTCTAGCAGCAACAACAATTTTTTTTGGGTGGACGCAGATTTGGTAGTAGAGCAATCTTCGACATTTGGGTACTATTATCGCTCAAACTAGTAGGGGTCCTAGGAGGGGATCCTAAAGGGCAGCTGCTAGGTCTAGGGAAACAATGGAGTGATAACACATTGTCACCTCAGCTAAGGCTCCCTGCTCTTTACGGACGTTCATTGATGGGAGGAGACCCAGTTTAAAGGGAATCACTAGATGAATGAGTCAATGAAAGGATGAGGAGTGATTCCTAAGGCCTATTTACAAGAGAGACTCAATTGTATGGTTTGCTTGCTTGAGAAGCAAGGTGATATGCTCTCTAGGAAGGGCTGAGAGGATTCTCAAGGCTAGGGTTTGGGAATATATCAAACAAAGATGATTCCTAGGTCTAGAAAACCTTATGGAGAATTGGTCTTTGTGGAATTGGCACCAATGGGTTGTGGGACCACACAGGACCAAGCAAACCCAAAATTAGGTCAAGGGTATGGAGTTGATCACCCAATCAGGGACTTGACCTAATAAGGGAGGAGAAGAGGATCAAAGGGCAAATTTTCTTTGAGGATTGAATTCAATGATCCTAATGAGGACACCAGCCAAGGGAAAACTAGGGCAAAAAATGGGTCCTTGAGCTAGGGCTTGCTATATCTCGAGATCCCACCGTCAAATTTGCTTGAAATTTGGAGGGCTTATAGAGCAAACCTCAACGTAGTTGTGGACCAAAAATCAAAGTGTTTGGATGGATAGATTGTGAGATAATTGATGCCTTAGGTGACCTATGTAGGCTAGGCCTAGAAAAAGAGGGAGGTGAAAAGAATAAGCGTTGAAAGTGATCACCTATGGAGGATTAGTGCCTTGTCCTTTGGGAGAGATGGAGTCAAGGAGAATTTATGGTTTGGAAAGAGTTCACCCAATCAAGGAGGCCTTAAAACAACTTCGCATGGCATTAGGGCATGAGAGCAACTGCTTCAAGGACTTTATACTTCGATTTGCAAGAATTGATGACTTATCGAGATGTATTTATCACAAATTATCTCTATGAACATTCACCCATTCATACATGGCCCATGACATGATGCAACGCTATAAAAGATCACAATTTCCACTAATTCGTATAAAAAAGTAGTAAATTTCAGACTTGTATAGCGAAAATCCTAGCAACATTCATGTGACAAAGTAAATAACAAGAATAAGCATGAAAATAGTACTTACATGTACAAAAGAGTATATCCAATCATCAAATTATGCCAATAATGAAGCTCCAAGATAAGAGAGAGATATCCAAACATCAAAATTCATCCATAACATCCAAACTCATCCTCCAAAATGGACAGGGAAAATCTCACAAGAGAAAAATAACCCAATCCAAGTGATGATGATCAAAATGATTCATCTCACTTCTATTTATACACTCTCTAATGAATTCAATTTGGCTAATTTGGCCTAATTTAGCCCCAAAAATAAAATAATGTGAATAATAACAATAATTTTGGTGAAAATCCCACCAAATAGCTCAATAATACATAAATAAGCCTCTCAAGAGGGCCAAATGATCAATAAAGTGAATCATTGGACCTTTGAGGAGGCCTAATGAAGTCCACGGGTTGCCATGATGTAGAAATTGACTCCAAACATAGTGGACGAGGGGTTGGCCCCTTGTTTTCTAAGTAAGAACTTGTGGTGCTCCCAAGTGGGTGTGGGGGCACAAGGACATCCTCATGGGTCTCCAAATGGATAAAATATGCTTGTAGACTGTCTGTAAGGGCTGGAGTAATGACACAAGTCCTCGCTCTACAGCAGGAGGCATCCTGGAACATCTGCCAAGTGTATGGGCAATGGTGGAGCCAGCTGGGCATGGTGGACCAATTGCATCATCCTCATCCTCATCCAAAAGGTGGAACATGAGCAAGTAATGAACGCTACTGGGGGTCCATGAAGTAATATCTGCTATGGTGGAGGCCCATGTCTCTCAACGCTCACCCTAGAAGTGCTAATGTGGCCCTCTGGAAGGTTAGGACCTTGTATAGGGAGACCAATCCCCAAATGGAGACCCACCTGTAATCATGTATAAGATCCAATGCGTCCCCTTTGCCCTCCAATACAACCAGTCATTAGAATAATCAAGTAATAAAGCTCACAAGTCATGGGATCAATGGGTCACTTCATGGTAGCATGCCCTTCCATAGTGGGCTTTGGCATGTACAAGTGTCTCCAAGCTCAATAAGGGGTTAATTAAGGATCCCATTAGGTGGTTTCAACCTCTAAAAGGGTTGGCATGTCCATGGTACTACTTTTAAGTGGTAGGAGGGAAATGATATAATAATGGAATGGAGTGGGGATCAAGGAATCATCCAGACCACATGTCAAGGTGCAAGGGTAGCTGTAATAAGGGAAGCCCATACCTGGGTATATGAGTGTAGGAAGGGGCAAATCGTGGCACATGAGTTACCCCGATCTTTGTTTTTCCACCCTTCTTCATATGCCTTTTGCCTTTGATTGATTTTCTTTTCTTAACTGCTCGGGGCTCCAGGGGATGGAGAGCATGATGTGTAATATGTAGCAGTGGATATGTAATGACCCACCTACAATTACAAACAGAATGTGAATATTAGTATACATATGACACATCCATATGATAGCTACATACGCATGAACCGCATGTATTGCACTAGTATACATACTGGCTAATATGTAAAATGTCTAACTTTAGGTTGACGAATCGATTATCGAAATAAAATATATATATATATATATATATATATCCTTTAAATAAAAAACAAAGATATAATAAAGGTACTGAAATATAAATTAAATTTATAAATGAATTAAATTTATAAAATTAATAAATAACTAAATAAATAAGAATTAAATTAAAATATTTTAATTAAAGTATAAATTTAAATTAAACTATGAAATATGAGTCAAATTAAAAACATAATAAAAGTAATAACGCATTGGTAGTAATGTATGAACTTAATAATTGTAATGCCACTTTATGAAATAAATATCCTACTCCAAAATTCAAAAGGAGCAACTTGGACGCAAGAGTTCACTCCACCTGTGACAAACTCAAAGCCATAAAACCTTATTTTAAACCAGGATACAGAGACGATGGAGGAGGGCGGTGAAAGAGGGGATGTTATAAGAGAATCGAGGAGGACATAAATGAAAAGTTCTTTTGTTCTCACCCAGACAAAGAAGGAAATACGAAGAAAGTCATAAACAAAGAGGAAATTTGAGCAGTTGTTCTTGAAGCTTTTGGTCGCAGGGGCTAGATTACTTCAAATTTTGAAGTATTTTGGAGCTGGGTACCGAGATTGTGCTTAGTTTGGCAGGGAGGTTTTGGTGTTTTGGTAATGGGGCAAATTAATTGCTACAACATTGCGGGATCGACTTCAAACTTGGAAGCAAGGTATGTATCTGTGTATCAAATTGATAAATTCCGGTTTAAAATTAAAACTCTTAAATTTAAGTAGAATTTACAGGATTTAATTGTGGTTAGGGCATCAAAAGATACCCATTCAGGGTGGGGGCAGTTCATCGCCCACCAGGGGTTGGGACAATCATGGGTTCCTTAATGATGGAGGGGGCTCATAGATTAAGGGTAGAGCTCATGTTTAGCTTTTGCCCACGTGCTAAATTTGTATCTCTCGGCCATCTTTTGCATTTTGTGGTACATTTCTTGTTGAGAGTGGCCAAATTATGCTTTTTCTTTTCTTTTTAGCTGCATCAACCCTGGGGCATCGTTCCAGGCCCAACCCAAGGTGTGGACAAGGGGAGGGGGAGGCTAACCCTATGTGGACTCAGTGGACACATGTGGACTTTGATGGGAAAATAGATGAATAGGGCTAAAATTAATGGAATGAGAGTGATGTAGGTGGTATTGGGAAGTGGGACCACACAACCAAAATCGGGATTTCCCATGTAGTGCCATCCCTAAATCTAATGGCCAGTAAAGGAGATCCCACGGGACTAAGATACAAGGGTAACCACGAAATCGGGCAATGGAGACAAGAATACAAACTTAACCCACTCTTTCCACCGATTCCCGCCACAAATTCATGTCCAAAAGTGCTCATGACAAGTAAGGAAAACTACTCAACTATACCAATGAAAAGTCATGCCTTTAGGGTCAAAGGCCCACCTTCAAACATACAATCATAGAAGATGGGTGAGGGACCACAGTGCTGGCTTAGGTGGCGAAGAAAATGGCACATCAAGCTATCTGGGGACTACAAGGTGCTACTGGCTGCCAGCCGAGGACCCTCTAGGAGAAATTTTTTCTCCCATATACACTACCCACAAGTGGTGGGGTAACAGGTACCATCATATTCACTTGGGATCTTGCCTTGCTTGCTGTAGCAAGCCCAGATTCTATCTTTCTTATTGTCTGTGTACTCAGTTCTCCACATTAATAAAATGGCTTAGTTATTTACCCTATTTCTTATGTTATATTTAATGGTGCCCATGTAGAAAAAACTATTTGCTATAGCTTAGTTCATGCATCTAACATCTGCGGTAAATTTCAATTTGGAATATTATAGATATATTGATAGGCTTTTTCTTGATTGAGAGAAACTTTGCAGGTGAAACTGTGTGAAGGATTTTTAATCCTATCCAATGTTTCAGGTGGACACTCCACCCATTGTCAGGGACCTGAGAATTGAATAACTAATTTCAATTCTCATAAAAACTTCAAATAACCAATTTCTAGCAGTCTTATAAGGCTGTCCTAGAATGCAGAAAATGGTTTTATATGAATCTGAATTAAGGAATATATTCCAATACATCAAGAGAGTATGCCAACTACAAAGAGAAGTAAATTCCATCCATTTCAAACCAAGAAGTATGACATTCCTCTTTAGCATTTTCTAGTAGTAAGCATGAACATTTAGATGGAAATAATTCACATATAAACTTAACCAAGCAAAGAACAAATTTACATGGTTACAATCCGTCTTCTTGTGTTTGAAGAAACCATAATAGCGACATTACACTTCAACAATATAACTCCAAATGCGTAAACCTCAAGTTCCAAAACACCTTTAAGACAATTATAGTCTCAAGTGTCTGTACAAACTTTCAACAATCATTACAATAGAAGGAACTCATATTATATAGATGAGGAGTTCAAAGCCTCCAATAAAATAATAATTTCCATGCTAAAACCCTAGATCTATTATTCAAATGCATCAACAAGTGATATCAATCAAGATAACTCCATGAAACAAATCAAAGAAACGATAACATATAAGTGGCCATGACACGTACAAATCTCCATCTTGATGAGCTCAAGGAAGTGGGACGAATCCTCCAAGCATGTGAGAAATAACCACCAAAGCTCAAATGTCCACCTTTTTCCTTCTTGATATGAGGCCGACCCATGTAAATATGTGCTAGTCCAACTCATATATGGAATGTGTGGGCCTCCAAGAGATCGA
The DNA here is from genome assembly GCA_031772625.1 of Pinus tabuliformis. Taxonomy (NCBI): domain Eukaryota; kingdom Viridiplantae; phylum Streptophyta; class Pinopsida; order Pinales; family Pinaceae; genus Pinus; species Pinus tabuliformis. The sequence goes on from CM062817.1 coordinate 646,839,889, forward strand.
GTGGTGTGGAAAGAATCTCTGTAAAGCAAATCGATCCCAAATTGAGAGAGAGATACAATGCCAAGTGTAGATTGATGCTAAAGATAGCCTCCAAAGTCAAATTAACCTCTTAACCAAATAAATGGCATCACCTCTAAAATAACAAACCCTCTGGAGTCTCAATGTGTGACACCAACTATGTCCGAGGGAGAAGGGTCAAGATCACATGTGCATAGGTGCCAAAGTTGCTAGGAATGAAGCCATATGTCAAGAAGATGGGGAGGCCTTGCCCACTAGTAATAAATTAGACATAAAAAATAGGTGAGCATCTCAACATGTGTGCAAGAGGGAAGTGCTCCACCTACTTACCATCATAACCTCATAATAAACCATAGCAAGTGTGAAAAATCACATCAATAGCAAGGGCGCTAATGCAAGAGGCCTTCATCCATAGAGCAATGTGAAAATTGTTAGAAAATGTAACTATGTTCGGTCTTCATTAATGTACTTGAGTCGTTATGTAATGTACTTGTCAAAAGAATAAAGAAAATAATTATTATTATTATTTTTTTACAGAAATGGTTATGGGATTTCATTAAATATTTGGCAAAAGGCCATAATTCCGGTTACAAAAAGTGAAGTTGGTTTCTTGGCATCTCTCCAACAAGCGGGACATAGCGCATATGCTTATGAATCGCCTCTTTTTACAATTTATCAAATGAACTCTTGCTACTAATTTCCCAAGCTTATGAATGCGTACAAACTGATTCAATAAAAGGCAGAAGAACATAGAAAATTTAGGGAATTGGGTCCCAAGAGATTTCATTATCTCTGAGAATAGTTCTGGCAACTAGCTGGACTGCCTTATTTGCCTCTATGTCTGCTTCTTTGTTGTTGTTTCTCAGGATGAAACAATTTCAAGTTTAGGAGCTTTGTCATGCCTTTAATTCTTGTAATTGTCCTTGCAAGTCGAAGATATGTTGGATTTGTGTTGGTCGCCATTGCTTTGATGATGACCTGGGAATCGCCGAAAACAACTGCTTCCATGTGTCCCAGTTCTTTAAGCAGTTTGATCCCTTGAAACAGGGCCATGGCTTCAGCTTGTATGCTTGAGGAGTGGCCCAGTCCCCATGCAAAATTGTGTATAGATGCTTCTTCTGGATTTATAATGAGCCCTCCTACTCCAGCCATTCCTGGATTTCCCTTGGCTGCCCCGTCAAAGAAAAGAGAGGGGAGTGTTTGTTTGGACAGCCAAGATTGAAATTCTTCTTCGTTTTTCCTGATTTGCCAATCTTTGAGACGTATAGGTGAGGTTTTCAATTTGTGGAAATTGAGGTTGAGGGATGCTCCAAACTCAATATCCTGCCGGCTTAGATTTGTGTCATTGCTTTTGTCTCTTAGCCACTCATTTAACTGACCTTTCACTGTATTTGCTACTAGTCTAAAGTTCTGTTCCTTATTTCTGAAAATTCTTTTGTTCCTCTCCAACCAGATTTGCCAGATGATGAATTTGGGCAGAGCAGTCCATGCTGCTTTAACTATCTTGTTTTTTGGACTTGGGCCTGGACACCTGGCCATCCACCCAACAAACAGGTCCGGGACATAGTGGGGGAAGGTGGGCATAAAATTCGATGGTCCAAGGAGCTCGTGCCAGATTAGACCTGTGTATTTGCACTCCAGCAAGAGATGAAGAGCGGATTCTGGACTTTCCTTACATAGTGTGCATCTTGATGGCCCTAGAATGCCCCTTTTCTGTAGCCTGTCATCTGTTAGAATTTTTTGATGGCATAGCAGCCAGCAAAAGTGATCAATTTTTGGAATGGTAGGGAAGTTCCAAATACCAACACAGGGCGCCGGATTAGGAGGTATGTGGGGTCTCTCCATGTATTTGGCGTAGCCTTGAGCCACTGTATAGCCGATCTGCTTCGGTCCCCAGCCTCTCGTGTCTTTTCTTCTTGCGTGCAACGGAGCCATCCCATGCAGCATCTTTAACAGCGTAGCATAATCTGATTGCAACGCAGGTGGGACTGTGATCTGTTTCCAGCCAGACCAGTTGTCACCACACCATTTCGATATGTCCCAGAGCGTTTTTATATTTATTTCATCCATCCATGCCTTAAGCTCGATCTTGAGATTCGAGTCCACCAGCGGAGGCCTGTTCATGATGCTATCCTCCCATAACCTGATGTTTTTGCCATTTCCTGGTATCCAGTAGGCGTTGTTTCTTATTAGCGGGCCAGTTTTAATAATTAGAGCGCTGAAGGGGGTTCTGTTTTGGTTTTTGGGCTGCTCCAGGCACCGAAGTCTCTGTCCTCTGAAATATTTCCTCCACAGCGCTAGTTGAACCCATCCTGGATTTGGAGCTATGATTTTCCAAATCAGTTTGGCTCCCATTGCTAAATTTTGTATACTTAGATTTTTGAAGTTTAATCCTCCCTCCTGTAGCGGTTTGGAGACTATTTCCCAATTAACCAGAGAAATTCTCTTCTCATTATGTTTGCCTCCTTTCCAAAGAAATTTCCTGATTAGCTCCTCCATCTTCTTAATGATTCCCATAGGCGCCAAAAGAACAGAGAATTGAAATAGTGGCAGGCTGCTAAGCACGGATTTGATGAGCACTGATTTTCCGGCAATGTTGAGCCAGGAGGATCCCCAGGCCTGCATTTTTGCTTTGAATTTTTCTATCTGGGGATGCTAATCCTTGCTCAAAGCCCTCTTATGAAAGATGGGCAGCCCAAGGTATTTAAAGGAGGTCCAAGATGCTGAAGCTGCAAAGCCTAGACATCTAGCTATGGAACTTGCAGAAGCAACTGAGATATTCCAGTAGTATATATGACATTTACCCTTGTTTAGTTCATTGCCCGATACTTTACAGTAGTCTTCCACCACTTCTTTAAATTTGATTGCAGAGTGTTGAGTTGCAGCCCCCAGCAACAAGGTATCATTTGCGAAGAGGGCGTGGTTGATGCTCTTAACCCCTCTTTCTATGCATAGGCCAGCTATATCTTGGTCTTGTTGCTTCTTGTTTAAATAGACGCTGAGGACAGAGGCCTGCAACACAAAGAGGAGGGGTGAGAGGGGGCACCCCTGCCTCAGCCCTCTAGAAGCTTTGAAGAAGTCAGCAGCCCTGCCATTCACTAAAGGCGCAATCCAGGGTTTCGAAATACAAGCTCTAATCCACTTGATAAAATTTTGACCAAATCCAAGCTTGTTCAAAACAACAAACAAAAATCTGTGTCTTACACGATCAAATGCATTAGCTAGATCTAGTTTAATGACAATACTTTTTTCTTTTCAACGAAGGCTGGAATGAATCGCCTCTTGGACCAGGCTGAAATTATCTACTAGCTGTCTGCCATGTATAAATCCATCTTGATTCTCCGGGATGATTTTGGGGAGAATTTTCTTCAACCTGTTTGCTATTACCTTGGTAATCACTTTATATCCAATGTTACATAATGATATAGGGTGGAATCTATTAAATGAGTTTGCACCTTTTTCTTTAGGGATGAGGGCGAGAAAAGCCGAGTTTGTGCAGCCTCCAATTTTCTGACACTCTTGGGACTTCTGGATCATTTTAAAGAGCTCCTTCTCAACTATTTGCCAACAGGTTTGAAGAAATTTGGGCGTGAAACCATCCGGTCCTGGGGCTTTGTCGGGTTCCATTGCAAAGAGGGCTTCCCTAACTTCATTTTTGGTGATTTTGCCTTCAAGGGCCTGGTTCATTTTAGATGTGATGAGGTTGGGAACAACATCTAGCAGATTGTCGTTTTGGCTAGTCTCCATGTCCTCACTATACATCTTCTCAAAGTGATCTGAAGCTGCCTTCTTAATGCTGGCAAAGTCCTTTAAGGTGCAGTTTTCTTTTTTGATTTCAGAGATAGAATTACGACATTTCCTGGCTTGAGCCTGCTTGTGGAAAAATGAAGAATTTCGATCGCTAGCTTTGAGCCATAGACTCCTTGACTTGAGCCTCCAGAATTCTTCTTCTGCCAGACAAGCCTTATGGAATTTTTGCTGTAACTGAGATTCCTTGTCCAGCTCTTCTTTGGTGATTTCGGCAGCTTCTAGGTGGAGGTGCTGCTTTTCTAGGTCGCTTTGGATTTTTTTTCTGTCAACAACGGGATTGGGCAAGGTCTTAACCCAGCCTTTCAGCATAGCTTTTACTCTTCGAAGTTTTTCCTCCCAAACAAAAAAAGGGGAACCCTTGACTGGATCTTTCCAGCAATCTCTGACCTTTTGCATGAAGTCTGTCTCTTTAGTCCATAGAGAGCTAAATCTGAAAGGGATAGGCCCCAGATCCTTAGAAGTCAACAACTCTAGGCTAATGGGCTTGTGATCTGATACACTGCTATGGAGAATACGCATTCTAGTCTCTAACCCAAGAAGCAGGAAGGAACTTTGAACAAAAAATCTATCAAGTCTTGCCGCTATGTGACTCGGTCCAACTCTCTTATTTGACCATGTGAACGTGCCAGTAACCGGCTTTATATCTAGCAGGTCCCAGTCTTGCATGAGGTCTTCCGCCCATTCTCTTGCTGGATCTCTGACTATGCTACCTCCTCTTTTTTCTGTTGAGAGGAGGGTGAGGTTTAGATCTCCGGCTATGATTATGTTTTCCAGATTCTCTAGATCTGCCAGACTTTTGATGGAGTCCCAACAGTTTTTTTTCTCACCTGCATTGTTAGGAGCATACACATTGAATAGACAAATAATCTCCTTGGATTCTAAGTGCTGCATTTTTAAAAAAATCCAATGGGTATTCAGGGACTCAGAGATTAATGAAAACTTATTTGTGTTCTAGAGTGACCCAAGCCCTCCCGATGCTCCATGGGCAGAAATTACATGCGCTCCACTTTTATTCCAAAATTTTTTGCTTGCTTGGAGGAAAGCTGTGTCCTCCAATTTAGTCTCCTGGATGAGAACGATCTCCGGGGCTTCCAACCTTATTAAACTATTCATTGCTTCTTAGCTGTGGTGCCCATTCCCCTACAATTCTAGGAGACTATCTTCATCATTTATTTTTGCCTTGATGAGCTCCCTTGGAGCCCTGGGATTGAATCCTCGTCGTCTTCGAGGTTTTTGCTAGGAGTTTCTCTAACGTTGGTTGGCTGCCCTGAAGCTTGTCCTTATAGGTTTCTTGTTCTCTTTTTTCCTTTGCAGACTTGCGTCCTCTTGTAGGAGAAGACTGGGATTCACCTATCACCCCTTCTTCCTCCGATTCCTCGGACCCTTGGGTTTCCTCCTCCTCTTCTGATATCCCCCCTTTGGATCTCTCTGGTACACTTTGGTGGAGGGGGAGGCTTTAGATGGAGAGGCCTCCTTTGGGATTTCTGTCTCCTGGGTGGTCATGATTTCAGATCCAAGGATCTCGAATTTATTCCCTTGGCTTCCATGGATGGTTTCTGAGCAGGACCTGCTTGAGGAGCTTTAGCATTTACATTTGCATTCTTCTTGTGAAAAGTTTTGGAGCGCTTTGCCTGGTTCCATCCATCTTCCTTCCCTTTTTCTTCCACCCCTTTGGACAGACAGTCTTTGGCAAAGTGTCTGTAGACGTGGCACTTCCGGCATTTGAACGACAGTTGCTCATAATCCAGTTTCTATACATGAGTCCAAGGACCTACAACTATTTTGATGGCCTCCGGTAGTCCGACCTCCAGATCCACCTCCACACAGATTCTGGCACAGTCATATTGATCTTTGCTGTTGGCCTTGTCTATAAATTTTCCAAGGGTATTTCTTATGTGCTTCAAAGATTCCTAGTTCCAGCAGTGAACTGGGAGATTGGGGAGTCTCACCCACACCGGGACCGCTGTAGGCACATCCACCGCCGGATCGAAGTCTGGCGTCCATTTATTTAAATACAGACCTTGAGGGCCCATGAAGTAGGGGCCATTCCTGAAAATGAGATCTTTGTCCTCTTTTGCAGAGAATTCAAACAGAAAATATCCTCTCCTGAGGAAGTAAGAGGTTACCTTGTTTTTTATCAAAGGTGCCCAGTTCCTGGCGACCCAGTTCTCAGTTGATTTCGGGGAAGGCCAAAGTCCTGTAAACTGACCAACCAGTGCACGATCTGCCAGAGACAAGGCTACTTGGATCGGTCCTTCTGGCGGAAGGGCGATCTCAGGGATATCTTCAAGTTTTTTCACAAACTTTGCTGCTTCCATGCATTTCTTCTTGGGCAGAGAGGCCAACAAGGTTTTGAAGGCCTCAACAGTGTAAGGTGAAGGAGGAGAGGGAGTCAGCTTCTCCATGAAGAGCCAGCAGATCCAGCCCGGCTGGCTGCAGCCTGCAGCAGAGCCCTCGGTGGATGCTCTCGCAGGTTCAGAACGCGCAGAAAGCGGACTCGTACGTAGGCTACAGATCGCGCAGAATGCGGATCTCACAGGTTGCAGAGCTCACTGTCTCAGTGAAAATAATAATAATAATTATTATTATTATTATTGTGACTTATTAAAGCATGGGTTTCATGCTTGGGTCACCATGTTTTAGGTCAAAGTCCCCATTGAGGACTTCTAAGATTTAAGCTAAGTCTATAGAGTTATTGTGCATTTAAAGAAACCCTTCTTGGGCTTTTGAATCATGTAAAAAGGTTAAGTATTGAGTCAAATATGAATTATGTAACCTCCACACCATGTCGGCCTAAGGGAAGATCAAGTCGGCCTAAGTACCATATTCGACCCCACAAGAAGCCTATAAAAGGAAGGTCATCGAATTCATTTGGAGCATCATTCTCTCACAAGTTTGAATTCTCTTGTAGTTGGGAAGAAGTGTGAAAATCTCTTGTTGCTGGGCAGAAGTGCGAAGTTCTCTTATAGTTGGGAAAAGGTGCAAAGTCTATTGCTGGGAAGCCGAAGTGAATGCGAGTTTGGGGAAGTCTAAAGAGATAAGGAAAATCGAAATTTTGGTGTCTCTCTCTCTGTTTTGGGTCCTGGATTGGGAGATCGAAGTCTTCCAAGTTTCATTGTTGCCGGAAGCTGCCTGTTGCTGCATAGCCGAAGTTGCTGGGAAGAGGTCGAAATTTTGGGAGGCTGACTTGGTGTGGAGGGAAGGTTTGGTCTTGGTCTAGGCTGAAGAGTCTCAAAGAATACTATCGAAAGGAAGAATTATCTTGACTGGGTTTTCCCATCGAGCGCTGTTTTTCCCTGGCATGTGCCTACAGCTGGTGTCTATTGTTTTATGTGTCGCTGATTTTGGTGATTGCTTGATGAACTAAGGAAAGAAGATATAAAGAATTGTAATAATAAGAAACATCACAAGTAATTATCAAGAACAAGAAATTCTTTATTGCCTTTCTGATTTTCTAAAATGGTATCAAAGCTTTGGTGAAGAAGGAAGAAAAGGCAGTCTCAAGCACTTGATCCATTCATAGGTACTATCTCAGGGAAGGAGTCTATTATATATGTCTAACTCAATCAAGGGTGAGAACAAACTTGAAGGAGCATATAACTTCAGATCTTGGAAGAAGAGGATTGACTTAATCCTCGAGAAGAACAAGGTGCTAGATTTGGTAAAAGGAAATGTAAAGAAGCCTACAGAAGAAGCCAGTGATGCCGACAAAGTGAAATTCAGGGATTTGGAATTCGTGGCTATGACTCTGATGGTGGGAGGGATAAAAGACAATCTTGTCCCATTCATAGCTAACATCGATCATGCTTAGGAGATGTATGAAGCCTTGTCGAAGCTGTTCACTATTAAGAACATGGGTCGAGTTGCAAGTTTGAAGAATGAGTTGAGGACTATGAAGATGACTAAAGAAGATACTATGGCAACCTTCTTTGTGAAGATAGCTAGACTTAGGGGTGATCTCTTGCCCATTGATGAGATTGTTCTAGACAAAGAACTTGTGATCACTGCTCTATTAGGATTGCCACCCTCGTAGGGTGAATTTGCTGTAGGTCTCAACAGTTGGAAGGTAGCTCCTACCTTTGAAGAATTATGGACCACCTGTAGTCAAGAAGAATTAAGGATCTCAATGGTTGCCAATCTTGAAGGAGTATCAAATGCTTATGTTTCTCATCATAAAGGAAAGAGATCGAAGGGACCGAGGAAGAAAATTGACATGTCCAAGATAGAGTGCTATCAATGACATATGATGGGTCACTACAAAAGTGATTGTCCCAAGAATCCAAAGAATAAGAAGAGAGGAAGAGATCAAGCCAACCTTGCTATAGAAGGAGACTCAAAGAAAGTCAAGCCTGAAGAACCTGACATTAGGGACTTACACTATTAAGTCTTTTGCTTGTAGCTTTACATATCTTGTTTTTATATGTTTTAGATTTTTTAGGTTTTTAACATATTTTGTAAAAGACATTTTTGTATTGTTTTTATAAGTTTGTAGGTTTCCCTCAAGCTTTGGAGGGAGCCCCCAACAAGTCCCAGAGATAAGTATCTTATGTCTTTTCAGTTTTGGGTTTTTGTACTCGTTTAGTTTTGATTATATCAAATACTAATCACCTTTCTCTCTTTATTTTCTTGATTAGGGAAAACATTTGCAAGGAGGATCTCTCAAGACAACGTTAGTCAAGAAACAAAGGTATTCTTTAAATACATTAATTAAAAGGATTATTCATTTGATGATCTATTATTAACTTTGTTATGACTAGCTGTATTGAATCTTAGTGATTCTTGTTTGGGTGATTCATCTCTTGATAAATCTACCCACCCTACTCATATTCTTGATTGACTATGTAGAACCCTAGACAGGTTTTGGAAAACCCTAACCGAAGGGTATGCTAATGTGAATAGATGAAACCCTAAATTACTTAGGGATATTGTGGAATGCTAGTTGAAGTTTTATTGATGATGTCATGTTTGGGATTTTGGTATGATCGAGAAAACCTAACTTATTAGGATTGAATGATAAGGTCTAAAATCTCGAACTTTTGAAGTTTTGGTAATGCTGGGATTGCTATGTTTATACATTGGAACCTCATGCTTCTATATGTATAATTTGACATAACCTCATGCTTGTATATGTATTTGGTTGTACTTGCTATTAAAGTTTTGCTGGTACATAATCTTCAAGATGTTGGAGATATTTGTAATTGAAAAATAATGATGAGTATGATGAAGGAAACTATAAGGATGATGATAATCAAGATAACCTTGATGAAGTTGTGAAAGGTTGAAGCTTCTCCGATGTTATACAAGAAGAAAATTGTTGATCTCCCTAAGTTAAGAGGGAGCATGGTTAGAAGAAAAGAGTACATCTCCCCAGTTGAGAGGGAGGGAATATTATGATAGTCATGATGGATACCTTGTAGAAGAAATTAGAGAATGAATAGATCTGCAATGTATTGAGGATGTCTTGGTGCTGCTGAAGAAATGAAAGAAGAAAAGCTTCCGAATATTTGAATATGAATAACTAAGTGGCATCAAGATGATTGAGAACCCCAAAGGTTTGTGTTTACTTGTATATGTATATTTGAAAGTTTATTATTGATTGGGGTTTGTGTTTGAACAAGTAAATCTCTCCACAAGAAGATTGAACACTCTAGAAGCATGCTTGGACAAATGGAAGCATCTAATGGCGGATGCTTGGGAGGACATTTGGTCGACCTTTATGTTGATGTTTAGATCTCGAAGAGGGAGGGTGGTGTTGGTCTTGGAGCTATGACCTTGGATACGCACCTAGATCCCTGGGTTGATAGTTAGTAAGTAACCCTGATGGTACCTAGACTGGTTAAAAGCTTGAGTCCATCTTAGCCCCACCTGGATAGAATACCCTAGTCAAGGTTTCAGTCCGCAACACTAAGTGTGCTAGAATTCTTCATAGTTCATTTTGGAGATCTTCCATTTACCTCTATATATTTGTAATTATGAATACCTCCCTAGTTAAGAGGGAGTGTTGAAGAATGTAACTAGTGTCGGTCTTCATAATCGTATTTAAGTCATAATGAAATATGTTTGTCAAATGAAAGAAAAAGAAATTTTATTATTAAAGAAATTGACTTATTAAAGCATGGTTTTCATGCTTGGGTCAATTGTTTTTAGGTCAAAGCCTCCATTGTAGGCTTCTAGGGTTTATGTCAAGTGTCCTTGTCCATGTCATATTGTAAAGAACCCTTCTTGGGATTTATTTGTCAAAGAAGAAATTTATTTTATTGTATTTTAGGTCTTCTAGGCCTCCTCCACCAAGTCGGCCTCAAGGAAGGACAAGTCGACCTCAAACAGGGGAATTCAACCTCACAAGAAGCCTATATATTGGAGCAACTCGACCTCAGAAGAAGCCTATATATTGAAGCAACTCGACCTCATTTGAAGCACCAACAAAACAAGTTCGATCTGCAGTTTCTGGGCTAAGAAAAAGTGCGAATTTCAAGGGGAGAAGAGGAAAAGTCTAGTAAAGGAGGGGGCCAACATCTTGCTAAAGAAGCCAAAATTTCTCTCTCTTATCTCACACGTACGAAGGTCTGGATTGCTGTTTGGGGCCGAAATTATGCAGTCGCTGGAGGAGGCCAAAATTCTAAAGTTGCTGGTGAAGCTAGGGCCGAAATTTCTGGGTTAATGCTAGGTTGTAGCTGCTAAACAAGAAGAGACTATTGAAGGTTGATGTATTGGAATGCTGACTTGGTGGAGGAGGAAGGTCTAAGGTCTTGGTCAATCTCAATTCGAATTACTGAAGGAAGAGTTCCTGATTGGGTTTACCCCTACATAGGGGTTTTAGCCCTGGCTGAGTGCCTACATCTGGTATCCTTGATCTTCGTGTTTTGGTTTTGGTAATTGCTTGATGAGTTAAGATAAAAGAAGAACACAAGAAAGATGATAAGAACTCAAAGAAATCACAAGTAGTTATCAACAAGAGAAAGTCTTTCTGCCTTTCCAATTTTCTAACAATACCTACAAGTATTTGTGACATCTAGCAATGTGCTTAGGATCATCCTCATGTATCATATTGGATAACACAAGGCAATAACTACAATTGATTTAGGGGAGTTGCCATTATTCTAGATCAAAATGCACTGGGGATTTCACTCATACATTTCTCACCCATTGGCTAGACTTAACATTGGCATGGAAAGTCTTATGTTCACTTGACTAAGTCTCTTACTTCTTCGACAATATTATCTACCTAGGGCAAAGGCTAATTAGAGCCTTTAGACTCTAATTTTGTTCTCAATAGCTTCCCAATTTGTTGTGACGAATGACTTTTGAGATTGATGTTGTGGAATTACAATCACATCTATCACTTCTTCATTCATCAATAAAATGTTTGTCGTCTTATAGTGATAGCAGCTTCAAAGCGAACAGTTGTCATGGCATCTAAATGTAAACTTTCTTGTCCAGTTCAAAATTCATATCATTACCCACTCTCATCCTGGTTTAACTGCTTGTCTAAAAGGATTATTTGTGCTTTTGCTAATATGAGAAAACTCCTCTAGCAATCAGGTCCCTTCTGCTGGTTGTTCCATTCCCCTCTGCTGCATGGAAAGTATTATGTTCACCTGACTAAGTCTCTTACGTCTCCGACAATATTATCTACCTACGACAAAGGTTAATTAGAACCTTTAGACTCTAATTTTGTTCTCAATAGCTTCCCAATTTGTTGTGAGGAATGACTTTCGAGATTAATGTGGAATTACAATCACATCTATCACTTCTTCATTTATCAATAAAATGTTTGTCGCCTTATAGTGATAGTAGCTTCAAAACGAACAATTGTCATGGCATCGAAATGTAACCCTTCTTGTCCAGTACATATCATTAACCACTCTGATCCTGTTTCAAATGCTTGTCTAAAAGGATTATTTGTACTTTTGCTTATCTGAGAAAACTCCTCTAGCAATCGGGTCCCTTCTGCTGCTTGTTCCATTCTCTTCCATTCAATTGGTTGCCAGTACAGTGGTGTTAACTCTCTTCATTAGATATCTTTCATATGGTCCTTTTGTAAACTTACCTCTAAGGCTCTTTCTTCATTTTCTTCAGTTATGTTGACAGGTTCTTTTTTATGTGGCACTCCAAGAAAGCCAACTTTGGACACAACATTTGCTTGCTCTAGGCCACATCTGCTTTTCTACCTTGACCTTTTCCATCACCTCTTCATCAGCCTCTTCTATCAACTATCTACTTCTTGTTGGTTCTTTCCTTTTGTCTACTTCTTTCTCCATTTCAACTTCCTTATCTTTGTCTACTTCTATCAACTATCTACTTCTTGTTGGTTCTTTCCTTTTGTCTACTTCTTTCTCCATTTCATATTGGTTCATGTGATTCTTTTTCTTCTACTTTGTTGAGAGAACATGCTGATTTATTTAAATATCAGTGCAAAAATAGTCCAAGAGTTGAAAGAATTGCCTGTTTAAATTTGGTTAAATAAAACTGAGAATGTGAATTTGATTATGTAATTTTTTCTATATAAAATCTGTTTATGTTCACTGCTGGTCTCTCACTATCCATTGATACATCTTGCGTGGGAAAAATTCCAAAAAATTCTCATGTGGTCTCTGAAAAGAATCTTATCCTGCTTTGAGTGAGTGACAAGTTATTTCTCTTTGCATAGTTGTTCAGGTGATTTTAAACTTTCCAATTTCGTCACTGCAGAATCTCCTTTACAAACTCCATCTTGTTTTTCTAGCTGGTTATCTACCTCTTCTACTCAAGTCCTTGTTCAACCGGAAACAGAAGCAATGCTGTTTTCTGAGAATCAAGTGACACAATAAAATTTCATGTGCGCACACGTGTGTGTAATGAGATGATACCTTGTTTATGAAGAGATACAGAATGTAGAAACATTTGGATCATATCTTTTTAAGCAATGCTGTACTTTTTCTTTTTACATGTAACTAGTCACCCCACCCTCTTGCCTGCAAGTGGGAGTGAGATATTTCTCATGGCTAATGGCCTCATCAACAATTGGTTCACAAAGAGCGAAATAGATACAAGCGGGATTTTAACCCAGGCGGGGAAGATAACATTCCTCCTTCCTAAACACCTGAGCTAGATCCAATTGACAATTCTGCACTTTCTATACTAATATTGGGGCCAGTTTCAGCTGCTAACATCTCAGAGAAACCATACAAACTTCCGAGAGATTTTGCTCATTTTAAGGTGTTACTTCTATAATCAATATCTACTTGTGACTGTAGACATGTCTATCATATCCAAGTAAATTTCCATGAAACACTTTATCCAAGTGAATTTATATGAAACACTTTGGTAATACCTTTTGTTATGCCATGCCTTCCGATGTGACTCTTTGTTATAGTCTCATGGCCCTGAAGAGGTACTCTCATTTTCTAAAGTTAGTATCTAAGTTACTAGGTTTGCCAGATTTGAAGGTTGCAGTTTGACTTTAGGCAAATCTTAATGTGTCACATGAAATTCACCGAAATTTTATATAATTTCGGCATAGGGGTTTTCAAGAGTCTACAAATAATGTCACAAGGGCCAATTTGTGAGTGATTACAATGATCCCTCCTAGAAATCGAACAGCTTGCCTTTGCTGTTTTTTCAACTTCCTATGAGCCTTTGGCTATCATCATGGCTATTGCTTCTTTCTACGTTAAAAAGACTGCAATAGCAGCAAAAACCTGCTTGACCATCAACATGGCTTCTTACCATTTGTTTGCAACTTTGCTGGGAGTTTGCGACCCGGAATACTCTATACCTACGGTTCTCTTCATATAACAGTATATTACAGAAGCTTCTCAAATGTTTATGTTACCATAAACTTGTATTCTCATAAATTCCCTTGAAGCAGCATATCTTTAATAAATAAAGCTTATAATATTCTCAATTTTTTTTTTTTTTTTAATTACAAAGATATATATCACCTTTTCGGTTTGAAGAAGATGCTAGAAATCATGTTAAAAACATAAATTATTTGGAAGATGAAATTCTAATGGAAAGCCGTTTGGACTGGGACCAAATAAGCTGTGATGTTGGTCTCTGTCATGGAACTGTTTAGAACGCTGGAAGCCATTTTGGTGGGCATTTCAGATGGTTGCAATTGAAAAAGGTTGGGTTACTGTGTCAGGGTTTTATGTGCTTTTATAGTGAAATGAGGCTTGCTTTCTGTTTTCTTCCTTCTTTGCCTATCTTATTAGTCTATCACCATATTGATATAATATATTTTGTGTCAATGGATGATGTCAGTTTGAAATTATACGAGTGTTCACGAACAAATTACTGTAAGGTTTAACAAATTATTCTATCTATTCAAGAGCGTTTAATACCAAAGGCTGAAATATATCATTGTTTTGAATGAGTGGTTGGTAAATAAAGAATTCCAAACATGGAAGTAAGCAATTATGTTCCTAGTGACTTGTATATGGTCTGTAAATTGATGCTCGTTGATCCTTATTCTTTGATACTTTCTTATATCATAAGTTGTCATCAGGTCATATTTTGAGCTTGAGCTCAATGGGCAAGAAATGTATAAAAGTATTGTCCATTAATATAAGTCGCATCATCTCACTTTTTTTCTCAATATCGTCCTTTCTTTCTCCTTGAAGATGAGCAGAGAATCTGCTCGAAAGATCAGATACCCAAAACTTGTAACACAGTCTTCACATCCAAAAGCAACAATGGATGACTTTCACAACTGCGAAAAACTAAATTGATCAATATTGTCGATGTTACAAAGATGTAAAAATTGTCAATATTTCTTTTCTAACATCCATGTTTTCATGATTTGAACGGTTATTCCCTCGATATTTGACAAGGGGTTGCTTGAGATGGCCTTCGTCTTCTTCTGTCTTTCTACTCACTTTTTTTCCTTATTTATCTGTTGCTTCTTTTTTCCCAATTTTGTTTTTGAATTCGAGGTTTTCTAAACCTACCTGAGTCCATCATATTCTTTGTTTAATTCTTGTTACTGACTGGCATTAGCTTTAATGGACGTTAGAGTTAGAGGTTGATTTATTTTCGTGTAGTCTTCCGTGTATTAAATTTTCAATGTTGTTACCATGTTATGATGCTCGTTTTAGTATATAAGATATTTAATTCATATCTTATTGCAGAATAAATGGTTTGAGAATATTATATTGTTTCCAAAATGAGACAAATGAATCATAGCATTCTTAACTCCTTTTTGGGCCTTGTCTCCCCTTTTCTTTTGGCTGTTATTGTCTTAAATAGGTGCACCACCAAAGCCTTGGGAGCGAGTTGGAGGGTCTTCTGGTCCTTCTCCATTTAGATCGCCGTCAATTGGCAATAGCACAAATAATGTTGGAGAGTCATGCAGAGATACAAAACCTGAAGAGAAAAATGACAACATACAAAGCTATCTACCTTCTCGCAGTGGTGGCATTGTTGCCAGGCCTGTGCCACAAAGGCCATGGGAACGGAACTCTGGAGGTAAATATGCAAGCTTTTCTTTTACACTTATGACTCATGAAGTGTCTGAGATTGGGAAAATTTATCTTGTTGCAGTTGGTATACATAAATACATCCTATGTTAGCACCATGTTCATCCTTGATTTGGAAATTACTTCTAGCTTACTGTTTCATTAGTTGGAGGATAACAAAGAATTTTATTGTAAAAGTGTGCTTTCATTTGCATACTTGAAACTAGAGGAAATTCCTTTGGTAACTCTATAGGTTTCAGGCTTTCAGCTGATAGGTTGTTTTGCAAGACTATTGTGTGTTAATGACATTCATTTTTCAAAAATTGCAAATAAACCCTTTCATAAGTAATACACATCAGTTTGAAATTGACATTACTTTTCCTTTATTGTAGTTAGTGTCTCTTCAATTCTTTTATCCTCTTTAAGTTTTTAGGTGAAATATTCTATGCCATTTCTATAATTTTTTTAATAGAATGCATATGAAATGTCTGCAATTTTTTGTTTGTTTGTAGAAAGTGTCTTACAGCTTTGATTGGCCCACAATAGAAGCTTCTATAAATTGCTCTTTATCATTTTGAGGTATAAGTTAAGAAACTTATGTAGCACTTATTGGCAGCAATATTGAATAAGTCATTTTAAGCACTATAACATTGAGGATGCCATTTGTGTATTGATCTCCTTGCTTCCTCGACTACTTGGGACAACAACTTTGTGAGGGGGTTTTGTGTGATGCTTGGGAACTAGAAAGTTTATAGCATTGGGTTTACTTGTAGTTTTTTCCTAAGTGGGGATGAAATATTATTTATTTTTCTATTTCGCATGTCATACTAAATTGTAGAAATGCAAGTGGACTCCAAATTTGTGAATGGGCCTCTTTATAAGCTTTGGTCCATGTTTTTAGGTTATTTGCATATTTTGTTTTGTTTAAGATTCAACAGCAAATATACTCAAACATATTTCAAGCAAGGGACACTAGGAGTTTGCACTCAAGAAACCCCCCATGGGAAAATTCTATTCTATCATTCATTACCTATGCATGTTTTTATTGTACAAATGCTAAATTGCACTGAAATGGATACGGATATGGGGTTTGACACAGATACAACAATTTTTTAAGAAGTCTGGATATGATCTGACAAGGAAACGACACACACACACACACACACACACACATATATAACAAAATAAAAATTTCATATTACCATTCATCTTTTAGAATCTAGATTCTATATTTAAAAATGCATAATCATTATCATGAATTCAACATAAACAAATCATCATCAATTCAGCCTAAACATTGTCATCATCATTAGTGATTATCATAACATTCAATATATCATAAAGTTTATGTTTCCAATTTCAATCATCAACATTATCGCCAAAATTAATAATACACATTACATAGTACAAATAACAAAATGAACTATGTCTTGTAGTCTACTATCATATGACATATTATGGTATTAAATGTTCATTGTTCGTTGTCTTTCTCTATGAGTGGAAACAACAACTTCCTCTCTACAAATGGAAGGCCTAATCTCTTTCTTCCCTTTGTTGCCAAGTCTCCTTCACCCGAATCAACTCTCATCGCAATATATATATATATATATATATAGATAGATATATATAAATAATTTTTTATATAAATTAATTGATAAATTTTCTAATTTAAATATTTTTTATTATATATATATATTTTATATATTAATTCAATATATATAATTTTTATATAAATTAATTTAAAATTTCCTAATTCATTTTTTTCAACTATATAACATTTCTTAAATATTAAATATTATATTTATAAAGCGAGTCCTCGCTAAGAGGGAGTGTTGATTTGTGGTAGCATCAGATGTACTTTAGCCATGAAAATTGGTGGAGAGGCTAAAGTACATGAGATCTCCAAGACCCATAAATGGTTTGGGCAGATTCTAACCGGTTTGGGAGATATTAAAATAATTAATATTTTTAATGGAGTTACTAAGTCTAAATTCAGGAAAAATAAAATATTAAAGGGTATTAATATAAAATTGAGTTAGAATGTTCCAAAAGTCATGGATCAAACCAAATCTAATCTTAGCTATTGATTAGAGATTTAATCTTGGTCATTGAAGGACCAACAGGGAAAGTATAAGAAGAGGCTTGAGGGTCAGTTGGAGAACACACCAGAGTGATCAGTCATTCGATTTGATAGAGCGGGGTTTCTAAGCAAAGTCAAATCAGTGATCAGCAGCGAGGGGCAGTGAGTACTGGACAGAGAGGTAGAGAGTGCCGAGAGACCAACGCAGAGGCAGAGAGCGAGAAGCAGCAGCCAGAGCAGGCCACGCAGAGCCCAACAAAGACATCGCAGAGGCCAGAGGGACTACGTCATCCATGCAGAGAACAACTGGAGTGACGTAGAGGGTCCCAGAGGCTGTGCAGTGCCTTAGAGGGCTGACGCAAAGGGGTTTGGGGTTGACGCAGAGGCCAGAAGGCAAGCGTAGAGCTTCAAAGTCACTGGAGAGGGTTTCATGGGACAAGTTTTCTGAATACCGTTTCCGAATAAAGAGGTATTGCTGCTAGTTATTTTTCTCTGTCGGGTGAGCCAGTTTGGCACCCAGTTGTACTCAAGGAAATATTGCATAATAGTAAACCCTTAGAATAACTGCACCGGTTTTCCCGCATTGGGTTTTTTGGGGACATTTGTCCAAAAATAACGGTGTCACTTGTGTGTTTGTTTTTTTTCAGCTGATGATCTGTAGATGTTGACACTGTATTGTGTTTATTTTGTTATTTATATGTTTTAAATAACTTGTTCGAATTTAAACAAATAGAAGAAATAAACCAGAAGAAAACAAATTAAATTTCTAACGGATAGACTTAGAAATTTCAACAGTGAATGTGTTAAAAGCTTAGTGCTTGCGTTTAATAAAACATTACAGACGTCTTTCCACGGGAGGGAATACGTATTCACACTGTTATGAATATAATTAATGTAAAAGTAATAAATATAGATAATAAATAATAATCATAATAATATGTAATTAAATAATAATTAGTTAAACAAAGAGGCATGTCTAAGGAGACATGACCGTTTGTGAAAGGGTACTTACCTGACTATATATACACGACCCTCACTCTCAATTGTATCATCATTCTTATTCATACATTTTTAATATATATTCTTGTATCTCAATGGAGATGTACATATTCCATGTCTTCTGGAGTGTTTAACTTGAAGAACGAACTTTGTTCGTTCCATTTGGTATCAACGCTGTTTGATCCTTTGGCTGCTAACCGCTGCATAGAGCCAGTTTGATCCGGCCTTTGGCCATTGATATTCATCAACTTTGTTGTCATTGAAGCGTTTCGCGACAAGAAGTTGGGAGATTCTCCATTTCGCCATCAGGCCATATATATATATATATATATGATTATAAAAAAATTTAAAAGAAAAGAGGAAAAAAATATTATTAAAAAAAATGCCCAAGAGAAAAATCATTTAAAAAATTAAAATTAAAAGAAGAAAAGAAAAGAAAGATCATTCCAACAATTCTGTACAAGGTAAAACAAAATCAAAATTTTGCTACCGGGAATTATCTATGCCTTCAACAGTCATCGTTCAGAAAAGAAAATAAAAAAAAGAAAAAAAGAAAAGACAAAAGCGTTTAGAAAAGAAAATTAAAATAAAAAAGAAAAAAGAAAAAAGTGAATTTGTCTAGAAGTCCAAATAAATCAGCACCATCAGCCATTCTATAGAAAAGAAGTGGCTATCAATTCGAGGGTATCATTGTGATTACCAACGGTCACTCCACTGTCTAGCCACCATCCAAGAAGATTGATCTGCCAATCACCCACCGAATTTTTGTCCATTGTATAGCTAATAAAATGAACTTTTTGTACATTTAATTACTTATAACCAGATTTGGTTTTTCTGCCAACAAATTCATGATTAAAAAGAACTATCAACGAAGGCTTGTGTATCAACTAATAATTGCATGAAAAAATATGTCGGGGAATCTTTGAACCAATTGCATTCCATATTGTATTCCAATTTCGAAAGATACCATTGTGCACTGTTGTATTGTACAGTTGTCGCTATTCTTTGGATAGCAGTTTCTGTACATTGCAATCAGCGACTGCTACTTCTCTTATCTGTCCCACCTTATGTCGCAACACATAGAATTCTGTACAATCGAATTATAGAAAAAAAACAGCACCCGTTTGTACTTCTGTCAGGAAGGTGATTCGAACAACTGTTGATGCAGGATTGGCCACTGCCTGTTAACAAAATTGTGGAAATTGTGGGGCTATGAAGGTGAATGAGAAGTAACTCTTTCCAAGAATCATGTCCTTCTGTACTGGTCACTTAATTTAAGTGCCAAATGAGAGGACTAGAAAAAGGAATTATAGAGGATTATATTTGTGGCTTTTAAAGAAAAAGAATATTATTTGATAGTGGGGGATTTAAAAAGAAAATATTTATATAAAAGAATATTCAAAGCTAAACAAAATTATTGTATATTGAAAGAATTTTAAGAGGTTAAAGAAAAAAGAGTAGAGGAAAGAAAGAAGAGTCAAGAGGGAAAAAACAGTTTGAAGGTAGTTTTAATTAGGAAGTTACAAGAGAATAAAAAAATATTTTTTATTAATAAGGAATCCAAGAATTTTTTTTACAAGTATTTAAAAAAAATATATTTAAAAAGATTAAAAAAAATATTTTTAGAACCCTAAAGCTCATCCCAAAAAAGAAAAATGGAGACGAGTAATGAAAGGTTTCCTAAAACCTTTTTTAAATGTGTCGGTACACTATTTAAAATCAAAGGATCACTTGCAAGAAGAGATATTATAATCTCTATCAGTCCTACTGAAGAGAGTAATTATGTTAGTCCTAAATGTGCTAACCAATTAGTGATTCCTGAATCGAATATAATTGAAACAAATTTTGTTGACACAAGTGACAAACAATATGACATAAACAATCTACAACTAAGTATTGAGGATTATACTTTTATCTCGCAATTTACTATGAAATCCTTATTTTTTGACGATAGTGACATTGTTTTGGGCTCACCCTGGATGGAAAATCTACGGTCCTTTATCTTAAATACGAAAAAGAATTTTTTGACATTTTCCCACAAAAAGAAAAAAATAACACTACATGATGTTACCTTGAAGCCAGATTCAGCGTCGCTAGAAAAATACAAGATATCTCAAAAGTAATTCTTCAAGAAAGTAAAAAGGCGATACTAAACATGCAAAGAGAAGTTGACAAGATCACCACTGACAAAAATGAAGAAGTTTCTCGGCTTAAATACCATAGTGAAAAACCACTGATGCAAATTAAGAAGCTCAAAAAGGACAAGAAGTCATTGGCAAATAAGGTACAACAACTTATTGAGAAAGAAGCATCGAATGTAGAAGTCCAAGTTGAAGAGAAAGAAATAAATTTCAATCCAGTGAATATCACAACTCAAGAAGAAGACAAGCCAGTTGAAGAAAAGACACACTTAGATGTTGCAGTTTAAACGATGAACATCCCAAGTGAAGGTTTTGTAACTAACTCAACAAAATCGTCACCTGAAGTAAATCAGAATATTGCCACATACATGATAAAGGGAAATCAAACCACAAAAACTCCCTATCGACATCCTAATCACCAAAGCAGACAACTCAATCAAACTGCATATTTGTATCACTCAGATCAGAAACAACAAGCTATTGTTCCAAAGACTATTAATGTCAGTGCAATTCAGTCTTGTGATAAAAGTTCACACAAAGTATCCGATAACCGCAAGATTCCGCAGAACATTGATTTAGGATGGTTTGATCCCTTCTCAGTTCAACAATTTTATTTTTAGTCTGTTATGATGTGATTTCCAGAATTATCAAAAATTTTCAGTCTGTTATGATGTGATTTCCAGAATTTTATCAGATCTGATATACTTATTACAACCAACAATTAGAACATGAAATATGCCTAATAATGAATGCCCAACTCAAGAAATTAATTCCTTAATGTATTAGACAACTTAGGAATTGATTTTAAGCTAACCCACAAGAAAATTTGCCACTGTTATATTTCAGACTTCAGAAACAGAATTATTCAGAGATAACAGTGACTCAAAATGTAGATCTAGGCCAAATTTTCGATACACATCAAACATAAATGACTTTTTAATGTATTTAACAATTTTTTAGTTAATTTCAGACCACTTAGATGTGTTTTTCACCACTATTAGAAAGGTATATGACTGCTGTAGCAAACAGTGAGGAAAAAGATGGTTTAGAGATCAAACCCTTAGGCCCTAGGCCTTGAAGATCACTTGCCCAAGTTGCCAAAAAATTTCAATATCTGAAACACAATTTTTTACCAATTTTTTTGCAAAAACCCACTAATGATTAGTTTTAGAAAATCAAATATTCAAATAAAAAATGGAGCAAGTGAATCTAGGGCCAATGAGAGCTAGCACTAAGCCCAATAGAACTAGCGTTGAGCTAGGAGAAGGCAGATCTGGGATTAGGAGCCCCAAAACTTGAAACCCTTGTTCTGAAAAAAATATTTTGCTTTAGATCTTCAGATTTATTGCAAAATATTTAATCGCTGGCCTTGTAAAAATATTTGGGATAAGATATTGCCCTCTAGGGCCTAGATTTGTTTCAAAACCCCCAGATCTGCTTGAAAAAATCTCAGATTTGAAGATTTACTTGGCTGATTTCCTAGATTTGTTCTCGCAAACAATCTTTGAGCTCAGATCTTGCCCTCCAGGGTCTAGATCTAGCTCAAATATGAAGATTTACTTGGCTGATTTCTCAGATCTATTCCTGCAAACAATCTTTGAGCTCAGATCTTGCCCTCTAGGGTTTAGATCTAGCTCAGATCTGAAGATTTTCTTTGCTGATTTCTCAGATCTATTTCTGCACAAGTGAAAAGAGAAAAACCCAATACCCAATATGTACAAAAATAGAGAAAATCCAAAAAAACCCAAGTGTTAAAATTCAAAATTATGTTACAAAATTTCAGATCTACATAAGTAAATAACATATATATACAAATAATTTACAGATCTATCAGATCTGAGGAGTATGAGTCCAACTTTACTCCCAGATCTGATAATCTAAGGCTCTTAATAGCCAGATCTATAAAAATTTCCACAAAATATTTAAAAGATTTTGAAATTTTAAAGAGGTACTAGCCCAAAAACACCCTGTAGAAAAAAGATTATCGTTAGATAAATCCTGAGGCTTATATGAAGTAGGCTCTTCAGAAAATATGTGTTGAGAGTTGGCTGGTCTAACCGACAACTATCCCCAAATGCTCAATGAGAACCTGAGAGATCTTCTGCAAACACTAGGTCAACCAGCAAATCAAGTAGAGAAATAGAACAACAATAAAATTTGAAGAAATAGAGATACCTTCTACTTCAATCAAAATTAAAAATGTTGCCCTAGATCCAAAAACTTGAATAAGATACCTGTATTCAGATTATTCTAAGAGAGCTATTGATTGATAGTTTTCACATAATATTGAGCAGAAATTAAACAATGTTACCATAAATTCATGAAGAGGAATACTACAGCACGTTGAACCCCAAAGACTTTTGCATTAATTCAAAAAAGTATACAAGAGAGCTTGAGAGCTTAGTACACGATCCAGAGATCGGATGATACAGACTGACAAATGACCTTCTATTTAAAGATAAATCCTCCAACGGCTAGTTCGAGTGATCCTTGTCAAAGCAATATCAATCATTGATGAAGATCAAAATTTCTTTTAATTTCATCCGTCGAAATTTTAAATATTGAGGAAATTTCGAATTTTTCAATTAAATGCATTTTAATTAATCCAAAAATTAAATTTTTTGAATTAATTTCCTCAAAATTTTGACTTTGACTTAACCCCAGGGACCAAAGGCATAAAATTTAGCAAAATAATCAATTAACTTTAGTCCCTGGACCTTTTAAAATTTTATTTTTTAAGGACCAACGAATTTTTCCTTTGGAGAATTTAAATTTATCTAGGACCTAGAATTAATCAAATTTCTGGCTTAGGATTTTAATTAATTTTGGCCAAAAAGTTTAATTAATTAACCTATGAGGGGACAAATTATTTTTCTAACCTTCAAGACACTCTACATCATGATTTTTACATTTTTTACATCTCAAGGGGAAAATCCCATTTACAAAAGACCCTCACAGACTACCCAGTTCTGAGACACAAATATAATCTAACAGATCAAACAATTTGTAATAAAATAACGTAACAAATAGTTAGGATTATTCCTAAATCGCTTTTACATAGACTCGATCTAGAACACTAGGACTCCCCTAAGATCCCAGTGACAAATCCATTTCGGCTTTGGGGTAGGGCTGAAGGAAAACTCTGCCGACCATCCGAGAATGGATCGGTGAGATAAAAAACCTCCCGGAATGTAGTTCGTCACCAGAAAAGTAGGTTTACCTAGGTGATTACATACACGACACGAATCTGTTGAGATTATTTATATTATACACATGCAGAATGGGTTTACATTATAAGATGATCCTCAGGCTGATAATGATAGCTGGATGGCAGGAACACATCGATCAGGCGCTATCCCTTTTGTGAAAAAGGGGGTGTACTGCTGTGGGTCGTTGACACGTAGTGGTCAACATCTGGCTTTACTTGGGGATACGTTGCTGCACTGGAGGAATGTGAGAATCTAGAATTTGCATCTACGTAACACACAACAAAACATAAGTAGCGTCCATCCAAAAATCATCATATAACATTAAGCATAGGAAAGATATAATCTCTTCATTTATTAACTAGTCGAACAACGTGAAAAACCCAATCTAACTACAAAATGAAATACTGAAATAACAGGGCATAAGGTTAGAAATACAATACAAAGATGCCCCATGGCATCAGATGCGTTCAATATAGTGCATAATGAGCATTTGCTTGCCTTCAGGCAAATCTGTCGGCTGTTTCTCAGATGTGCCATGTCCAATCCTGCATACGGTAGGACTTTTTCCTATCCGAAAATCAAGCTGCTCGTGGCCATCTAATGCAAATCGCTTTCTCATTCTCTTTCTCTTGCGCTTTCTCTTTGTGGCAGGCTATATCACTGACGATGTGGAACATTCTGTTTCAAAACTCTCAGATGAAGTATGTAAGATATGCATGACGTCTCTCTCCATTCTGCATCTGCTCTGTCAAGAATGATAGATCAGTCTCACAGGTGTCATGAGTTATAACTTGATATTCTGTGACTGGTGGATTAACCGTGTGGGCATCAACCTGATTATTAATTTCTATTTTATCCAGGTCACCTTCAATTAGCCACTTTTCAATGGACCAAAGGACCTCATAATAAGATGGAGCTTGTTGCAGTAGATAGGGAAGCTTATGATCCGTTGACGTTTCCTTGTTTCTTTCATCCTCTGACTGATGTTGAAGTTTCTGTACCTGTATTGTTATGGCATCCATCTGGTTACAGTGTTCAACCTTCATAACACTGACTTTCTTGGCATGGTCTTCCTCCATGCTCAATAACTTATTCTGAAGACATATCTGACTAGCTTCCATATCTTTTATTACTTTGTCATTATCTGCTTTTATGGTCATCAAGCAATGTTGCATAGAGTTTATCTCTTTCTCATGATTTGCTTGTATGATAGCTAACTGATTGTATTTCATGATGGTCATTTCTTCATCCATAGTTGACAATCTGTTCTGAATCAAACTTATTTCTTCTTGATAACTTGTTTCCATGGCAATCACGTGATTTGAATGATTAAATTCCATGATCGTCATATTTTCCTCTAGGGCTAATAACTTGCTTTGCATAGAATAAATTTCCCTATCATGATTAGCTTTCATGGTTTCCATTTCCTTAGCATGCTGACTTTGCATGTTGGTTATGTGATCAGAGTGTTTAATTTTCATGATTTCGATCTCCTTACCACGTTTTTC
Organism: Pinus tabuliformis; assembly: GCA_031772625.1. Lineage (NCBI taxonomy): Eukaryota > Viridiplantae > Streptophyta > Pinopsida > Pinales > Pinaceae > Pinus > Pinus tabuliformis. The sequence goes on from CM062817.1 coordinate 646,865,092, forward strand.
TAGGTGGGTGTATAAAGTTTTGATATCCTTGACGTAATCAGTTACAAATTTTTCTTGATTAAGCTCCATATTTTTCACCAGCCGCATTAGTTCTTCTATAATTTGCTTACCATTTTCCCTTTCATTGTCTACACTGATTTGACAACTTGTCCTTGTTTTCCCACTGTCATGGATTCGTCTTGCAACGGCACAAGTGGATGGCACATTCTGATATGGAGAATTGTCTTGAAATCTTTCACTGACAACTGGATCCTTTACAACATCACTTTCATTTTGTTGCATAATTTTAGGGGCACAAGGTGAGCTACCTTGATAACAATATTTATCCGTAAAAGCATTGACGATGTTTTGTAAAGAAGCGAAAGAATCTTTAGGACAATTGTTAAACCAATTCAAAGCATCACCCTCTAAAGAAAAGGCAAATAGATGCATTTTGACATCTTCATGATCATACTGGGGAGAACTACAATATATGAGCATTGTATGAGTAAACTTGCATAGATGCTTTCTAACAGCTACTGAATCACCACCAGAGAACAAAGACAATTTATGAATGGCCACTTCCGGAATATCATAGAGAAAATCAGTAAAATGACACGGGGTAAACGAATCATCCATGATGACTTGCTTGAAGGAATAATGAGAAACCAAATGGATGATAGAGAGAGATCCCTGCTCAAGAAAATCAAGAGATCCACAAGAAGCGAGCTTCTAGTAGAAATTCTTGTAAAAGATGAAAGAAGTGGAGTCGCCACTTGAACATGAATCTAACTCTAGGATCCAAAAGGCAACAAACAACCGTATATAAGGGGGGGCTTCTTGTCTGAGAAATAATAAATGGAAGAAATAGAGTTGCCACCCAAACAAGAAATGAACCGAAATGTCCAAGTGCTAAAGGTGCAAATGAAACGATTAATGAGATGATGAAAGATAAGGCGATGAAAAGATCAAATGACACTAGGAAATGTTGTGTCGCTTGACAGGAAAAGATGAGATGTGCCAAGGAGTGTTGTCTTTGCCGGCTCAAATGAGAGATGAGAAAGATGAAAGATGAATGTCGTAAAGCCAAGGCCCAATAAATCGATCCCCGGCAATGGTGCCAAAAATGTTGTCGTTATCGACTTAAATGAAAAGACAAGAAATGAGAATAATGATGAGGAAATGTTGGTGAAACACCGAGAATAAAATGTCCCCGGCAACGACGCCAAAAATGTTGGCGTTGCCGGCTAAAATGAATAAAGATGATATGAGGAGAATGAAGATCAAATGTCGTTGAAGCACCGAGAATAAAATATCCCCGGCAACGGCGCCAAAAATGTTCTCGCATAGAATGTCTAGACACCGTGACAACGGTTCAAATCGGGGGCTGTTACCCTGATCCCCAATCTCTCTGTTTAAGTTGTCTCCCTACAACAGGCTAAGGGGGGTAGACCCTATGGAAAAGTGGAATGAAGAAGAACTAGTTGGGAACCAACCAGTTCGGGAGACACAGTGAAGCGACCAAGTACTTGATTAAGATTTAGCAAGACTTATAGGATTTGATTATATTTTAAACGATTGATACCAATGCCTTATGGAGTCAACGATCTTGCTAGAGAAATTAAGATCAAGTAATCGATTAGCAACTGCTGCTGAGATGAATGACTATCTTATATGAAATGCAAAACCTAAAACTAATGTGAGATGCAAGAATCTTGGTTAATTTTAGTTTAAATGCCTATTTAAATGTGAACCCTTCAATCCTTTCTATGTTGAGTTTGATTTCATAGTAATTGGCAGAGAGAAGATCAGGAGAAGCACACTAAGGTGTGATTAACGATACCTCTCCTTAACTTTTAACATACCCGGTGCCTTTGGCGCTGCAGAGAACTGTGTCTCTGACGACTGCAAGGTCACCGTTTTAAGTACTATTAAAATAGGCTTCTCAAGGAAATACGGATGGAGATCTATCTGTCTATCGACCAAGCTTATGCTTGGAAGTAAATTTTATCTATGCAAAGTTATATGCAAATTCACTAGAAGATGAGATGAAGTTAGACTCGAGAATGGTAAAACACTTATGCCGCAAAAGCCCTTAATTACCCAAATGAAATGCTCGCTTCTTTTTAGATGAAGACTTAGAAAATAAACTCTTGAAGATACTATAGTTAAAACACCAGCTTATTTCAAATCTTCTTGATACAATTTAACTCAAAGAGAACAAAAACAATTTTTCAATTCGATATCAATGTCACAGAGGTTAAAAAAATACTCAGTTTATGAAACAAAAGATATGCATTTTATCACAATTCCATGACAGAGTACTTAATTTTTAGGAATTAATTTTTAGGACATCAGTGAGAAAAACTTTATGACAACAACAATATGACAATGAAAATAGTAAGCTATCAATGATGTCTTTATGCCAAAAATTTACCGAAATTTTTCCAAACTTGCCCACATGAATTATCAAAAATTTTCAGTCTGTTATGATGTGATTTCCAGAATTATATCAGATCTGATATCCTTATTATAGCCAACAATTAAAACATGAAATAAGCCTAATAATGAATGCTCAACTCAAGAAATTAATTCCTTAATGTATTAGACAACTTAGGAACTAATTTTAGGCTAACCCACATGAAATTTTGCCACTATTATATTTCAGATTTCAGAAACAGAATTATTCAAAAATAACAATGACCCAAAATGTAGATTTATGCCAAATTTTTGATACACATCAAAACATAAATGATTTATTAATGTATTTAGCAATTTTTTAGTTAATTTTAGACGACTTAGATGTGTTTTTCACTACTATTAGGAAGGTATATGACTGTTACAGCAAACAGTGAGGAAAAAGATGGTTTAGAGATCAAACCCTTAGGCCTTAGGCCTTGAAGATCACTTGCCCAAGTTGCCAAAAAATTTCAATATCTGAAACACAAATTTTTACCAAATTTTCTGCAAAAACCCACCAATGATTAGCTTCATAAAATCAAATATTCAAATAAAAAATGGAGTAAGTGAATCTGGGGCCAATGAGAGCTAGTACTAGGCCCAATAGAACTAGCGTTGGGCTAGGAGAAGGCAGATCTGGGCTTAGGAGCCCCAAAACTTGAAACTCTTGTTTTGAAAAAATATTTTGCTTCAAATCTTCAGATTTATTGCAAAATATTTAATGGTTGGCCTTGTAAAAAGATTTGGGATAAGATATTGCCCTCCAGGGCTTAGATCTGTCTCAAAACCCCCATACCTGCTTGAAAAATTCTCAGATCTGAAGATTTACTTGGTTGTTTTCCCAGATCTGTTATTGCAAACAATCTTTGAGCCTAGATCTTGCCCTCCAGGGTCTAGATCTAGCTCAGATCTGAAGATTTACTTGGCTGATTTCTCAAATCTATTCCTGCAAACAATCTTTGAGCCCAGATCTTGCCATCCAAGGTCTAGATCTAGCTCAGATTTGAAGATTTTCTTTGCTGATTTCTCAGATCTATTACTACACAAGTGAAAAGAGAAAAACCCATACCCAATATGTACAAAAATAGAGAAAATCCCAAAAAACCCAAGTGTTAAAATTCAAAATTATGTTACAAAATTTCAGATCTACACAAGTAAATAACAGATCTATACAAATAATTTACAGATCTATCAGATCTGAGGAGTATGAGTCCAACTCCGCTCCCAGATCTGATAATCTAAGACTCTTAATAGCCAGATCTATAAAAATTTCCACAAAATATTTAAAAGATTTTGAAATTTTAGAGAGGTACTAGCCCAAATACACTCGGCAGAAAAAAGATTATCGTTAGATAAATCCTGAGGCTTATATGAAGTAGGCTCTTCAGAAAATATGTGTTGAGAGTTGGCTGGTCCAACCGAGGACTATCCCCAAATGCTTAGTGAAAACTTGAGAGATCTTCTGCAAACACTAGATCAACCAGCAAATCAAGTAGAGAAATAGAACAACAATAAAATTTTGAAGAAATATAGATACCCGCTACTTCAATAAAAAATTAAAAGTGTTACCCTAGATCAAACAAACTGAATAAGATACCTGTATTCAGATTATTCTAATAGTGCTATTGATTAATAGTTTTCACATAATATTGAGCAGAAATTAAAACAATGTTAGCATAAATTCATGAAGAGGAACACTACAACACGTTGAAACCCCAAAGACTTTTGCATTAATTCAAAAAAGTATACAAGAGAGCTTGAGAGCTTAGTACACGACCCAGAGATCGGATGATACTGACTGACAAATGACCTCCTATTTAAAGATAAATCCTCCAACGGCTAGTTCGAGTGATCCTTGTCAAAGCAATCTCGTCCATTGATGAGGATCAAAATTTCTTTTAATTTCATCCGTTGAAATTTTAAATATCGAGGAAATTTCGAATTTTTCAATTAAATGCAATTTAATTAATTCAAAACTTAAATTTCTTGAATCAATTTCCTCAAAATTTTGACTTTGACTTAACCCAGGGACCAAAGGCATAAAATTTAGCAAAATAATCAATTAACCTTAGTCCTTGGACCTCTTAATTTTTTTTTTTTAAAGGATCAACGAATTTTTCTTTTGGAGAATTTAAATTTGCCTAGGACCTAGAATTAATCAAATTTCTGGCTTAGGATTTTAATTAATTTTGGCCAGAAAATTTAATTAATTAACCTATGAGGGGACATTATTTTTCTAACCCTCAAGACACTTTACATCATGTTTTTTACATTTTTTACATCTCAAGGGGAAAAACCCATTTACAAAAGACCCTCACAGACTATCCAGTTCTGCGACACAAATATAATCTAGCAGATCAAGCAATTTGTAATAAAATAACCTAACCAAATAGTTAGGATTATTCCCAAATCACTTTTACATAGACTCGATCTAGAACACTAGGACTCCCCTAAGATCCCAGTGACAAAATCCATTTCGGCTTTGGGGTAGGGCTGAAAGAAAGCTCTGCCAACCATCCGAGAATGGATTGGTGAGACAAAAAACCTCTCGAAATGTAGATCGTCACCAGAAAAGTAGGTTTACCTAGGTGATTACATACACGACATGGATCTACTGAGATTATTTACATTATACACATGCAAAATGGGTTTACATTATAAGATGATCCTCAGGCTAATGAAGATAGCTGGATGGCAGGAACACATCGATCAAGCGCTATCCCTTTGCGAAAAAGGGGGTGTACTGTAATGGGTCATTGACACGTAGTGGTCAACAGATCCTATTGATCCTCCTCCTCATTAGCCCTCCTCCTTCAAAAGGAGACCCTCATGTCTTAGGGAGACTCTTGAAAATGCCGACAGACACATTGCACCAAGGGGGACTTTCTATGAAAGCAATAAGTCGGATAGGTATCAAGGATATTTGACCGCCATGAGCACTATCATTCAAAATGAGCCTTCATCATTCGAAGAAGCCATGAAGCATCAAGTATGGAAGGATGCTATGAATAAAGAATACGAGTTAATTATGAAGAATGATGTCTGGGATGTGTTCCCTAGACCCCAGGACAAATCGGTTGTTACCTCATAGCTCTACAAAATCAAGCATGGAGCTGATGTAAGTGCAGACCCTCTCATTGACAAATGTAAGAGGGAGTTGGTTTTTGAATTTGAGATGAAGGACCTAGGACCGACGCACTATTTCATAGGGTTGGAGTCTGGCAAAAGACAGGTGAAATTTTCCTCTCTCAAGGAAAATATGTTGTGAAGATATTGGAAAGATTTGGGATGGTGGACTGCAAGCCTGTGACTACTTCAATGGAACTTAACTTTAAGAAGTTATGTTGTAGTGTTGCTGGACCTGAAATGGGAAATGCTTATGAGTATCGTCAACTCATAGGAGCACTGATGTTCTTAGTGAACTCTCGTCCGGACATGTGTTTTGCAGTTAACACATTGAGCCAATATATGGTTGAGCCTCATTATATACATTGGATTGGTGTCAAGAATCTTCTGAGATATCTTCGGGGCACAATCACTCATGGACTGAGATACACTGCTGGAGATGTGAGGCTACATGGTTATTCTGATGTTGATTGGGCTGGCTGTGTGGTGGATCGTAAAATCACTTTTGGATGTTGTTTTTCTTTGGGTTCTGCTTCGATATCTTGGATGAGCAGGAAGCAGAAATCGGTTGCCTTGAGCACCGCCAAAGCCGAATACATAGCTGCTAGTATGGCCTCCTGTGAAGCTATCTGGTTGAGGAAGCTCTTCAATGAGCTGTTTGGACATGTGTTGGATACCACCATGATCCTCTGTGACAACCAAAGTGGGATCCGATTATCAGAGAATCCTATGTTTCATGATTGCTCCAAGCATATAGATATCAGGTACCACTTTATTCGGGATACGGTACAACGAGGAGCAATAAGGCTCCATCACATTGGGACTGATGAGTAGGTCGCTGATATTTTAACAAAGCCCTTGGGAAAGGTCAAGTTCTTGGCCTTCCAAGAACGACATGGAGTCGTGGAGAGACCCTCTTATGAGGGTCTTGTATGAGATGGACATTGAGCTCTGGGAGCTCCGGGGGGCTTGGGGTACTTCTTGGAGCGATGAGCAACCATAGGGTGAGTGGTTCAACCTTCCCCTAGTGGTTTGCTGTGTACAGGGTGAGCGGTTTAGCCTTCCCCTACAATACCCCTTGGCGACATGTAGGTAGGATGAGTGGTTCATTTCTCTTGTTGAGACATCCTACCCATCCAGTCTGGGACTCATGGGAAGTACCTCTCATCTGGCCAATGAGTAGGGAAATGAGGATAGGGACCATAGTACTATCGATGGATGCATCGTGTACTATCGTACTCCGTATGCTAGGATGACTGATATTGATCTGGGACCAATTGGAACTTGCTTCGGGTCAGTGAGAGTGGTATGAGACACTCTCTTTTGATTGGAACTAACTTCGGGTCAAGAAGAGTGGTATGACACACTCTCCTTTGATTGGCAATGACTTTAGGTCAGTAGAGAATGGTCTGGTACATTTTCGATCACTTCTTCTTCTTCATAGTTCAGCAGAGCAGAGCAGTGCATTGATGGCAGAGATAGTACAAATTGGCAGATGGATTAGCAGATGGAGTTCTCCCTAGTTGAGAGGGAGTGTAAAAATTGGAAACTAGGGCCAAACTCCACATGGGTCATCTTATTTACGACAACTGATGTTTTTCTTGGATTCCTCTCTCTGAGAGGTGTAGGATTGATCTAAAGATCATCCAATTCTGACATGTACAAATGAAGTTATGAATTTATTTTGATTATGGTCAAATTGTCAAGGTCAGCCAACAAACTTATGTAGGCTTAGAAGCCCAACAGTCACGTCTATTCATCCTTAATGTTGCATATAAATAGAAGGTGACTTAGCCTCATTTGGACACACTCATCTTCACACTTCTCTCTCTTTCTCTCTTCATTGATTGGTTTTGGATTTCTGGGCCTCTCTCTGTCCACACGTCTGAAATTTCAGGAGAGCGAAATTTCAGGAGGCCGAAATTTCAGGAAGCCGAAATTTCAAGAGGCCGAAATTTCAGGAGACCGAATTTCTTGACTGCTGACTAGCGTTGACTTTTCTTGTTAGGGATCTTTTGTTGCTGTTGTAAATGATCAGATTTGTAAATTGTACTATCTCTCTCTACTGAACTATTGAAGACTAAAAGAAGATTTGATCAAGGGTTTCCCCACATTGGGGTTTGTCCCTGGCTGGTGCCACATCTTGTGTCCTCTTGTCTTGGCTTGTCTTCTACTGTTTATGTTTATGTTCTATCTGCATTTTACTATCATGTTGATGTGATTGCTAATCTGAATATTGATACCGGGCTAATAAAGAAATTGAAGTAAAATTGCTCTAAAGCATAGAACATACCATTGTTGCCTAAAATTAACACCAACCTTGGGAAAAACCCAACAACTTTTCTTCTAGGAGAAATTTGTTCTTTAGCAATATTTACAATTCAAGGAATATTCTAGAAATATGTGCCAAAATCAAAGTCTATTCACTAGTCAAACTTGGTCAAAATCCCATCTTAGTCAATGTTGGTCAAGCCTTCAAAATGGTCATTTTTGGTCAACTTTTCATCTTGGTCAACTTGTCTCCTGCAGTCCAATTTTGACTTGTGGTTGACCTCTATAGTCAAAGGGTTTGCGGTTGACTTCCTATGGTTAGACCCGCGGTTAATCTGTAGTCAATTTCAGCCTTCTTGCGGTCAACTTCGGCCTTCTTGCGGTTAAACTCTGCGAAAATCTTAGTCAAAGGTAGCTAGAATATCGATCAAACGAAGCAGATTAGACTCAGTCAATATATATGCAATGTCAAACTGTCAAACCATATTCTGTCAAGGGAGCTCTGTCTTATATACTCTGTAATCAAACCTTCACTTTCGTAATCTCTGTCAAACCTTGTTAGCATATCTTCATCCTAATTGTCATACCTATTCACATTAGTACTATCTGGTCAATATCTCTGTCAAATATTCTGCTCAACTATAGACATATGGCACATACTTGAAAAACCTTGGTAGCTTTGCTCATCAACACACTGTCAGAAACAAATCCACTTTTGTACCAAAACTCGACTACTCTGGCCTTTTGAACAACAAAGCCTATCTCACATTTGCTTCTGTCAAACCATATATGAAATTAAATGCTCTACAATTTTCCTTTTTGGGTACATTAGAAATAGTTAACTATTTGACAAAATAACAATTACGCAAAAATAAAAAATATTAATTTGACCCACTAGAAAGGAGTCAAACCCGAGTCTCTGCTAGGTCGCTATAAACTCTGTGATACTTGTTTTTTTTGTTTCTTTTTCCGTGGAAAATCAGGGTAGGTTCACCCAAATGGACCACACCCCCATTCAAACTAATCTGAGCCTAACCTCGAGGGTGTCAAGAAAAATTGAACTTGTGACCTTCCAATGGCAAGGTGCTTTAGCAACGAGACCTCGACCAATTGATCTAACCCTCAGGGCTTTAATGATACTTATTATAACCAAGTAACATTAAATATAAATTATAAAATATACCACATATGGCTTCATTGTGACATGCTCCTCATAATCTGTCTAGATATGAAACATATCAACCTGCATGGCAATGTATAATTACACTTGGTGATCTTCTTTGGCAAATTCTACGTTTTAGTTGCTTCATATCACATGTTCCAATCATCATGACAAAGTTAACATTCTTGCCATGCACCTTCTGTTCTGTTCACGCAACTTATTCAAATCAATCGTGGAATTGGCATCCATAATCACGTGGCCTTGTTCGACGTTGGTGACAATGGAGGGAAATTCACATTTGAAACATCATATGCTGCTAAGGTAACTAACTATATGCCGACCAACTATACAAAGGTCAATGTGCCCACATCATTCCACGTAGGTGGTAGTGTGATTTAGTCAATGTTATAATCGAGTATATGTCGAAGAGTTGCCACCAGAGGCGATGATACCCAAACGCACTTGTGACATAGCGGTACACCTATTTCTCACCTTTTATTTGTTTGAGCTTGAGGTTTTCTCCATTTGACTCGTGCGCATTTGATTTCTAGAGATCCGATTTATTTGTTGGGTCATTTTATTCAAGGCCTATGCATGTTCACCAGAACCACAAGAGTTGTTTTAAAATTTATTCCACCAATGAAAACAAGGCAATCATTGGCCCATCCACCGTATCAAATCCATCTCTCTACCTTCTTCAGTGACATCTGTCTCCATGCGTAAGATGTATCACGATACTTCAAGCAAAGGAAACTAGAACAATGAAATTGTCTGCCGAACTATGCTACAACAAAAAAATGTTGACCCTCATGTGGAATCAAACTCTAGATGCATTTCTTCTCGATCAGAGCAATAGATCAATGACTTGATTTTTGGTGAAAAATGGGTGCCAAAATTTCTCGTAGAAACATACCTTGACTCGACCCACAAAGATTATAGGATATCAAGTCTTGAACGCAATTTTCAGACATGTAATGGAGCGAAACACTGTGCCACAATTGGAATATATCCTTCCGCTCAAAAATAAAATCAACTCATTGATATACAACAGATATAGATGTGGTATAGGTATACCGCAAATATGAGGCTTCAGAAATCATTCAAAACATTACCTAATCAGAGCAACGTCTCTCTTGTTTCTTCGCTGGTTCTTGAGGACATACAGAAGCCACAAAGTATAAGTAGCTAGATAATTAGGCTGCAGAATATATATTGAGTAGTCCGCACTTAACGAGCTCCTTGATTTTGTTTTTGTGAGGTTTTGCAAGTGTAACTCAACCCCAATGAATCCCAGTCAGTTATAGGCCATAAACCCGTAACATTAAGATGTTCGATCTCTTCAAAGATGTACAAGATTCCATAGGGCTGAAAAGGATTTTAGAATACAATCACTTCAAATGATATTGCATTAGATCCATGCCATAATGGATGAGATACGTTGCCTTTTATGGATAAGGAGACACATTAAATTAGGCTAGCGGACTTGATGATTGGAGGGAAACAAATTTTTAAAATTCAAAAGATGGAGCCAAAAATCATACGAGGCCGACTTCCCTTGCAAGTTTTGAATACGCCACTTAAATATTTATCTTGAATATTTTATTTGAAATTTTTCCTTCAAGATTTGATAATAATAAAAAAATAATTGTAATCCCTTTCCTTTCTTATAAATTGTGCCATAATTTACTTTGCCAAATTTTTCCAATAACACTTCGCCACAACATCTTCCTTTTGGGGTTTTTGCCCACTTGATGGGGTTTTGACCATTAGACAAGCATATCTCTCAAACCACGAGGGATCTGATGATGAGCCACATCTCGTTGGAATCGGCATGACAATGGTCTTGAGCCCAAGATCCTTGATCTTCTTCCCCAAATGCTTCAACAAGTGTGGGACTTCTGAGCTTTTCCAAGGGCTTTAAACCAATGGAGCTTCCAATTGATGTCGAATATTAGGAGTGTTCAATCACTGACGTTGGCATCAATGACAACACCATTCAAAAATCTCCCCCTTTCTCATTGATGGTAACACATCCCCTGTGATCATTGCCCCTCCTAACTCCATGCCTATGATCTTCTTTTCTTGATTTCTCTTGCCCTTTGACATCAATGGCAAAGGGTGATTCCCCCTTAAAAGATGCTTGATTTTCTTTTCCTGAAACATATTGTTACTCCTTCTGACAAAATTCCTTCCTCCTCCTATGCTTTCCATGATTTTTCTTTTCAAAACCTGCTGATTCACAAAGCTGACTAAACTATCCACCATGCCGACCATTGCTTTGAATTCTTCACATCTGCCATCTACCATCTTGTTAAAAAATATAGATCTTCAACATTCACAGGGACATGGAGTCATCAAACTGAATTCTTCAGAATAACATATGAACCCTCTCTTTGGCCGAATCATCTTGAACTTTTACATCTTCCATTGGAAATTCATCATGACTTTCGACTTTACAAAACCTTAAAGCATGACTACAAAGACTTTTCCATTCATTTGATCTTGTGATTGTTTTCTTCTCTAGACCTTCTTGTACCTAGTGTGAGGCTTGTCTTCCATCTTGTACCTGCAATCGCTAGCTATATCCCCATAGTTATGGCATTTGTAACATTCAATGTTGGCCCGGAATGATGGAGCAAACGACATATGCTTTCTACTGACGAAGCCATTTTGAATTCTGTCTTGTGATCCTGCAAACTTGTTTCTAGGGTTTTGATAATGTCTTTGATGATCATTTCTATCATACATTCTGCAATCTCTAGCCATATGCATGAAGTTAGAACATGAGAAACAATAACCATTAAACATGCTAGGGTACTTGGATGAGATGTCCTGTCTTAATGATCTTCTGTAATTATCCTTCTTTGGAGGATGTGCAACCTTTTGTTGATTACTTCTTCGAGCAGTAATATTTTTAACTTTCTTATGTCCATTTCGATTTGATCTCTGAGGAATCCTACTATCGGGCTTCTCATCAGTCCTACTCTCTGAGTACTTGGAGCTTGTGCCTTCGCCCCATTGAGCTTCGCCTGCTTCTTTTTCCTTCATCTTATATTTAGGCATGTCATTATTCTTCTTTTCGTCATCCAACAATTTCTCCTTCCTAAGTTTGTCTATTTCAGTTTAGGCAACATCAAGCTATATCTGCTTTTGAGAAATATCTTCCTGAAACCATCTTTTAAAGACTCTTCTTTTTTCTTCTGCCTCTTCTACTTGGAGTTTTAGAAGAGTAACCTTTTTAGTTGCTTGGTTGAAGTCTTGCATTTGTTCCTTCTGCCTTTCACTTTCCTTCATGAGCTTGTCTATTTCTGCACTTGCTTCATCAAGTTCCTTTTGCTTTTGGCTGACTTCTACCTCACACTTTTGAACATATACTTCTAATTGGTTTGTCAAATTTTTCACTTTCATTTCTGCTTCTTGCACTTGATGTTGTGAAAATTCCTACACTGGAATCCTATTGCAGTAACTGTTATTATTTCTCCTAATTGTTAATTATGCTATGGCAAATATCGAAATAAACACATTGCAACCTTCACAAATAAAAAATTCTGCGGAAAAATAAAATGCTGGAAGCTGAGAAATGCTAGCACAGACACAAAATATAACACAATTATTTTTGGGCAAAAGTCCCCGGGAAAACCCAATGCGGGAAAACCGGTGCAGCAGTGAGGGTTTTTATTATTATGCAATAGTGAGAAATTATGAGTACAACTGGATGTCGAAATCTGGCAATCCTATAGAGAAAAATACTTGTAAAAATCTAGTGAGGAATTTCCTCACCCCATAGGCAAACCCCGACACAACTTGCCCTCAGATACTCCGCCCTCTGACCCTCTGCATCAACGTTTGCGCAGTCTGTTTGACGTCAAGCCTCTGACTGGTCTCTGATGAAGTCATTCTGCCCTCTGTTGGCTGGAAAGATGCTTCTTTGGCACTATGGGACTCCTTCCCGGCCTCTGGAACTGAAGATGTCTTTCCCTCTCAGCAAATCAAACTTGCCTCTAGAAGCTATTGCACAACCCCTGCATCAGCTTCTCTATGGCTCTTCTGCCTCTTTGCAAATGCACTCACTAGATTTGGAATACTTCCTCCAACATCATTGTCTCTACCCCTCACTCACTGCTTCGATCTCTAGCTCTCTTCGGCAACTGACTGCAGCTACTCTGGAAATCGATCTGCCAAGAAATCGTATTGCTCAAGTGCTTTCTCCATCACCACATCAACCTCCTATTATAATCCTCTGTTGGAGCACCAACGACCAAAATTAAATCACAATCGATGGCTAGGATCATCTCTGGATCGATCTATGTGAGTTTCTAGATGATTCTCGCCTTGACTTAATTAATACTGATTAATTAACCATATTTCCTAAGTTTAGAGTTAGGAAATATTCAAAAACTAGTTAATAATTTAATTCAGTCATTTCTAGGTGGAATTTCCAGAAACGATTTCTGGGTTTTGGAGATCTCATGCATTCTAGCCTCTCCACCAAATTTCGTGGCTAGAACACATCCGGTGCTACGAAAAATAACACTCCTTAGCGAGGAATGTGTTCTAGTGCTGCGCTCCTTGCTACAACACGCTGTCTCTACATCATCTCCTGTCATGCTGCTGATGTCTGGCCATACTGCCCACTAACCATTGGGCAACTTTGATATACGTTGCATTTGTGCTGCTGCTGACATTGCCATATTGCTTCCAACACTGCATCTGCACTGCAACTCCCTCTCATCTGTTGCTGCTGCAACTGCAACATCTGCAACTGAAAAACATCCAAAATACTGAGCCAAATGTGTTAAGTATGATGCATTTGTTTCCCGAGTCTCCGACTGCTACTAACATCTGCGCTGTCACTATAGGATCTGTGTTGCTGCCAACTCTACACTGAGCCACTTGCTCTTCTATCAACACTGCATTGCGCTCCTCAGCGTCTCACTACTACTAGTATGCAATTGTCACTCTGGTACTGACAACATCAACTGCCACTGACCCATCCTGCTACTGAATACTGTGGGCTCATGTAGCAAGGTACTGATCCAAGAGGTGGACTCCTCAAGGACCCTGCCCAAACTCTATAGTTCTCTGGGACTACAATACCATATCACCCCTCCTCACTCCTAGAGGCATATTGGCGAACATAGTGAAGTCTTCCTCCAACCTGGAGGATAACCTGTCGATCTCTGCAGAAGTTGCCTGTTGGTCTTGCCTTTCCTCCTTGTCCTTCTTCTTGAGAGGACACTGGGTACTGTAGTGACCAAGCTCACCACACCTGAAGCATTTGAATTTTGAGAGGTCCTTCTTCTTCTTTCGCTGCTCCCCCTGTCCCTGGCTGGGACCCTTTGATGCTAGGGCCACATTCTCCTCCTCCTTCACTGTCATCGATCCGTTGCTGTTGCCACTGATGGAGCTCTTCAATAGAGCTCGTCTCAACTCCTCTTGCTACAAATTGGCCCACATTCTATCCAAGTCTTGTAGCCTATCTCTGCCCAATATGCTTTGGACAAAGACTTGCCAATCCTCTGAGAAGCTATTGAGTGCCAATTGTACTAGCTCCGTGGATTGAGGCGCTGCCCCAACAGCTGATAGTTGGTCTCAAACCTCCTGAATTCTGGTAAGGTAGGCGTCTATGCGTTCCCCTTTCTACATCTAGATGAGTCTCAGCGTCTCCTCTAGGTACATCTTCCGTTGCTCGGAAGTATCTTAGTATAAAGTGGAGAGAGCATCCCACATCTGGTTGGAAGTATCTTAGCCAGCTATAGGTGAGACAATATGATCTCAGACTCGATCTAGGATCAAATGCTTCGCCCATGCCGTTTTGTTCTTATATTCCTTTTGCTGATTTGCATCCTGGGGAACCACGACTAGTGCATAAATGTAGGCTTTCAGGCCATATTCATCTAAAAGGAAGAACATCCTTGCCTTCCAGATGACATAGTTGGAAGCTCCATCCAACCTGTCTTGATCACAAAGCCTAGCAGTGGCCATCTTAACGAACTGTCGAAAACTTCATCTTTCCTTCTGCGTGGCTGCTGCTCAGCTACTCACATTCCCTTCTAGAGTGAGAAGATCTGCTTACAACTACTGCCGATTTGCAAGGAAAATTGATCTTCTTGAGACTAGAAGTTCCCTGAGGAAAATTTTCCCTTTGTGTGTGTTTTCTTCTCTCTTCCACCTTGACGCTAGTTCTGCTTCAGCGTACTTCTGAAAAAACCTTGCGTCCAGCTAGAGATCTGCCCAACAAAAGCACTGAGTTTCTCCCTCTTCCTTTGGAATCATTTGATCTAGAAGGATTGAATTTTTCTACCCCTCACTCAGAAAAAAATGAACCTCCTCAACCAATTCGGTCTCCTGGCAGAAATACTACGCTATCCTGGGGGAATTTCGGCCTGCTGCCCTTGCTGAGCAGCAGAATTCCTTTCCATCGTTTCTGAGCTCTTCCGCTGATCAATTGCGCTCTGATACCTTGTGAAAATTCCTACACTGGAATCCTATTGCAACAACTGGTATTATTTCTTCTAATTGTTAATTAATTAACAATTTATCTGCTATGACAAATATTGAAATAAACACACTGCCACCTTAACAAATAAAAAATTCTGCGGAAAAATAAAACATTGGAAGCTGAGAAATGCTTGCTCACACACATAAAATATAACACAATCATTTTTGGACAAAAGTCCCCGGAAAAACTCAATTCGGGAAAATAGGTGCAACAGTGAGGGTTTTTATTATTATGCAGCAGTGAGAAATTTTGAGTACAACTAGATGCTGAAATCTGGGAATCCTACAAAGAAAAATACTGGCAAAAATTTAGTGAGGAATTTCCTCACCCCACAGGCAAACCCCGCCACAACTTGCCTTCAGAAACTCTGCCCTTTGACCCTTTGTGTCAGCCTTTCCGCTGCTCTGCGCAGTCTGCTTGATGTTAAGCCTCTGACTAGTCTCTGATGAAGTCGTTTTTCCCTCTGTTGGCTGGAAAGATGCTTCTTCGACACTTTCAGACTCCTTCCCGGCCTTTGGAACTGAAGACATCTTTCCGTCTCAGCAAATCGAATTTGCCTCTAGAAGCTACTACGGAGCGCCTACGTCATCTTCTCTGTGGCTCTTTTGCCTCTCTGCAAATGCACTCATTGGATCTGGAATACTTCCTCCAGCCTCACTGTCTCTGCACCTGACTCATTACTTCGATCTCTAACTCTCTCCGACAACTAACTAATGCTACTTTGGAAATCGATCTGCCAAGAAATCAAACTGCTCAAGTGTTTTCTCCATCACCACATCGACCTCCTCTTATAATCCTCTGTTGGATCACCAACGACGAAGATTAAAACATAATCGATGGCTAGGATCATCTCTGGATCGATCTGTGTGAGTGTCTAGATGATTCTTTTCTTGACTTAATTAATATTGATTAATTAACCATATTCCCTAAGTTTAGACTTAGGAAATATTTAAAAACTGGTTAATAATCTAATTAAGTCAATTCTAGGTGAAATTTCCAGAAATGATTTTTGGATTTTGGGGATCTCATGTATTCTAGCCTTTCCACCAACTTTTGTGGCTAGAACACATCCAATGCTACAAAAACTAACATATGTGTTAGAGGGGCAACTTCTTCTTCGAGTGCCTTATTTTGCCTTCCTACTTTATTAAGATCACATAAGGCGCTAGTCAATATTTTCTCCATGTTTACTTCTGCTTCTTCTTCTTCTTCATTGTCAGATTCTTCGACTTGAGGATCGCTTGATTTGAAGCACGATTATCATCATCTTTATCTTGTCCTATATGGTCTTGACCTGCATAGAGATTTTGAAGTTTCTCCCAAAAATGTTTGGCCAATGAGCATTGACCTACATTGGATATCATAGAATCTGGCATGACACTTAAAATGATACTCATGGCTTTTGAATTGTTTGTTCTTGATTCATCGTGTTGAAGAAAGTGTAACTAGGTTTGGTATTTACAAATGTAATTTTGATCTTTGTACTTGTCAAGAAAAAAAAATATTGTTTTTGTAAATTATAAGAATGAGTTTCTTGCTAATTCCATAGGTCTAGGAAAGTCAAAGAATCAAAGTCATGATAAAGATCTCTTCTTGAGCATGAATATGGGTCAACCTAGTGTCAACTAGCCCTCTAAGACAAGCACCATCCTCCAAAGAAGAAGACTGCTAGCAAAACGATGTGAAAGACAGTCAATTCGACTTCAAAGTATATAGATGACACGTCGGCTCAATAAAAGGACGCAATGGTTCACTAAGTTCACGTTGGCTTGCATACATGGACTAACACCTATAATTACGCAACTGGAGTAATCACAGGAGGACATAACTTCAGATCACTTTGAAACTTCGATGGCACAATAAGGTACAAGATCTCGGTGATAAGCACAGTGAAATCTTCACATAAGATCTTTGAAATCTCGGGCAAGCACAGTGACACATAATCTCGGGTTTCTCTGTGATTTTTTTGTGGGAAAAAGGACTTCGGATACCTCTGCTATCTTCGGTGATGATCACAGTGAAATATAACAGTCTCATGACCACGGTCTCTTCTCAATTTCAGTGACTACTGTCTCGGAAGTTACAGTCTCGGCATGCATACGAAGAACCTCAGTCATACTCTGTCTCGACTTATATATATACACAGTCACAATCTTGATCTCGCAGTCTTGGTGTATCTACGATGGAGAGGATCATACAGTCTCGGCATATCATCAAGACACAGTCATGATCTAAGTATAGTCACAACCATGGTCTCAAGAAGATCTCTGTAGTAGTGCAGCAAGATGACACAGTAATGATGGTGCAGTTGAGACGATGCAACAATGATCTATGTGAAGATGGAGTAATGGTGTAGAAGCAATGATCTCATTGTCATAATGAGTATCTCAGTAGAGGCACAATAATGTTCTCAGTGATGACAACAAGAAGGAAGATCTCAGTGGTGCAGTGATGATAAATTCAGCAATGACGAAGAAGAGGATTGGTGTCTTGATCTTGGAGCGGCATTATAGGTCAAGGGTCATGGTCATGGTATTCATCAATTGGAATCATAAGAATAATTTTGTGCGGGTTTTCCTCTCCAAGAGGGAGAGGTTTTGGCCTTGGCAGAAACATCTTGTGTTCTTGTCTCTTTGTTTTGGTAGCTATTTGATGAAGTAAAAAATACACACACTAATGATATCAAGTAAAAGATTGTGCTAATAAGCTAAAGGTAAAATACCTCACAAATAGTTATCATGCCAAGAAGTATCTCATTAATTATTATGCCCTAGATTCTTCAACAATCAGTACAACTATTTCCAGAAACAACACAATCCCATATAGGATATTTAATAGCTCCCAATTAAGCTTCCATTCCGCCTTTCTAAAATACAAAACTTGATTCATTAAATAGAGGAATTGGACCAACTTGTTTCTGTTTGTCTTTTGTAATAGGTTCTGAATGTATTTCAATGTCAAGGACTTCTTTTGATTCCTTTGAACGCTTGGCGGCTTGCTTCCTTGACTTTCCCATCTTGATTCACGTGAGATCTGCGTTCCAGCTGTTACGCTGCAATTGAAGGAACCTGACTCTGATACCAATTGTTGGAAATACTGAGAGGGGGGTGAATCAATATTTCTCTTCAATTAATATTTTTAACTTCACAGAGCATTAATTATCATTAACATTATATCAACATAATTCAACATCACATGAACAGTAAACAACATCATTCAACAATGCATGACATCAAGACAATACACAGATTTTTAGATGGAAAAGCTTCCAGGAGAAAAACCACTGAACGCTTCTTAATATTTTGTCTTCAATAAAACGTACATCAATATTTTCTGCTCCAATTGAGGGAGGCTCCAACACCTTGGTTTATAGGCTCCAACTTGAAAGACGCTCCAATTCCCGGGTTTACCAACTGCAACTAGAAGGATGCTTTAATGTCTTGGTTTACAGGCCAACCTGAAGGATGCTCCAACACCTTGTTTACGAATTACAACCGGAAGGACGCTCCGATGCCCTATGCAGTCTCCAACCTGCCTTAGCACCACCCTGCCACCCTAATCATCCGGCGGACCACGTTTCACAATTTTCACACTGGATGCACCTGTACTCAATATCAATTATAAAAAATAACAAACTGTTGATTCTGTCAATCTGCAATACAGGCACAAGGGTGTCAGTTGCAATACTAATTCTCCCTGCTCAAAAGATCAAACCGTAATTGTTGTGCTCACTGCATCAATAGTTTCTATGCTAGTATGAACCTCTGAATATCAGCAACAAACCCTATAATGTCTGTCCTGCTCAAATCAAATATCAAAACTCTGCTCAACAGTCAATCTGATCTCTGCAATACAAACTCTGCTTCAACAATCAAATCTGCTTCTGTGCATCAAACCCTAGCTTTATAATCCACACATTGTCATACCTTGGCAGCATCAATATGTTCTCAACAATGTATCTCAGATCAACAACCAGTAACCCTAATGCTTCTGCTCATAATAGGAAACAAACCCATACTACAACTTAGAAACCCCGACTTCAGCAGGTAATATATATGCAATGTTAAACTGTCAAACCATATTCTGTCAAGGGAGCTCTGTCTTGTATACTCTGCAATCAAACGTTCACTCTTGCAACCTCTGTCAAACCTTGTTAGCATATCTTCACCCTAACTGTCATACATATTCACATTAGTACTATCTTGTCAATATCTATGTCAAATATTCAGCTCAGCTATAGACATATGGCACATACCTGAAAAACCTTGGTAGCTTTGCTCATCAACGCACTGTCAGAAACCAAATCTACTTTTGCACGAAGCCTCAACTACTTTGTCCTTTTGAATAACAAACCCTATCTCACATGTGCTTATGTCAGACCATATATGAAATTAAATGCTCTACAATTTTCCTTTTTGGGAACACCATAAATAGTTAACCATTTGACAAAATAACAGTTGACCGAAAATAAAAAAATATTAATTTGACCCACCACAAACCCAAGTCTCTGCTAGTTCGCTATGAACTCAGTGATACTTGTTATAACCGAGTAACATAAATTTAAAATATACCAAATGTGGCTTCATTGTGATGTGCTCCTCATAATCTGTTTAGATACGAAACATATCAAGCTGCATGGCAATGTATAATTGCACTTGGAGATCTTCTTTGGCAAAATTCTACATTTTAGTTGTGCTTCATATCACTTGTTCCAATCATCGCAACAAAGGCAACATTATTTACATGCACCTTCTGTTTTGTCCACGTAGCTTATTTAAATCAATCGTGGAATTTGCATGCATAATCACGTGGCCTAGTTCTGTTAAATTTTTTGGGCTAGATTGTTCTTTGTTGTAGATAATTGCAATCTTCAATCTTTTCATCATTTACATATTACATTCACCCCATAATATCATAACATCATTGGCAATTATGTAGAGAGAACAATAACATTAACCAGTGTTGATAATATCGGTATCGGGAAAATATCGGCGAGGGTCCGGAAAATATCTTATCGGCAATATCGGCGAAAATATCGGCAAAATATCGGCAAATATCGGCAAGCATAAAAAATGCATAATATATTCATTTTTTTCAGATTTCTAAACATATAAAGCAATAACAACATGAACTAAACACATTGGCACATAAATATGAAGAAGGCATTGATATATATGATGTCAAATAGAAATGATACATCAAACTTCAAAGGCGATACCAAATCCTGCTGATCCCTGATAATTGTCCAATCAAGGACTCAAACAAAATAACATCACATATCCTGCTGATCCCTGATAGTGATAATTGTCCAATCAAGGACTCAAACAAAACAACATCACATATATAAAACTTTAAAAGTATTTCATCATCATGAGTTATAAACTTATATGTAGCAATTTTTCAATTTGTGATTGATCATTGACCTCTCTGATTTAAACTCTGCTGCGTAATTTTATTTCTGATACAGCCAATGGTTTTTAACTTTTTATTATCTATAATTCAAATTTCAGAGACAGCTCCCAGCCTAGATTAAATAAATTTTAAAAAATGTAATATATAACCCTTGTTTTTTTAATATATAAAATTCTTAAGAAAATGACAGTTAATTTGTTTAACTGTCAGTCCTTGCTGCCCAGACTTGTCAAGGTCTTGTTCATCTTACAACCCTTGGTAATAAAGGCATTGAGCATTCTTCGATGACTATCCCATGTGTTTTTAACTTTTTTGTATGTAAAGCTTCTACGTTCCTTACACTTCTCCATGCTACCAATCTTAGTTTCACCAAAACTTGAGTGGTAGGATTCGGAATGTTTTTCTATGCTATTTGTTTTTTTCTTATTTGCATGTTTTTCGACTCCATTAAAGGCACTAGTAGATTGACTAATAGTTATTAATCCCTTATATAAAAGTGAACCATCATACCTATATCGAAAATTGTTTATCTTAGGCATTCCGGGCATATAATTAGGGATTTTACAACACTTAATTCAGTTATACGTTAAATCACAGCAAGGATAGCTTGCTGTAATTATGTTTTTACTTTTTAGTAGAGAAACTGTATATCTTTCTTGATTTCAGTGCATTTAAAAAACTAAAAACATTAAAAATACACAAAATAAAAATAAAAAATAAAAACATTTAAAATTAGTCTAAATGGCATAAAGACAACGATTACAGTCTGCTAAACTTGCTGTTTTCAGCACTCCGGTTCAGTATTTGTTGGTATAGAATTCACATTGGGTTGCATGCCCAACATTTAGATAAAATTCTGCATCATTTTCCGTGATTTTTTTAGTTATTAATTTAATTTCTGCTTATTGTATTTCGTATTTATTGCCGCTAAATAAATAAATTGCTGGGAAGCGGTTGATAATTTATTAATTTGAGACAGTGGAGCAGCGTTTGGAGGTTGCGTTTGGGAGCAAGCAGACTAGAAGTATATCACACCTCCTTGCAACGTTTCCACAGCAGATTCAAAACCACAGCGTAAACTCAATATTCGACTTTTGGGGAAGCGTTCGTGGATTCCTGAACAGTAAAGACGATGTCGGATTCATACTTGTTCGCAGCGATCGCAGCCAAACCCTCCTTCGCGAATCGCAGCCAAACCCTCACCGGTTCCGTCTCCAGCTCTCACGAAAACAAAATGACGTGCATCAAAAACTCAAAAACCAATTTATAAGTCGATTTCAACCTAACCGGCGATATTTTCCATCGTCTCGCGATATTTTCTAAAATATCGCCGAAATATCGGAAATCGCGCGAGAAATTCAAAACATGAAAATATTGCGATTTTTTGGGGGCGATATTTCGGCTCGCCGAAAATATCGCGATATTTGCGAATATCGCCGATATTTCGGCGATATTATCAACACTGACATTAACAATGCAGCTGAACAATAAAGAACAACAAAAGGAAAGCATGCATAATAAGGACACTAGCGTTTAGGTCAGAGACCAGGGAAAAAACCCACAAGGGGGAGAACCCAACCAAACTCTTCTTCATCAATTGTTCATTTGAGATACAAAGTACAATGAGAATGAGATAATCATATCAGGCCTCCTAGGGCCTACTAAAGTTAGTTCACAACTTCATTTGTGAACTGAATGATATAGAGGTTTGCTGCCATATCTTTGTATACTAGAAAATATAGGTGTCATCATCACTGTCATGATATCATCAAACATCAGAGATACATTGCCAGACTCTTC
This sequence comes from Pinus tabuliformis, assembly GCA_031772625.1. Taxonomy (NCBI): domain Eukaryota; kingdom Viridiplantae; phylum Streptophyta; class Pinopsida; order Pinales; family Pinaceae; genus Pinus; species Pinus tabuliformis. The sequence continues at coordinate 646,887,804 of CM062817.1, forward strand.
CATACACAAGGTCTCTGCCATCAAGGTCACTGCCATCACGGTCATAACTGTCCTATCAAAATCACCGCCTGTTAAAATTGGCAACTAGGGCCAAACTCCATGTGGGTCATCTTATTTATGGCAGCTGATATTTTTCTTGGATCCCTCTCATCGAGAGGTGTAGGATTGATCTAAAGATCATCCGATTACGATAAGTATTTATGAAGTTATGAATTTATTTGTGTTATAAGACAAATTGTCAAGTCGGCCATCAACTTATATAGGCTCAGAAGCCCAATAGTCATGTCTATTCATCATCTATGTTTTAGTATAAATAGATGAGGACTTGAAGTCATTTGAGACACACATATCCTTTTCATGTGCTCTCCTCCTCTCCACGTCTTGGGTTTTTGGTCAAGGAGAGACACTAAGAGCATACGCTGGCCTAGTATGATGCCCTAGCCGCAGTATGCTGATCAAACGTAGTCAATGGAGACATCTAAAACGCAGTCAATGGAGACATCTAAAACATAGTCAATGGAGACACCTAAAACACAGTCAAAGGAGACCTGTTCTCGTAGTGAAAGAAGATACAGAACTTTGCATTCCTCTTTGAAATTCCACGTGAATTTTGGGTACATGTATACGCTATACAGGAAGGACAGAGCTCACATTAAGGGAGGAACATAACTCGGGTTTTATCTCTGAATTTTCATGTGAAGAAGGGTGCAGGGACCCGCAATCAAGAAGGGACAGATCTCACATTGTCTCTCTGAAATTTCACGTGTATAAGAAGCAGATCCGCATTATATTAGGGCACCTTTTTGTCTAAGTGCTTGAATGCACCTCGGATAGGTATAAAGTGCAGTCAAGCCAGAACCTCGGATGAATGGAATAGAAATAACCTCAGATGGATGGACAGTCTTGGCATAAAGTGTCTCTGATCTTTTTTGAAGGTACAATATTGACATTCTATAGTTACAATCTCAGTCTCGGCTTAATGAAGATCACATTGATCCTAAAGATGGTATCCCTGTAACAGGCTCGACATAATTGGTTAGGGTTGCAAGAAATGGATCTACACTCTCGGCATACTATCTCTACCATGTTGATGGAATGAGTTTCCATGATGACTGTGATTCTCATACTTGAATAGCACAGTATTCGGATCTGTGATCTCAATCTGAATATCAGTACAACACACTTGCTCAACATATTAATATGCAGTCACAATGACAAGGATCATAAGCAGTAATGTTTATGATGGTTACAGTCTCAATCAATGTTTTTAAAACCGGAACCGATGACCGGACCGGTCCACCTAATGAACCGGTTTACCGACCGGAACCGGTCTAACCGGGACTCGTTTGGTTTAAACGAACCGGTTTTAGAAAAATACATTAAATAATTATTTTTTAATGAAAAAAACTATTTTTAAGATTTAAAACCATGATTCCAAGCCAATAGAGACAAAATATGCAAAGATTGCTCATTTATATACCATGTAAAGGTGAATATATCAAAATGGCACCGAGTGCAATACATATCATCGACAAAATACATAAGCAATGAGGCTCTAAATGGCCTCTAGAGTGCAAAAACAAAGCCTACAAACTATGGGGCCAGTGGCCTACTACAAGACTTCAGTCTAGACTCTACATATATGATAATAGTAAATACTATAATAGTGATCAACATTATCACTTGAAGTTGAAACTTCTCATGAGTCTTAGTCATCATCATCAAACTCGGTTGAGTCTCGACTCCCAAACTTTGCAGTCACAAACTTCTCTATTGGTTCAGTGACTTGAGTCTCAAACTTCTGAAGGTATTCTGCCCTAATATGCCCTATTATTTCATTTGGTGCTCCACATGGCTTTACATGGCCTCCTATTCCAGCCAAGTGTTGCTTGAACCTGTTAATACCCCCTCCTTGAATGGATTTTTGGCAATATTTGCGGATCATTTTGCCATCAATCATATCACAATGAGCCCATGCAGTATCTCTGGCTTTTGGAGGCATGATGACTCCCTGGATGGTAGATCATAGAAGTGAGAAGTTTATAACACATAAAAAAAATTAATTCATGGACAACAGTCAAATAAGGAATTTTCAAGTGCAAATCCTTACCTGGAAATGCAAACTAGCTTCCTTAGCCTCCTCTTGAAGATGGCAACTCCACTGACAGCTACACACTATCTCCAAAATAGCTCCAACTCCAACTCCAAGATGACTACTTCAGCAAAAACTCAACACTCTCCAAGCTCACAAACAAACTCACAAACACTCACAAACACTCCAAATCAGTTGTGTGAGACAAATGAGAGTGAGAGGGGCTTCTTATAGCTTGGAGAGGGTGTTTTTGGAGGGAAAACACCCTTAGTTCCCCCCCAAAACCCCAAAACCACAGTTAGAAATCCGCTTTTTGCAAGTTATGGTGGGCATGCCTAAAACCGGCCGGTTTGATACAAACCGGCCGGTTCCGTCCTAAACCGGCCGGTTTTCACCGGTTAGGGCCAAAAATTGGAGAAACTGCCTTCCAAACCGGGTTTTTTGGCCGGTTTGGACCGGCCAGCTTGCTAACCGGCCGGTTTGAGCGGTAACCGGTTTTTGAAAACGGTTTTTAAAACACTGGTCTCAACATAATGAAAATGATAAGGATGAACAATCTCAGATCATGATGTTACATAACCTACAGTAAGGTGCAGTTACAAGGCTTGACCTTGTCCTTTAAGATCATGAGCTCTAAGAATATGTAGAGACCACCTCAGTAGCAACCTCAAAGAGAAGTAATAGGAGCAGCAACATGAAGTGCATAGCATGGTCATCAAGGTCCAGCACGGTGATGGTACAGCGTGGTGTTACACAGTAAGGTGCAGCAAATGGACGAGATGCAGCACTATGATAGGTGAAGGAGTCACCTTGGAGAATCAATTGAAGCAATATGTCTTCAACTGATCTCTAGCAGATATCAAAAGTCAAGGTGTTGACTTCTGTTGTAAATGTACTATCTCTCTCTCTTTCTCTGTTGAACTTTGAAGAACATAAAAGAAGAATTGATCAAGGGTTTCCCCACATTGGGGTTTGTCCCTGGCTAGCGCCACATCTTGTGTCCTCTTGTCTTGGCTTGTCTTCTGTGATTTATATTTATGTTCTATATGCAGGTTACTTTAATGTTGATGTGATTGCTAATCTGGAAAAGATATTGAGCTAACTATGAAAATTGAAATAAATTGCTCTAGCATAGAACATACCTAAAATTAACATGGAATCAGAGCTGAGGTGAAGACAATGCCCAAGCAAGAGTGAAAGAGCAATCACCGAAGATAGTTGGGAAAGGACAAAAGGATCAATGGATTCCTCATCCCTCTTCAAATTCACCGAGGGTGAAGTCGAAGCAGAGAATATTATCAGAATGGCGCAGCGGAAGTTTCTGATGGCCTACCTAAAGATCACTTCATTGGGAAGTTCGGATCTAAGGGTAGAAGGAAAGGCGGATGCCTTGGTTGCAATAAGTTTGGCCATTATGCGAAGGAGTGTCCGAATGGCAGAGACACATCTCTTGATGAAGATAACAATCATTCCAAGGACATCTTCAATGATCAAAGGAATGACAGGTAATGCAGGTCATCAAGGAAATGGTCGACTCTTCAAAGGAAGCAAGGAACCCCAGGAATGAAGAATCAAATGTTGTTTCTAAGAAGATAAAGAAGCGTTATATTGTATTGGCCTTCTCCTTCAGATTCTTTGGGAATATGGCTTATTGATTGTAGTGCTTCAAGGCACTTCATCGGATAGATGGGTGCACTCTCTAATTTGATAGAGATGGAAATAATCATGGGATTATACTTGGAGTCGATGCCACCTATCCCGGAAAGGGTGTAGGGAATGTTATCCCGCAATTGAATGAGGGTAACTCAATTCATTTACAAAATGTCTTTTATGTACTTGATCGCAAGAATAAACTAGTGTCCATTTCAGCAATGGAAGTCAAAGGTTTCAGGGTGGCACTCATCGATGGAAAGGTACGTGTTTGAAAATAGAATTTTCAAAGATGTTTTTGAGTTCAGGGTTGTATCAAGTTGCAGGAAGTCCACTGGGGACCATGTCCATTGACACATAGCACTGAAGGTCTGTGAGTCAGATGGTGACAGAGATGCCTAAATTCAAAAAGAGCATGAAGGTACATGTCTGAGATGTACCGAAGGAAAATCTTATAAGGGGACCATTCCCCTCATGCAGCAGGTCCACAGGTTTGAAACAACCCAAGGGGTTTGAGATTGATGATCAGGAATCTCACGTATGCAGGTGGAAGAAAGCCCTCTATGGCTTGAAGCAAAACTCCCCGAGCATAGTATGAGCGGATTGACAACTATCAGATGAAGCTGAGATTCATAAAGAGTGAAACCGATCCAAACTATTACCCGAAGGTTGTGGATGATAGACCTCTCATACCGTCACCTTATGAGGATGACCTTTTTCTGACGGGTGCAGACCCTCTCATTTGCAGAAGTAAGAGGGAGTTGGATTTCGAATGTGGAATGATAAACTGCAAGCCTGTGACTACCTCGAGGATCTTAACTTTCAGAAGTTATATGGTAGTGATGTCGGACCAAATTTGGGAAATGCCTTTGAGTTTCATAAACTCATTCGCGTTGATGTTCTTGGAGAACTTCCGTCTGGACATATGTTTTGCAGTTAGCATGGTGAGCTCATATTTGGTTGAGCCTCATTGGATTGGTGCCAAGAATCTTCTGAGATATCTTTAGGGCACAATCTCTCATGGATTGAGATACACTGCTGGAAATATGAAACTGCATGATTATTCGAATGTTGAGTGGGCAGGTAGTGTGGAGGATCACTAGAGCACTTCTCAGTGCTGGTTCTCTTTGGATTTTGCTTCAATATCATGGATGAGCAGGAAGCAGAAGTCGGTTGCTATAAACACCCCCGAGACCGAATACATAGCTACGAGTATGATCTCGTGTGAAGCTGCATGGTTGCAGAAGCTCTTGAGTGAGCTGTTTGTACACATGATGAATACCACTGTGATTCTCTGTGACAACCAGAGGTGGGACTCAATTATTGAGGAATTCCATATTCAATGATTGCTCCAGCAGATAGACATCAGATACTACCTTATTTGGCATATGGTAAGTCAATGAGCGAGGAAGCTCCATCACAATGAGATGATGTACAGGTCGCTACACTTTGTCAAAGCCCCGGGGAAAGATCAAATCTGTGATTTTCCCGAAAGACTTGGAATTGTCGAGAGATCCTTGTAAAAGGGTCCTACATGTTGCATACATTGAGCTTTGGGGGCTTGGGGTTCTTACTGGAGCAACATACGACCACGGGGTGATTCACACTCCCCTGGTGGTGCGCACTGAACAGGATGATTAGTTCTCCTGTGGGCCAGGATGATTCGTTCTCTGTGGCAACTGTGGAATAGGATGATTAGTTCTCCTGTGGGCCAGGATGATTCGTTCTCCATGGCGATTGTGGAACAGGATGATTCGTTCTCCTGTAGACCAGGATGATTAGTTCTCCGTGGCATCCATTGGATAGGATGATTCGTTCCCCTGTGGATAGGATGATTAGTTCTCCTGTCGAGGCATCCTACCCATGCAGTCTGGGACTCATGGGAAGTACCTCTCATCTGATCAATGAGTAGGGAAATGAGGATAGGGACCATAATAGTATCGATGGACGCATCGTTGTATCTATCGTACTCCCTATGCTAGGATGACCTTCATTGATCTGGGATCAATGATACTGGTCTGGGACCAGTGAGAGTGGTACCCACTATGAAACTGACTTCGGGTCAGTAGAGGATTGGTCTGGGATCAGTGGTACACACTCTGAGATTGACTTTGGGTCAGTGGAGGATGGTATGATACGTCCTCGATCACTTCTTCTGCTTCATAGTTTGAGCTGAGCTGAGCTGAGCTGAGAAGAGTTGAGCTGAACAGAGCTGAGCAGAGCAGAGCAGAGATGAGTTGAATAGAGTAGAGCAGAGCTGAGCTGAGCTGACAGAGCATAGCAGAGCTGAGTAGAACAGAGCAGTGCAGGGCACTAATGGCGGAGATAGTATAGTTGGACATATGGATCAAGGGATGGAGTTCTCCCTAGTTGAGAGGGAGTGTTAAAGTTGGAAACTAGGGTCAAACTCCATGTGGGTCATCTTATTTATGGCAACTGATATTTTTCTTGGATCCCTCTCATCAAGAGGTGTAGGATTGATCTAAAGATCATCCGATTCTGATAAGTATTTATGAAGTTATGAATTTATTTGTGTTATAAGACGAATAATCAAGTCAGCCAGCAACTTATGTAGGCTCAGAAGCCCAATAGTCATGTCTATTCATCATCTACGTTTTAGTATAAATAGACGAGGACTTGAAGTCATTTGAGACACACATATCCTCTTCATGTGATATCCTCCTCTCCACGTCTTGGGTTTTTGGTGAAGGAGAGACACTAAGAGCATACGCTGGCCTAGTATGATGCCCTAGCTGCAGTATGCTGATCAAACACAGTCAATGGAGACATCTAAAATGCAGTCAATGGAGACACCTAAAACGCAGTCAAAGGAGACCTGTTCTCGCAGTGAAAGAAGATACAAAACTTCGCATTCCTCTCTGAAATTCCACGTGAATTTTGGGTACATGTATACGCTATATAGGAAGGACAGAGCTCACATAATGGGAGGAACAGAACTTGGGTTTTATCTCTGAATTTTTTGTGTGAAGAAGGGTGCAGGGATCCACAATCAAGAAGGGATAGATCTCACATTGTCTCTCTGAAATTTCATGTGTATAAGAAGCAGATCCGCATTCTATTAGGGCACCTTTTTGTCTAAGTGCTTGACTGCACCTTGGATAGGTATAAAGTGCAGTCAAGCCAGAACCTCGAATGAATGGAATAGAAAGAACCTCGAATGGATGGACAGTCTTGGCATAAAGATGTCTCTGATCTTTTTCGGAGGTACAATATTGACATTCTACAGTTACAATCTCAGTCTCGGCTTAATGAAGATCACATTGATCCTAAAGATGGTATCCCTGTAACAGCCTTGACATAATTGGTTAGGGTTGCAAAAAATGGATCTACACTCTCGGCATACTATCTCTACCATGATGATGGAATGAGTTTCCATGATGACTGTGATTCTCATACTTGAATAGCACAGTATTCGGATCTGTGATCTCAATCTGAATATCAGTACAACACACTTGCTCAGCATATTAATATGCAGTCACAATGACAAGGATCATAAGCAGTAATGTTTATGATGGTTACAGTCTCAACATAATGAGAATGATAAGGATGAACAGCCTCAGATCATGATGTTACATAACCTATAGTAACGTGCAGTTACAAGGCTTGACCTTGTCCTTTAAGATCATGAGCTCTAAGAATATGTAGAGACCACCTCAGTAGCAATCTCAAAGAGAAGTAACAAGAGCAGCAACATGAAGTGCATAACATGGTCATCAAGGTCGAGCACGCTGATGGTACATCATGGTGCTACACGGTAAGGTGCAGCAAATGGACGAGATGCAGCACTATGATAGGTGGAGTCACCTTGGAGAATCAGTTGAAGCATAATGTCTTCAACTGATCTCTAGCAGATATCGAAAGTCAAGGTGTTGACTTTTGTTGTAAATGTACTATCTCTCTCTCTTTCTTTGCTGAACTTTGAAGAACATAAAAGAAGAATTGATCAAGGGTTTCCCCAGATTAGGGTTTGTCCCTCGCTAGCGCCACATCTTGTGTCCTCTTGTCTTGGCTTGTCTTTTGCGATTTATATTATGTTCTATCTGCAGTTTACTTTAATACTGATGTGATTGCTAATTTGGAAAAGATATTGAGCTAACTGTGAAAATTGAAATAAATTGCTCTAGCATAGAACATACCTAAAATTAACATTGCCATGGATGCCATATAGAAGATACAATGGTATTGAGGTTTCTGCCATATAACAAGGCCACTGCCAACGAGAGTATGCCATCACTATTTATCAAGGATGTTATTAAGATAGGTCACTATCATCATGTATCACTGTCTTACTATCACGTAGGTTACAACAGGGTTAATGTACCATATCATTGCAATACAAAAGATCACTATACATATCAAAATCACTGTTATTTCCTCATAAGAGCAAGGTCACTATCATAATCTATCATCGAGTTTCATATACGAAGAAGGTTATTGTTATCATATTTCATTTACACTAGTCATATCTCATGGTCATTAGGTTATATTAAGAGTCTCAAAGTCATAGCATCACTGTGTGAATAGAGCTAATCCAAATGAATATAACAAAGTTACCACAAAGTCAAGAGATGCCATGATTCGATTGAAGTATGAGCCACAAGCAATAGTACGAACCCCTAAGAGATAGAGTGCAGGCCATGGGAACTTATGCGGATCATAAATAATAACGCAAGCCATATACAATAGTGCGAGCCACTGTGCAAGTTATAGAAAAGAATGCAAGCGATAGAAGAATATGATGTTATATGAGAGCCATACCGAATGATATAATAATAGAGTCGAACAACTGATACATGTGTTGAAGGGATCGATCCATTGTAATGTGCTTTTAAAGAATGCGAGCCATAGATTACATAACGAACCTTGGAGATATAATAAAGTAGAACGAGCCATATAGATAAGTGAGCCATTATTAGATGAATTACGAATCTCTATTATATATGTGAGTCACTATTAGATGTATTGCAAGTCTCTGTTGTATTTGCGGTGCGATCCTTAAATGTGAACCATAGATTACTTGTGATGCGAGCTTGTAATGCATATGAGCAAGCCATAGAAAACATCCCAAATGAAATCTTAGATCTTGACTTTTTATCCTATCCATGCGATGTTCCAGATAATATATGTGATGCTTCTTTTTTGAGCATTAGAGCCATGACAATAAGAATCACAAATTGACGCGAGCCTTAGATACTTATACAAACCACTAAGATTACCACTGTATTGGTTGTGTTGAAAAATGACAGGTATATATATAGTTGATTCAATGTGTCAATAGTCGCATCCATTAGGGGAAGATTGACATGAGGATATGAAGCCGACTTGGAGAAGTTCGATCATAGATGAATTAAAATTATTACTTGCCCACATAAATCGTTTCATCAAATGTCAATAATAATATTAAATAATTGTTTGCTCATTACATTAAGGAGAACCATGAACTCATTAATAAAATCTATCTTAAACCGATTCGAATTCTTCCTTGGGGCTTTAGTTGGGGCAAATGGGTTCCTATGGGAAATTTGTCCCATAGCTGCCCAAATTTAAACAAGTTCGGCGTTAGTGACAATGGAGAGAAATTCACATTCGAAACATCATATGTTGCTGACGTAACTAACTATATGCCAGCCAATTATACAAAGCTTAGCGTGCCCACACTATTCCACTTAAGTGGTAGTGTGATTTAGTTAATGTAACAATTGATCATATGTCGAAAAGTTGTTGCTGGAGACGATTATACCCAACGCACTTGTGCCGTAGAGGTTGTTGATTTTTGGTAGCATCAGATGTGCTTTAAGTCTCAAATTTTGCAGGGAGGCTTGGGCACATGTATTCCAAAGAGCCCAGAAAGCTTTTTGGGAAATTCCATCGGAGACAGTTTCATTAAAATAAGTAATTATTTTCAATGGGTCCCTAAGTCTAAGCTTAGGAATTTAATTAGTGGGTATTAATCTAACTGTGGGTGTAACTTTTAGAAAAGACGAGGATCAAGCATAAATGATCTTAGCCATTGATTAGCTTCTAATCTGGGCCGTTGAATGTCAACAAGGAGATTATTTAAGGAAGTTTGAGGTTCATTTAGAAGACACAGAGAGAGTTGATCAGTCAGATCAAATTGCTGAAGCTAGAGGTAGCGTAGAGATTTCGTAGTGATCATGCAGAGAGGGGTAGAGAGTTTTGGCTGGAGGATCTTCTCCGGAGCCAAGAATACTCAGCAGAGAGGCAAAGAGACACACAAAGGAGGCAACGCAGTTGGCAGATAGGGTGACGCAGAGCTAGGAAAGGCTCACGTAGGACTCATGCAGAGCAGTGCAGAAGCCTTCCATGCAGAGGTCCGAAATTCGCTGAGGAGGCTCACGATCTGAGCCAGGATTATTGGAGTCCGCTCCTGAGAGAAAATCGATTCCGAACAGAGGTGACACAGTGCCTTGGAGGCTGACGCAGGCCCACGCAGGGGCAACACAGAAGTAGCCAGGGAACTTGTTGGTTCAGCTGCCGGATCAGTTAGGACTTGCAATGTAGAGTGAGGTAATCTCACTAATTTCTTTTGCCGAGTGATATTCTCTGTACTGGATTGCTAGCAAGGCATCCAGAGGTTGTATTCAGAAATAACTTCTCCCTAATGATAAAAACCCTCATATCTGCTGCACTGGTTTATTCGCATTGGGTCTTTACGGGGACGTTTGTCCAAAAATAACTGTGTCATTTGTGTTATATTTCTCTATTGTTCAGTTTCTTGTTTCAACATATTATTTTAAATGGTGTAGGCTGCAGTGTATGTATTTCAATGTTTTCTATAGGAAACAACGAATAACTTGTTCATGTAAATCTAACAAGTAGGAGAAATATCATTAGTTGTTGCAGTAGGAATTCCGGTTTAAGGAATTTTCATAGAGGTACACCTATGTCTCACCTTTTGTATATTTGAGATTAAGGTTTACTCCGTTTGACTTGTGCACATTTGATTTCTGAAGATCCAATTTATTTTTTGGGTCATTTTATTCAAGGCCTATGCATGATCACCATAACCACAAGACTTGTTTTAAAATTTATTCCACCAATAAAAATGCACCAATCACTGGCCCATCCATTGTCTTTTTTGTATCAAATCCGTTTCTCTACCTTCTTCAGTGAGATCTGTCTTCCCGCGTAAGATGTATCACGATACTTCAAGCAGAGGAAAGTAGAATGATGAAATTGTTTGTTGAACTATGCTACAACACAAAGCATGTTGAACCTCATGTGGAATCGAACTCTCGACACATTGGTTTCTTGATCAGAGCAACGAATCAATGACTTCAATTTTGGTGAAAAATGGGAGAGACATTAAATTAGGCTAGCCGACTTGATGATTGAAGCGAAACAAATTTTTAAAATTTCAAAATATGGAGCCAAAAATCATGAGGCCAACTTCCCTTGCAAGTTTTGAATACATCACTTAAATATTTATCTTGAATATTTTATTTGACATTTTCCTTCAAGATTTGATAATAATAATAAAATAATTATAATCCCATCCCTTTGTTATGAATTGTGACATAATTTACTTTGCCAAATTTGCCCAATAGCACTTTGCCACGTCATCTTCCTTTTAGGGTTTTTGCCCACTTGAGGGGGTTTTCTCCGTTAAACAAGCATATCTCTCCAACCGTGAGGGATCTCATGATGAGCCACATACCATTGGAATCGAGAAGAATCCAATGATGGTCCCAAGTCTAAGATACTTGTTCTTCATCCCCAAATGCTTCAACAAGCGTGGGGCTTTTGGGGTTTTCCAGGGGCTTTGACCAATGGAGCTTTCATTTGATGACAAATATTAAGAACATTCAATCACTGATGTTGGCATCACAATGACACCACCATTCAATAGTTCTGCTGGATTTCTCGGTGTTCTGATTTGTGTTCACGATTTTTAATTTTATCTTGTTGTTCCTAGTTCATTGCTTTGGTATTTACTGTTAAATTCCACTTAGGAATATTACAGAGTAGGGTGGGGGGGCGGGGAGTAGTTTTCCAATATGGGAAGAGGGGGAAAAAGTGATTGGAGTAAGGGGGGAGAAGGACCACTAGAGATTAGGGTTTATTGATATACGATGATAAAAGAGTTTCCATACATGTAGAAGTCAAAGAAAGGATTTCCTTAATGATTAAAAATCGACAAAGTAAAAGGGGAAACCCTCAATCAGGCTTGAAGTTGAAGCTTGGCTAGGGATTAGGGTTTTAATGGCACAAAGGAGTTTGGAAAGGATGGTGTTAGCCTTACTTAGGGAGGTTTTAACTTTTACCACAATCAATGCTAGATTTTGTGTTTAAAAGGTTTATGGAGGCAAACCTTGGAATTTCATCGACAAACATCTACTCAAACTCACCCTTATGGAAAGTTGGACCTAGAAAAGCCCTAGCGACTTTCCTTAAAAATATTAGGAGAGATTAAAAATATATATATATATATATATAAGTTTTAATAATCTATGATCAACACAACCTTGGCCAGGGCTTAATTATAGTTGGGTAAATCGAGTTTTAGGGCAAATTTTAAAGGAAGATGGAAATTGATTGGAGTAAAGGAGGCAAAATAATTTTCCTCTTGTAAAACCCTAGATATCTTTTTTGTGAGAGGAGAAATTAAATATAGAAGATGCACCCTAGGAGTTTTTCTATAGGTTTCAAGGAAGAATAATTTTAACATGCAAAACTTCATCAAGATTTCCAATAAACAATATGCACTAAATCATGGACATTTAGAAACCCTAGCATAAATTGATTCACATGCAAAATATAGAAAAATTAGTGGTACAAATTCCTCCAATAAAGCCTTCTTTCAATCCCAAAATGACATTTCCAATGCAAAAATCAATCTCCAATATAAATGTGCTCCACAAAATTCACATTTTTACCAAGTAGTGAAATAGATAAGGCAATTCACACTCTCTCTAAGGAGGCCAAATTTACATGTGCGATGATGAAAAAAATAAGAGGTATCTTCTATTTATATGAGGTCTATCCCTTCACTTTTACAAAATAATAAGCCTACAAGCTCGAAAACAAGTTTGAATTTGAGTGTTTGACAAAACAAGGGGTTAGAAGCCAATCCCATAGCTCAAAGCAATAAAATAATGCCATAAATTCCCACACGTGTGGGTTGATGTCCTCCAAAAGCATGACATCATCTCCATTTTGAGCAATAAACAAAGTGTGGAATGGGTTAAGGAAGATGCCCCATCATCATATTCAAATCCAAATACTGAGGGGAAGCCTTAAGAAGTGCCTCAAAGTGCCTCCATATCCAAAAACCATGCTATGGGTTCCCTACATCACTGTCTCAAGGGCTAGATGGGTGATATAGTACTATCTCTCTCCATGGTTGGGGCTCCAAGAATGAGTACAAGCCCTCCCTTGTCACCCCAGGGATGACCATCATCATCTGGGCTCCGATACACCCATGAAACAATGTTAAGCCAACTTGTAGGCATCCTGGGTGATCCGGATTTAAACAGGAACGCAATAAAATACAGAGATAACCATAAACACAAAGATGCAGTGGAAATAATACTTCATTTCATTACTGTAAAATACTGAAATATGCTTACAACCAGAAATGGAAATAAACCAGCTAGGGCGATGGTAGCTGATCTCTGAGAAGAGATGTGCGACTACATGCCTCTGAACTGTTCTGAACTGAGTTACAATGAGGCTCGAAGGCCTATTTATTGTTGAGAAACAATGGAAAACCATTCACATCCCAAAACCTAACCCTAGAAGATGAAACGCCAAATTGTGGGCCCCGTTTGGGTAAATTGGTTCATCAATTTCCCGGGGTCGTAACTTTGGCATACGATCTCCGTTTGACGCGTACGATAGCTCGTTAGAAAGATCTATCCGAGTACTACCACTTTGGGAGGCAACATGGGTCCATGATAAACGTCGTTTAGGGCCTCAAAACGGCTCCGGAAGTTCAGGACCCGAAAAACTGCTAAAAATAGTAATGTGCTGCAATTTAGGAAACTGAAAAGACTGAAAGAGACAGTTGTGGGGGTCCAAATGGGATAGGTGGGTGGCCCCCAACATCCACCTGGATCATTCCTCCCCCCTTAGGAAGCAATGGTCCCCATTGCGTTGAGTTCCTCCCTGAGATGAGGAAGCTTCTGCTGAGCTGGGTCTCTGGTGAGCTGTTCTGCAATCTCTGATGTGTCCAGAAATGGTGGAAAGCATGGTCGACGATGGTCCACATTGAACACTCGATGCAAGCGAAGGAATGGAGGAATGCTGTGCTTCAAAGCATTGTTGCCCGTAGCCTTAGTACTGGTGTAAGGACCATGTTTGAGTGGTTTGAGTTTCTGATGGGTCCTGGTAAGGCGTTCTCTCTGCAGATGTAACCAAAATTTGTCGCCCACCTGAAACTTGTGTGGTACCCCTATGGGTGAGGAGAAGTTGTTTCTGTGTTCTGTCATGACCGTATCCCTTTGCTGCTGCTGCTGCGTGGAGGAACCCTTACTTTGGGGGTGAACCAGACAGATAAATTTCCTTGTTGGGAGATGAGCTTGCTGCCTTTCTTAGCAGTGATCAAAGATGTGGCAGTAGGTGGGGCTACCTCTGGTATCCTGTATAATGAATTATTTAAAGAAATAATGACAGCACGAGGCTTTGACTCATACACAGCATGTCGCCTCCATAAGTATGGTTGGCCTAATAATACATCACAAACATCCAGAGGTGTAACATCACACAATACCTCGTCTATGAAGGGCTTGATGCTGTAGGGAAGGCGGCACTGCTGGCGAACTTTCAGATCTCGTCCTTCGTGAAGCCACCCGATACTATACGGCTGCGGGTGTGGTGTAGTCGGTAGGCCCAACCGCTTCACGACCTCTGCTGAAATGAGGTTCTTTTGGCTACCACTGTCGACAATGAATTGCAGCGGCGAACCCTTCACCCACATCTGTGAGTGGAAAAGACGCTCCCCCTCTTCTGGATCTTGGCAGTGGCAACAGTGGCGCTGGGATCTGCATCAATGATCTGCTTCCCTTTGCCATTCCCCTTGTTAGGTTCTGGCTCAGGGTCAGAACATGCATCTGATTCGGAAGCCTTCAACTCGGCCACCAGCGACTGCTTGGTCCGACACTCACTTGTGTTATGAGTGGGACTCTTGTGGAACTCACACCACTTTCCTGTGTCCTTCTTTTGCTTCGTGGTATTGTTCTTTTCTTGCGGCTTCGACGGGTTGCCTTGGGTCACCCCGCCTTGGCTTTGTCCTTTGGGCTTCGGATTTGCAGATCCAAAGTCTCGCTTCTTCTGTTTGAACTTTTGCTCGATTTTGACAGCGTATTGGTATGCTGTGCCGAGTGAGGAGATGTTCAAGAACCCCATCTCTTCCTGGATGTATCGGTGTAGGCAGCCGCGGTATTTGAGTACCAGATGCAGCTCAGAATCTTTGATACCCAACTGTGTGCGAAGGGTATGAAAAATGTTTGTGAACTCCGGCACATCTTGGTCTCGTCCCTACCGCAATGTGGTCCATTTGATGTATTTGTCCTCATAGCTTCCGACAGGGTAGTACTGCTCCTTGATGGCATCCCGGAAGTCATTCCAAGTAGGTGCGGCTGAAAATAGTGAGCCTGTACTTTCATCCTTCTACTCGCAGTAGGTTTCCCACCAGTCCTTGACGTGGGGGGCTGCTTTGAGAAGAGCGAAAACAATCTTTTCCCGAGTGGAAAATTCATGAACAGAAAAATATCCATCTAGCAGATTTAACCATTTATCTACGGCATCTACGTCTATTTGACCCTCGAAGATGGGGATTTCAAAATTAACTTGTACCTTAAACGGTGTGGCGTTTCCAGAGTCGCTGTTGGAAGCCGATGCGTCGTCTCTGGGTAGTCGCTGAAGGATCTGCGCAAAGCTATCCATCATCGCGTTCCTTTGCCGCTCGAGGGCTTCTTCGAGCAAGATTTTGATAGGATCTCCTGCCCCCTCGTCTTTCTTCTCATCCGCCATGGGAGGTCGTCGAGATTTGCGAGGCTGGTCTTGCAAGGGTTCGACCAGTTCAAGCCCTAACTCCTTATATCCCGACCTCGTTGGGGACATGCAAAGAAAAACAGAGAAAAAAAGCAGACCGCTCTGATACCACTGATCCAGATTTAAACAGGAACGCAATAAAATACAGAGATAACCATAAACACAAAGATGCAGCGGAAATAATACTTCATTTCATTACTGTAAAATACTGAAATATGCTTACAACCAGAAATGGAAATAAACCAGCTAGGGCGATGGTAGCTGATCTCTGAGAAGAGATGTGCGGCTACATGCCTCTGAACTGTTCTGAACTGAGTTACAATGAGGCTCGAAGGCCTATTTATTGTTGAGAAACAATGGAAAACCCTTCACATCCCAAAACCTAACCCTAGAAGATGAAACGCCAAATTGTGGGCCCTGTTTGGGTAAATTGGTTCATCAATTTCCCGGGGTCGTAATTTTGGCATACGATCTCCGTTTGACGCGTACGATAGCTCGTTAGAAAGATCTATCTGAGTACTACCACTTTGGGAGGCAACATCGATCCATTGACCCATGTTGCTCCAGATTCCCAAAAAAACGTCGTTTAGGGCCTCAAAACAGCTCCGGAAGTTCAGGACCCGAAAAACTGCTAAAAATAGTAAACTGTGTTGCAATTTAGGAAACTGAAAAGACTGAAAGAGACAGTTGTGGGGGCTCAAATGGGATAGGTGGGTGGCCCCCAACATCCACCTGGATCACTGGGTCCACTGGGTATAATATCAAGTAAATACAACACCAAGCAAGAGGATATTAGCGTGCTCCGAGGTGTTAACCATCATATGGAACCATTAAAGTGCTCAATGCTTTGCTCTAGAGGGACAACATTGCATTTGAAAGGTCATAACTACTCTCTGGAAGGTCCAAAACTACTTGGGAATGCTATGTAGTGGAGTAATGTAGTCTTCCCTCAAAGGGCTCTACTATTGTGTGAAGAAACACATGGAAAAACCATCTCAAGATCAAATGAAAGCCACAAATAATTAGGGACAATGACCATGGATGGATCATAGTGGGCCATAGTTAATTGTTAAGGGCATAGTGACACTTCAAATTGAGATCACCTTCAAATATCTAACTAGACCAAGTCCTGTAAAACTTTTCTCTACTTGTGTTAGGGATGGCTACATATTCAACCCTATTAGGTGTTTTCAGCCCCTATAGGAGGTGACAGGTCCTAAGTCAACCTTTCAATCCATAGGTGCTTATGCCATTGCCATGGAACTAGCTAATGGAGGTCCATCATCATCATCTTGAGTGTATAGATGTAAGGAGGGAGAAATTGTGGAGGCATGCGTTACCCCTTTCCTTGACCTGCTTTTTCCTCCCCTCTGGTGCACCTTTTACTTTTTTTGATAATGCTTTGGATGGTTTTATAGCTAAGGAGCCCAAGCTTGGTTTTAATGACTTGGTATTTGTTTATCCCCTAGGGTCGGATCTTTGTATTGCTCTTTAGGGTTGGGGCTGTTGTCCACATATTTTCACACCCAAGACAAGTGGGAAAAATCCTCAACCCCACAAGGTGTGTGCTTTGTGGCAACGCTTAGAGAAGGGGCTGTCACCTATTCCTAACTCTCTCCGTTTAAGCTCTCTCCTAGCTTAAGCTAAGGGGGGTGGTCCCTAAGGATGATTCTAAAGGAAAAGTTGTTAAGGATAACAAGGTCTAGGAGATAATTAGTGAATTAATTAGGCAAACTTGAAATATAACTTGGAAAGAAAAATAATTTTTTTTAGCAAGTATAAATGTTCATGAGCATATACGAATCAACAATTCAGATAAATCAATTACATTCAACAAGATATCCTACAAGGCAAGTTATGATTAGACCAGTGCCAAATATACTTGCAAGAAATATATGCTCAAAATAAAATCACAATACTTGCAATGAGATATAGTCTTTTCAAGCTACAACAAGTTGCAAAACAAATATTAGTGAATCAAAACCACAATAGATTATATACAAATTTGAGATGTGAGCACCAAGATGAAAATAGATCTTGCAATAGAATAAAGCTTGTACTTAAAGAGAGATGCTCAAGTATGATATAACATTTAAAGAACAATTAACATGAGCATGAAAATAAAATAGACAAGTACAAGAATATTAATTGAGATGCTTGCAAGTAAATAATAAGCTCACAATCTAAATTGTACAATAGCCAATTGTGTGTAACATGAAACAAGGTTATATGTGAGTGTGAAATAAATGTGGTCTTGGTAAATTTTATTATATGACTATTCTAAGTTTTGAGTTCCCCTCAATTCCTTCAACTTGGTAAGAACTAGTAGGTGGATGCAAGAAGGTTAGGATGAGGAAGCAATGGCTTCATTAACGATACCCACCAAGGACTTCAAGACAACCAACATGCCTTCATTCCTACAAGGGATCTATCCACACAAGAGAACTGTGAGGTATGCATTTTAACCATTCATCCAAACTCAAATCTAGGGAGATTGAATGATAGTTGAGGAAGTGTTCCTAAATGTCTATCAACTAAGCTTAGGCTTGGACGTAAATTTTAGGGATCTAAAGATGCAAGTTAGATGCTAAGTTAACAATTGCTTCAAATGAGATTAACAAATAAAGTGAAATGCTTCAATTGTGAAATATCTTAATAATATCGATATAGAAATACCCTTCCACTTTAATGATCACAAAGTGAATTTAGAATGTTTTATTGACCAATGAAGCAAATGCAAATTACTCAATGAAGCAAAGGCAAATTAGATTAAGAAGCTAATGAAACCACTTCAATGAACAATGCCAATTAGATCAAGTAGCTAGTGACGCTGCTTAACGAAACAAAAGTGAATTATTTCCAAAATGATGGAGACTACTTACAAAAAATGAAAATTAGAGATTAGATCTAGAAATTAGATCATGCAATGAGCAAGAAAATAAACCAAGCTAATAGTGCAAAGTAAGTAAGAAAACTAGCTAAATGAAAAACAAGAAGCAATCATCCAAAGGATCCTCCTACCTAATGAGGAGATAGGATACCAAGGGGAAAAACCCCAAGCTCCCTCTAAGAAAAATTCTCTTTTATTATTATTACAAGTGAAACCCTCTTATAGAGAAGTGAGGGTTTAGGATCTTGAGGAGGGTTTACAAAATAAAGCTTCAAGAGCCAATACCCTTCCTTAAGATATCAATAATGCAAATGAGAAATATTTACAATGATTATGGCAAAATTTACAATGTAGATTTCCTTAAATGAAACGATTTGCTTCCTCCAAAAGATCCTTGCTCAAGCCTTGATGTCAAGGGTTTATAGATGAAAGATTTGTGCACAAGAGGGAGAGAAACCCTCTTCTTAGATCCACGAACAAGGGTATGGATGGCCTTCAAAAATGATATATTTATAAATTCCCAAGCCCCCAAATCAAAATACCCTTCAATTTGTTTTTAAAACCCTAGCCGTCTAGCGTGCACAAGAGAGAGAGATGAAGATGGTGGCTTGATCCACGAACTAGGGTAGGTTTTAGCTTCCAAAATGTTTGTCTCCTTGATCTTCAAGCATCCACCTACAATTTTTTTAGGAAAAATCTCCAAGCCAAACCCTTAATCTTCCTTCAGATCTGCGCAAGCATAGAAAAGAACATCCAAATATATACAAGAGGAATATGTGATTTATATACAAGAGAAATATATATACAAAATGGTTAGAATATATACATAAAAAATAAATGCTAACTGAAAGAGTATGAGGATAGCTCTGCGCGCAAGCAAGTAATAAGCTCTCAAAAAGCTAGATTATTCAGTAAAAGCGCATTAATAGAGAAATATATCTTAAAATTTGATAATTTTCTCAAACTATGGCAAGGAAACTCCCTCTTCAAATAAATCGTTTGATAAGCCTTTGAGAGAAATTGATGTGGGTTCTTCCACTTCTATCCCTTGAGAGTTGGTTGGTTCAACCAAAAACTTCCCCAAACGCTCAAGATCTGATTTAGAAAATTATAGATCTCTACACACTTCAAAAGATTTTGTTAGATCCACAAGGGATTGGACTACACAATGAAAAAGAAGACTAGGGGTTCAACCAAAAACCCACTAGTGCTTCTAGATCTAGAGTGGTCCTCCAATCCAAAAAATTACACAAGATACCTTGTATAAATTAATCCAAAAATGGCATATGAAAATAACAAATTATAGATCAAATCGTGTTAGAGCATTAAGCAAAAATAAACCAGAAAAATATTACCATAGAAGTGGAAGAATAACACCACAAAGCATGTGCCCCCAAAGTCTTTCTTTATTAGATAAGAAAAAATTCCAGTACAAAAATTCTGTAGAGCTTCGCTTAGCCAAGTAGCTCGATTTTACTATGATCAGACGAGGAGCCACAACCTCAATTTATAGAAAAAATATGTGAGAGGATCCCTCTCCAAGTGAAAACATCTAGGTCCAAAGGAGAAATGTCTAGATTGAAGCAAGAAAATCATAACCCTTCTTTGCCCCTGCACAGATCTTGAGGAGGATAGTTGTTTGCCTTGGAGGAGTAGCTGGGTGGAGTGGATATTCAATGCCAGAGTGGTTTGGACCACTTTAAAAGTATTCTCCATATTTTTCCTCAAAAAAAACTCATTCAAGTCAACTAACTTGGACAATCTCCTTTAAAAAATTCGAGTTGCTGGGATCTTAGCTATTCTCTTGGACCATCGAATTTTCCTTGGTGTTTCTATTGCTTGATTTGTGGAGTCCCATCCCTTTTTGACTTGATTTTACTTCTAGGGAAAATCCGCTTCATTTTTTCTCAGATTTTCACTTGGAGAGAAATTTTTATTTTCTGCCCATTTTTATTTTCCGACTCATTATTTGCCATTTTTTACCAAAACTTATAAAACTTGGGTTTTGAGGGGTAATTAATCATTTTCCACCCTCAATGTGTGTCTAAATAGAAAATTGAGGTGTAGAGGTCTAATTTTGAGTACTCATACCCCCTACAACTTTTATAGACAACACTTATTACATTTGACATCAAATAATTATTAAAAATCCGGTCCAGTGGGGAATTTTTAACAATTAAAAACTAACTCTTAGACTCAACCAAATTCTGCGAAACTTTAGAGATGATCTAGTATGGTAATATACATTAACTCTAGACACTAGGGCTCACCTAAGACTCTACCATCAAGCCACACCCTAGCTTTGGGGTATATCTAGGAGAAAAACTTAGTTGATTATAAGCATTGAAAAACACAAATAATGGGTTGAGGAAAAAAATTCCATAGAGTGAACTCAATTGTTAGTAAAGTCCTAAGCTACCTAGGCCTTTTACATGACTCTTTTTCGTCATACTAGAATCAATTTTACAATATCTAAACAACAAACTAATGAAAAATGAAGTTGAATTATGGAATTATGGCATAATCTAATGGTACATGAATGCTTTGACTGTGCTTTGATTATGGAACCTTTAACAAATCTTCAAGTGCAACTTGAGTGGTTAACAAAGACATGCAAGAGTTCCTTTATTATGTGATGGAACATCAAGTGCACAAGGAATTGGGTGATGGCTAATGAGGGGGGTAGAGCTCATGCTATGATTTTTCCCATGTGCTAATTAATGTCCCGATCGTCTTTTGCATTTAATTTACTTTTTCTTTCATTGTGGCTATTTTATGCTTTTACCATTCTTTTAGCCATCAACCTTCATTGCAAAGTTTCCATCCCAGATTGAAAGATGAGGATAAGGGGGCGCCAATTCCAATGAACCAATGACCAAAATCCTAAGGGATGTAGATGAAATCCAGGGAATGATGGAAAGTGGTTAGTAGGGAATATCATGGATGTGAAAATTTGGAGACCCAAATTTTTACCACTGCAACTAATTAAGTATCTTTTATTTATTGAATTATTGAACAAATTATTTACTGCATCCTACAACAAAGACTGAAACTAATACACTGCAGCCTTCACCAATTAAATTAAATGCGGAAACAAGAAACTGAGAAGGAAAGAAATACACAACACATGACACTATTATTTTTGGACAAATGTCCTTGAAAAAACCCAATGCGGGAAAACCAGTGCAGCAGCCAAGGGTTTGTATTATTAAGCAGTGGTTTTCTGAATACAATTCGTTGGATGCCCAATTGGCTATCCGATAGAGACAGAAACTAGGCAAAAAAATAGTGAGATAATCTCACCTTGTCACTGGAAGAACTGGCACTGATCTGTGCTGGAGATGAGCCTCGGCGCAATTCTGCGCCACTCCCATGCAGTCACTGTGTCACTGTAGCTGGGACTGCGCTGCACCTCCTTCTAATCCTTTGCTCGCTAGAAACTTCAGCTCTTTGACCTCCCGGTCTCACACCTTGGCTCCGACACTAAATCCTGACTGTTCCTCAGCAGAATTTCGATCTCCCTTTGAAGCTTTGCGCCACCACAACATAGCTTTGCATGGCCCTGCTTTAGCCTCTCCAGATGTCTTTTTGCCCTCTCTGTCTTGTACTCTCTGGACCAGGGAAAATTCTCTTCGAAAACTATCCTTGCCCCTCACTACAAGAAATCTCCTCGATCGGTTCTCTAGCAACTGCTGCGCTGCCCTCTCTAAGAAATTTGATCTCTTGATGTCTCTTTGATGTGTCTTTCAAATGCCCATCAAGCCTCCTCTTATAATCTTCATGTTGAGAACCAACGATCCAGATTAGATTCTAATCAATGGCTTAGATCATTTTGGCTTGATCCTCGTCTTCTTCTAGAAGTTTCACCCCCAATTTGATTAATACCCTTTAATTATATTAATTTCCTAAGTTTAGACTTAGTTATCCATTAAAAATAATTAATTATTTTAATAAAACTGTCTCTAGGTGGAATTTCCCAAAACAATTTTTAGGTATTGTGGAATACATGTGTCCTAGCCTCCCTGCAAATTTTGAGGCTTAGAGCACATTTGATGCTACCAGAAATCAACACTCCCTCTTAGTGAGGAATGTGCTCTATTAATGCAACCTGCTGAAGCATTACCCTTCTTTGTAATATCTTCCTCTACGTTGCTGATGTCTGACTTCGCTGCCCACCAACTACTGCGCAAATGCTGCATCTGTACAACGGCTGATCCTGTCACTGTCGAGAATGCATCTGCACTTCAACCTTCTCCAACTGCTGCTGCTACTACATCAGCAATGGAAAAGCATCCAAAATTACTGAACAGGTGTTCAACATGATGCATTTGTTGTTGGAGTTCTAACTACTGCTAGTCTCTGCGCGGACCCTCTGAAGCCTTTGTGCTGCTGCTGAGTCTGCACTGCTGTCAATCCTGCTCTGCGCTGCTCAGTCTCTGGCGCTCCTAGCCATTGCGACTGTCATTTTGACACTCCTGTGCATCAATTGATGCTGGTCCATCCTTCTACTTCTCATCTGGGCTCCAGTAGCAAGGTATTGATCTGAGAGGTGGACAACTCAAGGATCCTGCCCATCTGCAGTTCTTTCGAACTACAGTACTAGATCACCCCACCTCTCCCCTAGAGGTATCTAGGTAACCATGGCAAACGCTTCCTCCTCAATCTTTGCGGATGCAGCCTTCGAATCATGCTTCTTGTCCTTGTCCTTCTTCTTGAGAGAACGTTGTGTAGCGTGGTGACCAAATTCACCACATCGGAAGCACTTGATCTTCGAAACATCTTTCTTCTTCTTCCGCCTCTCCTGTTGCTCCTTAGATGCAAGGGATGCATTCTCTTCCTCCTCCTTGGGCTTCGTCCCACAGTTGCTGCTGCTATCAAGTTTGCACTTGACTAAGTCTCTCCTCATCTCTTCCTGCTGAAGAGCGGCCCACATACATTCCCATTCTAGCAATCTCTCTCTGCCCAAAATGCTCTGGACAAATACTTCCCATTCTTTTGAAACAAAATTCAGGGCCAGCCTCACCATCTTGGTAGGCTGAGGTGTTGAACCCACAACTGCCAACGAGTCTCAGCTTTCCTGAAGCTTCGTTAAGAATGGATCAATGCGTTCCCCCTTTTGCATCTGCGTGGATCTCATCTTCTGCTACAAGTACATCTTCCATTGCTCGGAAGATCCTTTGTATAGCGTAGCCAATGCTACCCATATCTGCCGGGCAGTATCTTTGCCAGCAATGTAACACTACATGATCTCTCACTCCATCGAGGATCAATCACTTGGCCTTTGCCATCTCACCCTTGTACTTCTTGAGTAGATCTGGATCTGCGGGTACAACTACCACATTGTCGACATAGGTTTTGAGATCGTGCTCATCCAGAAGACATGAGATCTTGCCTTCCAGATCACATAGTTGGATGCACCATCCAACTGACCCTGATCTCTTAACCCACTAGCTACCATCTCTACCAACCAATGTTTTTAAAACCGGAACCGGTGACTGGACCAGTCCACCTAATGAACCGGTTTACCGACCGGAACCGGTCTAACCGGGACTGGTTTGGTCTAAACGAACCGGTTTTAAAAAAATACATTAAATAATTAATTTTTAATGAAATAAAACTATTTTTAAGATGTAAAACCATGATTCCAAGCCAATAGAGACAAAATATGCAAAGTGTGCTCATTTATATACCATGTAAAGGTGAATATATCAAAATGGCACCGAGTACAATACATATCATCGACAAAATAACAAAATACATAAGAAATGAGGCTCTAAATGGCCTATAAAGTCCAAGCTGTTGAAACTTGAAGCTTTGGAAATGTGTCTAAATGGATAAACAACAGAGATAGAACATCATGTTTTTGTCAAATAGGTCTAACTCAGGTGGTTGAGAGAAGAAACTGTTATCTTCCCCACCAGAGTTCAAATCCTGCAGATGACATGTTCACTATTTGTGAGGCAATCGACATTGAGGCTCTTCATAAGCTATGAGGAATACCTCTCGCTTATGGTCTGGAGGGTGGGGTGATCAATTGGATGTAAACAACAACAAAAAATTGTCATTTTTCTGGTAAGGATAAAGAAAGAAAAAATTATTGGTGGAGAGTTATGAACCCCATGTCCACATTATCTCAGTCCGAGTTCAATGTGGGGAGCTGTCAAATTCAGCCAAAGCATGCTCTGTTCTATGGCTCTATGCCCATCAAGGTATGAATCGGGATCATTTGTGTTAACAACTTAACACCCCATTTTAACCATTGACCACAGCCCAACAGACCAAACATACGATGTCATCTGCTACCTAAGCACATTTCATAATCCTTTCTTGCTATTTATGGCCTAGGTCAAGGTTAAATTTGAGCTTCTTAGTGCAATGGGGGCACAATCAGCTTCCTTGACACTGGGAGATAATCAGAGAGATGTGGCAGAAGCAGGCTTTAAAAGATATTCTGAAGCAGCCAACATATGTGAGGCACTTACCAAACGGGTTCCATGCAGGTTACAGGAAGGCTAGGCTCTCAATAACTTTGGCAACTATCCCTTTGAAGAATTTTTTTTTTGCAACTTCTGTGAAAGAATTCATTTAAAGGGGCATGAAAATTGTTGTACTTTTGACAGAAAATCTCAAATGTGCAGTAGTTAATAACTTCATACCAATACAGGCATTCGAATACAAAAAAGTAAAATGGTTATGCAAGAACAAATATTAAGGATCTTTATCAAACTAAACTACACATAAAAAAAATACTACTGCTTCATTCAAGAACACTTTGGATGGACTTTCAGATACCTGTGTGCCAAATTAACAAGCTTTTCATTCACAAGACCATGGTAGACTCCAATGACCTCTGCCCCTTCCATACGTAGCAAATCACTTTGAATTCCAGTTATAGGATCTTTCATAACAATATATCCCACCTTTACTTCCCCCCCAAAACCCCTAAACCACAGTCAAAATCCCTTTTTTTGCATGTTTCAGTGGGCATGCCTAAAACCGGCCGGTTTAGGACAGAACTGGACCGGTTCTGTCCTAAACCGGTTGGTTTTCACCGGTTAGGGCTAAAAAATGGAGAAATGCCCTATCAAACCGGGTTTTTTGGCCGGTTCGGACCGGCAGCCTTGCTAACCGGCCAGTTTGACCGGTAACCGGTTTTTAAAAACGGTTTTAAAAACACTGCTACCAACAAAATGTCAAATTGCCTCCTCTCTCCTCTGCGCAACACTAGGCTAGCCTATGCACTCCCTGCTGAAGTTAGTAGATCTGTTCCTCTATGCTGTTGCTCAGCAATAGAGAAATCGAATTCCTTGGTTAGGAATTCTCTGAGGAAGAAATTCCCTCAACAGTGTCTCCTTCTTTCTGACGCTTTTCTGCCCTAGCCATTGCTGCAGATAATTGCGTCTCACCAGAAAACTGCTCTGCTCTGCTCCCTCTGACACTGGCAAACTTCAATCTGGAAATATTTCTCTTTGTCGACTCACTCAGAGAGAGATTTTCCCATGAAGATTTTGCCCTCCTGGTGTCATGTCCCTTCCTAAATTATTTTGGAACAAGATTAATTTTTGTATAATGGGGCCAATTTTGGAGCTAGTGGACCTTATTCAATTTTATTAGGAGATTAGACTTAGAAAAAGTTATTTGTGTTGTGGTTAAGTTACACATGGGGGCCTGATTTCTTAACCCACTAGCTACCATCTCTTCCAACGAAATGTCAAACTGCCTCCTCTCTCCTCTGCGCAACACTAGGCTAGCGTATGCACTCCCTGCTGGAGTTAGTAGATCTGCTCCTCTTTGCTGCTACTCAACAATAGAGAAATCGAATTCCTCGGCTAGGAATTCTCTGAGGAAGAAATTCCCTCAACAGTGTCTCCTTCCTTCTCACAATTTTCTGCCCTAGCCACTGCTACAGAAAACTGCATCTCACCAGAAAACTGCTTTGTGTTGCTCCATCTGACACTTGCAAACTTCGATCTGGAGATATTTCTCTTTGTCGACTCACTCAGAGAGAGATTTTCCCACGAAGATTTTTCCCTCCTGGTGTCATGTCCCTTCCTAAATTATTTTGGAACAAGATTAATATTTGTATAATGGGGCCAATTTTGGAGCTAGGGGACCCTATTCGATTTCATTAGGAGACTAGACTTAGGAAAAGTTATTTGTGTTCCCTAGTTCGATTTGCATGGAGATGGTTAAGTTTTGCATGAAGGTGGTTAAGTGAGGGCCCACGATGGAGGAAGAATGGGAGGGAAAAGTGCTCCACAAAATCTATATAAGGAAGGAAACTCTCCTCATCTCATTCATCTTTTTGGTATATCGATTTTTCTTTGGTTGCTCGAGCTACTTAGTCGAGCCACTCGCTGTTTAGCACGAGTTCTTCAAGCAAAGAGCTCACCCTTTCTTCGGGGGACTTCAAGTGCCACCCTAGGAAGGTTTTCTTCATTTCTTCAATAGGAGGACCTCATTGTGATTTTCAGTAGTGGCATTCACTTCCAGGTGGTGCGTATTATTGAAGGACGTAGTGAAGAGGAGGCCGAGTTTGCTTGTGGTGTCTCATAGTGGAGTTTGGGTGAGAGATTTTTCGGAGAGGAGGCAAAGGAGGATTGTTGACATTTGGGAGAGTTTGGGAGTTGGTGGAGCGTATTGCTTTGCAGGGTGATTTTTGGACTTCCTGGGCGAGCGTAGAGGCAACACTTGGTGCTCACGTGGTGGATAGAGTATCAGTCTTTGAGGCTGAGCTTTTCCATGGAGGTTTGAGGAAATACTTAGGGTGGTGTTTGCTTCATTTTCAGAGCTTGGAGGAGGATTTTGTGGGTGTTATTGCAGGCCGTATTCCTGGAGCAGTTTGGAGGGCGTAGGCCATAGAGGAGGCCGAATTTGGGAGGTTGGATTCAGGCCAAACCCTTTCTAGGTTTTTGTGGGTTTTGGCCAAGGAGCTTGGGGCTGAAGTTTCATCATTTTCTGAGCACCGGAGACGGGGTTTCTTGCAATTCCTTTCCAACCAGCAGTGTAGTTATTAGAAGACAGCACAGAGCATTAGAGGAGCAGTCATTTTCCAGCATTGAGATTATTGTTTATCACTTTGGTTCTGTCAAGCTTGCCCTGTTGAAGAAAGTGTAACTAGGTTCGGTCTTCATAATGACATGATCTTTGATTTGTTGTAATGAAAGAGAATAAATTATTTTTGTAATCTCGCTGCATGGGTTTCATGAGCAAGAAGTGTCACTAGGTAAAGACTTCTTCTTGATGTCTTTAGAATTTATTTCTATGTCAAAGAATCATGTCATGAGTCCATGTAAATGTGTACAAGTCTTCAACTAGTGTAGCAGCCCTCCAAGACCAAGATCAATGCCTCAAATCAAGCCCTCCGAAGTCTGCAAGCGAAGCAATAAGGAGATGATCACGTCGGCTACAAAGAAATGAATTAAAATGTATAAATACATGTCATGTCGGCTTGAAATAATGGACACGTCGGTTCATGAGTTAAGGTCAGCTTACATATATGGATAACCACTATAAATACCCATGAAGGGTAGACGAAAATGAGACAAAAAATTTCGGATGTCTCTGATGAGCCGCAGTGAATGGAGGAAAAGGAGCCACAGTAAGCCCGTAGTCAATGGAAAAGGGAGCTGCAGTTAGCCGCAATCAAGGTTAAGGAGCCGCAGTCAAAGTCAAGGAGCCGCAGTAAGAAGCTACAACAAATCCACATTTCTCTGTGGGATAGATCTAAGGTTCTGCTACCTCCTCGGATGGGTACAAGGAGCAGCAGAACTTAGATTATCCTCCTCTCAGCATACCTGTGACTTGAAAGAAAAGCCCTTTGATGGGTATGACTGGAAATAAACACAGCATCATCATGTGATCTGGGCTAGATATAAATCTGTGACTACAACTTCAACATCTCTGTCTTAGGATACGGATCTGTGTAGACATATCACCTTGGCATAGCTGATGATCTCGGCACACCAATGAATTTACTCTCGGATGGATATGGGTATAAGATCCACAGGAGGTCTAGTATACTTGTAACTTAAGATGTGTATACAGTCTCGGACACCTTGTAATCTCAGTGGTAAACGGATGATGTTGACCTCGGTGGAAACATTACAGTCAATGTTTTGTTGAAGATTAGAGAGAAAGCCCTCATTGCATGGAGTCACAATCACTGATCATAGTGCAGAAGAGAACCTTAGTCTCAGTAGCAATCTTGATTAAGAGAAGGACCTTGAACTATGATCTCAGTGCAGCGAAGTGTATCCATATAGCTCTCAGTCATGCCTGTGATGATTTCATTAGGATCTCAGTAAAGGTGCAACATTGTTGTCGCAGCAGTGATGAAGATCCTGGTGTTGCAGCAATGATGAAGGTCATGGTATTGCAGTAGTAATAAAGAACATGATGGTGATGACCTCTGTGGTACAGCAAAGGTAATGATCTCAACATTGACATGAAAGAGGATTGGTGGCTTGGTCTTGGAGAGGCAGATTGTGTCAAGGGTCATGGTCTTGGTATTCATTAATGGAACCTCTATAAGAAAAATTTAAGCATGGGTTTTCCTCTCCAAGAGGGAGAGGGTTTGGCCCTGGCAGATAGCCAACCATTTGTGTTCTTGTCTCTTTTTGTTTGATAGCAGTTTGATGAAGTTAACTTGCATATGCTAATAATGATGTAAACAATCAAGCTAAGATAAAATTGCATCAACACTTCACAAATTGTTATCATGATAAAAGAAGAATCACCTTAATATGACAGCCCTAGATTCTTCAACATGGTATCAAAGTGAATGGTTTTAGCAGTCAAAATAAGGGCAGAGGAGACATTCAGGAATCAAGACATCAAAGCAGCTGAAGATCTACATGGCAGAATCAAACCCTAGATCAGAGATCAATATGCAGCAGCAAGGGTTTCAGATATCAACAGTCTTCAGATTTCAACAACAGTTTTGACAAGATCATCCACAACTCAGTTTGGATCCTTCTTTAGATATCAGATCTAAGAATGTATATGAATAGTACTCAAATCAGAAGCTATTCTATGGATCGTGGCAAGCAACTTCAATTCAATATGTATCAACAATTTGTTGAAGGGCAATCTAAGGATCTCAGCCAATATATCTGCTTCAACTACTGTCAACATGATCAAGGTGAAGTTCTTGTCTTCATGTGTCAAGTAAGTATCTTTTATTCGATAATCAAGTTTTGGTTTATTGACTTCATCAATGCAAGATGATCAAGGTTAGACAAAGTTCTTGCAGTGGGATTGACAGAATCCTCATGAAGGAGTGAAGTCAGTACCTCAAGGTCTCCTTTGAAGTCATGAGAACTCTTAAGGTTCTATGAAGAAAGAAAGGAGAGACAAAAGAATATACTCTCTGAAATAAAGTGCAGAAGGCGCCAAAGACTGAAGAAATATCTTCATGAAATATCAATGGAGAGATGTGGGAAAATAATCATCATTGATACTGATATTGATAATCAAGGTAACAGATGTCCATAAACAAAAATGTTACCTCGATCAACAGTCTGTGGTCTCTATGTCAGATAGAGAAAGGCAAAATGATAGAATACAAATAAGTGCAGATAAGCAGAAAAAAAGATTAGTACTATGGAAAGATTACCTAACAGATGGAGAAAGCTGAGGAAAGGATCAAGAGAAAAAGGGAGTAATGGATCTCCACTATGGATGAGATGGTATCCCTCTCAAAAGGATCCTATCAGAAGTCCCTGCAAATATGAATATAGTAAGATGTATCGTGGCAACAAGAGCTCGTATGGAATCATGAAGAACATAGCTCTTGGGAATCTTGTTATACATTGAAGAAAATGAAGAAATCATTCAAAGGAAACATTTGCCAAATGGCGATGTACTATATCCTGAAGGATCTCTGATAGAGATCTCAGCAGAGGATCTCCTAGTCCAGGAAGGCAACCAATGTCTTGTCAGAAATTCCAACTCTTGGAACTCATGAGTTGGTGGCTCAATGACATGAAGAATGGAGCAGACCAAGGGATTGAAGATCTTGTCAATCAAGGAAGTTGCAGGAAAAATACCGGAAGGAAAATAAGGTACGTATAATTGTATTTGATATTGTGATGTCATGTTCTGTGGTTGCAGATAAAATGGATCAAGCATGATCAAGAAGAAAAAGATCTCCTCCTCTGAAAGGATGCAGAAAGACATAAGTCAGACTAGATGAAATCAACATAATATGCCCTCATAATGTAGTATGAGGTAGTTGATGACTATTGAAGAACTATGAAAGCTCTTGAGAATGAAAGATATGAGGAGGGAAGAGATCATGAGATATGCAACCATGACGGAAGGCAATCAACATCCAGAGGATCAAGAAGACTTGACCAAGAAACCTCCCGGAATGATGAATAGACTTTGATGAAAGTCTGGAAAGATGAGGACCCTTGACGACAAATATCATTGGGAGATGTGTCAACATTTATGTAGGATGATTGATACCTACAAGAAGATGTCATTGAAAGAAGGCCATCACCAAAAGGTAATATGTAATTTGTTTTTGGCATCTGATCTCTTGGAAAAGTTTGGGTATGTGTGTAGGATCAAGGAAAAGAGAGTTGTGAAGGATGTCACAACTATGTACCTTGTGATCTAGAGCAATCACTGTTGAAGGAAAGTGAAGACAGAGAAGCTTGTGAAGGAAGCCCCAGATGTAAAGCCAAGAAGGATACTTTCCGGGAAAGAAGGAATGACATGACGGAAGAAAGTGATGGATGGCTAACCCTACATGTGAAGAAATTGATGACAATGGAGTCTTGAATCGTCAGTCAACTATAAGACCCTATAAAGCACTGATGATAGAGCCCCTGGGTAAGAGGGAGCTCTGGGAAGTTCCTATGAGCAAAGGAACTTGAGCAAGTCTTTGAGTAAAGAGAAACTTGGAACTCATCCCTGGTTAAGAGGGAGAGTTAGACACGACATTCTTGTCTTCAGTTCGGGAGAAAGAATGGAGGATTGTGCAATCATCTGGCATCCGACACTCTTTGAGGATGTGGTAGGGCATCCAAGACAAGAGTGGGCAAGAGGACCGATATTCTTGAGCGCTGGGAACCCAAGATGAGAATAGTCCTGGAAGGGCATACTCGGAGAACACCCAGGTGGGTATGACCCTAAGAGAGACAATGATGATGCGTGTCTATCAATCATTGGTCTCGCTAACATTATGTGCTCTGATCTAAGTGAGAGATAGAGCTGTTAGTCAAGGCCTTGCTAAATAGAAACAATGTTGGTTGAAATGATGCTATAATAGATGGATTGCAAATTCGATTCTTCTTATGAGAAATTCTTCAAATTGAGAATCACCACGTACCATTATGAATACCTCCCTAGTTAAGAGGGAGTGTTGAAGAAAGTGTAACTAGGTTCGGTCTTCATAATGACATGATCTTTGTATTTGTTGTAATAAAAGAGAATAAATTATTTTTGTAATCTTGTTGCATGGGTTTCATGAGCAAGAAGTGTCACTAGGTAAAAGGCTTCTTCTTGATGTCTTTAGATTCTAGAATTTATTTCTATGTCAAAGAATCATGTCATGAGTCCATGTAAATGTGTACAAGTCTTCAACTAGTGTAGCAACCCTTCAAGACCAAGGTCAATGCCTCAGATCAAGCCCTCCGAAGTCTACAAGCGAAGCAATAAGGAGATGATCACGTCGGCTACAAAGAAATGAATTAAAATGTATAAATGCATGTCATGTCGGCTTGAAATAATGGACACGTCGGTTCATGAGTTAAAGTCGGCTTACATATATGGATAACCACTATAAATAACCATGAAGGGTAGACGAAAATGAGATAGAAAATTTCGGATGTCTCTGAGGAGCCGCAGTGAAGGGTAAGCCGTAGTCAATGGAGGAAGAGGAGCCGCAGTAAGCTGCAGTCAATGGAGAAGGGAGCCACAGTTAGCCGCAGTCAAGGTTAAGGAGCTGCAGTCAAAGTCAAGGAGCCACTGTAAGAAGCTACAACAAATCCGCATTTCTCTGTGCGATAGATCTAAGGTTCTGCTACCTCCTCGAATGGGTACAAGGAGCAACAGAACTTAGATTATCCTCCTCTTGGCATACCTGTGACTTGAAAGAAAAGCCCTCGGATGGGTATGACTATGGAAAGAAACGCAACATCATCATGTGATCTGGGCTAGATATAAATCTGTGACTACAACCTTAGCATCTCTGTTTTAGGATACGGATCTGTGTAGACATATCACCTTAGCATAGCTGATGATCTCGACACACCTATGAATTTACTCTCGGATGGATATGGGTCTAAGATCCACAGGAGGTCTACTATAGTTGTAACTTCAGATGTGTATGCAGTCTCGGACACCTTGTAATCTCAGTGGTAAACGAATGATGTTGACCTCGGTGAAAACATTACAGTCAATGTTTCGTTGAAGATTAGAGAGAAAGCCCTTATTGCATGGAGTCACAATCACTGATGATAATGCAGAATGAAACCTTAATCTCAGTAGCAATCTTGATTAAGAGAAGGACCTTGAACTATGATCTTAGTGCAGCAAAGTGCATCCATATAGCTCTCAGTCATGCCTGTGATGATTTCATTAGGATCTCGGTAAAGGTGCAGCATTGTTGTTGCAGCAGTGATGAAGATCCTGGTGTTGCAGCAGTGATGAAGGTCATGGTATTGCAGTAGTAATTAAGAACACGATGGTGATGACTGCTGTGGTACAACAAAGGTAATGATCTCAGCATTGACACGAAAGAGGATTGATGGCTTAGTCTTGGAGAGATAGATTGTGTCAAGGGTCATGGTCTTGGTATTCGTAAATGGAATCTCTATAAGAAGAATTTATGAATGGGTTTTCCTCTCCAAGAGGGAGAGGTTTTGGCCCTAGCAGATAGCCAACCATTTGTGTTCTTGTCTCTTTTTGTTTGATAGCAGTTTGATGAAGTTAACTTGCATATGCTAATAATGAAGTAAACAATCAAGCTAAGATAAAATTGCATTAACACTTCACAAATTGTTATCATGATAAAAGAAGAATCACCTTAATATGACAACCCTAGATTCTTCAACATGCCCTTGAGGCAAGCCTAGGTGCATTTTCCATACTATTGTACTTGCTCCATTTCATTAATAAAATGACTTAGCTGGTTCTCATTTCTGAAGTGTATTGAGTATTTGCTGATTGTTTTTATTTTTTTGTGTATGAATTATATTTTCTTTTGCATATGATTGTTTATTTAAGTTAGGAACATTATAGTGGTATTAGAGCTTAGATTCTGGCTCAACCGTGGGAAATTTTTTCTATGAGTGAGGAGGACCGACAGAATACTACTTACAGGAGGCAGAGGTACCGGAGCAGGGAAAGGGAGTTGGAGATTACTCCAAACACAAAGGATCGTGGGAAGACTGTGGCAACAGAAGATATGGGTGAGCGGCTGAGCCCAAGAGTAGGGAGGAGATAGCCTTCGATAATCTCTTGAAGGCTTTGAGTGATTTGGCAAAAGGGCATAAGGAAATGTTGGACGAGATCCAAATGTAGAACTGGGAGCGGAGCACTCACCGGGAGTTGGTAGTGGGAGAGACTTCAGCGGCCTCTCAGCAATTCGATCACCTTTCACCTATTGTGCAGCGGCAATCCTCGAGCCAACTCGAGCCTTACCCTCTTTTATACCTTTGGCGTAGGGTGAGACTAGTGGGGGAGAGGATCCATCGTTGATGGGGGGGCATTTTCGGGAGTGGCAGTCCATGGGGGCAGACTTCAGAGAGGCTCTGACTTTCAGAGATTTTTGCAAGCTCAAACAAAATGAGAAGGGGAAGGGCTATGGCATGCAGAACTATGAGCTGCACTGTTCTATTGGGAAAATGTATTTTCCTACATATGATGGCACTACCAAGTGCACAACACGTGCTTGGGTAGAGAAGTTGGACACATACTTCCAGCTAAACCGGATGATAGAGGTAGAGGCCATCAAGATGGCCACATTGCACCTAGAGGGGGAGGCACATGATTGGTGGTTTCATGGTTTGTCCACTCTGGGGCATGCCAGCATGACTTCCTATGAGGACTTCACGTGGAGAGTAGTGGAGCGCTTTGATTGGAAGGATCCAGAGGCTCACTTCAGGGAGTTGACCCAACTCAGATAGACAAGACATCCAGAGCATTATATCTTAGAGTTTTTGAGGGTCTCAGTCATGGTACCTGATTTGTCAGATGCGAGGAGAGTATACACATTTGTAGAGGGATTGACAGAGCCATTGCGGGGACTGGTGAAGTCACACAAACCATCTACTCTTCTGGAGGCAGTTTCTTGCACTCGAGATTTGCAGGGAGCTATTCCCAAGACCTGAGCTCCATTTCCTTCACGCACTCCCTACCCTCAGAAGGGAAGTGACACTAGAGCACCCACAGTGCAGAGATCAACCCAAGGGCAGGGTCAGTTGGATGACGAGACCAGGAGAGACCTTAGGAGGAGGAATTTATGTTTTACATGCCAAGAGTCTTGGGCACTTGGTCATCGGTGCATAGCGAGCAAGGGCCATTACATTGAGGTCTTCTCAGATAGTGATCAAGAGGATGATGGGGAGTTGGAGTTTGGTGGAGGAGACAACGAGGATCCAGTAGGGAAGGGACCACCACCACCACCACCACAGGGAGGTGCATTTTTCACACCAGCTGGGGGAGTGTTAGCTTCTTTGTGCAGAATTCCCAAATTCTTGACCATGAGGATCAAAGGTACAGTGCAGGGGCAGCGTGTCGTAGTTTTAATAGACAGTAGGGCCACCCACAATTTTATTGATGCTCAGATGGTCCAGAGGAGGAGCATCACCATTGCAGAGTTTGAGGGGTGTTCAGTCCTAATACCAGGAGACAATACTATGCAGTGTACTCAATATGTTCCTGCTCTGGCATTGACTATGGGGAACTATACGATGACAGACCATTTTTTTGTGGTAGATGTTCTAGACACTAATGTGGTGCTGGGTGTCCAATGGTTGTATTCCCTTGGCCAGGTTACCATTGATTGGAAGCGGCTTGTGATGGAGTTTGCTGGACAGGATGGCAAGACGGTGGTTCTTCGGGGCATGTATTCGTACCCTCGGACGGTATCGGCTCATAGGATGGAGACCGATTTGAGGCATGGAGACATAGCATGGGCAATAGAGATGAGGATTTCAGAGGCTAGGGGAAAGATTGTGCCACCACATCCAGACATATAGGCAGTGTTGGATAGATATTCAGTAGTCTTTGGAGATATACCGCCAGGGCAACCACCTGATAGGGTATTCAAGCATACTATAGAGTTGGATCCTGGTGTGCAGGTAGTCATCACTACACCCTATAGGCATCCCAAGGCCTATAAGGATGAGATTGAGAGGGCCATCAGGGAGTTATTAGCATTAGGACACATCTGACCGAGTTCCAGTCTGTTTGCTTCTTCAGTTGTGCTGGTGAAGAGGAAGGATGGGACTCTCCACATGTGTATTGGCTACAGGGCTCTTCATAAGAAGATGCTGAAGAACAGGTACCCCATTCCGCGCATTGATGAGTTGATGGATGAGCTTAGAGGAGCCAAGTGCTTCTCTAAGTTAGATTTGCGGTCTGGGTATCATCAGATTCGGATGAGAGAGCAACATTCTGAAGAAAACTTTCAGGTGTCATTATGGGCATTTCGAGTTCATGGTTATGCCTTTTGGGTTGACCAATGCACCGGTTTCTTTTCAATTGTGCATGAACCATGTGTTCTGAGGCCAGTTGAGGAGGTTTGTACTAGTATTCTTTGATGACATCTTGGTATACAACGGGACATGAGAGGAGCACCTGCAACACTTAGAGACAATCTTGCGTATATTGGAGCAGCAACAGTTCTACGCTAAGATGTCCAAGTGCGAGTTTAGGCTGATGGAGACGCTGTACTTGGGACACATCATAGGTGCAGATGGGGTCAAGGTGCACGAGGAGAAAATTCGGACCATTCGGGATTGGTCAGAACCTTGAGATGTGACAGCGTTGAGAGGATTTTTGGGCATCTGTACCTATTATTGGAAGTTCGTGAAGGGCTTCTCACAGTTGGCAGCACCCCTCACTGATTTGACTAAGAAGGTGGCTTTTGCATGGACATAGGGAGCTCAGGCAACATTTGATGAGTTGTTGCTTGGTATTGGCACTCCCATATTTTACTCAACCTTTCACATTGGAGTGCGATGCATTAGGTGTAGGGATCGGGGCAGTCTGGTCTCGAGGAGGTCACCCTGTTGCTTTCAAGAGCCGGAAGCTTCTACCTCTTGAGATGTCATATTCCATTACGATAATGAGATGTTGGCCATAATGCATGCATTGGCCAAATTTAGACAATACTTGGTGGGGAATTGATTTTGGGTGAAGACAGATCACAACAGTCTTTGCCATTTCACAGGGCAGCAGGGCCTCAATGATAGACAACAGAGATGGGTTAGCAAAGTGCAGGCCTAAGATTTTGATATTAAGTATGTGTGGGGGAAGCACAACGTAGTGGCGGATTCACTGTTTAGGAGACCAGTCGGGCTTTCACTCATGAGCATTTGTCATGACTAGAAGGCTCGGTTATTGGTAGAGTACTCCAAGGATCGTCAGGCGTTCGAGATCTTGGAGGGCAACTATGAAAATGAGTGCTACAGGGTGATGGATGAGGTTATTTATTATAAGGGGCGCATATTTTTGGTTTCGGGATCACAGTTGAGAGAGTGTGTCCTTCGAGCAGCTCATGATTCTCCTTTGTCTGGGCACTAGGGGTTTAGGAAGACTTATATGGCAGTGAGAGAGCGCTTCACTTGGAAGGGCCTTAAGGGAGATGTGTTGAGGCATGTGCAGGAGTGTGAAGCTTGCCAGAGGAACAAAGGAGCGTTGACCCATCCGGCAGGATTGTTGCAACCTCTTCCCGTCCTTGAGGGGAAATGGGAGAGCATCTTTATGGATTTCATCACTGGACTTCCCTCGGTGTAAGGGAAGGATTGTATTTTTGTGCTAGTCAACCGACTAACCAAGTTTGCACA
Source organism: Pinus tabuliformis (assembly GCA_031772625.1). Lineage (NCBI taxonomy): Eukaryota > Viridiplantae > Streptophyta > Pinopsida > Pinales > Pinaceae > Pinus > Pinus tabuliformis. Next base: position 646,925,497 of record CM062817.1, read on the forward strand.
CTTCTTTGCCATGCCGACACGATATTCAACCTCACAGGTGGTAGAGTTGTTTTTTTTGGGAGGTCTTTCATCTACACGGATTCCCTAAGACTATAGTTAGTGATAGGGATAACCGATTCATGCGAGGATTTTGGTAGGACCTCTTCAAACTAGTTGACACTGAGCTCACCCTCAAGCACCAGCTATCATCTGCAGACCGATGGCCAGACAGAGAGGGTGAACCAGTGGTTAGAGGGCTATCTCAGGAATTATGTGACAGGGAAACAAAGGGCTTGGATTCGATGGTTGCATCTGGGAGAGTATTGTTACAACACCACCCATCACATGTCCATTGGTATGACTCCTTTCTGTGCTTTATATGGTTATGATGCTTTGTCTTTTGCTGATATTGTTTTTGGAGACAACAGGGCCCCAAAGGCCAAGGATTGGATCCTAGAGAGCCAAGATATCCTCAAGGCTCTTAAGGATAACTTACAGACAACCCAGAACCAACAGAAGATGTATGTTGACCGACATCGAGTAGAGAGGCATTTTGAGGAGGGGGACTTGGTCTACCTTCGATTGCAGTCGTACTGACAGTCCACACTGAAGTAGAAGGGGGCCGAAAAGCTACAACCAAGATTCTTTGGGCCATACAGAGTGATCAGGAGGGTTGGAGAGGTGGCTTACGAGTTGGAGCTACCACTAGGGAGCAGGATTCATAACATCTTTCATGTGTCATGCCTCAAGAGGGTGTTGGGGCAGCATGTTACAACAATTGTGGAGTTGCCTCCACTTGATGATGAGGGGCATTTGATTCTAGAGCCAGAGGCCATCTTAGAGACCAGGGAGAGGAAGCTCAGAAGCAGGATCATCAGAGAGTATTTGGTGCGTTGGAAGAGTTTACCAGATGAGGATGCCACTTGGGAAGGAGAGCACATTCTTGAGAATCCGACGTTGAAGTTGCTTGGGGACAAGCAACATTTGAGAGGGGAGGACAGTCATGTCTCTTACTAAATTATTTTGGAACAAGATTAATTTTTGTATTATGGGGCCAATTTTGGAGCTAGTGGATCCCATTCGATTTTATTAGGATATTAGACTTAGGAAAAGTTATTTGTGTTGTGGTTAAGTTACACATGGGGGCCACCCTCACTAGGGAAATACGTAATCCCTAGTTCAATTTGCATGGAGGTGGTTAAGTTTTGCATGAAGGTGGTTAAGTGAGGGCCCATGATGAAGGAAGAATTGGAGGGAAAAGTGCTCCACAAAAGCTATATAAGGAAGGCAACTCTCCTCGCCTCATTCATCTTTTTGGTATATCGATTTCTCTTTGGTTGCTCGAGCTGCTTAGTCGAGTCACTCGTTGTTTAGCATGAGTTCTTCAAGCGAAGAGCTCACCCTTTCTTTGGGGAACTTCGAGTGCCACCCTAGGAAGGTTTTCTTCATTTCTTCAGGAGTAGGATTTCATTGTGATTTCTAGCAGTGACATTCACTTCCAGGTGGTGCGTATTATTGGAGGACGCAATGAAGAGGAGGTCGAGTTTGCTTGTGGTGTCTCGTAGTGGAGTTTGGGTGAGAGATTTTCTGGAGAGGAGGCAAAGGAGGATTGTTGACATTTGGGAGAGTTTGGGAGTTGGTGGAGCGTATTGCTTTGCAGGGTGACTTTCACACTTCCTGGGCCAGCGCAGAGGCAACACTTGGTGCTCACATGGTGGATAGAGTATCAGTCTTTGAGGCTGAGCTTTACCGTGGAGGTTTGAGGAAATACTTAGAGTGGTGTTTGCTTCATTTTCAGAGTTTGGAGGAGGAGTTTGTGGGTGTTATTGCAGGCAGTATTCCTGGAGCAGTTTGGAGGGCGTAGGCCATAGAGGAGGCTGAATTTGGAAGTTTGGATCTAGGCCAAACCCTTTTTGGGTTTTTGTGGGTTTTGGCCAAGGAGCTTGGGGCTGAAGTTTCATAATTTTCTAAGTAACGGAGACGGGGTTTCTTGCAGTTCCTTTCCAGCCAGCAGTGTACTTACTAGGAGACAACATAGAGCATTAGAGGAGCAACCATTTTCCAGCATTGAGATTATTGATTATCACCTAGGTTTTGTCAAGCTTGCCCTTGAGGCAAGCCTAGGTGCATTTTCCATACTATTGTACTTGCTCCATTTCGTTAATAAAATGGCTCAATGGGTCCTCATTTCTGAAGTGTATTGAGCATTTGCTGATCGTTTTTATTTTTCTATGTACGAATTGTATTTTCTTTTGCATATCATTGTTTGTTTAAGTTTGGAACATTACACCTGGCTTGGACTGCGCAATCCCTCTGGGGATTCGATTTTCTGCCTACGCAACACTTCGACTTCCCTCCTCTTCAGTGCTGGGCTCTTTCGGCTCTACTCTCTTGCTTCACCTGTGCTCTGATACCATGTGAAAATTTGGAGATCCAAATTTCTAATGCAGCATCTGATTAAGTATCTTCTATTTGTTGAATTACTGAAAAAATTATTTACTGTATCCTACAACAAATACGGAAACTAATACACTACAACCTTCACCAATTAAATTAAATGCGGAACCAAGAAACTGAGCAAGAAAGAAATACACAACACATGACATTTTTGTTTTTGGACAAATGTCCCCGGAAATATCCAATGCGGGAAAACCGGTGCAATCGCTGAGCGTTTGTATTATTAAGAAGTAGTTTTTTGAATACAATTCGTTGGATGCCCAACTGGCTATTTGATACAGAGAGAAACTGGGCAAAGAAATAGTGAGATAATCTCAACCTATCACTAGAAGAATTGGCACTGATCTGCGCTGGAGATGAGCCTCTGCACTGCCTCTGCGTAGTTCTGTGTCACTCCCACGCAGTCACTGCGTCACTGCAGCTGGGACTGCGTTGCACCTCCTTCTGATCCTCTGCTGGATGGAAACTTCAGCTCTCTAGCCTCCTAGTCTCACATCCCGTCTTCGGCACTAAATCTTGACAGTTCCTCAGCAGAATTTCAATCTCCCTCTGAAGCTCTGCACTGCCACAACGTAGCTCTACGGGGCCCTGCATCAGCCTCTCTGGATGTCTTTATGTTGTTTTTTCCTTGTACTCTCCGGACCAAGAAAACTTCCCTCCGGAAACTATCCCTGCCCCTCAGTACAAGAAATCTCCTCGATTGATTCTCTAGCAACTGCTACGCTGCCCTCTCTGAGAAATTCGATCTCTTGATCTCTCTCTGATGTGTCTTCCAAATGCCCATCAACCCCCCTCTTATAATCTCCTCGTTGAGAACCAACGACCCAGATTAGATTCTAATCAATGGCTTAGGTCATTTTGGCTTGATCCTCATTTTCTTCCAAAAGTTTCAGCCCTAGTTTGATTAATACCCTTTAATTATTTTAATTTTGTAAGTTTATACTTAGGCACCCATTAAAAATAATTAATTATTTTAATAAAACTGTCTCCGGGTGGAATTTCCCAAAACGATTTTTAGGTATTTTGGAATACATGTGTGCTAGCCTCCCTGCAAATTTTGAGGCTTAGAGCACATCCGATGCTACTAGAAATCAACAATGGACACACTACCTTAGTCCAAGTCTCCCAAGTAGTGCCCCTCTTATAACCTTAAGGCCTCAAAGGAGGTCCCACTAGACCAGGGTAAAAAACTAACCTCCCTGGTAAAGTGAGAGAACAAGATTACAAAAAAAATCTGCCAATCATCCTGATCACCCCATAATCCATTTTAGAATGCCCAAAACATGAAGTAAAAGTACATGATTGCAAGATGGTTAAAGTGCCTGCTGAATGATTACCCACCTTCCCTCAAGAGGAACGCTGGATGGTGAGAGGTGTGAGATTCTGACCATTGCAAATGGTGGAGGATCATTGCATAATATTAAATACTGAGCAATGTAGGGCTGCTGGTTGTCTAATGAAGGAGAAATTTTTTCTCCTATGGAGTTACCCACATTTTGGTGGGTAACAGGCACTTCTAGGTTTCTACCATTTTTTAATTTTTATGCGACATGCATTAATGCGATCGAGTTTTTCTCGACATGATTGATTAAGGATTTGAGAAGTTTGAGAAGGATACCTGATTTTCTTCTTCATGGTTATTTGGAAAAATTATGGCTCCATGCCTTGCAGATGGATCATATACAAGATATAGGATTGGGATGTTGATTGACACATGTGTCATTGTTTTAGAGTAATTTTGTGGACATTTTGATCACTTGTATGGCCATTTGACCTAGCAGAGAACAAATAGTTCCATGTGCAATATTGCTTGGCAACTAATTCACTTCTAATGATTCATTCTCATCGGATATTGGAGTTCACATCAATGAACAATTGCAAGTGTTTTGGCTCACATGTTTACACAGTGGAATTTTTCACATTCTATGAGTTTTCAACAGCTAGGTGTGGTGTTTTTTTAAGGCATATCTTCATTGAGGCTCAACTCAAGAGTTTCAACATGACGATTTGGAGGTGATACCAATGTATGTTTCCTTGTTGGTATTATTGTTTGGACTTATGATTGAAGGGGGGGGGGGGGTTGATAGCTTGTAAGTCCCTATACAATCATGAAGTCATACACAACCTTTATGTATTTCATATTATATGATATAGTTTTTATCATAAGTGTGTATTAGATCCGATTTTGCATCCTCCTAGCCTTATCTCTTGGTGAGGTGTTGGACTTTATGAGGTGGTTTTATTCATGTTCTATAAATTTGTATCATTGGAATGAATATTAAAATAAAGGAGAATATGGGTTAAAGTCTTTTCCAGCAAGTTTTTGTGTCTTGTCTTATGTTCTATCTCTTAACAATAGTGCAGTTTCCATTGCTTCTCAACTTTTTTGATGGCAGTGATGATGAAGCCCCGTTTACAAAGAACTATCAAATTGGGACACACTTGCTTCCATCATTCTTGATAATGGAAACTAATAGAATTCAATGGGCAATAGTTGATAGAAGCCTTGGACTTGTCAATCTTTGCTCATCTAAGATATATTAGCTTGGATGGGTTAATGACCTTGGACAAACTATGATTATTACCAAAATGTGTTCCATTACCTTTTCTATTGGAGCCTTGTAATGTAATTCTATTGATTCATTTTAAAATAATTTAGGGCAAGCCATATCCATTTTCTAGAAGGGATTATATGATGGGTACTACACCACCTACACATTCATAAGGATAGTGAGGTGTACAACTCGTGTTCACTTCTCGCTCTTTGTCTTAGTACGTGCTTTCTTGTACATAAGCTATTAAGTAGATTAATCTCAATAAGGTCATGCCACTCTGTGTTTTCTATATCAATGTTCGCTAAATCAAAGAGTACAACAAAGGGAAACAATGTCCCTTTGATATTCAACTTATTATTTACTCATATGCAAATGTCTTTGAAGAATGACAGGGTTTACTTGCCTTGAGGGCCATCTCACACTATTGATTTGGTCCTCGGTTCTTCCCCGCATTGATACAAAAGCGATGATACATATCGGATGTGAAGGCCACTCCTAAGAAAGCAAATAGCAAAGCTAATCTATAAGATCTAAGTGATATTGGCACAAAACCAAAGTGAAATACAATGCTTTGGAAGAAGATACAAGGAAAAGAGCCTCAATGCTCCAAGTGCTTGTTGCCAGAAGGAGGGGGGGTTGTCCTTTGAAGTATCCATTGTTGAATGTTTAACTCTCCTATTGTTCGATGTTGAAGAAAAGATTCTCTAGATAGATGATTGTCTAGAAGAGCTGGACCTAGCCCAAGCAATGTTTATCTTTCTAGAAGAGGAGGTCCATTGTAAGGAATTGAAGGAGTAAGGCTGCTCGCTGGTTTGGTGGAAATGATCTCGCAATCTATGTCAATAAATATGTAGGGTCTCATTGCTGGGGGCTGGGGGTCTGATGGATTTGGGAGTTGATATTATCTTTCTCTCTATCTTGGTGTCCTTGCCCACTGGGAGCATTTGGGGAGGTGGTTGAAGGATGTAGGATCTAAGCCTAAGGGCTTCTCCCATATATAATTCCAGATGTCTTTGATTTGGATACTAGAAAAATGTAGAGAGGGAATTATGAGACTCTCTAAATGGGCAATGGCATTGACCTTGTATCTCATAATATTGGGGGCATCTGAAAAGATGTCCTCTATCTTTTTTGCTTGCCTAAGGAAAAGTTGCATAATCTGTCCTTTTGTGGAATCTGGTGCTTAATGCCCACCTGAAGCTGATGAGAGCTCACCTAAAACTGTCCCGTGAGGATCTTGAACCCGTGCATCCAATGTAGGAGCTTGCGGGCTGAATTATGAGACTCTTTCTTAGCTTCATGGAGTGCTCTACATAGGCCATGTCGGGCTTCAACCCCCTAGTAGGGGTGAACCAAGTGATCTAGATGTACTGCTATTAGATATCCTCGATAATCTCGTTTGTGTCCTCCCTAGTAATCCCATTCATCTACAAATTGTTGCTAATTCTTATCAAACATGTTTTGTAGTTTTATATAAAGTTTTGGCTTCAATATTATATGTGGCATATGCATATAAGAAACCCACCCCTAATTTCCATACTTCATGATTAGAGGACTGACCTTGATATCACTCCTGCAAACAAATAGCCAAAAGCGAAAATTGGGCCAATCATCATTGTGTTGTGATTCATTAAGAAGGCTGCAGGCCATGTTTCTCTAACAAGTATAACTGGCAGTTCCACTCACTCTTTACCCTGACTTTGGGCATTTGCCAAATCAGTGAACTGCATTTAATTCCAAAGATAGATCATAAATAAGAGACGTTTCTTGCAGAATATTTAGGGTTGAAGATAATAGAAAAACGTTTGTTATTGACTGCAATCACTCAAATTGTGCAAGTAATGGAAAGAATTTATGAAATCCATAATTTTTACATGTACACTATCAATGCTTAGGTGAAATATCCAAAATGGGGCACAGAAAAGGGATATGGTATCAAAGAAATGGCTATACGTAATTTTTTGTGTCAGTATATTGTTCGAAAGTTATTTATAAGTAATAGCGTGTCTGTGATATTTGATGATGCCTTGAGATACATTTTAACATAAATCTCAAAGATTCTCATCTCATGCATTCATTTTCTCCATGTCCTTCTGATAAAAACAGGTTTGACATTCATATATAACTGGTTACAGTTTTCATTTCATTACTGTGCATAACTTTTTTTCATCTGCCTATGTCATGCTGTAATATGTATTGCATAATTGTTTATGATTAATTAGTAGTATTTGCTACTTAGAGATTCAAGGTTGCATGATAAGCCTTCATTACTGACTCTTGACCAATGACAGGATATGGAACGATGACAAATTATAATGCAGGAAATGGCTCTGGTATGTATGGCTATAATAGTCCATATGGTGGGAATCATGGAGGAACATATGCAGGTGGTCTTTCTGGAAATAATATGTATAGAGCAGGCTATGGTGGGTTGAATGGGGGATATGGATCTAATGTGATAGGTGGTATGTCCAATAATGGGTATGGAGGACCATTGGGTGGATATGGAATGGGCCAAGTTGGTCCATATGGCTATGGCAGCCAAGATCCAAACAATTCATCTGGTGGATCTCCTCCTTCACCGCCAAGCTTTTGGCAATCTATGCTCCATGTGGTGAGCCCTGCCTTTGTTTTCCTTCATTTGTGCATTTTCTTTATTTTCGTTTCCGACTTTATTAGGTTTATTTATCTGTTCTGTAGGTGCTCTTACCTAGAAATGTGAATCTATCTGGATTTAATTGTTAATCAATATGGTTGTCAGAAACAGCAAAGGAATTAAAAGGGTTATAATTGCTTCTTAAAAACAGGGATTATAATGGTTGAAAAACTCGATGTTATAATCCATTTTGAAATGTTTTGTTTTGCGGAAAAGAGAGCTTATATTCACGGCGCACGCAGAAAAAATATGAAACATGAATAATTTAGAATTGAGTAGCAAATCTCTTTAAAGGGCAAAAGAAGGACCTTTAGATTTGACTGTGCCTGAAGATCACAGCTATTGCACCTCTCTGAACAAGAGTCCCTTTTACTTCGAATTGGACAGTTAGATCGGCTAGGAGTTGTTCTCTAAAGGAAGAGATAGACACCAAGGAACTGCTAAAAGCAGCTTTACATCTAAGAATCCAAAGAAGATATGAGAAAAGTTCAAACTCTAATTCATTTCCGTACTGTGAAATGTGGTAGGCCAATTGAATCAACATCACCGAGAAGAGCAGCTTTCCAAGATTTATTTTTAATACATAATGTGATGCCAAGTCTCCCAAACAAAATTCCAACAATCCCAAGCACATTTGTGGCTCCAGAAAATATGCCAAATGGTTTCCATGCCACCACAATATGGGCATAAAATATTGTGAATGAATCTTGCCCTAGACAAATATTTCCTCAGAGGGCAATCCTTTATAGAACAATAGTCAAGTGAAGACCCTTAGCCTCCAAGAGAGCATGGTGTTGAGGCAATTGATCCATTTTGCCTTTTCATCTGGAGTATCCCATCTTCTGTTCAGGTTTCCCTGAAATGAGAAGGGTGGGTGAAGAAATTGATACAACCTGCAAGACTTATCTATCCAAATAGACTTTTTTCCCTAGTCTTGCCAAATAGGTTTTGGAGTGAGCATATTCAATTTGTATCCCTCATAAATTGAGATCAATTTTGAGGTTTCTGGATGGCTACTGATCAATGTGTAGGGGCCCATAATACAATGAGAGGTGAAGCCAAGTGTTCCAGTCCCATGTATCATCATCACTGGACCCTTTCTTTTTCTATTCAGCCTATATTTTCTCTTTTCCTTCCATGCTTTGCTGAATTTTATTTTAATGTGTTGCACGAGTTTCTGGAATGGGGGGACATTGGGAACTTGGGTATGGGTGTCCGGAATGGTTAGAAGTTCCCCAAAATTTACAGGAAATGGCTGATCAGGAGCGACAATATTATATAATATCAAATTAATTATATATATATATATATATATATATATATATATATATATAATATAGATATATATTTTTTTTATTTGATAATTTAAAACTATATTTTTAAAACTTTTAAATTAACTGTTAATATACTAATATCAAAGATTATTGATATTAATAATATTCATTCAATAATCAAAATTAATTTAGAACAACATTCGAGATTTAATGAAACATTTCAAAAAATTTAAAAAACCATTTACTATTTAGGCATGCAAAACTGAAAATTTGAAAATGTAAATGATTCAAGGGACACTTTTGAATTTAAGAAACATGATGAAAATCAAAGAACTTGTCATTTTAATATTCATACTGCTAGCATGCCCAATGTAGTACATAGTCAAAAACATGGCAAATGCCGAAAGTGGCAAAGTAATACATGGTCCAAAAATGCTCAAAGGCCAAAATATAACATTAAAGTTGAAGATATCATAAAGAGCAATCTTCGGCATCAAGACTATCCATATAGGCTTGAGCCTCGCTAGGCACTCCAATGCCATCATCACATTCATCATCACCATCATCAATACCAAGATCGCCTGCAATGCTATCCAAAGGTATGCCAACTAAACCTGCATCTGGTGAAGGATTATCCTCATCGTCATCAATCTGCGAAGCATCGTCAGCATCAACATCCCATCGCACTGTAGGGCCCTTTCCTTGAGTGAAGGCGAAGACTACTATGCATATAAACCAATTTCTCGGCTCTCTTAGAGGTAAGCCTATTCCTCTTAATATAGTGAATGAGACTATAAGTGGACCAATTCCTTTCAGTTGTCGATGAACTAGAAACCCGAGATAGCAAGCATGAGGCAAGTTTTCGAAGTTCTTGGGCTTCCCCCCATACATTCTCCACCATCCAATGGGATTCTTTGTGCATAAATGTTGATGTCCACCCTTGCATCTTGAGAGAATGTGGAAGGGTTTAAGGTTGTTAAATTTTATGGTATGTTCTATGCTTGCAACAATTACTTCAGTGTCTTATCATCATTGAAATTTGATAGTAATTGTAGATAGAACATCAACAATACATACAAGAAGATATGAGGTAATTTCATTAAAACTGAGGGTCCCAATTATATACCTAGGTAGGTACCCATTCACGAATGGTTATGTCCTTGGAGACATGACTCTTCAGCACTAATTATTAGTTAATTATTCATTATTTATGGTTTCTATTATTTATAGTTTTTTATAGTATTTTTATATATATTTTATTCGTAACTACTAACAGGGTTCTAGGAAGGGAAATTAGCCCCTAGTTGACTCTTTAACAAAGGTACCAAAATCAATAAACTATTTCCGCATTACATTTGCTTCATTAGGTGTATAGATTTTTCTTATGGAATCAAGAATGCCTTGTTTTACTTCATCATACATGGGTAGAACTTTGTCTGGTCTCTCCATACACAACTTTGGATTAAGGGCATAAGCAACCATGTGAAGAGAGGTATTGAGTTTGATCCATCTCTTATCTATTATCTTGTGCATTTCATTGTAGAACTCCAAAGAGGGGTTTCTATCACAAATGATGTGCCTTATAGGCTTATCTTTCCTACCGTGCTATCAATACATTCATAGGTTTCCCCAAGGGTGGGGGAACTAAAATCTGCATACCTAATCAATTCCAGAATTGGAGTTGTGAAAGAAGCAATATATTGACAATCAGACCACCAATCATCATTGAGAAGTTGCTCTCTTATCTTCTTTGCTTGCACTGATTTAGATTCATACCATGCATTTCACTCTTGAGAAACAACAGTGGCTTGTAAGGATGCATGCACCTCAACCATATGTTGAAGAAGAGTAAAGTATGTAGCATATCTTGTTTCTACAGGTTTTAAAAACTTCTTCCTTGAATACATCCTATAGATTGCTAAAGAGGCATGGTGGTTGCAAATGTGCATTTGTGAATCTGTTGCATCAAAAATGAGTTTTCAATCCAAGATATTTTGCCAATGTCTTTGAGGACATTATTCAAGTCATGTACACAACAAGGAGTCTAGAGGATATGCCTATATCGACTTTGAACCATCAAACCTACTGCTTTGCAAGCAGGTGCTACATCTGTGATTACATGTACTACATTTGAAGGATCAAGCTCATCAATTGCTTCTTTCAATACCTCAAACATGAAGGTAACACCCTTTAGTTTCCCACTACAATCAATTGCTCTTAAAAAATAGGGTCCAACTGGAGATGTAACAATAATATTCAACAACGGCCTTTGTTGAATGTCTGTCCAACCATCCGTGACTATTGAACATCCTGAATAAATCCAAGATTGTTTAAGGGGGTCTATAAACCTCTACATTCTTGTCACACCCTTATCTAACAATGATGTCCTCATTTTGTTGTAATTTGGGGGTGCATATCCAGGTCTAGCAACTATGATATTTTGCATCATTTCTTTGTAATGTGGAGAATGGGTACCATTAAATGAAATTCCGTTTGCCACAAAAAAATCAGCAATAGCCTCATCGGCCTCATCCCTATGTAATATATTGTAGATTTTCGAAATTTTTTCATTAGCAATACTAGCATGTGTCTTACTCCTAGTAGAATTAGACACCCCCACAAACTCAAATTGGTTTGATGAATTTTGATTTACCAAGTCTCCCATATCATGGGAAGAAAATCTAGGTACTTTAAAAGTACAATCATTGTCCAAGTTCATTACATTGAATTCTAGGATAGTCAGGTGAAGCTTTGTCAAATCCATCCTTTCTCAATAGTACATGTACAACCCTTTACCCCATCACCAGATAAGGATAGAAGATGATGCCACACCCTAGTGTAGTTTCCTTTAAACACATGGTTACATAATGCGCTCATCCATTATTCACAACCACCTCTATTCTTTTTCTTATTTTTAGTAATTTTATTCGCAAATTTTAACAAGGGTTTCTTGGGGTTTGTGCTTTGTTGGACTTGGCCACTTGGAATTGTAGGAGAAGTATTTTCATATCCGCTTAGTTGGTATTGAACTACCACCCTCCATGATTTCCCTGATTAATACAAGAGACAAAAAACACGCTATAAACAAAATGTCCAATGAGAAATGAAAAAATAACATGTTAAAAAAATTTAAAAACTTATAAATAAAAAGTATGAACAATGCACATTTAACATGTTATTTTTAAGTTTTAACAATGCACATTTAATTTCATGTTCAAAATAAGTGAGAATTTCATGTTCAAAATTATGAATTCTCACTTATTATGAAATTAAGTGAAATTAAATGAAATTATGAAATGTTCAAAATTTTCAACAATGCACATTTAACGTGTTAAAAGTATGAAAATCTCTATGCCTTAGAATCTTACATAATTTACATCAAATTACGTAACTATGATAGGGAAAGAACTGAGGTGTTCCATTAAGTTACTGTAATGTCCCTTCCTAAATATTTTTCCAAGGTGAGAGAACCCAATTTTGTAAATTTTGTCAATTTTGGTCTAAAGGCAAATTTTGGGGGCCACCCTCCCACAAATAATACTCACCACTTAGTAGAGAGTTCGAATTTCCTAAGGGAGGTCGAAATCATAGGAGGGACGCACATGAGACCAAGGGCCAACAAGTATAAATAAGAGGAAAGAAGCATCATTTGGGGCTTTTGACATTTTGACAATCAATTGTTACTCTAGCTGTTCAACTGAGTTACAAGTGCTGCTTAGCACAAGAGCTTCCCAAGGAGTGAAGCTCAACCTTTCTTCGGTGGACCTTGAGTGCCACCCTAGGAATGCTTTTACCTTTGGTTGGACGCTGGGAGAGAGGCATCACATAGGCACCACACCATTCTAGTTCAGCTGGGACGTAGAAGGAAGAGCCACACAGTCATTGAGGGAGATTGGTGCCGGAGCTAGAAATTACATTGTTGCTGGGGTGTTTCTTGGCCAAATTCCAAGCAAAGGAGTGGGATTTTGCAGGAGAAGAGAGAGTCCCTCATGCAGTACGGATTTTTGGGCGGAGAGACTACGTCATCATCTACAGGCCTACACAGTCACTTGTGGGTGACAAGTAAGGGGAGACTTGGGTGGAGGATTGAACAATTGGGTTGCTCAACTTTTGGTTGGAGGGTAATTATGGGGTGTTTTCTAGCAATTTAGGAGCAACAAACGTCACTCTCTTCTATAGGTGATATTTTTTCATTGTGGAGAAGGGCAAAGCTATTTGGGGCCAAATTTTGAGGGTCAACATCGGAGCAAACCCTTTCTGGGCTTTTCTGGGTTTCTGGCAAGGATTTCAGCCCTAATTTTATAGAATTTTCTAGGCATATTTGAGGGGTTGAATCAAGGTCTCAGGACAGCTAGTAGTGCAAAAAAACTGGGCCAGCGTAGAGTTATGGAGGACAAATTTCTACAGCAGTTGGGCGCTGATATATTGACCACCTGAAGCTTGTATCTTGCCTTGTGAAATCCCAGGTGCACTCCTATTTTCCTATTGTACTCCAGCAGTTCTATATAAATAAAATTTCCCATTTTGGTGTTCTGGGAGCATTTTTTGTTTTATGGGTGTTCACTAAAAATATTTTGTGTTGAATTTATTGCATGTCTTTGGTTATCACTGTAAAATTTCTATTAGGAACATTACAGTGGTATCAGAGCATGTTCTTGGCCAGGGTGGGGAATAGGAGCAAGTGATGCCACCTAGATATCAAGGGATTGGTTTTCCAGAGAGGTCGTGGTAGAGGCAGAGGCAGGGGTCGAGGTAGAGAAGGAGGCCCAGATCCATTTTCGGACACCGAAGTGGAAAATATTAGAGGTGGGATGGACAACCAAGAAGACAACGAGCAGCCCAGGCAAATGGGCCAAAACCAAGTTTTGGAGGAGCTGTTGAGAACCAATCAACAAATGTTAAGACAAGGGCAACTCATGATGGACATGATGCAGTAGGTGACGGGGTTGCAGATGGGTGGAAGGCTGGAGGGGAAGCCTCATGGTGATGGAGGTCCCAGAGCAAGAGGGGGCAACAATACTTATCAACCCCCACATGCTTCCCAATGTGGGCAGGTTGGCTTCCCACTATGCCTCACTTTGTGGATGAGCCAAAGCCGGAGAGGGAGCCAAACCCGCTTGTAGACTTGGTCAACTCAGTTGCGTCTAGAGTTGATGAGTATGAGGGGTTGGATGCCCAGATTAAGCAGGTGATGTCTTTTGGAGGTTACATACACCCCAAGGAGAGACATACTAAAAGGGCTGGAGCACACTATAGAGGGCGACCATCTAACCAGGGTGTGCAGAAGATAGCAGGGAAGGTTACACTCCCTAACTTTAATGGGTTGGCCAAGAGTTCAGCTAGGGCTTGGATTACGAAGTTAGACACATATTTCCACTTGAACCCCATGCAGGAAATCGATGCTATACAGTTCACTACTCTTCATTTGGAGGGGGATGCCCAGGAGTGGTGGTATCATGGGCTAATCACATTGGGACACATCCATATCACCTCTTACATAGAGTTCACCTGGGGGTTGCTGGAGAGATTTGAGAGGAACGACCTGGAGTTACATTTTAGGGAGTTATCCCATCTGAGGCAGACTAGTAGCGCAGAGGCTTACATTACGAAGTTCCAGAGACTGGTAGTGATGGTGACAGACATCTCAAAGGCCTGACTGATCATGCTATTTGTGGAGGGGCTTGCTGAGCCTTTGCGTGGTTAGGTGAGGGCTTACAATCCAATATCACTTACGGATGCTATCTCAAGGACCCGAGATATGATTGACGCAGTGCCCAAGACCCGGGCTTTCGCTCCCACTAGACCCACGACCCCACAGGGGAACCGAGACATTAGACATGGCCAGATGGATGAGGAGACCCGAAGAGACCTTAGGAGGAGGAGGTTGTGCTTCACGTGTTAGGAGCCTTGGGCACTCGGGCACAAGTGCACCAAGGGCAAGGCCCATTTCATTGAGGTGTATTCAGATAGTGAGCCAGATGAGGAGTCTGAGATGGGAGTAGAGCAAGGAGATGAGGGAGGATAGTCATCAGGAGGGCCACCACCACCACCACCTAGAGGAGGACCGTTTGCCCCATTTGGGGGAGTCCTTGCTTCACTTCGGGGAGTACCGAAGTACTTGACACTCAGGTACAGGGGGATGGATCATGGTATAGGGGCAGCGAGTGTCAGTCCTAGTAGACAGTGGGCCACCCACAACTTTATTGATGCTCAGATGGTGGAGCGTAGGGGCATTCAAACAGAGACATTTGAGGGGTTCTCCGTGCTGGTGCCAGGAGACTAGACCATGCAGTGCACGAAGTATGTTCCCGGGTTGACTGTGAGGATGGGGAACTACTCACTCACTGATCACTTTTTTGTAGTTGATGTCCCAGACACCATCATCGTGTTGGGTGTCCACATTTGTACTCATTGGGGAGGGTCACCATTGACTGGCAGAAGTTAGAGATGGAGTTTATGGGGTCAGATGGGAAGCTGGTATTATTGAGGGGAATACACTCTTATCCACCCCAGACAATTTCAACTCACCGGATGGAGGCAGATCTATGACATGGGGACGTAGAGTGGGCAATCGAGTTGAGGATCTTAGAGACAAGGGCTCCGACACAGCGTGTGCATCCAGACATACTGGCCTTGTTGGAGAGGCACCAGGGGGTTTTGGGAGATCCCACCAGGCAGATCACCACATCGTGGGTTCGGGCACACTATTGAGTTGGAGGATGGGGTGAACGCAGTCATCACCACTCTGTATAGGCACCCAAAGGCCTATCGAGACGAGATAGAGAGGTCCATCCATGAGCAGCTGAAGTTGGGTCACATCCGGCCTAGCTCGAGTCCCTTCGCTTCTTCCTTGGTGTTGGTGAAGAAGGATGGGACACTACGCATATGCATTGACTATAGGGCCCTCAATAAGAAAAAACTGAAGAACGGATATCCCATCTCGCACATTGACGAGTTGATGGATGAGTTTAGAGGAGCGAAATACTTCTTTATGATAGATCTGCGCTCAGGGTATCATCAGATCTGGGTGAGGGAGTAGGACATCCCTAACACTACCTTTTGTTGCCACTATGGACATTTCGAGTTCTTGGTGATGCTATTTGGGCTAACCAACGCTCCAACTACATTTCAGTCATGTATGAACCATGTGTTTCATGGGCAATTGAGGCGCTTCATCCTTGTTTTCTTTGACGACATTCTCATCTATAGTTGGACTTGGGAGGAGCACCTTCAGCATTTGGAGGTAGTGCTTCACATACTTGAGGAGCAAAAGATGTATGCAAAGATGTTCAAATGTGAATTTGGACTAACAAAGATGTTGTACCTTGGGCATGTGATTGGGGAGGACAAAGTGAAGGTACATCGGGAGAAGATTAGGGCCATCTTGGATTGGCCCACACCCAGGAATGTGATGGAGTTGAGAGGGTTCCTGGGAATTTGCACATACTACAAGAGATTCGTGAGGGGATTGTCACAGCTTGCAATACTCGTCACTGATTTGAAAATAATGGGGGCTTTTGAGTGGACGCAGGTGGCATAGGAGGCCTTTGAGCGCCTCAAGAAGGTGATGAGTAGCTGTCTTGTTTTGGCTTTGTCTGACTTCACACGACCATTTGTGCTGGAGTGTGACACTTTTTGGGAGGGAGTTGGGGCCGTGTTGACGCAGGGAGGCCATCCTATTGCATTTGAGAGCAAGAAATTGCTACCCCACGAGCGGTTGTACTTTGTCTATGACAAGGAGATGCTGGCCGTGATGCATGCATTGGCCAAGTTTAGACAGTATCTGGTGGGCAACCGTTTCAAGGTAAAGATTGACCAAAACAGTCTTCTATTTTTCCTGGAGCACCAGTCATTGGAGGAGCGATAGTAGAAGTGGGTGAGAAAGATCCAAGCCTATGACTTTGAGATTGAGTATGTTAAGGGGAAGCACAATGTAGTAGTAGCACTTTCCCGGAGGTTCGTGGTACTATCTTTGATAGACGTTACTCATGACTAGAAGGCTCAACTCTTGGTTGAGTACTCCAAAGATAGGCAGGCTTGCGAGATTCTGAATGGCACACACAAGGATGATAGATTTCGGGTGATGGATGACGTGATCTACTACAAGGACAGGATATACTTGGTTCCAGGATCTTAGCTCAAGGAGAGGATTATGCAGGCAGCCTATGATTCCCCTCTAGCAAGACACCTTGGGTTCCTCAAGACATATCCTGCCATTAGGGAGACATTCTCATGGTGGGGCCTCAAGGGAGATGTGCTGAGGCACGTGTGGGAGTGTGTAGAATGTCAAAGGTACAAGGTAGAGTTGTTACACCCCGCAGATTTATTACAGCTGCTTCCCATTCCGAAGAGGAAGTGGGAGAGTGTGTCCATGGACTTTATCACGGAGTTCTCAGCTGCACAGGGGCAAAATTGCATTTCTGTTGTGGTCGAAAGATTGACCAAGTTCGCCCATTTCTTCGCCATCTCATCGAGATCTTTAGCTTCTCAGCTGGCCAAGTTGTTCTTTCGAGAGGTCTTCCGATTACATGGTCTTACCAAGACCATTGTTAGTGACAAGGAAAACAGATTTATGGGGGCTTTCTGGCAGGAGTTGTTTCGGTTGGTGGGGACAAAGCTTACGCCCAGCACAAGCTATCACCCATAGACAGATGGGCAAATCGAGATCATGAACAAGTGGTTAGAAGGGATCCTATGCGACTATGTGACGGGGCAGCAAAGAGCGTGGGTAAAGTGGCTTCATCTAGGAGAGTTCTGCTACAACACCATTTATCACATGTCGATTGGTATGTCTCATTTTCGAGCACTTTATGGATGTGATGCACTTTTTTTCTTCTGATCTGATGTTTGGAGATAGTAGGGCCCCAGGGGCAAAGGATTGGGTTCAAGAGAGTTAGGAGATTCTTCGAGCTCTCAAGAACAACTTGCAGGTGGCTCAAAATCAACAAAAGATGTATGTTGATAAGCATAGGGTGGAGAGACAGTTTGAGGTAGGGGACATGGTCTACCTACATTTGCAGCCCTATAGACAGTCTTCACTAAAGCAGAAGGGGGCAGAAAAACTTCGACCACGATTTTATGGGCCGTATAAGGTGATCAAGGGAGTCGGAGCGGCTTATGCGCTGGAGCTACCTTCAGAGAGCCGGATCCACAACATGTTATATGTCTCATGCTTGGAAAAGATGTTGTGGCAACAGGTTACAACAGAAGCTGAGTTGCCACCCTTGGATGATGAGGGGCATTTAGTTTAACACCAAAGTCCATATTGGAGACCAAGGAGAGGAGATTGAGGAACTAGGTAATCAGAGAGCATTTGGTCAAGTGGAAGGATTTGTCGGAAGAGGACGCTACATGGGAAAGTGAACAAATCTTGCAACACCCATCTTTGCAGTTGCTTGTGGACAAGCAACATCTAGGAGGGGAGGATTGTAATGTCCCTTCCTAAATATTTTTCTAAGGTGAGAGAACCCAATTTTGTAAATTTTGTCAACTTTGGTCTAAGGGAAAAATTTGGAGGAAAGACTTAGGAAAAGTAGGTCGAAAAGCTTTTTAGTGGAATGTGGGTGCCACCCTCCCACAAATAATACGCACCACTTAGTAGAGAGTCCGAATTTCCTAAGGAAGGTCGAAATCATAGGAGGGACCCACATGAGACCAAAGGCCAACAAGTATAAATAAGAGGAAAGAAGCATCATTTGGGGCTTTTGACATTTTGACAATCAATTGTTACTCTAGTTGTTCAATTGAGTTACAAGTGCTGCTTAGCACAAGAGCTTCCCAAGGAGTGAAGCTCGACCTTTCTTCAGTGGACTTTGAGTGCCACTCTATAAAGGATTTTATCTTTGTTTGGAGGCTGGGAGAGAGGCATCACACAGGTACCACGTCATTCTAGTACAGCTGGGACGCAGAAGAAAGAGTCACACAGTTATTGAGGGAGATTGATGTCGGAGCTGGAAATTACATTGTTGTTGGGGTGTTTCTTGGCCAAATTCCAAGTAAAGGAGGAGGATTTTGCAAGAGAAGCGAGAGTCCCTCACGCAGTACGGATTTTTGGGTGTAGAGACTGTGTCATCATCTACAGGCCTACACAGTCACCTGTAGGTGACAAGTGAGGGGAGACTTGGGTGGAGGATTGAGGAGTTGGGTTGCTCAAATTTTGGTTGGAGGGTAATTGTGGGGATTTTTCTAGCAATTTGGGAGCAACAAACATCACTCTCTACTACAAGTGATATTTTCTGGTTGTGGAGAAGGGCCAAGCTATTTGGGGCCGAATTTTGAGGGTCAAAACCAGAGCAAACCCTTTATGGGTTTTACTAGGTTTTTGGCAAGGATTTCAGCGCTAATTTTACAGAATTTTCTGGGCAGATTTGAGGGGTTGAATTAGGGTCTCAAGACATGCAGTAGTGCAAAAAAACTGGGCCAGCGCAGAGTTCTGGAGGACAAACTTCTACAGCAGTTAGGCACTCATATATTGACCACTTGAGGCTTGTAGCTTGCCTTGTGCAAGCCCAGATGCACTCCTATTTTCTTATTGTACTCAAATGGTCCTATATAAATAAATTTTACAATATGTATGCTTTGATATATTCTGCAACTAATTTGGCACTATATATATATATATATATATATATATATATATATATATATATATATATAGATATAATAGACACTTCGGGGATGCTTCACTGCCGAGGATTTATGGAAAATGACGCTTTTGACGCTTCACTTCCAAAAAGCATCCCTGCTTCGTGCAACATTGGTTGAGAATAAAATACCTATATCTTTATAAATTTGAATTAGCCATAACTCCTTTTTATCGATGGCCATTTCTAGTCTTGGACTGAAGCAACAAAACAAACTGTAGCTTGTTGACTTTAATGTAAAAATACACAAATGTATTTATAAATAATATTTTATTAATATATATGAAATGTACAAGGATATGTTGAATGTTACAACGAGGCCCTGCTCATATACCTAGGCAGTTGTCCTTTCATGAGCCTTTTCACTTAATTAATGACTATTTAGGATAATCATCATTTGATTATTTATTATTTATATTTATTTATATTCATTTTATCTTATGTAATTTATATTCGTAACATTGCCCTTGCCTTCAAAAGCTTTGTCCTCAAAGCTATATTGCTAACAATTTTTTTTGTTCATCTTGCGTTTGTCATCCCGACATATGTAACTCGACGTTACTGGTACCTCAACTTGTATAATTCGCTGGTAACACTATCTTGAACCTGGGGTTATCTATTAGATATATATATACATACATATATATACATACATATAGATATATATATATATATATATATATATATATATATATAAATTAAATAATAACAATTTTTATTTTTATTTTTTTAAGTAATTTATTTTTTTGTTATAAAATTAAATTACTATATAATACTTATTATATAAAATTTATAATAAATCATATAATAATGAATTGTTACCTCCACAACTTAATTTTAATTGTTATTACCAAGGACGGATGACCGCCTTAACCAGTCACGACGAATAGAGTCAACGTTTGGGACAGTCGGGTAGACAGGTCCGACTGTTAGAAAAAAATACGGTGGCAAGGGATAGGGAACGCGGCGGATAGGGATTTTCGGAGGGTGAAGCGGCTGACGGTGGCTATTCGCTGTGGATTTCACTGACATAGCAATTTTTACAGGCGACAACAACTCTCTTGGCGTGAAATTGATGGAAGTGGTCCAGTTTGCTATCAAATGGCAACAATGTTGAGCGATGTCGAGGGAGGCAGAGAGACAGTGGCGGAATGAGGTGGTTTGAATGGTTTGCAGTGGTGACAAAATGGCGGCTGAATTAGTGGTCAATGGATAGAGTAATGTTGGCCGATTAGTGGTTAGAGGGGACAGATGTGGTGTCGTGGATGACAAAGGAAATTGCGGCGTTTGCAGACTACGACTGTACTTGTGGGCAACGACGACTTGGGTGTTCACGTTACTTCGGCGATTGAATAGCCAACTGCAGATCGAGCAGCCAAATGATGGCATAGGCCATAGGTGGACAATGGCTGCACAGTGGTTGTTGCACAGCGGACTTGCTGTAGAGGTTTTTGGTGGTGGTTGGGCTATGGTGGTTGTTATCAGACGATGGAGCACGACGATAGGTGGGACATAGGATAGAGGGTAGATAAAGCGTGACCACGCACTTGATGCCTTCGCTGATGAGCAATGATGGTCTGTATTTGATCACCACTGCGAATTCATAAAGGATATCGGTGCCTTGTTTTTCCATTACATAATTCGTGGCTGTTGCAGTTGTGGGTTGAGTTGAAAGTTCTTGATTATATGCATTTGCATTTTCCACGGTTGTTTCAGTAACAACAGTGGGCGTAGTGGTTGTAGGAGGGGTAAATGGGAGGTGAGCTTCAGAAGCTGGTGGGGTCTATTGTGTATTAGCTGTTGATGCCTTGGTCTTCGATAGCATAACGGCGGGGGAAATATTGTGAGTAACTTTGTTTTCTTCCATGGTGGTTTCATCGTTGAGAACCTGCCCTGATAAATTAGTAACTGTTGTTCGATTGGAAATCTAAGTATCCGCAAATTCCCGAAATGCTGAAGATCACTGGAAGAGATTTCAAAGGCATGAGAACTTGACCTTCGATCATCAAAATCCATGCAGCTAACACTCAAGGGAATCTCATGGAAATTCAAATCCCTTGGTTCGTACTTCAAATTTTTCAATTCCTTTGACTGGGATGCATCAAAGGGAAGATGAAGAACTGTAGCTTGTAAAAAAACCAACTTTTTAAATGCTTCATTACATTTGTCCTGTACTTTTATCAAGTTCCCCATTGCAAGAACTCTTATCGAACTACACATTAACACCAATTTTGATGCTGGTATATCTAGGAGATCCTTAATAGTTTTCTCCTCAGCTCTTGCCTTCTGATCTTCGAGATCTTCATAGTCTTTCTTAAATTCGTCAGAGCCAAATATGTGCTCAAAAAGTGCAGTAAGCTCTTTTGGATTTTTTGAAAATTCATAATCCTCATGTTTCTCTGACGCATCATATACACCCAATTCCACACTAGCCAGCTCCAATTTTAAACCCGTATTCGTAATGTTACTGCCAACTTCCCTTGCTGCCTCTGCTGACAAAGCTTTTGTTCTTTCTTCAGATATAATAACATCAACCTCATCATCATCATCAATGTCTTTTTCAGCATCTTCCTCATTGTTATGATATTGTTCATCTTTTTTTTCTCAAGATAGACATCATCCAAATCATCATCTGGATCTACATAATCTTCATCGACATCATTTTCATCTAGATCATCATCTTGATCTACACAATCCTCATCCACATCAAGATCAACTTCTTCAATATTCCGTTTTGCATCATTTTTTTGATTAGAACATTCTTTAATGTTAGTCTCCTTCCTGTCAATGTATTCTCCCTTTAGACATGCTGTAATTTCTGCACATGATTTTTTTAATTGCTGAAACGTCTCTTGAATTTCACTTAACTTCTCAATGAATTCAGGGTGAAAACTTAACGATGTATTGCGCGGCGGATAATGTTCAAAGACTCACATGGCTCTGATACCATTGAAGCAACAAAACTGTAGCTTGTTGACTTTAATGTAAAAATACACAAATGTATTTATAAATAATATTTTATTAATATATATGAAATGCACAAGGATATGTTGAATGTTACAATGAGGCCTTGCTTATTTACCTAGGGAGGTGTCCTTTCATGACTGGGAGGTGTCCTTTCATGACTGGGCATGTCTTTTAGACATGCCTTTTCACTTAACTAATGACTATTTAGGATAATCATCATTTGATTATTTATTATTTATATTCATTTTATTTTATGTAATTTATATTCGTAACACAGGCCCTCTTTGTTGAACTTGATCCCACATCAACTCTTCTTTGAACTTTTGATTACATGCCTAAGAACCAATATGAATCTGATACCATTGTTAGTTAGTTGGCATGAGAATTAAATTGCATTAGAGAACACAAATTAGAGGAGATGATTTGAATTAAAATTGACTTCATTTGTGTACATCTTATTTTATTGTGGGTTTTGAGTTACAACTTCTTTGGATAGTCGTACACCTGACCCTTACATATTGACTAATTATATTTAAATAAACATTACTTCCTAACATTTTATGTGTAATTGATGGGCGGTCTTCTCATTCATCATTTTATCTGCCTGCATGATGGTAATAGTGCATGTGTAAATATCATTGAACTTTATCCTTGTATTTTTATGCGCTCCTGAACATACTCCATGATTCTACTAGTGCCTTATAAGACTTGGCCACCTCTCTTAGTGAAGATCCGTATAGGATGCCTGAGAATGTTGTTGACTTCTCCATATGTTTGATGAAATTCTGTTGAGATCCCATTCATCATCCCTCCTATGTAGTTTTTCATTTCATTTTCCAGAGCAAAGATATTTCCCAAGCCTTGTCGATATGATGTCCTCCATGTCTATTTCAATAAAAGAAGACTTCATGAAGAAGTTGCTAAAATTTACTAATAGGAAAAATTATCTACTTAAGCTGTCCTTCACAGCCATGCCAATCCAGAACTCTTTATGTGAAATGAGAAAACATGACCCTCAGTCGATTGGGCAACATCAATGCATATTATGGTCACGTCTCCCTTGAACTCAAGAAGTCTTGCTTTATGCTAACACTCATCCTTGTGAATTGTTAGCCTTCAAGAATTCAGGATCTTTTAACAAGGGAAGGGTAACACGATAAATTTCTGGGGTAAATTGACTTCTTGATTTACTTGATAATGCATGTAAGATCAGCTTATTTGTCTTGCCTATTTATGTTATGATTTATATCAATTGGCTTGGAGGTCATGGATTATTTGGCTGGAAACCCTATGTGTATATTGTATCTGGATTCTGTACTGGCCAAAAGTTCCACAAAGGCATTAGGGCCATGATGGTTGATTTTTCTTACTAATCAGCACACTGATATGTTATGAACAAATAACCAATGATTGGTTGAGATGGCATTATGACATAGAGATGTAATGTAGTGGTGCTGTCATAGGGAGCGGGGTATAAAGTAATTTCCAGGACTAATCAGATGGCTCATGTACATATTGCAGTTTTTAGACCATTTATAGGGACTAGCAGACGATGATAAGACAAGAACTTATAGAAAGGAATTTGAGTGGTGAATTTTCCTCTGGAAGCAAGAAGTTAGAAGATGTGCACCACATCACCCATTTTTTTGAGGTAACTTGTGAACAAGATAACTCATAAATTGGATTGCGTCTTATGTATTGTCGAGAGTTGTCTCACGTGTTACTGTTTTGTAACATGTGGAGTGGACCACACATTTTTTAACAAATTTTAGAGCCGATGATAGATTTGCCACTAAAACTTGCAAAATTCATAGGCCAATGTAAACTCACAGAGGATAGCACTTCTCTTCATTATGAGATACGATCTGGTAATTAGAAACCTACAGACTTGAGAGTAAATGTGAAATATTATGCCACAAGTGTTCAAGGTTGCAATCCAGAAAAAATGAGCACAAAAATAAAAAATAGTGAAAATGAAAATGTGAAATGCAGATCTGATTTATTCAAATTCTTTCATGGGATACTACTAAGGAAAATAAGTATGATTGATGAATGATAAATGAAAAAGAAGAAAAGGTGTGTTTTGCGTGAATTAATCAAAATAAGTTGATAAAGAACGAAACTTACAGCATTATAAGCTTAGAGAGAGGAGTGGGCAACTCATTATACAAGAACCATTTCAGAGATCAATGATCATCAAAAAGAGGTCAGGGATCATAATGTGAAGATCACAATAGATCCTGAGCTTCCTTGGAGAGATTGAAGCAAAAATATGCAGGATGAAGCAGGGCATCTTACTGATATTGTGAAAACTATTGTTGCAGTTTGAACAGCAGGATACTGAGATTTTGCATAGAGCTAGCAAACATCATTATGAAGACCATAGGATATTCATAGAGGAGAGGCCTTTGGGATTTTGAGCACAGAGATCAGAGAACATATTAAAGAGAATGAGCAGATGACTGTTATTGAGCATTCCTTTTTGTGAAGAATCCGTAATCACGTGGCTCATTATCCTGTTATTGACTGGCGAGAGCTTGAAAAGATCACTGATATGGTGGGGACATATATTTCTTCTTGAAGATTAGACTGCAGAGGTTTTGTTTAGGTTATTAAATGTATTGCAAGAGAGGTTTTACAAGTAGTAGTGTTAAAATTGGCAACTAGGGCCAAACTCCATGTGGGTCATCTTATTAATGGAAGCTGATAATTTTCTTGGATCCCTCTCATCGAGAGGTGTAGGATTGATCTAAAGATCATCCGATTCTGATAAGTATTCATGGAGATATGAATTTATTTGTGTTATGGGACAATTCGTCAAGGTCGGCCAGCAACCAAATAAACCCCGCTTGTGCTCAACGTATTAGTATAAATAGAGGTGGCCTTCAAGTCATTTCAACGCACTTGGGATCTCCTCCTCTCTATTTGTCTTTGGGTTTTAGTAGGAGGAGAGATCCTAAGGGATAACGCTGCTGAACTGCTGGGAACTACTGGAACAGCTAGGAAAGTTGACACAGAGAGCAAAAGCCGGAATTGTTGGGAATAGTCAGGAACAGTTGGAACTGCCGGGAACTGTGGAACTGCTGGGAAAGCTGACACAAAGAGTAGAAGCTGGAACTGCTGGGAGCTACCAAGAACAGCCGGAACTGTTGGAATTACCGGAACTGCCGAGAAAGTTGACGCAGAGGGCAAAAGTCGGAACTGCTTGGAACAACCAGAACTGTCGGGAACTGCCAGAATAGCCGGGAAAGATGACATAGAGGGCAGAAGCTGGAATTGCTGGGAATAGCCGGAACTGCCAGAACAGCTGGGAAAGCTGACGCAGAGGCAGAAGCCGGAACTGCCGAGAATAGCCAAAACTGTCGGGAACTAC
Source organism: Pinus tabuliformis (assembly GCA_031772625.1). Taxonomy (NCBI): domain Eukaryota; kingdom Viridiplantae; phylum Streptophyta; class Pinopsida; order Pinales; family Pinaceae; genus Pinus; species Pinus tabuliformis. The sequence continues at coordinate 646,951,401 of CM062817.1, forward strand.
CAGAACAACCGGGAAAGCTGACGCAGAGGGCAAAAGCCGGAACTGCCGGAATTGCCGGGAACGCTGACGCAGAGGGCAGAAGCCGGAACTGCCAGGAATGCTAACACAGAGGGCAGAAAAGGCTGACGCAGTCCCCAGAGGCTGATGCTGGGGTTTTTTGTGGGGTAGATTGGAGCTGAGGAGCTGCCGGAGTGTTTATCCCGGGTTTCAGCCGGAGCATCTGTCTCCAAAGGAGAGCAGCATGCAAGGGACAACTAACTAACATTGGGACAGCTGTATGGTACTTAGCAGCAGAGGACAACAAGCATGCTAAGGACAACAAGCATGCTAGGGACAACAAGCAAGCAAGGTGCAGCCAGCACATAGGTTAGTATGGCAACATGGTGCAGTAATGGCACATAATGCAGTATAGTGATGGGTACTGTCATGATTAACGAATCGTGATGATATGCAACATAGTGATGATTGGTGCAACATGTTGCAGCGTGGTGAGGTGCAACATGATGATGAAATGCAGCACAAGATAGGTGAAGGATTCACCTTGGAGAATCAGTTGAAGCAGCATGTCTTCAACTGATCTCATGTATCATCTTCTTAGAGATGATCTATGCTCTTATCTAGATAAGTCAAAGTGTTGACTTCTGTTGTAAATGTACTCTCTCTCTCTCTCTGCTGAACTATTGAAGAACATATAAGAATAATTGATCAAGGGTTTCCCCACATTGGGGTTTGTCCCTGGCTAGTGCCACATCTTGTGTCCTCTTGTCTTGGCTTGTCTTTTGCAATTTATTTTTATGTTCTATCTGCAGTTTACTTTAATGCTGATGTGATTGCTAATTTGGAAAATATATTGAACTAACTGTGAAAATTGAAATAAATTGCTCTAAGCATAGAACATACCTAAAATTAACATGGAATCAGAGCTGAGGTGAAGACAATGCCCAAGCAAGAGTGAAAGAGCAGTCACTGAAGATAGTTGGGAAAGGACAAAAGGATCGGTAGGTTCCTCATCCCTCTTCAAATTCACCGAGGGTGAAGTCGAAGCAGAGAATATTATCAGAATGGTGCAACGGAAGTTTCTAACGGCCTACCTAAAGATCACTTCATTGGGAAGTCCGAATCTAAGGGTGGAAGGAAAGGCAGATGCCTCGGTTGCAATAAGTTCAGCCATTATGCGAAGGAGTGTTTGAATGGCAGAGACACATCTCTTGATGAAGATAACAATTATTCCAGGGATATCTTCAATGATCAAAGGAATGACAGGTAAAGCAGGTCATCAAGGAAATGGCCGACTCTTCAAAGAAGGGAAGGAACCCCAGGTATGAAGAATCAAATGCTGTTTTTGATAAGATAAAGAAGCGTTATCTTGTATTGGCCCTCTCCTTCAGATTCTTTGGGAATCTGGCTTATTGATTGTAGTGCTTCAAGGCACTTCATCAGATAGAAGGGTGCACTCTCTAATTTGGTAGAGATGGAAACAACCATGGGATTATACTTGGAGCTGATGCCGCCTGTCCCGGAAAGGGTGTAGGGAATGTTACCCCTCAATTGAATGAGGGTAACTCGATTCATTTACAGAATCTGTTTTATGTACTTGATCGCAAGAAGAATCTGGTGTCCATTTCGGCAATGGAAGTCAAAGGTTACAGGGTGGCACTCATTGATGGAAAGGTATGTGTTTGAAAATAGAATTTTCAAAGATGTTTTTGAGTTCAGAGTTGTATTAAGTTGCAAGAAGTCCATTGGGGACCATGTCCATTGACACATAACACCGGAGGTCTATGAGTTAGATGGTGACAGGGATGCCTGAATTCAAAAAGAGCATGAAAGTACATGTCTTAGATGTACCGAAGGAAAATATTACAAGGGAACCATTCCCCTCATGTAGCAAGTCCACAAGTTTGGAACAACCCGAGGGGTTTGAGATTCATGAGCAGGAATCTCACGTATGTAGGTGGAAGAAATCCCTTTATGGCTTCAAGAAAAATTCCTCGGGCATAGTATGAGAGGATTGATCGCTGTCAGATGAAGCTGAGCTTCACTTAGAGTGAAGCCGATCCAAACCATCGTTTGAAGGTTGTGGATGATAGACCTCTCATACTAGCACCTTCTGAGGACGACCTATTTCAAACAGGTGCAGACCCTCTCACTTGCAGAAGTAAGAGGGAGTTGGATTTCGGATGTGGAATGCTAAACAACAAGCCCGTGACTACCTCGAGGATCTTAACTTTTAGAAGTTATATGGTGATGATGCCAGACTAGATTTGGGAAATGCCTTTGAGTTTCATAAACTCATTTGCATTGATGTTCTTGGTGAACTTTCGTCTAGACATATGTTTTGCAGTTAGCATGGTGAGCTCATATTTGGTTGAGCCTCACTGGATTGGTGCTAGAATCTTCTGAGATATCTTCGGGGCATAATCTCTCATGGATTGAGATACACTGCCGAAAATATGAAGTCGCATGATTATTTGAATGTTGATTGGGCAGGCAGTGTGGAGGATCACTAGAGCACTTCTCAGCGTTGGTTCTCTTTGGGTTCTGCTTCGATATCATGGATGAGCAGGAAGCAGAAGTCGGTTTCTATAAGCACCGTCGAGACCGAATACATAACTACGAGTATGATCTCGTATGAAGCTGCCTAGTTGTGCAAGCTCTTCAGTGAGTTGTTTGTATGCATGATGAATACCACTGTGATTCTCTGTGACAACCAGAGGGGGGATTCGATTATCGAGGAATCCCGTATTCTATGATTGCTCCAGCAGATAGACATCAGATACTGCCTTATCTGGGATATGGTAAGTCGATGAGCGAGGAGGCTCCATCACATTGAGACTGATGTACGAGTCACAGACATTTTGTCAAAGCCCCGGGAATGGTCAAATGTGTGAATTTCCCGAACGACTTGGGGTTGTTGAGAGACCTTCTTATAAGGGTCTTGCATGTTGCATGCATTGAGCTTTGGGAGCTTTGGGGTGCTTGGGGTACTTATTGGAGCAACATACGACCACAGGGCGACTCACCCTCCCCTGGTGGTGCGATATGTACAGGATGACAGGTTCAACCTTCCCCTGTGATACCCCGTGGCGACTGTGGAACAGGATGATTAGTTCTCTTGTGGGCTAGGATGATTAGTTCTCCCATGGCAACTGTGGAACAGGATGATTAGTTCTCTTGTGGGCCAGGATGATTAGTTCTCCCGTGGCAACTGTGGAACAGGATGATTAGTTTTCTTGTGGGCCGGGATGATTAGTTCTCTCGTGGCAACTGTGAAACAGGATGATTAGTTCTCCTGTGGGCTGGGATGATTAGTTCTCCCGCGGCAACTGTGGGGCAGGATGATTCATTCTCCTGTGGACAAGATGATTAGTTCTCCTGTCGAGGCATCCTATCCATGCAATGCGGGACTCATGGGAAGTACCTCTCATTTGATCAATGAGCAAGGAAATGGGTTAGGGACCATAGTAGTACTATCGATGGACGCATCGTTGTATCTACTGTACTCCCTATGCTAGGATGACCTCCATTGATCTGGGATCAATGAAACTAATTTGGGATCAATATGAGTGGTTTGAGACACTCTCTTGTGATATTGATCTGGGATCAATAAAACTGACTTCGGGTCAGTAAGAGTGATGTGACAGACTCTCTTTAGATGAAACTGACTTCAAGTCAGTATAGAGAATGGTATGAGACATTCTCGATCAATTCTTCTTCTTCATGGTTCAGCAGAGCAGAGCAGAGCTCAGCAGAGTAGAGCAAAGCGGAGCAGAGCAAAGTAGAGCTTAGCAGAGTAGTGCAGGGCACTGATGGGAGAGATAGTACAGTCGGACATATGGATCAACGGATGGAGTTCTCCTTAGTTGAGAGGGAGTGTTAAAATTGGCAACTAGGGCCAAACTCCATGTGGGTCATCTTATTAATGGAAGCTGATATTTTTCTTGGATCCCTCTCATTGAGAGGTGTAGGATTGATCTAAAGATCATCCGATTCCAATAAGTATTCATGGAGATATGAATTTACTTGTGTTATGGGACAATTCATCAAGGTTGGCTAGCAACCAAATAAACCCCACTTGTGCTCAACGTTTTAGTATAAATAGAGGTGGCCTTCAAGTCATTTCAACACACTTGGGATCTCTTCCGCTCTACTTGTCTTTGGGTTTTAGTAGGAGGAGAGATCCTACGGGATAACGCTGCCCTAATCTAGAGGGCAGAATCCGGAATTGTCAGGAACTACCGAAACAGTTGGGAAAGTTGATGCAGAGGGCAGAAGCCAGAACTGGCGGGAATTGTCGGGAACAGTCGGAATTGCCGAGAAAGCTGACACAGAGGGCCGAAGTTGGAACTGTCGGGAACAGTCGGAATTGTCGGGAACTGTCGGAACTGCTGGAATTGTTGGGAAAGCTGACGCAGAGGGAAGAAGTCGGAACTGCCGGGAACAGTCGGAACTGTCGGGAACTGTTGGAACAACCGTGAAAACTGACGCAGAGGGCATAAGTCGAAACTACCGGGAATAACCGAAACTGTCGGGAACTGCTAGAACAGCTGGGAAAGCTGACGCAGAGGGCAGAAGCCGGAACTTCCGGGAACAGCCGGAACTGTCGGGAACTGCCAAAACAGCCGGGAAAGCTGACGCAGAGGGCAGAAGCTGGAACAGCCGAAACTGTCGGGAACTGCCGGAACTGCTGGGAAAGATGACGCAGAGGGCAGAAGCCGGAATTGTCGAGAATAGTTGGAACTGCTGGGAACTACCAGAACTGCCGGGAAAGCTGATGCAGAGGGTAGAAAAGGATGACGTAGTCCCTAGAGGTTGATGCTGGGGTTTTTTGTAGGGTAGATTGGAGCTGAGGAGCTGCTGGAGTGTTTATCCTGGGTTTCAGCTGGAGCATCTGTCTCCGAAGGAGAGAAGCATGCAAGGGACAACTAACCAACATTGGGACAACTGTATGGTACTTAGCAGCAAAGGACAACAAGCATGCTAAGGACAACAAGCATGCTAGGGACAACAAGCAAGCAAGGTGCAACCAGCACACAGGTCAGTATGACAATATGGTGCAACAATGGAACATAATGGAGTACAGTGATGGGTACAATCATGATTAATGAAGCGTGATGATATGCAACATAGTGATGATGGGTGTAGCATGGTGCAACGCTGTGAGGTGCAACATGATGATGAAATGCAGCACAACAATAGGTGAAGGAGTCACCTTGGAGAATCAATTGATGCAGCTTGTCTTCAACTGATCTCATGTATCATCTTCTTAGAGATGATCTATGCTCTTATCTAGATAAGTCAAAGTGTTGACTTCTGTTGTAAACGTATTATCTCTCTCTCGCTCTCTCTATTGAACTATTGAAGAACATATAAGAAGAATTGATCAAGGGTTTCCCCACATTGGGGTTTGTCCCTGGCTAGCGCCACATCTTGTGTCCTCTTGTCTTGGCTTGTCTTCTGCGATTTATGTTTATGTTCTATCTGCACTTTACTTTAATGCTGATGTGATTGCTAATCTGGAAAATATATTGAGCTAACTGTGAAAATTGAAATAAATTGCTCTAAGCATAGAACATACCTAAAATTAACATGTAGGAAGTGAAATACTTGTGTCAATGCAAGATCATTGCAAAATCTCACCTCGCATGTATGACATGGAAAATTTTAGGGGTTAATATTCGCAAGTGGGCTAATTTTCCATGATTTGTCCAAAAAAAAGATTCACCAATTTCCATATTTTATAGCAATGATTCACCCAAATTTTACAATATAAAATTATTTTACCTTAAAAATCGCAAACATTATATAGAGAGTATATATAAAATCATCATAAATTTGAATAATTTTACAAATACATCAATCAACATTTTCTAATTTGTATATTATGGACTAGTGAATTTCGCCAATGTTTTTAGGCTTCAAGATAATTTTTCATGCTTAAAATTTTCCTTGATGTATGATGACCCATTGCTGATTTTGGATTCTGGAAGGGATATTGGTGGATTTCTTGGAACTGCATGCTTATTATCCAGGGTAACCAAAGTCAAAGAGCTTCCTGCTTGAAACCAGACAGTGTTGGGACTCAGCAGTGATGTTGATTGGGATCCATCATCCATGTGACTTGTCTTGAGGTTGCTTAGCTATTGAGCTGAGGTTTTACAGTGTGCATAACCTGGTACAAGTGGTTCTCATTACAGTTATCACTCTTACTGGCATGTGTGTGGCAAGTTAGTATTTGTCTACGGTTTGCAGGAGGTTATGTCCCATAGCAATGGTGTTCTTGGTCATTGATGCTCAACAGCATGATATAAATTATAATCCTTTTCATTTTATCATTTTTTTAAAGTAACTGAACACAGTTTCTGGATATCTATATTGGAGATTTGATTATTAATCCATGAAACTTATGCTGTTGCACTTAACTCTAGTTTTTGCTTTTCAGTAGAAACTCTCGAGGAACATTCTTACCCACAACATTTTTCTTACAATAGTGGGCTTGACAATATGCTAGCGTTAAAGGTTCAAAGGTTCTTTTGATTTGAAAATAGTGAATATTAGGAAAGCATCTTATGTAAGTCACCTCTATTAAACTTTATACTTTCCAACAAAGTCCATTCTGCTTTCCTTTTTTCAATTACTAACAAGTGCTGATTGTTCTGGTTCACCGTTCATTAGTGGAAACAACTTTTAGCCAACAAGTAAAAAATTTCAGGCTTACCTGCGGCTACCTTTGGCAGCTTCGTCAAATTTCAGCATTTCTAAACTAGAAGTAATCGTGGGCCAAGGATCTTATTGGCATGATCTCCCATTTCTGTCCATGTTTCCTGGGGATCCAGTATCCATTATGTGAAAGTTGGGTTACATCTTGGATGCACATAATTAGAGATTTTCTTCCCACTCCTTCAAAAGAGCTAGGCAGAACAATTGACAAAATTATTTAATTATATAACTCTCTCTGTAGCCTGAGGTTTATTGGAGTAGTTGGGTAAGGTCTTTTCATGGTTGGTCTTACCGGGTTCGTCCTTTCAAGCTGTAAGGTCCTGACTGTGCGTCATCAGGTTGGTCCTGAAAGGCCTAATTGATTTCCTTTCAAGGTCTGGCCTGCCTTACTGTCTGATGTATTGATCTGAAAAGATTGCTTCTTCGTTTGTGTTCAATTTTATCAGACAGGTACCACAAAATTTCAATCATTCCATAAGGCTTATCTTAATCTAACTAGAGAAGTGTACTAAACACCGATATTCCAAGTGCTAATGAAAAAAAATAGGAATACCTAGGAGTTGATTCATTCTCCTGCCTAAAAACCAAGCCATTAAGAAAGATTTATTGAGAGAGAGAGATTTTTATTGCTGGTTAATTATATGGCACATGGTAATTGAATCACTGTAGGTTTTGTTTGTCCTAATTTTTTATCTGTATTTTGAAACACAGATGCATGGGGTTGTGACATTTTTTGGTCGGGTTTCTATCCTTGTTGATGAAAATACTCAGGCATTTCATTTTTTCATAACAGCCCTTCTTCAGGTAATTTTGTTCATGATTCCATAACACACATAAATTTGATGTTGGTACTATCTTTATGCTCATTATGTTGATCTAATCTGTTATTCTGGATTGTATATAATGGTGAAGCTATTTGATTGCTCTGGTGTATTATATGGCGAGCTTGCACGCTTTGTGTTAAGATTGCTTGGTTTTTTGAGACGACCAAGAATCAGACCTCAAGGGGGAAGTGAAGCACTTCCAGGGCAAGGGACATCTGCTCGCAATTTTGTTGAAAACCCGAAGCAGTTAGCTGGTCCCTGGGACAATATCTGGCAGGACAAAGGTGGTAGGCCACAGTAACAATCTGCAGCGATCCCTGTGGTTACATTGATCAATGATTTTTCAGTAGATTTCCGAAAAATAATAGCCATGTGAATTCATGTTTTGGGTGTCCTTTGCTTGTATTGATACTTGTTGTCTCCCTTTATTGTGGGGAATCTAAGGGAAGTTCAAGTTATAGACATGGAAAAGATCAAATCAAGAAAACAGCTTTAAAGGGACCTAAGGTGCACTTTTATAAATGATTATTTCAGTCTGTTTCATAGACATAGAATGGTGCCATTTGCTGATAATAAGGCAATAATGCTAATTGTTTTATCATATTTGCTTCGTTGAGTTTGGTACAGAAAAGTTTTACATTTCCTTTATTCATTGGTGCATATAAGTTTATGTTTCTTTTATTCATTGGTTAGGTGACTTTTACGGATTAAGGTAGCCACGTTCCTTGCTTACATGTGCAGCTTAAATAAGCGAGATTTATTGTTATTAATTTTTTCCCTGTTTTAATGAATGTCACATGACAAGTTCAAAATGTAGTTAAATACTTTGTATGAACTGTGAACTGTCAGATAGTTGCATTTGTGTTCCATTTTTGCTTTTGCAGTGATTTTTTTACTAGAATGGTTTGGGGAATTTATTTACGAGAATAAGGATCTATCTAAAACTCATAGAGAGGGGTTGAAGGTGGGAGCCACATGTAGGGGTGGGGGGAGCAGGGAATTGTCTCATGGGTTTATTGGCACAATCAAGCTTTGAACAGTCTTGGTGAAAGTGTATCACAAGTGAGCAGATCGTTTTTCCATCCAACATTGGGTTTAGCTCCGCTCTAGACACAACCAAACTAGAAAAAGAAAAAAAATAAAATAATCTATCTGAAACTAGGAGAGAGATGTCTAATGTTGTGCAGGGACCAGTGGTTATAGTACTGGTCCCACCAAGCCACAAAAAATTGACACATGTGCAACCAATATTTAAACAAAATATATAACATTAAGTGCAAATATCTTTTAATTTATGTCCAAAATTTCCCAAAATGTTGACTGGGCCCACAACTATCCATAAATAGTCTTTTAAATATCAAGAGTACAAAACATTTTGTCCCAACTAGAAAACAAATAAGACTATAAATTGTCCCAAAATGCCCTCTTCCACTAGTACAAGGTACCCATCATTTCAACCCCCACTAAACTGAATTGGAACTTAAGTATCTCAATGCACATTCATGCCTGCACATATAAAATATTGATGTATGTCAGCCATAACTCTTGTGTTATTCAACAATTCAACCCATTGTGTTCAATAAATGACACCCAAACGATTAAATTTCCCATTAAAACAGATCAAAGCACAAGGATGAACCATAACAAATTCCCAACCATTGGATCACATCCAAATCAATCTAGAACACACATTCAAAATGAGAGATTGCAATCCATGTCAGTGCTTTTTACCAATCAAATTCAAGTGCAAAAAACTATAAAAGACATACCCTTGCTAAATTTGCTTTTCAACATTCGAACTTTCACCAACCCTAGAGACATACCATCAGAGAACATTTCACATTATATTTAGGTTCTTTATTTAAATTTTTGCACAATATGTATTTCATTTTAATTTTTTTAAGTTTTTGCACAATATGTATTTCATTTTAATTTTTTTAAGTTTTTGCACAATATGTATTTCATTTTATTTATTTCAATTTTTGAACAATATGTATTTCAGTTGTCTCAAGCTATGTGATCTCATTTCAAGTCATTTACTGTCACTGTTCTTATTGCTTTTCATTTCCAAGACAACCTATATAGTATAAACTCATTTCCAGTATAAACTCATGCACAAATTGTCACAGGAAACCATGTAATGCACTCAAAGCATTGAACTGTGCATTGAACTGTACAAAACATTTATCGTTGCAGGTTGCCTCATGCACAAACAACAACAAGAAACCATGAAATCCACACACAACATTGAACTGTAAAACATTTATCCTTGCAGGTTGCTAGTAGTTATGGTTCCAGTCCTATTATTCAAAAGTGAATTTAGTTATTCAAGAATACCTAATGCATTTTTTTTGTGATGTATTTTGACCATGTATGAGACAAATTTGAGGCATTTTCGTTGGGTTCTAGGAGGATTTAATGTGACAAATTTTGACCATATTATTAATGCAAATCTCGACCTAGACAAAACTTAGTCATGCCTCTTGGTAACTTCAGTTGGATCAGTGGTGGCTATTTAGAGACTTGTAGTTGTTGTTGAGCATTCACATGACCTACTCCGAAGACTGATTTTATAAATAAGGGTTTATTGGGTTATTCTCTGTAGCAGATCTTGTAAATCATTCCTTGACATCAACTTAGCTATTCTATGCAAATTCTATGAGACTTGGTTTTGAAACTTTCAATGATCTTTTGGGTTGATGTATATTATTCATAAAGTTGGACTGATTAGGGCTGGAAAAAAGTTTTTTTTGAATAATCTTAAATGCCGAGTCCTACTTCTCGGCAGATCTTGTAAATCATTCCTTGACATCAACTTAGCTATTCTATGCAAATTCTATGTGACTTGGTTTTGAAACTTTCAATGATCTTTTGGGTTGATGTATATTTTTCATAAAGTTGGACTGATTAGGGCTGGAAAAAAGTTTCTTTTTGAATAATCTTAAATCAAGAGTCCTACTTCTCGTCAGACCAAATTGCGTTTCTCATAAATAGACACATCAACTCGATTATCTAGGTTCAAATCTCAAATTCAAGTTATCATAGATAGACACATCAACTTGGTTATCCTAGAACCCCAATAGAACCTTTACTAAGGAAAGCCTAGAGCTTCTTTCATGTATGGAAAGTGTTATCTATAGGAATAACAATATTGGCAAACTGAGAACCATTCCCACAATTGGAGAATCACTAACCATTAGAAAGCAATTGATCGAGTTTTATGTTGGTAAAGTCAGTGTTCATGGACATGAGGCTCAACATTTTTAAAGGAAATTAACAACTCAATAAAACCTTTACTAAGGCAAGCCTAGAGCTTCCTTCATGCATGGAGAGTGTTATCTATAGGAATAACAATATTGACAAACTAAAACCATTCCCACAATAGGAGAATCACTATCCATTACCAAGGCGAGTCTAAAGCTTCTATTGCGCTACTAATTTCCTTTAGCAAGGCAATCTTAGAGCTTCCTTCATGCTGGGAGAGTGTTATCTATAGGAATAACAATATTGGCAAACTAAGAACCATTCCCACAATAGGAGAATCACTAACCATTATAAAGAAATTAATTGAGTTTTATGTTGGTAAAGTTAGTGTTCATGGACATGAGGTTGAACCTTTTAAAAGGTAATTAACAACTCAATATAACCTTTACTAAGACGATCCTCGAGCTTCCTTCATGCAAGAAGAGTGTTATCTATAATAACAACAATATTGACAAACTAACCATATATTTTGGGCCTTAAAACAAAGTACATCTTTTTATTTTAAGTCATAAAACAATTTATCAAAAAGAACTAGACCAGATCAACGTCTTAACTAAAAAAGGAACTAGGTGTCACTTGTTTTTATTTGAAATTCCTCCAATGTCTACATCATTTTATTATAACGTATAAACCATTTTATCAAAAACATTTATTGATATAATTGAAGACATACAACCAATTCTAGGTCAATTTCAACATATTGACAGCGATTTTCCAAGTGCAAATACAATCATAGTATTTTAAGTGGAAAAACAGGTTATCAAAAAACAATGACTGATATATTTGAAGACATATAACAAATGCCTTTCGTTGATTTGATTCTTCAAGGATACTGTCAAAAAGGCATATGTATGAAAATTTGTTAAGCTGCTATTATTTTTTTTATTGTGAATTGTGTCTATTATAATCCATGTTATTAGAAATTTTATATTGAAATTTGATAAAAATTCTGAATAAACTAACATGTTAATTTCCTATAGGAAAGCAAAAACACTAATAGCCTATAAGAAAGTAGAATTTCAATTATTGTTAACTAAACACATGCAATAAATTTGCAAGTAGTTGCATCTATGGCAAGAGTTAGTTATGTTGCTCGTACAAGGAGAAGTGGCAGACGAGTGACCATGGGTGCCCAGCTGCGATGCCCTTCATTAGATGAGGATAGGACATATCATGTGAATTTCAACATTGCTCCTAGCAATGTTGTTGAGGATTACCATGCAGCAAAAGTTGATGTTGTTCCACCGTCAACCACAGAGACACCATCAACCACAGTCCAAGGGGCAAGTTCAACTAAGAAGATCAACGTTATAAGAGGTTGGACAAAAGAAGACATGTTAACTGCAATTGACGATATAGAGTTTAATGGATATTCAGTTTGGGCATCTGCAAAAAAACATGATATTGCTCCCTCATCAATACATTATTGGATAAATGGGCTCACTCGTACAAGACATAGAGGGCTTCTTACAGTTATGATTGAAGAGGAGGACACAGAGGTGGTTGAGTGGTGCAAGGAGATGGCCTAATTGGGACATGGGCTAGAGTTGATACAACTCAAATCCACAGTTGCTTGAATCTGTTAGGGGAGGCCAAACCCATTCAAAGATGGGTTTCCCATTAAATCCTAGTGGTTCGGGTTTAAAAAAAGGCATCAAGACCTTGTATCGGTTCCATATATGTAGCGATCCGGTGTGCTTACAATTGAGGGCCTTGATAGAGGCAAAGATTTATATCTATGCCATGCAATTGTGTCTATGTTCCATGACACTCTTTCTAGTGCATACAATAAGCATTCATATGTTGTTGACCATATATGGAACTGTTACGAAACAGGTTTACAGGAATGAAGGAATTGTGGCATGTGGGTAATTGTCAGGAGAGGGAGATGAAACATGCCAAATATTTTTCCTAAGTGTAGGGAGTGGATAATTATTCTATGTTGTGTCAATGCAATTGGTGCTTCAATCCCAGGGTTTTATCTATTCAAAGGTAAAAATCAAAGGAAAAACTATATATAAAATTGTGAACCAGGTGCATTTATGGCTGCACATCCCCATGCATGGATGACTAAAGAATTTTTTTTGAATTGGCTTTGTCACTTTGTTGCATCTATACTAGGTGGTGTCTCACCTGAGAACAAACACCTATTGATTTTAGATGGCCATGGAAGCCACATTGTTGTGCAAAAAATTGAGGAGACAAACAATTTGGGCATCAACTTGTTAACATTTCCTGCTCATAGCATTCACAAATTGCAACCCCTTGATGTCAGTGCGTTTGGTCCTTTTAATAACTATTTCAGGTTAGAGTGAGCTTCTTGGATGGAAAGGAATCTAGGGGTTGAAGTGAAAAGGTTTGAGCTAGTAGAGATTACAAGTAAAGTCTTTAAAAGGGATCTCACCATCAAATATCAAGGTTGGCTTTAGGAGGATTGAAATTTGGCCACTGAATTATGATGCTCTTATGCATGACACTGGTTGTAGCTAGGCATTTCATGTGGATGGTCAAGAAAAATGGCATGTGCAAGAAGATGTTGAAGTGCAAGAAGCAGATGAATAGGAAGATGCAGTTGCAAATGATAATATGATTTCTGTTGATTTTTGTGTAGCTTGGGAGGTACTCCAAGCCCTAGGGTTCAGGGATTGGAGGGCAAAGCGCCACTAGTAGGTTTGTGGGCTTGGAATCCAAGCTTGGGGTTTTGCACCAAATCATATTTTGGGCATTTCTGGGAGTACATTTCTACATGTGAGGGCATGAGACGATAGAGGGCGGAAAGGAGAATCCAATGCTTCGAGAATCATCAAATTCCGAGTTGTAAAAGTGGAGATGTGGATTTTTGAATGTAATTTTGGGGTTGACATCGTAAGTGTCAAGGTCGGCCTAAGCTTATATTAGGCTCATGACAGTGGGACAACCCTAAAATGTGATGTTTTGGAGCCCCTCTCTTTGGTATAAATAGAGGGTGAGTATGAGGCTTATTCCTTATTCATTTGTGCAACACTTACCTCACAAAGAGCTCGTTGGAGAGGGAAACACATCTGTTGGAGGTTGCAACAAGAAGAGGACAAACAACGAGGGTACAAAGTTGTTTCATGGCTTTTGAAGGGTGACCGGGCTCATGAAAAGAGGGTCGAGTTGTTGTTCTTGAAGGCGGAGGTCACTGGAGACTGTTTTGTGGTGAAAGGAGAGTGGTCTGAGCCTTCTAGAGCATGCCGCAAGCCTATAGAAGCCAAGGAGGTAGGGTTGATGTGGCATGTTAGAATCCCTAACCAATGGGCAGTTTCACAATGAAGTTTGGAGCCTAGATTTCTATAATAACTCCTCTATTGCAGAGAAAAGGGCGAATGTGGAGAATTTTGTTGGAAACTGTGTGTAAGGGTCTCCTAGGTGTGGGGATTTTCTAACTAGGTGCAGATGCTACAAAGTGGACTTGGTCACTCGTGGTATGTTAGAGGGCAGCGTGAGAGTGGACCAAGTGTGGACGTGGATTGGGCACTTATGGTCTACTGGAGGACAACGAGATAGTGTCCAAGTTGGAGCCCGGTGAGCAACACCTTGATGGACAAAGGTAGTTGCAAGAGAGGCAGTGGCTGAGCTCAAGGGTTTGATCAACCAGGAGCAGTTTGTGGAGCCTGAGACTTATGTGTGGAGGAGTTCTACAATAGATGATGGGCAGTGCTCCTAACTCGTGTTCATTGTGGGAGATGGACATCTTGCAGTGATATGTGACAACCCTCTGTGCCCTATGTTGGTCTTCATCGGAGTAGCGCAGGAAGACCATAGTGGACGGAAGTCCCTTAGTAGCTGAGGAGCAGCAGTGGGCAGATTGAGAGTTGTTCACAAGTGGAGTTGTGAACCAATCGACATGAGTCTCGATGTGTTGTGGCTTTGATGGACTAAGGCACAACTAGAGAGCAGATTGATAGCCGAGATTCATTGGCCAGCTAGAATTGGAGCATTGATAGAGGCAGGAGATGCAGATGGGGAGTCGAAGGACCAGGCAGGTATATGGTACAACTGAGGGGAGGTGAGAGAGTCGACATCATCATCCAGATGGTTAGAGTATATTGTTGAGGGAAGATTGGTTTTCGATGTATTGACACCAAGCCCCAGTTTTGTATTCTTGTAGTAATGGATGTATGAAGGCCATTATCCTTGGTACGGGAGCCCTAGACTGTTGTATTATATGTTGTTTAATATAACGAAGTTGGGCTGAAAATTGTAAAAAGTTGTTTATATTCTGTGCATGTGTGATTCACTATTGTTTATATTCCGCTGTGCAAAGTAGTTTTGTTGAGATTCTTGGGTAGCGTCAGAGATTTTAAGATTCTATCCTAGACCCAAGATCGTGGAAATTCAACATAGTATCAGAGCATGTCTGAGCTACTTTGAGGGACAATGAACTAAAGTGTGCACAACAAAGCAACTCAGAGAGAGTTGTCAGCGTTTAGATCATGGAGCAGACAGTTCAGCTGAAGACAGGGAGATGTGGTCTTGACTGGCTTGGCAATGAGATTTGCTGGGAGTTTTGGTGGATTGGTGGTGAGCTCAGTGAACAACAATTTGTTGTAGGGCAGGTTGTTGATCATGGACTTCCGTTGACTTGTCATGGATGGTTGGGACAACTCGAAGGTTCTTTTGGCATGGACGAGATCAGGTTGATCAAGATGGCTTCATGTGATATTGGCATGCTAGAGTCTTCATCGGATCGTGATGTTGCATATTCAAGATTGGTGGGATTTGCACGAGTGGTATTTGATCCAGGAGGATGAGTGTTTGCAGGATTGAGCTAGTGGAGATCATGTAAGGCATAGAGAGAGTCTATCCTTAGAGGGAGCATCTCTATGGAGGTTCAGGATCTTCAGGTTCGGATGTGATGAGGTAGAGGCACTACTGAGATTGTCGAGTTCATTCTAAAGGGTATGATGCAGTGATGGATGCCGGATAGACTAGTGTCACCGGATGATGATGGTTACTTCCTAGTCTTGGAAGTACCTCCATCGCTAAGAGGGAGTGTTGATTTTTGTGTAGCTTGGGAGGTACTTCAAGACCTAGGGTTCGGGGATTGAGGACAAAGTGCCATAAGTACGCTTGTGGGCTTGGAACCCAAGCTTGGGGTTTTGCACCAAATCGTGTTTTGGGCATTTTTGGGAGCACATTTCTACATGTGATGGCATGAAATGATAGGGGGCGGAAAGGAGAATCCAACACTTCGATAATCATCGAATTCTGAGTTGTAGAAGTGGAGATATAAAAGTTTGAATGTAATTTTGGGGTTGACACCATAAGTGTCAAAGTCGGCCTAAGGTTATGTTAGGCTCATGACAGTTGGACAACCCTAAAATGTGATGTTTTGGAGCCCCTCTCTTTGGTATAAATAGAGGGTGAGTATGAGTCTTATTCCTCATCCATTTGTGCAACACTTACCTCACAAAGAGCTTGTTGGAGAGGGAAACACATTTGTTTGAGGTCGCAGCAAGAAGAGGACATACAAAGAGGTTACAAGGTTGTTTCAGGGCTGCTGGAGGCAATGTTTTTAAATCCGGCTGGCTCAGAACCGACTCGGCCGAGTTGGTCCGAGTCGACGAAAAAAATTTGAACTCGGTGGTTGAACTAGTTCGGCCGGCCAAGTTAATACCGAGTCGGCCGAGTCATTGCATGACTCAAGACGACTTGGTATTAACTCAGTGGGCTCGGCCGAGTCTGTATCAACCCGGCCAGGTCAAGGAAAGCGGCCAGTGAACCCCCAAAAATGCAATTTTTTTTATTTTTCTATGTTTTTTCTGAGTGTGGGGGACTCCAAATGGTTTTATTAATTGGTTTGTTGGTCTTTGGGGTCCATTTCCCTCTCCTAGTATTGATATGCTATTCATGGTAATGTTAAATTCTTAAAGTAAAAGTGACATTCTCCTTGATCTTCATTTTCATTCTTTTACTTAAATTTTTAACATTACCATGAAATGACTCAGGATGTTTGAGAGTGGTTCCGGCCTCGTTGGATTTCATATGGAGAAAGTAGAATTTTAGATTTCATTCAAAATCCAGCAGACTTATCAGTTTTTCAGGATTTCAGGGTTGGGGATTGCAATGTTTCCATTGAATTTTGTCATGTATTAGGGTATGGAACTCGTATTTAATCAAGAGCACCAATCCCTCTATGTACCTTGACGTTAGTGACATTGGTTGTCGAACTCCTCCGGTATTTGCTCCCAAACCGGGAGCTTCTAAAAATGTCACTTCTGCTCCCATTTTCGCTCTCGCTCCCGCTCTTAAGTAACACTGAGCCAGATGATGTTGGCAACTCTAGCAGTAGCCAATATTAATGGTCACAGAATTTTGTTGTAGAGGCCATTTATAGCCTCCTTGGTTATGTGTTTTTGTTTTGATCTCTATATCATCATCGTGTATGTATTGGACAGTGCACTGGGTGCCATTTTGGTATAATGGATATATTCATGAGCCTACTTTGATCATATGTTGTCTTCTATCTATATTCTAATGCTGTGTGTTTGAATTCTGGAAACATGAATGAAAATCTTTAAAATTATGTGTTTTTATAAAAAATAAATATTTAATGTATTTTTTACAATGACCGAGTCATTGAAATCGAGTTGGCCGAGTCAATAACGCGTCGGAGTAAGAGTCAGAGTCGACCCTTGGCCAAGTCGGAGTCGGAGTCAGAGTTTTAAAACATTGGCTGGAGGGTGTCCGAGCTCATGCAAAGAGGGCTGAGCTATTGTTCTTGAAGGCTGTGGTTATTGGACACTGTTTTGTGGTGAAAGGAGGGTGGTCTGACCCTTGTGGAGCATGCCACAAGACTGTGGAAGCTAAGGAGGTAGGGATGACGTGGCATGTTAGAAGCCCTAACCAATGGGCAATTTCATAGTGAAGTTTAGAGCTTAGATTTATGCAATAAATCCTCTATTGCAGAGCAAGGGTGGATGTGGAGAATTTTGTTGGCAACCATGTGTAAGGGTCTCCTAGGTGTGGGGATGCCCTAACTAGGTGCCTGTGCTACAGCATGGACTTGGTCACTCGTGGTCTATAGGAGGGCAACATGAGAGTGGACCAAGTGTGGACGTGGATTGGGCACTAATGGTATACTGGAGGACAACGAGATAGTGTCCAAGTTGGAGCCTGGTGAGAAACACCTTGATGTGCATTGGTGGTTGCAAGAGAGGTAGTTGTTGAGCTCAAGGTTCTGATCAACCAGAAACAATTTGTGGAGCCTGAGGCTTGTGTGTGGAGAAGGAATTCTACAACAGATGATGGGTAGCCATCCTAGCCCATGTTCATTGTGGGAGATGGACATCTTGTAATGACAGGTGGCAGCTCTCCGTGCCCTATGTTGGTCTTCATTAGAGCAGCGCAAGAAGACCGTAGTGGGCGGAAGTCCTTGAGTAATTGAGGAGAAGTAATGGGCAGATTGAGAGTTGTTCACAAGTGGAGCTGTGAACAACTCGACCAGAGTCTCGATGTGTTGTGGGTTTGATGGACTAAGGCACAACTAGAGAGTAGATTGACAACCGAGATTCAGTGGCAAGATGGAATTGGAGCATTGATAGAGACAGGAGCTACAGGTTAGAAGCCAATGGGCTGGGCAAGTACATGGTACGATCGAGGGGAGATGAGAGAGTCGACTTCATCATCCATATGTACAAAGTATCTTGTTGAGGGAAGATTGGTTGTCGATGTATTTACACCAAGCCCCAGTTTTGTATTCTTGTAGTAGCGGATGTATGACGGCCATTATCCTTGGTACGAGATCCCTACACTATTGTATTATATGTTGATTAATATAACAAAGTTGGGTTAAAAATTGTAAAAGGTTGTTAATACTATGTTCATGTGTGATTTACTATTGTTTATATTCGATGTGCAAAGTAGTTATGTTGAAATTCTTGGTTTGGTAGTGTCAGAGATTTTAAAATTCTATCCTAGACCCAAGATCGTGGAAACTCAACAATTTCCCTCTCAAGGACACTTCTATGGTGATGATGATGAATATATAAGTGAAACACAGTATAATCATGAACCAATTGACAGTAACATGGAGGTTGTTCTACCAACTGAAGAACATGGAACTTATGTTGTTGATATTCTTAATGACTTTGTTGATCATGGAATTAACAATGAGAATGTGGTTGGAAATGATATTGTTGATATTGCACTAGGATGCAACAATGACCAATTGACATTGCCAAGCCAAGTAACCCCAACATCGTGGTTGACAGAAGCCATGATGAGTATGAACAAACATAGTGTCTCAAGAATCTGAAGAAAGGAGGAACATGCCTTCACAACCAACATAATTGAATGATGAAATTGTTCATTTTTTTATGGACAATTAGATCAATGGAAGAAGATAGTGCACATAATGGGGAATCATATGAAGAGAACAATATAGTTCAATCAGTTGTCTCTAATATGGAAACGCAAGTGTCAAGCAATGAAATGCAGGGGGCAGGGAAGGAGAAGTTACTTGGTCAGTTCTTAAAGCTATCAGTAGAGAGAGTGTCAATGAAAAAAAAACAAAGAACACTAGGTAGTCTTCGTTTGGGACAAAGTTCACAATTACTCACCTCAGAAGACTATATAACCCTATTAGTTGAGTTTGAACAAAAGAAACTTGAAATTCAGGAATTAAAACAAAAAAAGAAGGATTTAGCCAAGGAAAAGAAGGCAACAAGGATTGTTGTAGCACAACGTCGAGCAAAGGAAAGGCTTGAAAGAGAGAAAGTAAGGCAAGAGAAGGACCATCAAAAACAATTGGCAAGGCAGGAAAAGGAATCAAGAAAGGCTCAACAAATGCTTCAAAAAGAACAAGGGATGCATATATGGTTGACAATGATGCAAGCATAGTTAATGAAACCAGGATGATGTCAAACACATTAGACCATATTGCAGATAATACACCATTATTCTAAGACCTCATAAACATCCAAGTCCCTTGCTATCAAAATGGGGGTTTACCCACTTGCTATATTCCTACCAGTGCAGGTGTCAATCCTATGTATGCTTATCAGACACCTCCACTTAATGCAGGGGTTAGTAGTGCAAGTGTGAGGTATGGGTACTCAATTCCTCCATGACTACAAGGGGAAAATTGGACTCAATTATATGGTAGCAATCCAACACATCCTAATCAACCATTATTAGGTAGGACAACCTACTTGGCTCAAGTAGGGAACTCAACAAGTTTGGGCACTGAAGATTCTGGAGGCCATCAAGAATAGGGGTGTCATATGTTTTTTGTTGTAACCACATTATGATGTGTATTTTGGATGGATTGCCTCTTTTTCTTGTCACATGAGGATTTTGGCTTATAACCTAGGTCATTTTATTCCATATTGTTTGTGGCATTGTAATCAAAAGCCATTTTAGAAGCAACATTCATAGTCTATTAGAATGGAGAAATCCTAGCTGAGAATGCAAATGTAATTTTTGTTATGCCTCTACATACCAAATGATTTAAAACAACACATTTTTATCCTAGTTGTTAAATAATGACAAATGAGGGAATAATGGAATCTTGAACAAGTCACTTTTTATAATATGAAAACTCCATAAGACAGTGAACAATAAAACTACCAAACCTCAAACCTCATATCAAACCTCATTTACTATGACATATTCGTAAAATTAAAAGTAAAAGTATCAAAACCTTTCTATCCCAACAATGATATATTGAGAACTATGAATAAAATTACTCAAAGTAGAGAAATTGTAATGTTTCCCAAGGGATTTTGAAGACAAACATATGAAAATCCTTGAGAAAATCAATTCATTGTAGATTGAAATGAATACGCTACAAATGAGATACAACTAACCTCAAGCCTCACTTCAATCATGGAGATTCTTATAGATCAAAGAACTACCATGTAGAAGACTAGAGATGAAATAACAAGTTTAAGGCAACAAATTGAAGAGTTGTAGTAATCTTTGAACAAAATATCAACATATCAATCAATTTCAAGCATCAATGTAGATCTGAATAAAGGAAGCTAGGCCATGAGATGTTCTTTGTCCTTAGTAAATTCTCCATGTTTTGTAAATTTTTCCTAATTTTGTTAGTTTTTCTAGTGTATCAACACTTATAAAAGTAGAAACTTGAATGGTTAGAAAAGGGAAAATTACATTTGAAATCCAAAGGGAATTTTCAAAGAAAATGCATGGAGTAGGAACCCAATGTAAAACCCAAATGCGATGTACTAGTTGCACCCTTGGTAGATTTGTTAATATAACACAATAATCTCGTTTCTGCTAAAAAAAATATTATATAGTTAATTATTCACATGATGCATTTAAACTATTTCATTAGAGCTTATGAAAATGTCAACATTGGATCCAGAAAAGATAAGAGTCATCACGGAGTGGGCAACTCCTAAGAATGTGGATGAGATGAGATCATTTATGGGATTGGCAAGTTACTATAGGAAGTTAATTAGGAAGTTCTCACGCATTGCACATCTTATCACATCATTGCAACAAAAAGGTAATAAGTTCAAATGTACAGAGGAATGTGAGGCTAGTTTTGAGCAGCTTAAGCGGTTGTTGACACAAGCACTAGTGCTAAACATTGTGGATCCAAACAAGGAGTTTGTAGTGTGTATAAATGCTTGCAAAAGATGACTCGGTGGAGTTCTCATGCAAGAAGAGTAGGTAGTGTGCTATGAGTCACGGAAACTAAATGAGCACGAGTAGAACTACTTGACACACGATCTTGAGCTAGCAACGATTATACATGCATTGAAGATGTGGAGACTATCTTCTTGGCAGGAGATTTACATTGATGAGCGATCACAATGGGTTGAGGTATTTGTTTGACCAGCTAAATCTAAATGACATACAAGCTAGATGGTTGGCTACCCTTAGTGAGTTCGACTTCAAGATCAGATATATCAAAGGGAAGGAGAACCGAGTTGCAGATGCTCTTAGCAGGAAGTTCCAGGTAAATCATATAGCAACTATGAGCTTTTATGGGATAGAGTTACAGGATAGGATCTTGCAGGCAGGACAACAGGATGACAAATCCATGGAGATCATGCACAGGCTATAGCAAAGCACAAGTACAGGTAGGGGGTGCAGGTATAGGTACAGGTGCACGTACAAGTACAAGGATAGGTACAGGTGATCGGGATGCAGATTATCGTCTCACGACAGATAGTTTGGTGAGGTTTAGAGACATGATCTATGTGTCGAATTGCAGTGATCTCAAGAAGTTTATCTTGAGGGAGTTTCATGCCAAGCCATACTCGGGTCATCCAAGATATCAGAAGATGTTGACGGTGGTGAAGAAGTTCTACTATTGGCCGAATATGAAGAAGGAAGTGGCAGAGTTCGTGGCTAGATGTTTAGATTGTCAGCAAGTCAAGGTGTAATGTAAGCATCCAGGTGGTTTACTATAACCTATAGCGATTCCGGAATGGAAATGGGAGGTTATTTCCATGGATTTCATCACAGGTCTTCTGAGGACAATGAGGTAGCATGACTCTATTATGGTTGTGGTTGACAGGTTGAGCAAGGTAGCTCACTTCATTCCAGTAAAGACTACATATTCAGCCAGTGAGGTAGCACAGGTGTTCATCAGAGAGATAGTGAGACTACATGGTGTTCCAAAGAAGATTGTGTTGGACAGGGATGTAAAGTTCACTTCCAAGTTTTGGAATGAGCTATTTGTAGGTTTAGGTATAGAGTTGGCTTTCAGTACAACTTATCATCCACAGACAGATGGACAGACAGAGAGGGTCAACAAGATCTTGGAGGATATGTTGAGGATGTACGTGATGCACCCACAGAAGAAATAGGAGTATTTTCCATTGGTTGATTTCTCATACAACAATGGTTATCAAGAGTCATTGAGGATGAGTCCTTTCAAGGCATTTTATGGGCGGAGTTGTAACACTCTCATCAACTGAAGTGATCTAGTGAACATGGTACTTATTGGACTAGACATGTTGGAACATGGAGCAGGAAATGCAGGTTATAAAGAAGGATCTAAAGACAACATAGAATAGAAAGAATAGTTATGCGGATCAGCACAGGGTATTCAAGGAGTTTCAGGTTGGGGAGCATGTGTATTTGCGCATCAAGCCCAAGAAAATCTCTTTGAGGATTGGTTCATGTGCCAAGTTGGCACCACGATATTGCGGGCCTTTCGAGATCCTTGAGAGGATTGGACCAGTGGCATATCAACTTGCACTGCCTCCAACAGTGAAAGTCCATGATGTTTTCCATATTTCATTGCTTAAGAAGTATATAAAGGATGTTGATCATGTTATTGATTGGTTTGTATTGCAGGTGGAGCAAGAAGGAGAGTTCCAGTCAAAGCCTCAGTGCATATTGCAGCGAAAACATCTCATTCTCAGGAACAAAGCCATAGAGCAAGTTAAAGTGTAGTGGAAGCACTTTGGGCCTGAAGAAGCTACATGGGAGATGGCGGATCAGATGCGGGTCATGTATCCTTCATTGATTTCTAGTTGAGGCAAACCAATTTTGGTTTTATGTTGGTATAAGTTTGGCATATTTTTTTGCTGATGTTTTTGTATATGTATACGAATGTAAATATCGCCATGAGCTAAGTTATAAAGCTCCAATAAGCGGTATGGGTGTCATGTTATTATGATTTTTATATTGTCATGTTGTCATGATGTTTTGCTTTTGAGCAGGTATTTCATTGTAAATACTGCAATGAGCTAAGTTATAAAGCTCCATGGGCAGTATGTTTTGACTGTGTGATTTCCTACCTAGTTTTGACATGCATGGCTTTGCATGTTAGTGTATGGTCCTCTTGTTGTTGGTGGCATGGTTTTCCCAGGTTATAATAGTGGTTTTCAGTCTAGCCTTGCATTTTACCGGATGGATTTCGGAATCCGTGGCGGAGGTGGTCTCAAGGTTCATTTCTAAATGCTTAGGAATCCCTTGACCGTTTTGGTGGGATACACAATAAATCTTGAGGGAGAAGTCTCAGTTTAGGGCCTAGCAATCCGGGTTTGGATTGCGGCAAAGCTTGAGAGATTGGTCTCGGTTTAGGGCCTAGTGATTCAAGATTGGATTGTAGTAAAGCTTGAGAGACAGGGAGATGAAAAATTCCTCAAGGATAGTGATGGATTCCAGATGGCATTCCAAGTTTGGTTCAGTTGTGATTGGAGCACCAATTTTGGTGTGATCATGGTTTTATGAGGGTGGAGGTGGTTTAACCTCTGGATTCCCTTGGTTGTTCATGGATTGGTTTTTCTATGAGATGCCACATTCATGCTTGGAATATGGCTGGAGGGTGACTGTCGAAAGAAAGAATTGGTTTAGCCATGTCTACGGTTGGGTGGTACGTGGAAGTCCTGAACCTGGTTGGATTTGCCTATGATTAATAAAAGTTAAGTTCTCTTACTTTTGCATTGGTTTATATGTAGATTTAATGGTTGTCATACTCTGATATTTATATGGTTTTATGTTGGTTATAAGCATGGTTAAATGATTGGTTCATGTCATGGTTATTTCATGTATTTACTTGTAATTGTTAAATGGATGGATGCAAGACCTTTTTGATGATATAATAGTTCAATGGAGAAGGAAGTGATCCTTCTGGTTATGTTTCATATGTTCTTTCAGTCATTTATGCTCTGTCTTGTATTTTAGACCTATAGGTTGCATTGATGCCAAGTGTTTGACAAAATGTCAGTCCCAGTTGAGGATGCTCAAGCCTAGTCTAGAGGTTGATTTTTGATTTATCAACATTTTATCATGTCTTTGATGGATTCTAAAAGTTGAAGCAAGTTCTGGGTAGAGGCCGGGATTTTGAGCTAGAAAAAGTGGCTCAAATTTTGGGTCACTGGCACAAGTCTACTGAGAAAAGTCTACAGTCGCTGGCACATAGGCCTATGAGAGCGACTTTGGGTTGTTGGACGCTGTCATTCCTATAGCATGAGAGTGACCACTGGTTAAACATCCATGGATTTGCATGTTGATGTATGGTCCTCTTGTTGTCGGTGGCATGGTTTTCCCAGGTTATGATAGTGGTTTTCATCCTAGCCTTTCCTTTTGCTGGATGCCCTGGTATGTTGGGATGTTTATCTCGGTTTTGAGCTTTGGTTTGCCGGATGGATTTCAGAATTTGGGGTAGAGGTGGTCTCAAGGTTCATTCCTAAAGGCCTAGGAATCCCTTGACCGGTTTTGGCAGGATACATGATAAATATTGAGGGAGAAGTCTTGGTTTAGGCCCTAGTGATCTGGGTTTGGATTGCGGTAGAGCCTGAGAGACTGGTCTTGGTTTAGGGCCTAGTGATCCGGGATTGGATTGCGGTAAAGCCTAAGAGACAAGGAGATAGAAAATTCCTCAAGGATAGTGATGGATTCCAAATGGCATTCCAAGTTCGGTTCGGTTGTGATCGGAGCACCGATTTTGGTGTGATCGTGGTTTGATGAGGGTGGAGGTGGTTTAACCTTTGGATTCCCTTGGTTGTTCATGGATTGGTTTTTCTATGAGATCCCACATTCATGCTTGGAATATGGCACGAGGGTGACTAGCCGAAAGAAGAATTGGTTCAGCCATGTCTATAGTCGAGTGGTACGTGGAAGTCCCGGACCTGGTCAGATTTGCGTATGATTAATAAAAGCTAAGTTCTCTTAATTTTGGATTGGTTTATATGTAGATTTAATGGTTGTCATATCTCTGATATTTGTATGGTTTTATGTTGGTTATAAGCATGGTTAAATGATTGGTTCATATCATGGTTGTTCATGTATTTACTTGTAATTGTTAAATGGATGGATGCAAGACCTTTTTGATGATATAATAGTTCAATGGAGAAGGAGGTGATCCTTTTGGTTATGTTTCATATGCTTTTTCAGTCATTTATGCTTTGTCTTATATCTTAGACCTGTAGGTTACATTGATGCCTAAGTGTTTGACAGAATGTAAGTCCCGGTTGGTGCTGCTTAGGCCTAGTCGTGAGGTTGATTTTTTATTTATCAGCATTGTTATCATGTTTTTGATGGATTTTGAAGGTTGTGGCAAGTTCTGGGTAGAGGCCGGGATTATGGGCTAGAAAAGTGGCTCAAATCTTGAGACCACTGGCACTGGTCTGTTGAGAAAAGTCTATAGTCGTTGGCACATAGGCCTATGAGAGCAACTTTGGGTTGTTGGACGATGTCATGCCTATAGCATGAAAGCAACCATGGGTTAAAAGGCTTAAATAATCAGTGGGACTCAGGGACAAGATGTATGAGTCGCTGACATGTCTCCTGAGGGTGGTGTTGTTAATGTGGATGAGTTTGTTTGATATGTTCCATTGGTTCCATCTCCTTAAGGTCACCAAAGAAGTTGAATACCTTATAGTAGCCTCTCTCATCACATGTTTATCCCGGCTGGCAGGTTGCTTGGGTGGACCTGGGAGGAGGGGGTGTTACAACACCTATGTTTTCATCCACTTTTACATTCCTTTTTGCATTTTGTTTTGCATCCAAGTTTGCATATTTTTTTGTGTTTGTTATTACATGCACTTTTGCATCCACTTTTGTTGCGCCACTATTTGAACCATATCTTGCACCTACTTTAGCAACACACATTTTCTTCCACTTTTGCATCCACATTTGCATCTTCTTTTGTGTCCAAGTTTGCATCGAATATTGTGTATGTTTTTGCATCCACTTTTATGTCCACTTTTGCATCTCATTTTGCATCTAATTTTGTGTCCACTATTGCATCCATACTTGTGTGCACGTTTACATCCTTTTTTTCATATTATTGTGCATCCAAGTTTGCCTCCTTTTTTGATGCAGGAGCATGAGGCTTGAAGACAAAAGACTTAAAATTTTTTTACAAGAAAAGGAGTGGGATCCTTTAGTTGTCACTTTACAAAGCTTTTTAGATAGGATTTGAGCTAGAATTCAAGGATTTGAATTATTTTGTAATTAATTCAAGTATTTAGGCTTAGTTGAGATTCTCGAGGAGAATATCATGTAGATTAGATGTTATCTAGGATTAGGCAGATTTGATCCATTGATTTAGGATCTGATTGTTGTATATACAGGTATTTATGTAAGTTTTGAATTAGTTGAATGAGATTTTGATAGATTTTGGCTGAAGAATATTAGAATGTAAAATTTGGAATCTCTCTGTATCTTTGTGAATACTGTGCATGAATGGTCAAATCCCGGAGGTTTTAATTTCCTTCGAAATATTTTTGATTTTTGTTGAGTTTTGTATAATCTTGTGTTGTCGCATCTAAATCTTCACTCACTGTGTATTTAAATAAACTTGGCGGAAGTGCTAAGTCTGGCGGAATGAGGAAACCTAACAGATTCACGAGAAACCCAGAAGAAGATCTGAATCATCTAATCGACAGATCCAACAGATCAAATGGTCATCGCGTGCCAACAAGCGCAGACGTTAAACAGAATAGTAGAGCGGCCTTCGTAGGTGTAAGCAGTGTCTTACGTGGTCAAAAAGTGGTAAGTGGTATTCTATAATTTCACGTGATTACCCTTAGCGAGTGACACGTAGCATGAGAAAACTACTTTTCTCGCGTACCCTCGACTTGATATTGGTCGTGCAAGAATTCATGCGAGATTATGCGATAGTCGTTGGATCAAGCGGGATTGATCGACGGTGGAGATTGGCCAAGCTAGTTGGCGAGCAGGTGATGCGATAACCGTCGGATTGAGGAATGAGATCAACAACGAAGATTTAATGTGCTAAAGGTTTGTGGAATGGCGGACGTGATAAGGTTATGAATTGGGGTTTTATTTCCTTTTGGTTCTGTGGAAAAAATGAAGTTTTGCCATATAACGGGTAAATTAAATAGTTCTGCGATTTTAGCAGAATAACTAACATTAGAGGTTGATGACTGATACTCCAAAGGAAAACTGAGAAGAAGTTCCACCTGAACTTGAAGGAATAGTTGCTAGTTTTGAACGATTATCCTTAACACCTGCAACTATCCCACCATTAGTGGTATCAAAGCAACCTATTGACACTAAGCAAGATCTCAAAAATAAAAAAGGAAATCCAACATGGCTTTCAGAGTTGGAGGAAGACGTGGTGGTCATTAAAGAAGAGGAATACCAGTTGCAAATGTTGAAGTGTTGGAAGCTATGCAATAGATACAAGCTAGATTAGAAGCAGTGGAAATGAGAAATCAAAGAGATGCAGATGCTGGAGATGTCAGTGAGCCTAAAGTTGAAGCTGCAGAAGAAGAGGAACCTGCAGAAGTTACTCCTGAAATGAGATTTTTTAAATCAGTGTTAGGATCCACATCTAAACCCAAACTTGAGGTTTTTGTTTATACAAGAGGTTTAAACTTTGAGGAGTTGATAAGCTGGATTAATGACATGGATAAATTCTTTGATTATGAAGAAATGGAAGAAGGAAAGAGTAAATTTGTTGTCACAAAATTGAAAGGACATGCAGTACTTTGGTGGGATGGAGTGCAGGCAGAAAGAAGGAGACTTGGTAAGAAACCAATTAAAAATTGGAATAGGATGGTGACAAAGGTGAGAGGTAAGTTTTTGTGAAGTGATTATCAATAGTCATTATTTAGACAGATGCAGAATCTTAGTCAGAGGTCTTTGACAGTGAAAGAATACACAGAGGAATTTTACAAAGTGAGCATAAGAGCTAGAAAAATTCAAGATACAGACGAGAAGGTTGCAAGATATATAAATGGTCTCAGAGTGGAGATCCAAGATGAGATAAGTGTGTTGTCTCCTAAAACAGTAGAAGAGGCTTATCAGATGGTATTGAAGGCTGAAGAAAAACTCATGAGGAAGCAATCTTCCATAAGTAGAGGTACTTTTTGAGGAAGAGGAAGTCAAGGTGGTAGAGGAAGATCTACAACACCTAGAAATGGAGCTAGCAGTAGCTCGAATCAGCATACACCCATTGAAGGTGATGTAAGTGGCAGAAGGAGTTTTTTCAGAGGAAGAGGAGGCAGAGACAGAGGAAGAGAAATCATATGTTACAGATGTAACAAGCTGGGACACATAGCCTATGAGTGCCCAGAAAATGCAGAGAGAAATCAGAGAAATGTAATTGTTGCTTAGACTGAAGAGGAAGCAACAAAGGTTCCAGCAGAAGAAAATGTACCATAGAAAGGGGAATCTTTGGTAGTTAACAAAGTTTTGTTAAACTAACAAAGGAAGTTGTTGAACAAGTGCAGAGAAAGACTTTGTTTAGGACTGTGTGCAAGGTTTAAGGAGAATGCTGTCAAATGGTAATTGATAGTGGCAGCACCTATAATTTGATCTCTACAGAAGTGGTGGAAAATTTGAAATTAAAGACAAAGAAACATCCAACACCTTACAAGGTGTCATGGCTTCAAAATGGACATCAATTGTTAGTGAAGGAACAATGTAAAGTGGAGTTGCAGTTGGGTAGCTACAAAGACAAAATTCTGTGCAATGTGATGCCTATGGATGTGTGTCACATATTGTTGGGTAGGCCTTGACAGTATGACAGAGGAGCTATGCATGATGAGAAAAAGAACACATACAAATTTTGCAAAGATGGTGTCAATCATACATTGTTGCCTATGGAAGAAGAGGATGCATCAAAAAAATCTGATCCAAAGACTATTGCTGATTGGAAAAGAATACTTGCAGTAGATTGAAGAGAATGAGGTAAATTTTGCATTGATTTGGAAACCCAAGGTAATAGTTAATTCCACTAAAATCTCTGAATTTCCAATTGAAATTCAAGAGATGTTGGAAAATCACTGTGATATCATTGTAGATGATTTGCCTAATGAGTTACCACCCATTAGAAAAATCAGTTATCATATAGATTTGATTCCAGGGGAAAACTTGCCAAATAAAGCAAATTACAGGATGACTCCCACATAAAATGAAGAAGTCAGAAAACAGGTTCAGGAATTGTTAGATAACGGACTGATTAAAGAGAGTTTGAGTCCTTTTGTAGTGCCAACAGTGTTGAGTCCAAAGAAATATGGATGCTGGAGAATGTGCACTGATTCAAGAGAAACCAACAAAATAACAATCAAGTACAGATTTCCTTTACCTAGAATTGAAGATTTGATGGATTTTTTAAGTGGAGCAAGATATTTTACAAAGCTGGATTTAAAAAGTGGTTATCATCAAATAAGGATTAGAGAAGGAGATGAGTGGAAAACTGCTTTTAAAACAAATGAAGGGCTATATGAATGGATGGTAATGCCTTTTGGGTTATCAAATGCTCCTAGTACATTTATTAGGCTTATGAATGAAGTGATGTAAGAATTTATTGGTAAATTTGTAATAGTATATCTGGATGATATATTAGTTTACAACAGATCTAAAGAGGAGCATATGAGACATCTAAATTATGTCTTACAGAAGCTACAACAAGAAAAGTTACTGCTAAATTTAAAGAAATGTTCATTCATGAAGGAAGAGTTGGTATATTTGGGCTTTGTTGTTTCTATTGATGGATTAAAGATGGATCCAGAGAAGATAAAAGCAATCATAGAGTGGCCTTCATCGAAAAGTGTTTTTGAGGTAAGAAGTTTTCATGGTCTTGCTAGTTTTTATAGAAAATTCATAAGGAATTTTAGTAAGATCAATGCTTCTATTATTGACACTATAAAGAAGGATAAACAACCATTTAAATGGATTGTTGATGCATAAAAGAACTTCCAGCTGTTGAAAAGAAAGATCACTGAGAAGCCTATTTTAATTTTGCCTGATTTTAATAAACCTTTTCAAGTGAAATGTGATGCTAGTGGAGAAGCTATTGGCGTTGTTTTAAGTCAGGAGGACAGACCTGTAGCTTATTTCAGTGAAAAACTGAATGAATCAAAGAAGAAATATTCTTCTTATGATAAGGAATTTTATGTAGTTGTACAGTCATTGAAAAAGTGGAGACATTACTTGATGTCTAAGGATTTTATACTATATTCAGACAATCATGCATTGCAGTTTATTATGCAACAACCAAAGCTTAATCAGAAACATGTAAAATGGGTAGAATATCTTCAAAGTTTTAATTTTGTATTAAAACATATAAATGGCCAATCAAACAAAGTAGCAGATGTCTTACGCAGAAAATGTATCATAGTTTAGGAAAGTCAAATTCAAGTGTCGGGTTTTGATATTCTTAAAGAATTATATGAGAAAGATTTAGATTTTAAAGAGGCATTTGAAGAATCTTGTTTTGTTAGACAGAAGTAAGTGGCTGGATTTTTCTTGCAAGAAGGATTGTTGTTTAAAAGAAATCAGCTGTGCATACCAAATTGCTCTATGAGAGAAAATTTAATCAAGGAGAAACATAATGGTGGACTTGGAGGACATTTTGGTGTAGAAAAGACTTATGAACAGTTAAATCGGTTTTATTTCTGGTCAAAGATGAGATCTGAAGTGGAGAAGTATGTAAAAAATTGTAAAGTCTGTCAGTATGCGAAAGGAAGGAGCCAAAACACAGGTTTTTATGTTCAATTACCTATTCCAGATAGACCTTGTAAGTATGGATTTTGTTTTGGGTTTACCAAAAACTCAAAGAGGAAATGATTCAATTTATGTTTTGGTTGACAAATTTTCTAAAATGGCACATTTTATTCCATGTTATAAAACCAGTGATGCTACTCACATTGCTAATCTATTTTTTAAGGAGATTGTAAGGTTGCATGGGTTACCTATTAGAGAATTTTTTCAGAAAGAGACACCAGATTTATTGGTCATTTCTAGAGGACCTTGTGGAAGAAACTTGGTACCAAACTAAGTTTCAGTTCAGCTTATCATCCTCAGACTGATGGACAGACTGAAGTTGTAAATAGAAGCTTGGGTAATCTTCTGAGAAGTCTTGTAGGTGAACATCCAAAACAGTGGGATCAAATTTTGGCACAGGATGAATATGCTTATAATGATTCTTATAACAGGAGTACAGGGAAGAGTCCATTCCATATAGTTTATGGAATGCACCCAAGAGGAGTGTCTGAATTAAGAGACTTGGGAAAAGCTGAAATGAGAAGTGTTAAAGGAGAAGATTTTGCTTCAAAGATTCAAGCAATACATGAACAAGTAAAACAACGGTTACATGATAGCAACATAAAGTATAAGAGCAGAGCAGATTTGAAGAAGAGAGAAGTTAATTTTGAGGTTGGAGATTTGGTTTTAGCACACCTAAGGAAGGAAAGATTTCCAAAAAGGGAGTATAACAAGTTAAAATTTAAGAAAATTGGACCATGCAGAGTCTTGAGGAAATTTTCTGCAAATGCATATGAAATTGAATTACCCCCTGACATTGGAATATCTCCAATTTTCAATGTTGCTGATTTGTACAGGTATGAAAATAGAAATGCAGATGATACAACAGAAGATAAAGAAGAACAAGAGGTTGATTGGGTAAAACAATTACCTACAACAAAGGCATTGTAGCCAGAAAAGATTTTAGATAAGAGATTGTTTAAAAAGACAAGAGGAAAGGAGTATTTTTAGTATTTGATCAAGTGGAAGGATCAACCGATTGCTGATGCTACCTGGTTGACAGATGCCATGCCACATAAGTTGGGAAATTCTATAGAAGAGCTCACGGATAGGAGACCATGAATAATTTTGTCCTTAGGAGTCTGATGCAGGAGCATGAGGCTTGAAGACAAAAGATTTCGAATTTTATTCCAAAAATACAAAAAACGTTTACAAGCAAAGGAGTGGGATCCTTTAGCTGTCACTTTACAAAGCTTTCTAGATAGGATTTGGGCTAGAATTCAGGGATTTGAATTATCTTGTAATTAATTCAAGTATTTAGGCTTAGTTGAGATTCTCGAGGAGAATATCATGCAGATTAAATGTTATCTAGGATTAGGCAGATTCGATCCATTGATTTAGGATCTGATTTTTGTATATACAGGTATTTATGTAAGTTTTGAATTAGTTGAATGGGATTTTGATAGATTTTGGCTTAAGAAGATTGGAATGTAAAATTTGGAATCTCTCTGTATCTCTGTGAATACTGTGCATAAATGGTCAAATCCCGGAGGTTTTAATTTCCTTCAAAATATACCTGAGTTTTGCATAATCTTGTGTTGTCGCATCTAAATCTTCACTCACTGTGTATTTAAATAAATTTGGTGGAAGTGCTAAGTTTGGTGGAATGAGGAAACCTGACAGATTCATGAGAAACCCAGAAGAAGATCTGAATCATCTGATCGACATATCTAACAAATCGAATTGTCATCGCATGCCAACATGTTGGGTCCCTATAATACTAGTGATTACCCCATTACTATTGTAGTTATACCCCTTATTTATATTGTTGTGCCCCTATTACCCCCTTATTGTTATTTTTGTGCCCCATAGAATCCCTCTATTGTTATTTTTGTGGCTTTATATTATTATTGTTAGGTCGGCTGGATTATATTGTGACTCCTTAGACTCCTATATATAGAAAGGAGGTTTTGTCATTTGAATCATCCAAGAATTGTTCATTTATGTAATGTAAAGGAGGTTGCCCCCTCGAAGAGGCTGAATTCTAAGGCGTTGATCTATCTTTTCTATATTTTCTTGAGCTGGTTTCATAACATTTGGTATCAGAGCTTTGGATTCTAGGGTTTTGCTCCTCCAAACAGGTCATCATGGCATTTTCGCTATAACTTTTTTTCTGTGATGTTTTAGAAGTCGCAAAAAAAACCCATTTGAGAAGAAATCGCGTTGAACCTTGGGTCCGAATTTCAGAGCTTTTCGCGAGATATTTGCAGAGATATGATCTGAGGAAGTTGGTCTTTTTGCAGACTCCTGAATTACATTCAAAACAGGTGACCTGGGGAAAATTGTCATAACTTTCTCTCTGGGGATCGGATTGAAATTTCATAAGAAGGTACAAAAAGAGGTGTAATTTCACAATTATGTTCACTAGATGTTTCCACATTGGAATCATAAATGATTCATTATGGTACAAAGATCGGTTATACCTCTGTAAGAATTCCCAGCTAAAACAAAAGATTCTTATGGAATTGCACACTTCTCCCTTAGGAGGGCACTCAGGATTTTTAAAAACTTACCACAAGGTTAATTAGAATAGTAGAGCGGCCTTTGTAGGTGTAAGCAGTGTCTCACACGGACAAAAAGTGGTAAGTGGTATTCTACAATTTCACATGATTACCCTTAGCGGGTGACACGTAGCATGAGAAAACTACTTTTATCGCGCGCCCTCGACCTGATATCGGTTGTGCAAGAATCCATACGAGATTACGTGATAGCCATTGGATCAAGCGGGATTGATTGACGGTGGAGATCGGTTAAGCTAGTTGGCGAGCGGGTGACGCGATAACCATTGGATTGAGGAATGAGATCGACGACAGAGATTTAATGCACTAAAGGTTTGTGGAATGGTGGATGTGATAAGGTTATGTACTGGGGTTTTATTTCCTTTTGGTTCCGTGGAAAAAATGAAGTTTTGCCATATACCAGGTAAATTAAACAGTTCTGATATTTTAGCAGAATAACTAACATTGGAGGTTGATGACTGATACTCCAAATGAAAACCGAGAAGAAGTTCCACCCGAACTTGAAGGAATAGTTGCTAGTTTTGAATGATTATCCTTAACACTTGCAACTAGCCCGCCATTTTTGCATCCAAGTTTGTTCCCTTCTGCGTCTGTTGTTGCATCCACATTTGTTTCACCACAATTTGTGCCAAGTTTTACGCCTACTATTGCAGCCATGTTTTCTTCCACTTTTGCATCCGTGTTTGCATCCTATTTTGCGTCCAAGTTTGAATTGACTATTACATTTGCTTTTGCATCCACTTTTATGTCTTGTTTCACATTTACTTATGTTGCATCCTCTTTTCATCCAATTTTGCATCTATTGTTGCTCCCATTTTCGTGTTCGTTTTTTCATCCCATTTCCAAACATTCATCATATTTTCTGCATTGATGATATTTCTTATGACATTGACAATTATGAACACCTGATGACAATGCCAATAATCATGACGATGATGATAATGAAGATGATGATGATGACGATGACATAAATAGTGATTATGATGATAAAGGCGATGGTGGTTTCAGTGAGAATGATTATCATGATGAGATGGTAATGACCTTGGCCAAACTTCCCAATTTTTAAATGTTATCATTGTCATAATCATAATAATTATCTTTGGTGTCGTCATCCAAGTCATCATCATCTGATCATCATTATCATCATTGTCATCATCAACAACAATAATGGCATGAGTGATGATGATGATGTCAATGATGATGATGTCCATGACGACGATGACAACAATGATGATGGAAATTACAGTAATGACAATGAAGAGGATGATGAAAATTATAATGACAATGACAATGGTGGTGATGATGGTCATCATCGATCATCTCTCAAAATAGAGTTGTTATTTCTCTTGCATATATCATATGTGTCCTAAGCTACCATTTTCTAGCACTCGTCACATTTTTGGGGTCGATGATATTTCTTGCAACACCTATAATCATGAACAAATGGTGACAATGTCCATAATCATGATGATGATGATGATGGCATGAATGGTGATTATGATGATAATGCAATGATGCCAATGATGGCATTGATGATGATGATAATGAAGATGATGACCGCGATTATGATGATGCCAATGACCTTACAGTTTTATGGATTCATGAACTTACTAGTTTCAAGACTATCTTTTTCATACACATTACTATCAAACTATTTACATTTTCCATATATCTTGGCATATCTTACTATAATGGTGGTGTCAACACTAGAAATATATCTTGTTGTAATGGTGGTTCTAATGTTAGCACCATAAAAGTTTTTGTTAAATTTTGGTTTAAAAATTTTGATTTATGAAATTATTTGGACAATCTATGTAAAAAACTAAATAACATACAATTATTTTGACTACAGTCCCATGGATTTTCATGAAATCACTAGTTTCAAGACCATCTTCTACATACATATTATTATTAAACTTTTTGCATTTTCTATCCCTCTTGGGATATCTTGTTGTAATAGCAATATTAGCACTAGAAATATATCCTGTTGTAATGGTGGTGTTAGTATTAACACTAAAAAAATTGTTAAATTTTGGTTAAAAGTTTTGATAAAGTTGGTTTTTTTTTTTTTTTTGTTTTTTTTTGTTTTACACAATAAGAAATTTTTTGTTAAATTTTGGTATTAACTATTTCTAGGTCAAATCATATGTATTAACCATGTTATTTGTGCTACAAGTTTGATTCTTGGGACAAAATTGAGCTTTCAAATAAGTTGCAAAGAGCATATAAATGGAAGAATAACAATGACAACTATTTGTATTGTCCAACTGTTCAGGATATATATCATTTGTGAAAATCTTCAACATTTTCAGTGACAATGAATTAGAGGTGAGCTTGTAATTGTACAAAATGTTTGGATGATAAATCAAAACAAAGTTGGTTTTATCGATGTGCTTAGGACCTATTTTGGATAAGAAATCCTAGGTTTTGGACGTATGCAAATAATTCATTTGGTCTAGCTTTGATAATCAATGAAATTATATTTCTTTTTCCTCGTCAAACCAAGGAAGATATGGCAATAATCCTCATTAGAAAACAACTTGTGGTTGAAGATTTGTAATTGGTTTCAAAAGTTCAACAACTGACTATAGAAGTTTTTAGTTGCTATTAGGGCAACAATGTTATTATACGTTTTAGTAAACATAGATCATTCTTGGTATTTGTTTCACTTTGATGATGGCCTCTTCTGACCAATATATGAGATTGTGAATTTGTTGATATTTTTGAAATTACAAAGTAGAGATAGTTGTCTATAGAAATTTTGGGAGACTTGAAGTATTGAAAATTGGTTTTTTCGTTGTTAAGCATGTTTAAGTCAAATTGGATTGCAAAACTTAAGGAGAAAGGAAAAACAATTGTCAGTGTTTGTGAATTGCTATAGCCATTAAATGATTTTCAACCATGTTCTTTGTGCTACAATTCTAATTCTCAAGACATAATTGAATTTTTTTTATCAGTTACAAAGAGCATATAACACCCCCCCGGAAAAAAATAAGTCATGATAATTAATTTCATACACAGTTGTTAAATGAACACCTCCAAATGTTCAATTCTCATGACTTTTAGGGTAGGGTTATCTTTTGGTGTATTGAACGAGGCAAGGGAACATAATGATAACATGGTTGGGTAGAAGTGGGAGGT
Organism: Pinus tabuliformis; assembly: GCA_031772625.1. Classification (NCBI taxonomy): domain Eukaryota; kingdom Viridiplantae; phylum Streptophyta; class Pinopsida; order Pinales; family Pinaceae; genus Pinus; species Pinus tabuliformis. Next base: position 646,988,344 of record CM062817.1, read on the forward strand.
CCAAACATGGTTTACTAAGATCTATAATCTTAGCATTAGAGAATGAGAAGGGAGTTATCACTGAATGGCATAGGGATTAGGGGGCCTAGAGGGGAGGCAATGAGAGAAATTGATAAGGGAACCCCAAATAGTTGTGTCAAGTGGATTAGGGGCCCAATTATCACAACCCATAACCACTAAATTCCCTATCCCCTTAACCTCTAAGCCATAATCCCTCAACCCCTACACTCATAATTCATAACCCATTAACCCCTTGATCCCTTAAACCCTAAGCCACTAACCCATTAATCCCTAGCCCCTAACCTAGAATCCCTAACCCCCTAAGCCATATCCCCTTATCCTCTTAAACCCTAACCCTTAACCCTTAACCCCTAATCCCTAACCCCTTAACCCATTGACACTTAAATCCCATAACCCTTGATCCTTCAACCCCTAAATCGACTAACCCCCAAGCTTTTGGTGCTTAAATCTAACCCTTGAAGCCATTAACTAGCACCTATGGTTTGGGGAAAAGGCTTAGGGATTCTATGAGTTGAGGGGTTTAAGGGTTTAGGAGTCAGGGGTTAAGGGTAAAGGGTAAAGGGTTAGAGATTAGGGGGTTGAGGGCCAAGGGTTTGAGGTCTAGGGGGTTTAAGGGTTAGTGGTTAATGGCTTAATGCACTAGTACATATGGGTGGAAAATACAACACTATACTCCGACAATTCAATTGTATTGTCATATTTTACTTACATTTTTTGTATTTTTTTAAAAGCCTCAACTTTCATCGAATATCTAATGAACACAATTATCGTTGGATATTCGACGATAATGTTTCTGTTGGATATTCGATGAACATTAGTAATATTATTAATAATAATAATATTCAATGGATGTTATAAATAAAATATTTTATTATGCAAGGTTAAATAAAATTGAAATGCATTTTAAATATCAATAAAATAATGATATTTTAATAGAGACAAAGTGATTTATAAATGAAATATGTCAATGTCCATATTAAGTAAAATATTTCAATGTCACCTATGTACATATGTATATAATATATAAAGTAGTTAAAAAATATATATTTTTATCGCTAAAAATTGATCCACCTTGGTGGGTTTACATTGTTGTCAGGTTGAAACTAATCATCGCGATCTTCCTCTTCTCAATAACATTTGCTAGCTTTGCCATATACAAGAAATAGAGTTATAGGATCACCTCATCTATAGGTGCCCCTTTTATTGTGAGATTGAGGGGATGTTCTATTATCTTTATCAATATTTGGATGTGTCGTTGTCTAGATTATTTCAATACATCTCTAGACATTTTTATGAGGGAGGTCCTTTGATTTAGATATTTATGTAAGGCCTTATGTGGTCTTCCCCTTTTGAACTCTTCTAAGGGGGTCACCTCCTTCCATGTTTCCCTGTCTACTTAGAGCCAAAATTGACACGAGTGATTGACACTTAAACATAACTACCATGGATCTCATGGACCAAAAATGGAGATTAGACTCTTTGAAGATTAGGAAATATTTTCTCATACTCTACTTAATATATAGGTGGTAGGGTTTCATTGTTTTCCATTTGCTATGAAATATCACCCAAAAATTCAACCATTAAAGAATCTAACCTATATTAAATCACACCTACCTTCTCATTTTTAAGATATCTATGAGCTTTCACCTATGATTGTTAAAGTCAATGCCCTCTAGCACCTCTAATGGTGGAATAGAAGGCATTGCAATAGGAGGTAAACTCCATTCCCCTTCACCTTTGTCAAGACCTCTAGAGACACCTACAATATATATTCCTTTTTTGACTCAACATGAAGTTTTGATTTTTTCCATTTCCTTTGCATACCCTCCCTTCAAGGGGATCCTCACAAGAAGAGCTTGTGGTTGAAATATTATGACAACAAAATGAGACACACCATCTCCTTACAAGGTTTCAAGGGAGGGGTATTGAAAAATAACCATCTTATCCCCTATAGCCCTTAAGACCTTCTCAACACATAAATGAAACAACAAACTTATTACATGGACCCAAAGATAGATCTCATTGTTCAAGGCCAAACCTAAATAGAAAGAATCACACTATGGATTAAGCATTCACATTAAGTTTTGGTAAAATCAAGGACCTCCTTTCAATACTATGATCTTGTTTTATCATTCTTAAATGCAAGATTTAAAACCCACATTAAAGAAGGGAGATTAGCCTTTGTAACCTTTGCCCAAGATGAATTTATCTAATGGACTAGCTTGGATATGTCAGGTTTTGGATTTTGAGTGCCTAATCAATGCTTTTGAGTCCAACTCCCTAGCCCCAACTAAAATTTAGTCCTATTGGAGAGAAAACTTGAACAATCCTCCTAAAAAGAGGCATTTTTCCTTCCTTTTGATTTTACAACAAAACCTTAGTGTATTTTCTTTCTTATCTTCCTCTTTCATTCTCCAAAAAAAATAAATTAATCTTATATCATAAACAATATATATAAGTAAGAATTGTAATCATTTTCATCAACTTATTGGGTACCTTTACACATTAACCCATGTAAGTTTACCTAAGTCCATGAAAGAACCCATCACACTCTAAGATGGTTCCAGTTGTCTCTTCAAAACTAGGGCATAAGAGACCTAACAATGCCAAATGGTTAAGTCATCTCAAACTTGTGGGTTTTTTTTCCTTCATGGAACACATTCTAGCTAGTGCTCATCAAACACAATGCACTAACACCACTAACACACACCAAAAGTCCAATATAACCTTAAGATGTGTCATGCACCCAAGCACTTAGACTACACCTCCATAAAATGCTCCTTCCACTTTGGAGGTCTGAAAATAGTAATATTCTAACCCAATATAGCATATTTGTTGGATTTGTATAATTTTCTCCTTATCAAATCCTTGCACCTCTCTGGCAGTCCATAAAAAATATACTCCAATGGTCACCTTCCAAGTTCCAACACCTCCTTTTGCAACATGACATAACCACTTGTATATGTTGCAACAACCTTGCCAACTTCTTTAGTGGGTTGCACATCTATTTCACATTTCTTCTTCATCTTGCAAAGTGGTAGTGCCAAGGACAGGGTATGAACTTCGATCAAGGAATATTCACTTAGTACCACTACCAAGTTGCCTTCATGCAACTCGTCAAATGTATTAAGTTTGCTTCACAACTTCTTATGGTGCTTAACTTACTTTTTTACACCACTAAGTGAGACTACACCCCCCCCCAACCTCTCTAATTATTCCACCTATTAAACCCTTAGAGTCTTCCTAGATGTGCATTCATGCCTCAAGAAAAACATAACACTAACATCCCAAATGTGCATGCTCGTTCCATATTTTAATGCCTTGTTGAAACCACATTATCGCACTGCTTAAAATGAAATGTTCACATCTTAAGGCAAAGCACCAACTTTTCTTATAACAACCTAAAATATGTGAGTGATTGGAGAGAACTATAGTTTCTCAAGGTGAAAACATAGGGCCTTATAACCCCATTCACACAACAATTTGAATATTATTATTATTATTATTATCCAATTTTAAGGTCACGACCAAGCCAGACATCAAATTGGTGTATGAGACCCCCCTATTTGTGGGACAGGGGACCCACCTCCGCGCAACAATTTTATTGCTAAGTCTACAAAGGCATACATACTCTACCCCCCTCTAGTTTTGATCATAAAGAAGGATACATATTGATGAGCCTCAATATTGCAACAATAATGTTGCAACTCCCATGGCTACCAAGTTTAATAATCAACCCGAGGTTCGTACAAACTTAAGAGGTATCAACACTATATGTGCAACATACAATGTGTCCTTTCTTCGATGTCATGATGTAATGGAGTGCATGTAATGAAATCAAATCCTAAACTAATTGCAGAAAATGGAATGCTTGAAATGGAAATCTTAACCTATTGAAAGAAAGAAAATACAAGGAAAGAAACCTATTCTAATTGCATAAAGTAAATATCCTGAACTACATGTCAACCATTACATTTCAAAGAGTTTAGATCCATTAATAGAGTTCATTGGATGTGGCAATCATCATTGTATTATCTATTTCATAAATTTGTCCATTAGCCAAAATCACTAAAATGTTTTGCATGGGTAAAGAGACAAGTCCTAAGTGGTCTTTAGTCTTCCCTAATCATTTATTTATAGCCTTGGGGTCATGATTCAACCCTAAGGGACCAAAACCAATCTTTTTGAAAAAATCTGGGCGAGTATATACACATTGGAAGAGTACTACAAGAAACTATAATTCATCGAATGACCAAGCAAATCAAATCCAAATTGGATGGGACAAATTTAGTTATTGACTAGGATATCTTAGGTCTCCCTTCCAGGTGGAAATACTCAAAAATACCCCTGTTAACCCATGAAAATTACTAGTCTAAAATCTAGAAATTCGAGAACTAGTAAATCTATAAAATGCCTAACCTAATCAAGTGCAAATGAAATGAGGTAATTTTTGTTATTAACTAGATTTTTTTGTGATTTGATGCAAGTGGAATCAAATCAATAGAAGCTCATTAGCATGTTCTAAAAAATAACAAAAATTTACTGTTATTTTCCATAAGGGACTTCCAGAAATTTAGATTTGGTGAATAAGCAAGCTAATCCAAGTAGCTCAATGATTACTATGACCTTCCAAAGTTGTTCCAAAGATGAAATGATGCTTGTGATCCTGCAAAAGAATTTACTGCAACCATTGAACCCAATCCTACAAAAAAAAAATCATTAATACTAAATGCAGAAATAGAGAAAAAAAACAAGAACAAGAGATGCATGTGAAGGAGTGAAAAGAAGAAAAGTAAATGGTACAAAAGGGTTCTGAGGCTCCTGGGATGGCTAAGCCCATGGAAACTCAGAGTCCTATGAAGGAGACCAAGATTTAGAAGATAAACATGGCACCAATATTCATTATTTCCATCAATACAATTACATCCCTGCAAGAAATGAAAGTGGAGCTGCAAAAATATGAGTTCTCTCCACAAGAAAACTAAGAAAATCCACCCTTAGAGGAAAATTCGACTTGGTTCTTATACAAAATGATTAGGAATCATTCCCCATGAAAGGATGAAGATTTCCCGACCATTGAACTCAATCCTACAACAAGAAATCATTAATACTAAACGCAGAAATAGAGAAAAAAAAATAATAAGAGATGCATGTGAAGGAGTGAAAAGAAGAAAAATAAATGATACAAAAGGGCTTTGAGGCTCCTGGGATGGCCAAGCCCATGGAAACCCAGAGTCCTATGAAGGAGACAAAGATTTAGAAGCTGAAAATGGCACCAATATTCATTATTTTCATCAATACAATTACATCCCTGCAAGAAATGAAAGTGGAGCTATAAAAATACGAGTTCTCTTCACAAGAAAACTAAGAAAATCCATCCCTAGAGGAAAATCCGACTTGGTTCTTATACAAAATGATTAGGAATCATTCCCCATGAAAGGATAAAGCTTTCCCAACCAAAATCCCTTGATTTGTGGTTCTAACTCCCAATACTAGGAATCTGCATTAAATGGTAGGGAACACATTCCTAGATTTTCTCAATCATTGGAGCTCCACAATCTATGCCATAATTCCATAATATTTTGTTGATTTATTATTTAATATTGATCTTCCTATAGTAAGGAATGATTCCCTAAATTATCTCCACCTTCAAATCTTCATAATTTGCCCAATATTCTCACAATATTCCACAAAAATAAATAATATTAGGCACAAATATGCAATTATCCATAAGCCTTCCTAATGAACATATTAAAGTTAAAAATACATTATCTAGTACAAAAAGAGAGGTTTAATGTGTTGAAGGATGACCAAATGAGCCTTAATTTATGTCTAATTTAGAGGCATGTGCCTTAATTTATGTCTAATTTAGAGGCCCATCATACCCCCCTGCTGAAAGTGTTGCTCATCCTCTGAGCAACTTATTGACCTCATTGTGCCTCATTCATGGCCATGGTGGCCTCTCTCTTGTGCATTCCTCAGTCCTTTCTCTTAAGAATCTTGGTTGTAAATTATGCAAGGACAAGCACAAAAATGTAGTTGTTCTTTTCATGATCGTTTAACAATATTTCAAGCAAAAAAACATAACTTTCCTCTTTGCAAGTGAACTTTATTGGCTTGTAGATCCATTTCATTCATATCCTCACCCTTGAAACCTTCATTCCATTTTCACTCATTTTTCAAAAATTGTTTGTGCATAGAAAAAATGGCAGTGTTTCTTGAGAACATTAGCCCCTCATTCAATATGGGTTCTTGAATAATTTCAGTTTGGCAAGGTCTTCCACAAATTTTTCCACCCTTTTGCTACATTTTTCCACCATTTGGACACCTATGAAATCTTCAAAACGCCTTTAGATGAGAACTAGGACATCTTGTAGTAATTCTTGTAGTAACTACAAGAAGCCCTGTAGTAGCTTGTTTAAACCTGTTTTGAGCAGAAATGATAGTCTGAGCCTAGGATAGGCCCTCAACTTGACTTCCATGCCTTTCTATAACATTTTTTAGGCCTTGGAAAAAATCTAGAAAGAGATTAGAGACCTCTTAGAAAACCTATTTTTATCACTGCAATTTGAGTTCTATTTTGATGGTAAATGTCTTCTTGCCTTTTGTTTCCTTCTTCTTCTCTTTTGTGGCCTATATGATTGCCTAATGGCCTTGGAGTTTTCTGTTTTAATTAGGTCTCTCTTAGGCACTGCCATTTTGGGTTTTAGCACAATTTTTTCATTTCTTCCTTCTTGTAGCAACATTATTCCTTCCTGTAGCAGTCATTCCTTCTCTTTTAGGGTCTTCTAACTGTATGGGAGTGATGAGAAATGATGTAGAGGGGTTGGAGGATGATGCTAGGGCTCAGAGGGAGTAGTGTAGGTTTGTGAAAATGGAGAGGATGTGCTCTATTTGTTTTTTCAAGAAAATTTTAGGGTGAGACAGAGTGTAGGGTTTGTTCTTGAAAAATATTATTTTTTTCTTATGAAATGGGATGGGTGTATGATGGATAGATAGTGGATATGAAGTGGATGGAGGGATTGGAGTGTTGTGGTGACTTGGCCTTTGTAGAAATTTATTCTTTTAACTATTGTCCCCATTCCTTGAAATCATCACCCTTCCTAATTTGGGTTTTCCACATTGCATGAGTGAAGGAGTGAGCTGCAATTAACTACTTGAAGGTGGTTGAGACTACTGACCCGTCCTTAGCTTATTAAACCTCATCCCTTATGCATTGACAACAAATTTCTAACTATAATATGCTCAAGAGAAGAGGTCAAGAATATTGCATACGTGTACCTACCTGATGGTTGTTGGAGATACATGCATGTTGCTACTGAGTTCATGATTGGTCCATGGTCTTCTAGAGGTGATAATTTCCTTTGTTTGCTTCTGCACAGGTCTTCATAGCTTGGTGATTCTAAACCTTTGTCTTCCAGTTACCATGAGCAAGCTATCTTAGTAAAAATCAGATTTCTTGGAGTGTTGGGCTTGGCCATGGGTGATGTTCACCTTCCCTATACCTTATTCCACCATTAGACACCTTTCCCACACTTTATTTCACCTTCCATACCTTCATATAACTTTCAGTCTATTTCCTGTAGTAAACTATGACATCTTGTAATACTATAGGAAACCCTGTAGCAGCTTGTTTAAACCCATATATCCAAAATGGTATACTGGATTGATTTGAACTTTTTAAAGCATGTTTCTATCATCCTTATGCACCTCCCCATAAAAAACATTTGGCCAATGGATGCACGAATCTTGCGAAAAATGAAAAATGGTTGAAGTTAATGGAGGTCGATTTCTTGGAAACCGTGTAATGGAATTTACTAAAATTTCTTGGGCATGTTACTATCATCCATATGCATCTCCCCATTAAATAAATTTTCAAATGGATGCACGAATATCGAGAAAATTTAAAAATGGTTGTAGGTGATGGATGTTGATTTCTCAAAAATTGTGCACTGAAATTTCTTGACTATGTTACTATAATCCATATGAATCTCCACCTGAAACAACTTGGAAAATGGATGCATGGTTTTCAAAATATGACAAAAATAGTTTTCTTCTCTATGTATTTATGTTTCTTGTAGTAACTACACGATTTCCAGTAGTATTTAAGGACAATAAGGAAAATGAGTGGTAAAAGTTTGGAAATGATGAGTGGATGGTGGAAATAGATGAGGGTGATGGGATTTGGATGGCCTTGGTCCTATTGGAGCATTTGAGTAAAGGAGGAGAAAGTCAAAATTTGACTTCTTTTGACTAGACTTGTGATCAACTTTTCTTTTGGTGGCTAACTTGTTTTGGTTGCTTATAGAGGTTGGAGAGCACTGCATTTATGAGAGAGAGATACACGGAGCACATATTTATTTATTTTTTTCTTCTAGACCTACTGGCCGCCTCAATGAGTTTTTCAACTAGTAGGTCTGCCTAGGCAGCTCAAAGGAGGTTTTCAATCAAAGAGCTAATCTTAGGCGCCTCATTCTACCCGAGATTTTTTATTTTTTATTTATTTTTTTTCATTTTTATTTTTTCTACCCTACTCTACTTGAAAAACAAAATCTCTTTCAAGTATAATAATACTTCCAATGGAGCCATGTGCACATCAAGATGACAAACAAACTGATGTGTAGGCTTGAAATGTATGCTTTGACATGTACCTGAATGTAAGAGACCAAATGTTTTGACTGAGATGAGATTAGGAATTGTTTAAGAAGAGTGTGTTATTGCAACTTAATGACTATCTGGAACCATATTTCAATATAGTTGCGATGCCCTTGGTCCACTTGCTGATTTGGATCATCTTGGATGTCTTCTTCTTTAATGACCTTCAAATATTCCTCTTTTTGCTGATTGTTTTCTTGAACACATGGAGGATTTGATGGTAACCATGAGGGATATTTATCAATATTTGATTTTGATGTTTGCTCTTCATCAATTTCAACCATGATCCTTTGGTATTCTCATTTGAATCTTCTTCTTCTGGATGTGGTCCTTCAATGATAGCATGAGTATCTCTTTTTTGCAATACTCTTCCTGAGCTAAGATGAATACCATTTAGATCAAGAGGTGATGTTTGGAAGTGTTATACCTCAGCATTGTAAGTGGGTTGAGCTACTTCATTGTGTGGGTTTTGAAATGGTGGTACATGTAGTTGAGTGGGTATTTGAGATGGATGTGGTTGGGGTTGTGGTTGCGGTGGAGGTGGATGGTAGGGATAACATGGAGTTGGGTATGGAGGATATTGAGGAAAATATTGAGGATATTTTGGATGGCTCCCATAAGTTCCTTGCCAACCTTGTTTCCAAGATTGGTTTTGGGGTTGAGATGGCCAAGGTTTCCAAGGAAAGGGTGTGTTACAATTACTTTGAGATGGATGTGCATTAGCTTGAAATTGTGAATTAGGCTCTTGCATCATATTGGGTTGAATAGGTTGTCATGGTCCTCTTGGAGCTACATAACATAGTTGCATTGGCAATTGACTTTCTCCGTTGTCCTCTTGGTAAACTTCCTTCAACCTTGGTAATGAGGGGCAATATTTAACATCATGAGATTTTGCATGGACAACACAAATATCAACATCTTCTTTTTCCTCATCTCGCATTCTTAATATTTCTACTTGTTTGGTTAGACTGCTAAGACTTTCTATTTTAAAGTCATTAAACAAATTTCCAAGTTTAGCTTGACTTATTAATCTTGATGTTGATTTACTTACTCTTTTCCTCTTGATATGTGTTTGAATGTTTTACAAATTTCTTCAAACGATAATTGGTATATATCTCCTCTACTCATGAGATCAAGGATATCAATCCACTCATCCCTAATTGTTCTAAGTAAGGGTTTTTAGTGTGGCAGATCCTAAACGATGTAGTTTTTCCCTCTTAACATTATACTTGAACCTCTCTATTAGATCCTCTAAAATCTCTTCTTCTTTTTGATTCATTCTAAATATTTATTCTATAAGATCATGATCTTTATATTTTTCAAGAAATATCTTTTGCATCTTACTCCATGATCTTATTAAATTAGTCCCTAAACTCATGAACCATTTAAGAGCTCTATCCTTCAATGTTGCCAGAAAAAATCTCAATTTTTGAGTGTTTAATAAGTAACCATAAGATCTCAAATTCAAAGAGAAAGGTTTTTGAATCCTCTAACCTTAGACCATGAAGGTTTGGAAGAAAAGATGGAGGTATGTTCTTCATATGCACATTGATATTAGTATCTTGAAGGGAAATCCAAGAGGATCTTCCTCATTGTCATCATCTCCATCCATTTCTTCTACCTTCTTTGTCATCTCTTCTTCTACCTACAAAAGTGGATGGTGATGTGGCTCTTACTGCACTACGTTATCAAATGGGTGGGTGGGTTGGTGTTAGAGGCAAATTTTGTTGTTTTTATGATTGAATGAAAACACTAATGCAATGCACTCTTCTGTTTTTGAAATTAAATATGCCTAATGCAAATATTTTTTGTTTTTGCAGAAAGTAAAAAGAAATGAATCAACTATGGAAGAAAACAATGCATACTTTGACATGTCCTCAGCAATGGCACCAAAAAGTGATGAGCCTCGGTATTGCAACAAGAATGCTGCAACTCCCAAGGCTACCAACTTGAATTACCAACCGGAGGTTTGTAAAAACTTAAGAGGTATCAACACTATGTGTGTAGCATACAATGTGTCATTCCTTCGTTGTCATGATGTAATGGAGTGCATGTAATGAAATCAACTCCTAAGCTAATTGCAGAAAATGAAATGCTCGAAATGGAAACCTTAACCTATTGCAAGAAGGAAAATACAAGGAAAGAAACCTATTATAATTGCATAAAATAAATATCATGAACTACATGTCAACCATTACATTTCAAAGAGTTTATATCCATTAACAAAGTTCATTGGATGTGGCAATCATCATTGTATTACCTATTTCATAAATATGTCCATTAGCCCAAATAGCTGAAATGTTTTGCATGGATAAATAAGCAAGTACTAAGTGGTCTTTAGTCTTCCCTAATCATTGATTTATAGCCTAGGGGTCATGATTCAACCGTAAGGGACCAAAACTAATCTTTTTGAGCAAATATGGGCAAGTATATACATGTTGGAAGAGTATGACAGGAAACAACAGATTTACTACAGGAAAATATAATTCACCAAATTACAAAGAAAATCAAATCCGAATTGGATGAGAATTTTTTTTATTGATTAGGATGTCTTAGGTTTCCATTCTAAGTGGAATCACTCAAAAAGACCTCTGTTAACCCACGCTAAAAAATAGTAGAAAATTACTAGTCTAAAATCTAGAAATTTGAGAACTAGTGAGCTAGTAAATCTATAAAATTCCTAACCTAATCAAGTGCAACTGAAATGGAGTAATTTTTGTTATCAACTAGAATGTTTTTGTGATTTTATGCAAGTGGAGTCAAATTGATTGAAGCTCGTTAACATGCTCTAAAAAATAACAGAAATTTATTGTTATTTGCCACAAGGGACTTCCAAAAATTTAGATTTGGGAATAAGCAAGCTAATCCAAGTAGCTCAATGATTACTATGACCTTCCAAAGCTGTTACAAGGATGAAATTATGCTTGTGATCCTACAAAAGAACTTACTTCAACCATTGAACCGAATCCTACAAAAAGAAATCATTAATACTAAATGCAGAAAAAAGAAAAAGAAAAAAAGAACAAGAGATGCATGTGTAGAAAGAGTGAAAAGAAAAAAGTAAATGATACAAAAGGTCTTTGAGGCTCCTGGGATGGCCAAGCCCAAGGAAAGTCAAAGTCCTATGAAGGAGACCAAGATTTAGAAGCTGAACATGACAACAATCTTCATTATTTCCATCAATATAATTACATCCCTGCAAGAAAAGAAAGTGGAGTTGCAAAAATACGATTTCTCTCCACAAGAAGACTAAGAAAATCCAACCCTAGAGGCAAATTCGACTTGGTACTTATAAAAAATTATTAGGAATCATTCCCCATGAAAGGAGGAACCTTTTCCCACTAAAATCCCTTGATTAGTGGATTTAGCTCCCAATACTAAGAATTTGCATTAAATGGCAGAGAACACATTCCTAGATTTTCTCAATCATTGGAGCTCCACAATTTGTGTCATAATTCCAAAATATCTTGTTGATTTATTATTTAATATTGATCCTCCATTTAGTAGGGAGCAAGTCCCTAAATTATCTCTTCCTCCAAATCTTCATAATCTGCCCGATATTCTCACAATATTCCACAAAAATAAATAATATTAGGCACCAATATGCAATTATCCATAAACCATCCTAATTAACATATTAAAGTTAAAAATACATTATCTAATGCAATAAGAGAGGTTTAATGTGCTGAAAGATGGTTAGATGGGCCTTAATTTATGTCTAATTTAGAGGCCCATCACATACCTTATTCCTTCCAATTTTTTCATATGAATTTTAAGAAACTAACACTTGATTATAACTATTAAATCTACTTACTATATACTCTCTTTTGTTTGCACCCATCTAATAGGCAAGAACACTTATATGCTTTCAATACAACCAAGTTAAGAGCACTTGTTTCCCTAAGGTTATGGTTTCTATGTAATGATTTTGCTCTTAAAGTTTATGGAAGTAGAGCCTTAGGAAATATTTGATTTTCACTTACATCATATTTTCTCAAATACAACAAAAATATGATGTAAGTGAAAATCAAATATTGTCTCTATTATTTTTTCATGAAGGGAAATTTCAACGTTTTTGAAAAAGTTGAGCGTTATTTTTTTTACAAAACCCCTCCTGTTACTTTTTCTTTACAAAACCCCTCCCAACCCAACTTCATTTACATTATTTGTTCACTCTTCACAAAGACAAAGCGAAAATGAGATCGCAAAGAGTCGTGAATTGGAGTTTTATCGTTAGCAGACCCAATAACGAACCTCACCATGGGATCTTCAGTCCATTGGTGGTGTCAAGGTATTCCATTTTTAACTTCAATGCATTTCCACCCCACATTTAGTCTTCCACAAAGAGCGTACATGCACTTTAGGTCTCTCGTTCAAAATCCATTGTTTTTTTTGCAACCACACTTGAATCTTTAGGCTTTAATTTATGTGTTTCATTCTTTTACTATTTGCAGGGATGGTATTGGAATTTGATGAGTTTGGGTCATTTAACATAGTAAAGGAGCAGGAACAAAATACTTGAGTAAGAGGCTTAGATGCTTAGAAAGCCAAATTTTTGGCCACCAGGGCCATTGTGAGAATCCTCCTCACCACACTCAGCCCTAAGGGAATGGACAAGCTGCTCCGAAGTGTCGACGATGTTGTCACAATTAGTAAGATCATGTTCCATTAATTCATTCACTATTTCATGATCGGTTAAACCCCTTTAAAATGATGAAAATAAGTAGAATTTACTTTAAAAAATTTGTATATATGCTGCAATGAGTGAAATAAACAAATACTCTATGATATGCTCACTCTTTCTCACAAACTACGAGGCCCACCGAGCTATATGATCTACATACGTCTTTGCCTACCTACGAAAGTTCTTGAAATTGGTGAATGTGTTGAGATGTTACTAACATTGAGACATAAATGCTTTCCAGTGATCTACTTGGTGTAGAGGTACTTTTCAAAGGGATTAGTCCCTTCAAACCATACCAATTTTTACACTTTCACAGGTTAGCCTTGTTTATATCAGTTTAGTATTTTGTATTGAAAACCTAGTCCTAGTTCACTTGTTCATTAACTTCAATAACAATTATAGGTGAGCTCCAACAAAATTAAAATGTCAACAAATTTGTGGGTTAGGTTGGCCTTGCTCCAAATACTATCGCACATGTATATTTAATCACATATTTTCCTTTTTAGATCTTGATCTGTTGCAAAAAGAGGTCCATTGTTTGCATAGTTCTGTCCCAGACTTCCATATCAACACTCATAGACAATAATCTTCTTAAGTCATAAGCTATATGCACCTTAGGGTCCCTGTTGGGTTTTATATTTTGATGGAGCAACCTTTGACAACACACCTTTTAACATAGAGATGTTGTTGTTTGATAGAAATTTCCATCGGTGTCTTACACTAGACATATAAATGAATATCGTATATCAAAACAAGAAGTAATAACATATGGAGATGTGGAAGACCATAAACTATGTGCATTGAATCCATTGATTGTCCTTTCATGGTAGGATTCAACCAATGGTCAACCAATGGTCAAACATGAACACATCAACAGTAGAAATTAGTTTCATCCTTACTCATGTAGCTTCAAAATTTTCCAAGAGGAAAGTGTTGGAAAATTGATTAGGGAAGCATGTTTAACTTTACATTTTCCTTTCTTGACATTTATCTATGATTATTAGGTTCTTCTTAACTTGATTATACTTGTTTTCTTCTCATCAAATAATTCCAAAACAACGAAGATCAAATGAACATAAGATATATGCTCCACGTCAGGGTAAAACCCCACAACTTGGGGAAAAACTGAGCAATCTCCTTCTTTTAGCATCAAATCAAAATGAGACCTCTAAGATCCAAATGCCAAAGCCCAACCTCCTCCAAGCTTCAAGTCTTTATTTCAAGAGTTAAAGTCCAAATCAAGAAGTCTCTCTTCTACACTTTAAGGGTCTCGACCCTCTGAACATATCCTCCCACTTCGGTCTATATGGGTGGCTACCACTTTGGTCTTATACGAGTGACTGTAACGCGAACCATCCTGCAACTTTGATCTTGAATGGGTGACTTCAACAGAAAAATTAGTGAACTGTCCAAGGTTGCTTCTTTGACATGTTTCTCGTTGTCCTTATGCTCCTATTCACCTCAGATTGAACCACACATTTCTTTTTCAAATGAATCGAGATCTTCATCAATATATATACTTCTTTGAAGGTTGAATGCTTCATATTCAAGGCCAACTTGCACAAGGTAAGTCTGGCTCAAGCTTGGAGGAGTATAATGGCTTATACATCAGTTACATGATTACAATTTTCCAAATAAATTCTTTACATTGACACTTAGACTCATGATGATCCTAGGGGCATTTTAATTAATTCTTGACATAAAGACAAAATGTAATAAGCATGAAACCCATGCCAAAAATATTTTTTCTTTCTTATTTACATCATATGACAATAATGAAGACTGAACCTAGTTACTTTTCCAACATTCCCTCTTAACCAGGGAGGTATTCATAATGACTCAACTTTTGAAGAATCTAAGGGCAAGGTAGTGTAGTGTGATTCTTCGTTACTTGATAACAATTTGTGGATTCATTTTACTTTTCTTGTTAGTTTAATATTATTCTTCTTATTATTAATGCATATGTGTGTACTTCATCAAACTGCTACCAAAACATAAAAACAAGAACACAAGATGTTGGCTCTCTGCTAGGGCCAAAACCTCTCTTCTCTTGAGAGGAAAACCCTTTCATGAATTTCTCTTATTGAAGCTTCTATTGATCAATGCCAAACCCTAGACCCCTAACAAGAATATCCTCCCACAACAAGTCAAGTACTTTCAAGATCACTTCCTCTTGCAACACTTCGCCTTCCTTCTTTTAGCACTTCTTCCGAAAACTGTTGCAGACATAGGGTAGCAACAATGTAGCCCTAGTTCTCCATACGTGTGAGTGATTCTCCTCACAAAACTATGTTAGAATTGTCTTCCTTTATTTTCTTGCATACCCTTCTTCTACGCTTAAGATATAGCCCTTGTAGGCCTAGTTTGAATTGTAAACAATGCGACATATGTGGTTGTGATAGTGTTGTTGTGATGAGCGCAGGTTGTCCTTATTTTCTTGCACATGTGGCTGTTATAAGCTTCATAGCAACCCTATTTACTTCACTCTCCTTCCTTTCTTTCTCGCTTGAGTGGGAGGTTCTTTAGGCCTATGATCTGCACCCAAACAATGATATTATGTGACTATAATGATAGTGCTATTATGAATATAGGAATAGGCTTTGTTTCTCGCATGTGTGACGATTTTCTACCCTAGAAAATAATCCCTTCAACTTCGGCCTAGATTCTTCTTTGTACGATGCACTAGAGGCTCCCTTTCTTGTCACTTGATCACCCTTTTTCTTCCTTGTTTTCTGCGCTAATTTCAGAGCTATGAATGTGTTGTGTTGGAGTGGAGTATGACCCTTATATATAGGTGTTTTCTCCTTCTTTTAGGCCGACTTAAATCCGACTAGAAAACTTGAGGCCAACTTGACTTTTATGCTTCATATTTCTTCTTTTTAGGATGTCGTTGCTTGGAAGATGCTTGTGACTTTTCTTGGAGGTATTCTATTGACCATAATACATACACATACAAGGTATAGCACATCCTTAAGGTATTGTTGACAATGCTAGACCCGCCAACATGTCAAGGGATATCCCCGGTAAGAAGTCCCAACTAGAACTTAAACCGTTTGGTGTAGGAGTCCCCACAGTGGGTCGTACGGTATCGCCTTGACAGCGGTTGCGCGCAAAGGAAAGTAAGATGTCCCTATTGGTAGCAAGGGTCTAACATATGCGGCAAGTCAAGGAAGGTGCATGAACGGTTCTAACACATAGAGGGTGATGTGAGTGCGCCCCTTGGAAACCTGTGAAAGCATGGAGTTAAGAAGGGAACACAGGAGAAAAGATGCATCACAAACTGGAAGGCAAGTAAGCTAGAAATCCAAAGTGATGGTTAAACCAACAACACATTTTAGTAAGATTCATACATTCTTATACAGAAAAATTCCATACATGCATGCGTAAGCAAACATACATATATCATTAGAGTAAACAAGTTATTTGAAATACAATAACAACATAGGCATGAAACATGTTGGCTCTGCTATATTAAGAAGTGAAAGTTCCAATCATACAGTACAACCATGACCAACCACTAGTCCTGACAGTGGAACGTTACAGTCACTACCACTTGCTCCTCTAAAGAGATATACTAGCTCTGCACAGTGGAGAATCCAAGGATCATTACAATACTCTCAAAGCTTTCTCTAAGATACTCCTATTAGAAGCTTGGTTGACCAAAAACCTCTATAATGAGTTATAAGGGACTATATATAGAAAAGGGTGGGGTGGCCCTTAACATTCCCCTTTGTGACTGTTCATCTACCCTCATGACTGTTCATCTACTCTATGACTGTTACATTCAACTATCGACACTTGAACTTCCACTTGACAAGACATTATATACAATTTTCACATGTACCCATGTGAGACAAAATAGGCTTGAGAAAGCCATGCAAGACATCAATATGACTCAAACAACTGTGGGAAGACCAACTCTTCCACATCCTCACGATGGTCGATGATGGCAAACTTATGCCAAGCTCAGTAGTCCGCGATGGTGTCTGTGTACTCTATGGAGACATATTTCTGGAAATGTACTCTTGCCTCCATTGCATCTGGGTACATTTATCTCACTCCTCTGTCCAGCTCATCTAATAACATGTGCATCATTGTCTTGAGTCTGGCCAGATCAGCAACATACTGATGCATGGTGTCTGCACTGATTACCAAGATCCAGTCAAAATTGTGCCTTTGTCTTTGCCTCGGTGAGTGTCCCAATATGTGGGATCACATGTGCGTGCACAACAACATCCATACACCTGAATACCCGTGCATGGGAAGCCTAAAAACTAGTGATGAGCTACGGGAGTTCTTCATAGTTCCAGATCTGACTTTGGATGCATGCCTTCAACTCGATCGCTCTAAGCTTCACCATTTTGGGCAAGTATAATGGGGCTCCCTTGTATCTCATTGTTCATGTTTTCATGTAGTCAACAACAATATGCAAGTTTGACAAGGGACATGCTTTCCTAGCACATCGCTGCTGCCAACTGTTGAGATGGAAAATTTCCTTATGCACAGTACCAAACTTGGAATACAATGCCCGCATGACTATCTCAAGGGATGATACTTCATCCAGTATCGCCTTCTTCAACTCTTCTCGGGTGGATGCTGTAACTAGTTCTCCTCCTTTCTTGGCCGTTTGTAACTCCTTAGCCATTCGTTCGTTCTCAACTATCAAGAAGCGAACACTCGAGCTAGTGGATTTGGCATATTCTCTGGTAGCATCAGCCAATGCTGCTGGATGCTTGCGGAAGTCAGATACGATCACTCATTCTTCAAACTATGTAGGAGAGTGTTGTCATTCAGAGTAGACACTCTGCGTGATTTCACAAATCTATGTTGCGACTCGTCGAATGATATGTTGTGCATCTCTTCTTCTGGATTGTCTCCAAGGATCTCAGTGTCTCCTTGGTCGCTTGGGACTTTCTCTGCTTTCAGATTCGGTGAAGATGATGGTTCGACCTCTTGGTGGTAAAGCATGAGGACAATGTCTTTATCTAACTCTTGCTGCTCCATATCTGTATCCATCTGCTCAAGTACTCATTTAATCTCTTGAGCAAAGTCCTGCTCCTACGACTGCTCACCCTGTCTTCTTTGTGGCAATTTTTTGAATGAGTCTACTACCTGTACGGGTGCAGTTTCATCTATTTGTACATGTTGCGCCCCCTATTGTGCCTGTTCTTGTTGTGATTCCTTCTCCTGTCTGTGCAACCCCTGTTCCTTCCAGAGTTTCTCCTTCAACTCATGCAACTCCTTCACTGTTTCCTCCATCCTCTGTTTTTCTCTCTACCTTTGCACGGTCCTCCTATCGCGCTATTGCCTCTTCGCCTCAATTGCCAAAGCTACTTTCTGCACAAGTGGATCTGCTCTAAACTTGCAGCTTTGTTCTTCCTCTTCATTATCAACAATATTTCTCTTGCCTTTGTCACGCGCCGATATGTTTACCTTTGCTACTGGTTCTCTCCTGGATGCTACTTCATGCTGCTTCGCTAACCATTCCACAGTGATGCCAATCGGTTCATTCGGCCAGGAGAAGCTATAACAATATCTCCATGGGTCTTCCTCTGCTCAATGACATGTCCCGTGGATCCACAAAAACTGTACTCTCATGCAGTGATACTTCACCAAACAATGCGAGTCATATAGGTTATATTTTGGGTGTCGAAGGGATATTTCTTGATCGCCTTTATTTCAAAATCTGCATGCTTGAGGTTTTGTATCTTGTACAACTTGATCTGCAACAGAAGTGTGGGCCAATGTGCCTTCTTCTTTCAGTGCAACCTAGCTAACAGTCCTGCTAAGATGTGGTATGACCCTTCTTGCATGACGAGCTTGTCCATGGAAAACTTCTACAAAACATGCAGAGGCTTCTCCACGTTGTACATCTGTATGAAGGTGTCAGACAATGAGGCATACCAATCCGCTATGTTGATCAATGCCTCCATCGCTACTTAGAAATGCAAGGTAGATCATGCTCAAATATCATCTTATACACCGGGGTGAAAAAATGATCCAACAGCTGTGTGATAAACCCTCTGAAGCTGCATTTAGAAAATAGTTTACAATAAGTATTGACAGAGGTTTCGCTGATGTCCATGCCCACTTCATGCCCAGGAACTGCTTACGGGCACATATTGCATCCAAGATGTAGGCGTACATGTAGATTTCTACTTGCTAACCTTTGGGCGGCTGCCGATCTCCTGCTACTTGTTCCTTCAGCTTGTGAGCCAACATGTCGGACCAATTGCATGCTTTGCCTTCATTGACTAGTTGGTCCAACGCGATCACCCAACTCCGCCGGAAGGTATCGATGCTCTCTTGGCCATACAAGTGACATGCAAAGATGACCAAGTATTGATATGCCTTCCGCAGTATCTTCGTCTTGTAAATCTGGTTGGATGTCATCTTGAATTTGGCTGGCTCCTTCACCCAGTTATTCAAGACATCCCTGGAGTTGACATTGCTGTTGGGTATGCATGTTGAAGGGTGTCTCCATGGTGATCATTGGCTTCAGAAAATGGTACATTTGCTAATAATACTGTGCCCTGAAGGTAGAAATATCTGTTTCGTTGTCACTGCTTAATGTCATCGTCTCAGGATCAGTGTGCGAGACGATCCAATGTATCATGTCCGCGCATGGGAACGCGAGATACTTGCATGAAATTCGGTACAAGCCAGACTTTTGAATGTTCACATAGACTTGGAAGTCTTCGAGATCTTCCCCAAATGTGCCTGAGAATGCATCATTGACCTCTTGACATTTCAGATTGATGTCCTTGTCTATGATCAAATTGGTGTCTTCATAAATCGACAAACTTGTAGACACTTGCTCAACTGATTCTCTAGTTGCACTTTCGTCGGTGTCCTTTGACCCTGCTCTCTTGGAGGCCATTGATCCCAAACTGCTGAGAGATGGATGAACACCTGCTATATCTAAAGACATGGCGACATGCATGGAAATAAATCTGTCAGTTAAAAATAAAGCAAACTTGAGGGATGACATGCAACATACCCGGGGACTGACTGGCAAGGATTGCACAATTTTCACTGGGAATCCAAGAGACTAACTGCCAGAACTGCACAAAAGGTATTCCCCACTGTTGAGAGGCTAGTTGACTGCTAGAATTACGTAATATGTAATCTAGACTAGCCTGTTGGGTGCTGAGATTATGCAATACACAATTTCAGCTGGCAAGTGATGCAGGCCCAGGGACTGCATTGAGAAATTTTCTGGGCCAGTAGTCACTTCCTCTTAGAATTGTACAAAGAAATATTGGAGGGTAGTGACTGGACATAATTGCACATTTTCTGGGAGGAAGGCAGATCCTTTCCTCTCAGAATTGCGCAATGTTGTTCGGGCAAGGCAGAGTCTGGGCCAAGGTTTCCAAGACTCGCCAATGGGAAACTAAAAGCAAATGAAGATGTGAATTCATGGTGATACTGAGTGTAAGTAGGAGTGAATGATCATGCATGAAAACATCGAATGCAAGATTTATAAAAGGGAACAACAAGCATCTGTGTGAAACGAGTCACCAAATCAGCGACTGTTCATGCAAAACAGTGCCATGCATGTGACAATGGTGAGATTCTAATGAAAACTAAATTGTTTCTTGTACGTGCTAACATGCATGCAAATGACATAAATCTTTCACATAAATCAAGCAGATAACACTCACACAAGCCAAAACACAAAAAGAGACAGAAATGTTGCAAAAGACAAGTAAAACAGGCTTACCTGGAAACAACTGACCTAGATGTGTCGAAGACTCCTGGATGTGTTGTGGGATGTTAGAGCTCTAATATTGATGTGAAGAATGAGATCTGAAGTGTCAAACAAATAACTTTAGGGCTCATGACACGCATGCCACAAATATAGGAAAAAGTGACACTTGGAGGAAAGTTCCTAAAGCGATCTTTGCATGTAACTTCCAGCTGCTAAAAATAGCTCCCTAAAATCTAGGGATGCTTTTGCATGTTTCTTTTTTCTATTTCGGGAAAAATTAGCCCATGCATGCAAGTAAAGTTTTCTTGGTCCTAGAGGGAACCTGTCAACCTGAAGGCACATGCAACAACCTGCTTGATTGAGGGAGATTTTTACGCAATTTATGGGAGGAAGTTGGGCTGGCTATCTAGAGGGATTGCACAATTTCTGGGAGGATCAACTGACTACTGCCCATAATTGTGCAATTTCTGGGCTAAGCTGCATTGCTAAGCCAGATTGCACAATTTTCTAGGGGAGGGCTGTTTGACAGGATTGCGCAATTTCTGACCCTAGCGGACTGCGATTCAGATTTGCGCAATTTCTGGAGGGAAGGTTGGTTCCCCTCTAGAATTGTGCAATTTCTTGATGGAGCTGCTCAACCAGTAGCTGGACCAAGTTTGGAGTGGAAACCTGTGAGGGGAGTGAAGAAAGATATCATGCACATGTTGACAAGCTGTTGAAAAACCAATGAAGCTGATGTACTTGACAGCGCAAGACATGCTGCTAGGATGGTTGGTAGGGAGGCTCCAAAACGAAGCTAAGGACAAATTTTGGAGGGTGGTTGTAGCTGCTACAACAGGTCTTCAACCCTTTATTTTGACTATTTGACTCACCTATAGCACTTTAAATAGTGCTAGACTTATTTCAATGAGCAAGAAACTCATTGACATATATTATAAAAATAATATTTCTTTTCTTGAATAAATGCAAATATCAAAAGTACATTTATGAAGACCGAACCTAGTTACATTTGCTTCAACACTCCCTCTTAACTAGGGAGGTATTTATACAAAATTACAAGGTGTTTGGCTATTATCAATCTTGAAGAATTCACATAATAGAAACCAGATTTTCAATCCATCCATTATAACATCATATCCATCAGCATTGTCATAGTACAAGGCCTTGACTAATAACTCCATCTCATCATGAGATCACGAGCCAACATGCTGGCGAGACCAATGATTTATAGACACCTTCATCATTGTCTCTCAAGGTACATACCCACCCGGGTGTTCATTGAGTATGACCTTCTAGGACTATTCTTATCTTGGGTTCCCAGTCCTCAAAGAATATTGGTCCTGTTGCCTACTCTTCTCTTGGATGCCCTACAGATCCTCAAAGAGTATCAGATTCCAAGTGATTACCTAATCCTCGCATTCTTTCTTCCCAATTGAAGACAAGAATGTAGTGTATATCTTGTGTCTACATTTCCATTCATGGCCTTCATCTAGACTTACGGTTGTTAGTCATGGTCTAGTGCATGACCCATGAAATGGAAAAACACAATTGTCACTCCTTTGTAATTATGGGTGATTCAAAACTCCATCTTGATTAGGGACCTATCAAAGCTCCCTCTAAACTAGGGACTCTTTCCTTCATTAGTAGCTTCTTCTTTGTGGGTTATTCGATTGCTTGATCTCCTTCCTTTCTTGATGTCATGAAGTCTTTGTTCCGAGTTATTCTAGGTAGGGCACCATCCATCGATCAATTTCCTCCCTAGTTTTTCATGTCATTGCTTCCTTCGTGGAAAGTGGATTTCATGTCATACATTAGGTTTTCTTGTCATCTTGGCTACTCCTTTGTCATCTTTTCCATGCTTCGCAATACCCTTCTCATGGAAGCTTTGTTGTACTTTCTTGTTTACATGATTTGACCTAGTAGCCCATTATGACTTCATCTTGATATTGCTTCAACATTTCTTTTTCTTTCACTGGATGGCTTATTCATCACAACATCTTTGTAGAGTAGAATCAGTTATCTTCATATTTCATATTTCCAAGGCCTTGATAGGTGTCAAGGGTCCTTTCTTTCTTTATCAGAGTTGTCCTGCCTTCTTTCGGAAGATATCTTCAAAGCATTTCGTCAGATAGTGATTCTTGGTGATCATGGTGTTCTTCACATGCTTGATATATTTCTTCACTTTCTTGTTCTCAAATAGATAGGTCAACCATCTAATGCTTCTTGTGAGAGAATTCCTTCATTGCTTGCTTTATGGACTTGTCAGCATTTCTTCTTACTTCTTAGTCAGCAATCTTATGCTCCTTATGCGAGAATATTCTTTTGTTGACCTTCATTGCAATGTAGTGCATGCCTTCAAGCATTTCTATGGTAAAAGAGATTCTTTCATACTTGATCATGTTATAGAGCTATTCCCATGACTCAATAATATACAAATGATAACATAACTAAACCTTTGATTTATACATACCTCATCTTGATTCTCCTTTGATCATCTTAGCTTCATTTGGTTGTCCTTGGTATGACCCTTCTTGCTTCATCTTCGCTTGTCTTCATATCATCATTTTCTTGAATCCCATGAATGGGATTCCCAATGAGACATCTGCTTTGGTCCATGAACCTTCTTTTGAAGATTCTATCGTAGGATCTTAAAGATCCTTGCCTTGCAAATGTTTCTTTTCTTTTTTGTGATGGAGGTATTCTAAGATTCTTAATCATGATCAATTTTCCTTTCATCGTGGATGAGGTCCTATAATAGGTATGCTTCTTCTACATGAATATCTTGAGCTATATCTTCCATGCTCCTATATTCTAGAAGATATTTCTACTTATGCATTTTTTTGTTCTTATCATAAATGCTACATCTTCATGAGTATATAGAACTTTATGTACATCATGCTTCTAGATTCTAGAGGATGTTTCTAGCCATGAAATTTTAATCTATTCCTACATGCTCCTATCCTACTCAAAACTTTGAAAGAAGTCTAGAAGTAAAGAGTTTGACCTAGTCATAGTAGAGATTCAGAGGATCTTCCTTCTTTTGCTTCTTTCCTTGTTCTTTCACCTCTTGAGTTATGTGAGTTTCTTCCCTCTTTCTTCTGTTGTTGTTGTCCTTCTTAAGATTAGGACAATTCCTTTTTTAGCTTCCATATTCTTGACATCCAAAACATTGGATTTTGGACATGTCTTTGTTTTTAGTTCTTTGTGGACCAAACTTGCCAAATTTACCCTTTCTCTTGTCCATGGTAGCAAATGCTTGCTCCTTTGATCCCAAGTCTTCTTTTGTCTTGAGTCTGGTTTCCTCTGTTCTACATAGAGACCACATTTCACTGAGAGTGGTTGCTTCCTTCTTTGCATATATTCTTGATGTGAAGTTTCCCCACTCCTCAGGTAGAGCATTGAGTACTACAGTTGTCATCTCTCTGTCAGACTTGACTTCCTCAAGCTCTTGAAGTTGATCTCTCATTTCAGATATTTTCATGAAGTAGGGAGCTATTCCTTCCTTTGTTATCTTCATCTTGTACAATTGATTCCTTAGAGATCTTACTTCTCCGATTGTGGATATCGAGATTAGCTCTACTAGCTTATCATAAATTTCTTTCAATGTCTCGAATTTGGAGACATAGGGAATGAGAGAGTCTTTGATTGATTCTATTAGAATCCTTTGAGCTCTTGTCTCATCCTTATTGTACTTGGCTAAGGCTTGAGTCTGTTCCTTATCAGGGATAGTGATATTCCCTTTTACTTGTTCTAGGAGTTCATTCTCCTTGAGAAGTAGATCAACGCTCTTCTTCCATGCAAGAAAGTTATTGGTACCTACTAATTTATTGCTTTCCTTGAAAAAAGACATTGATGTATATTCAGAAGGGGACACGTACTTGATAGATTTTTGAGATGTGATGGATTTTCTTCCTCCTTGAAGACTTGATGTCTTGCCTTCCTTGTACTTTGACGTTCTTCAGGTTTCCTTCTCCAAGTGGACTTGCTTGATGATGAGATTTGCTTGAAGACTTGTAGCTTGATGTAGGTCTTGCTTCAATTTGCTCTTCTTTGTAGGTGCCTTTATGTAAGGCTCTTATTCTAGATTTGTAGACCTCCTTGATGAATGATGGATTGTATACCCTTCTTGTCCTTGAAGTGATTGAGACTTCTAGGCTTGATGCTTCAACTTTGTAGATGCTTCCCCTAGATGAGTGTTCTTGAGTTTCCCTTTCCTTAATGTGTCACCTTAACTATGATACCATATTGAAGAATCTAAGGGTAAGGTAGTGTAGTGTGATTCTTCGTTACTTGATAACAATTTGTGGAGTCTTTTTACTTTTCTTGTTAGCTTAATCTTTTTCTTCTTATTATTAAAGCGTGTGTGTGTACTGTAGAAATTTTGAATAATTTAACACATATTCAACAGAGATTATCCTGATCATGTACTATTGCGGAATACATACACAATACATAAGCTCCTCTACGTTGATCATCAATATAGCAGCATCAATAATAATAAAACATCAAGAGCATTCACACATTAACACAGTATGTAACCCGGGGAAAGCATCTCGCTAAAAACCCCACACTATTTGTATATTAATAATTGAGACCATGTAACATTACAAAGTACAATGCTTATCACAAGCAATCCAGTACCAGCTCCACCTGTTACACACAATACAGCTAAGATCTGATCTCCAAATCTATTCCACTGCTTGCCTGCCTCCACTGCTCAATACCTGCTCAAGAATTGAATGAGAATGGTCTACCAAACTCGTATTTCACCTCCAAAGAATCACTCACAATGTGTAAGACGTGTGAAGAAGCTACAAACTGGGAAAATACATGAGCAAACTCATTGGCATACTCAATCCCTTGATTGTGCAAGATCTGATGCACAACTATAGTCACAACTGATAGCAATCTGATTCTCTAACACTTGTCCCTGCTGAACTGAACATGCAACTGAGTTAACTGATGTATTCTATAGTTGTATTATGAGTTAATAATTAGTTTAACAACTCATCATTAGTCTATTTGCAGTTAGACTAACTACAACTAGTTTAACCAAGTCAAACTGAACACAACTCCATCAACTCCACAATCAACTCCACCAAACTCAACTGATTGAGTTCTAACTGAAGTCATGCATGCAACAACTCAACTGACTCATAAGAAAAGCGTACTTCCTTCTGACAGCTGCATGGGCCACATCTGTAGCTCAAACTGAAGTGCTCCAAGAGAATAAGATCAAGTTTATAGTCCAAATATTATTATGAGACAATAATATTTGACTTTTCTATTTTTGACAGCCAGTCTAAAAATAGACTTTGATCACCCACACTGTGGTCACCCACACTTTGGTCGCCCACATTGTGATCACTCACACTATGATCAAAAATAGAACTTGCGCCATAATTTGCCTGCGAGCCCACTTAGTGAAGGCGACTCTTTTCACTAAGCTCCATCATCTTGTTGCAATCTCAACACTCCCTCTCGACAAGATATGGATTATCAGCAACCCCTATCCTGCCTCGGTGGTACTCAAATTTTCTCCTGGTGAGAGCCTTTGTCAGAATATCAACATCCTGATCCTCCGTTGGAATGTATGAAAGCAACATGATCCTCCGCTGCACACAATCTTTGATATGATGGTACTTGATGTCAATATGCTTAGATCTATCATGAAATACAGGATTAGCTGAGAGTTTAATGCAACTCTGGTTATCACAGTAAATCACAGTAGGATCCAAATGAGAACCGAACAAACCAACCAGGATCTTCCTCATCCATATAGCTTCGCATGCAGCCAAACTTGCTGCCATATACTCGGCCTCCACTGAACTGAGTGCCACGGATCTCTGCTTCCTGCTGTACCAAGAAACTGCTGTCGATCCAATATTGAAGACCCCTCCTGATGTGCTCTTTCTGTCCGTTGGGCTCCCTGCCCAATCTGCATCCGTGAAGCCACATAGCTTCACCTCATCCTCCTGTCTGTACCACAAACCATATCCCGATGTGCCTCTCAAGTAGCGCAATACATGCTTGCCCGCCTTCCAGAAGAGCTTGGTAGGCTTAACCATAGCTTGTGAAAGTTGGTTAACTGCATAGCATATATCAGGTCGTGTATTGACCAAATACATCAGCGACCCCACCAACTGTCGATAAACAGTGGCATCCACCTCTTCTCCCGAAGTGGCATCCTCCTTCCTCCAACCTCCAGGAAGAGGAGTATCAACAGGCTTGCAGCCATGCATGTTGAACTTCTCCAGTATCTCTTGAGCATACTTGCCCTGAGAAACAAACAGTCCACTAATGCGCTGCCATATTTCCAATCCTAGGAAATAGTGAAGGAGGCCCAAGTCATTCATCTCAAACTTTGTAGCAAGATCCTTCTTGCATGACAGTATTAACGACTCATCACCCGTTAGAATCAAATCATCAACATACAGTACAATGATAAGAAACTTACCCTCCACCACAATCTGGTATAGTTTAGGATCTGCCTCGCTCTTGGAGAATCCAAGTCCTGTGAAATAGCTGTCTATCCGTGTGTACCAAGCACGTGGTGCTTGCTTCAACCCATACAACGCTCTCTTGAGCCTGCACACATGCGACTCACTGCTGAAGACCTCAAAGCCTTCAGGCTGCTCAATGTACACCTCCTCCTCAATGACTCCATTGAGGAACGCAGTCTTCACATCCATCTGATGAATGTGCCATCCCATCTGTGCTGAGAGAGCAAGAATCGTCTGTATGGAAGAATACCTTGCGACAGGTGCAAAGGTCTCCTCATAATCGATCCCCTCTATCTGTGAAAAGCCTCGGGCAACAAATCTTGCCTTGTACTTCTCCACACTCCCGTCAGCTGCCTGCTTGACCTTGTAGATCCATCTCGAACCCACCACTGATTTCCCTTCCGGTCTAGGAACAATCTCCCATGCACTGTTTCTGACAATAGAATCATACTCTTCCACCATGGCATCTACCCATGCAGGATCCTTCATAGCTTCCTCGAAAGAGGATGGCTCAGTCACAACAAACTTGCTCATCAGAGCCATGTATCCAGTGTACCGATTAGGTGACTGTCTCTGCCTGCGTTGGGCTATAGGTGGTCCTACAACTTTCTCTGCATCTTGAGCCAGTCGCTCAGCTTCTGTCAAGCGCTTTCGCCCTCTGATGGTCGGCGCTGCATGAGTGGTCTCTTCCACTCCATGAACCTCGTCCTGTGGCTGATCCACGTCCTGAAGCTCATCCTTAGGAACTAATAGCTCCTCATCTGCATGCAAGTGTAGCTCCCTCTCAAGTGAACACTTCATGGCTTTCTCCTCCTGAAATTTTATATCCCGTCGCACAACAGTTTTACCACTGTCTGGCAAATACACACAATAGTTGTGGGGCGTATCACTGTACCCCACAAATATCCCAACCTCTGCGGTCGGCTCCAACTTCTTCCTGGCATCCTTCATCACATGCATGTAAACGTTAGCACCAAAAATCCTCAAATGAGAAAGATCAGGCTTCTTACCAGAATAAGTCTCCTCAGGTGTACTCATGCCAAGTATCCTATGAGGACAACGGTTCTGCACATAAACTGCTGTATTGCATGCTTCTGCCCACAAGTGAAGGGGTAGGCCCTAATCATGCAACATTGCCCGTGCAGCACCCACAATCGTTCTGTTCTTCCGCTCAGCTACCCCATTCTGCTGTGGGTTATGGGGAGCTATGAGCTCTCTACGAATCCCTTCTGCCTTGCAGAAATCCTTGAACTCATCCGAGATGTATTCACCACCATTATCACTCCTAAGAGCCTTCACCTTCTTCCCCGACTCCTTCTCGACCAATGCTTTGAATTCACAGAACTTTGAATATGTCTCACTCTTCTTCTACATGAAGAAGATCCAGCACTTACGAGAGAAATCATCAACAAAAATCACATAATACCTGTGTTTTGCTGTCGAAGCAACTGAGAAAGGTCCACACACGTCTGTGTGAATTCTCTCAAGGATCATCGTGGCGTGACTATCCTTCTCGTGAAAGGTGGCTTTCACAAACTTCCTCAAAGTACACCCCTTGCACTGATCTGACTGCGCAAGTGTGCCTTTAGGAAGCCCTGTAGTGATCTGCTGCAGTATCTCCAAGGCTCCATGGTGAAGGTGACCCAATCTCCTGTGCCACAACTCGCCATCATCTCGGCTCACCAATCCTTCTGCCTTGCCCGCCATTGCTGTGCATCCATCTACATGCAACTGATAAAGGTTCCTCACTCGAACCCCTATCTTTCGGTTCTCACCAGTTGTCTTGCTGCGCAGGAAAGCCTTTCCCTCGTTGAAAACAACATCATACCCCTTGTCTTCTAACATCGCCACTGAGATGAGATTCTTCGTCAATCCTGGAACGTGCATGACTTCCTTCAATACGAAGGGTTTACCAGACTCCCTCTCAAAGGAAATGGTACCGATACCGGTCGCACTGTATCTACCATCATCGCCCATCTCGATGTGCACTCCAAGATCTTTGTCCTCCAGATCAGAGAACAAATCTCTATCTCCCGTCATGTGAAAAGACGCACCACTGTCCAAGAACCACACTGATCCCATCACACTTGAAACCAAGCATGTGATCAATGAAAAATCAAGCTCAAACTGTGAGGCTAGAGCCTCTCCTGCTGAAGATCCAGCAGCCTGCTTTTTCTTCTTCTTCTGCGGACAATTAATGGCATAGTGTCCGTGCTGGTGACAGTGAAAACACTTCACCTTGGACATATCCTTCTTCTTGCCTTTCGCACCAGACTAAGAAGCTTTCTTGCTCTTCCCTTTCTTTGCTTTGGCAGCCAAAGCACAATTCTCTTCATCAGCTCCCTTTGACGAAGATCCATTCTCACCTTTATTGTTTCTGAGTTTATCCTTGAGCGCCAGGTCGCTCTTGCTTTCGAATAATATTTGCAATCCGTTGAAAGACATTTCAACAACACTGCTGCAAATTCGATTTCCACCAGCAACCAACTCAACCGCCTCGGATCTAAGATTCGTGAGAACACAACATTTTTCGTACAGAGATTGACTGTATGGGCATTCACTGGATATCTCACCTTCCAAAGGAAGGATGAATCCAGAGGCTACTTGCCCGATTATAGACTCTGCCTGAAGAAATAGAATGTAAACACTTCCTGAATAGTAGATCTGATGATCAACAGCTCTAATACCATGTAGAAATTTTGAATAATTTAACACATATTCAACAGAGATTATCCTGATCATGTACTATTGCGGAATACATACACAATACATAAGCTCCTCTACGTTGATCATCAATATAACAGCATCAATAACAATAAAACATCAAGAGCATTCACACATTAACACAGTATGTAACCCGGGGAAAGCATCTCGCTAAAAACCCCACACTATCTGTATATTAATGATTGAGACCATGTAACATTACAAAGTACAATGCTTATCACAAGCAATCCAGTACCAGCTCCACCTGTTACACACAATACAGCTAAGATCTGATCTCCAAATCTATTCCACTGCTTGCCTACCTCCACTGCTCAATACCTACTCAATAATTGAATGAGAATGGTCTACCAAACTCGTATTTCACCTCCAAAGAATCACTCACAATGTGTAAGACGTGTGTAGAAGCTACAAATTGGGAAAATACATGAGCAAACTCATTGGCATACTCAATCCCTTGATTGTGCAAGATCTGATGCACAACTATAGTCACAACTGATAGCAATCTGATTCTCTAACACTTGTCCCTGCTGAACTGAACATGCACTGACATGCAACTGAGTTAACTGATGTATTCTATAGTTGTATTATGAGTTAATAATTAGTTTAACAACTCATCATTAGTCTATTTGCAGTTAGACTAACTACAACTAGTTTAACCAAGTCAAACTGAACACAACTCCATCAACTCCACAATCAACTCCACCAAACTCAACTGATTGAGTTCTAACTGAAGTCATGCATGCAACAACTCAACTGACTCATAAGAAAAGCGTACTTCCTTCTGACAGCTGCATGGGCCACATCTATAGCTCAAACTGAAGTGCTCCAAGAGAATAAGATCAAGTTTATAGTCCAAATATTATTATGAGACAATAATATTTGACTTTTCTATTTTTGACAGCCAGTCTAAAAATAGACTTTGATCACCCACACTGTGGTCACCCACACTTTGGTCGCCCACATTGTGATCACTCACACTGTGATCAAAAATAGAACTTGTGCCATAATTTGCCTGCGGGCCCACTTAGTGAAGGCGACTCTTTTCACTAAGCTCCATAATCTTGTTGCAATCTCAACATGTACTTCATCAAACTGCTACCAAAACATAAAAACAAGAACACAAGATGTTGGCTCTCTGTTAGGGCTAAAACCTCTCTTCTCTTGAGAGGAAAACCCTTTCATGAATTTCTCTTATTGAAGCTTCTATTAATCAATGCCAAACCCTAGACCCCTGAAAAGAATATCCTCCAAGCACAAGTCAAGTCCTTTTAAGATCACTTCCTCTTGCAACACTTCGTCTTCCTTCTTTCGACACTTCTTCTGAAAATTGTTGCAGACTTAGGGCAAAAGCAATGTAGCCCTAATTCTACATATGTGCGAGTGATTCTCCTCACAAAACTATGTTAGACTTGTCTTCCTTTCTTCACTTGCATAGCCTTCTTCTATGCTTAATAGATAGGCCTTGTAGGCCTAGTTTGAACTCTAAATAATGAGATATATGTGGATGTGATAGTGCTGATGTGATGACCACAGGTTGTCCTTCTTTTCTTGCACGTGTGGCTGTTATAAGCTTCAAATCAGCCCTATTTACTTCACTCTCCTTCCTTTCTTTCTCACTTGAGTGGGAGGCTCTTTAGGTCTACGATCTGCACCCAAACAATGATATTATGTGACTGTAATGATAGTTTTGTTATGACTGCAAGAAGAGGCTCTGTTTCTCACATGTGTGACTATTTTCTACCCTAGAAAACAATCCCTTCAACTTCGGCCTAGATTCTTCTTTGTACGCTGCACTAGAGGCTCCCTTTCTTGTCACTTGTTCACCCTTTTTCTTCCTTGTTTTTTGCACTAATTTTAGAGATATGAGTGCGTTGTATTGGATTGGAGTATGACCCTTATATATAGGTGCTTTCTCCTTCTTTTAGGCTCACTTGAGGCCGACTTGACTTTCATGCTTCAGATTTCTTCTTTTTAGGATTTTGTTGCTTGGAGGATGCTTGTGACTTTGCTTGGAGGTATTCTCTTGACCATAATACATACACATACAAGATGTAACATGTCCTTAAGGTCTTCAACCCTTTCTTTTTTCTATTTGACTCACCTATAGCACTTTAAATAGTGTTAGACCTATTTCAATGAGCAAGAAACTCATTGACATATATTATAAAAATAATATTTCTTTTCTTGAACAAATAAAAATATCAAAAGTACATTTATGAAGAGTGAACCTAGTTACATTTTATTCAACATAAATAAGTCCATATCAAATTGAAATATTCTCATAAGAAGGGATCCAGATTGATAAGCATCACTCATCTTAGCCAACGTTGTCACATTATCCAAGGCCTTGACAGGTACACTCTATCTCTCACAAGATTAGAGCACAATGGTGGGAGTAATTTCATAGGACACCATACCACCTCATCATTGTACATACTCCACCTAGGATACCTGGAGTATTCCTACCACCAGACCATTCTTATCCAAGTCCATGTGACTTAGGATCTTCATCCTATCCATCACTTTAAATGACTCGAGTATGCTTGTCCAAGATGCTTATCCAATCAAACCTTCTCCTTATCCATGTCCATGTACTTAACTTGGGACATCAGTCCTAATCCATCATAGTACTTGACACAAGGAGAACCAAAAAAGCAATCATTATCCCTATCCATGATGCATGCACTAGAATTACAATTGTTAGTCTTGGCATAGTACATGACACGGGGAGAACCGGGTCCAACCATACTTAATCAAGGAGGATATCCCTATTCTCCTTTTAATTAGAGAATATATCTTGCTCCTATTCAAGGAGACTCCTTTTACTGCCTCTCAAACCTAGATGAGATTCCCAACTTCAGAATCACAAATCCTCTTACTTTTCTTTCATAAAATCACATGGCTCCCTCTTTTCGTCACATCTCATAGTACATATCATGTTTCCTTTCATGGTATTATGAATTATGGAGCCATATTATCACAACAGATTCCAGGTCATCCATCTTGCACATCACTTTTTGTCTTGGCTTTATTAATTAAGGCTTTCTATTGGGCCCTTTCAAACTTCTAGCAAGCCATGGCTTCCTCACGAAAGTGATCTTCCTTCTTGACCTTCAAGTTATCTTCTTACACTGCTACTTTCCAATCACAAGATGAACACATCTTGATCTTCATAATTGCTAGGTCTCAAAGATTGAGCTCCTCTCAACAATGTTCAAGTCTTTCATCCACACACTTGAACTTACCTCAATTTTCATCATGAATATCTGTAACATTCCTCTATGTAGAAAAACAACATGTTAACTAGATAAACAATAATAGATGTTAACAACATAATTACCTCATCATGACGACCTTCTAAAAATGGCATAAACATATTCATAGACCATCTCCACACGAGTCTACCTTTATGCATTAGAGTGCCCAAGGATCCAACTTGATTACCAAGTTACCATATTCTTCCGGAGATCATGTTAGATGTTGAACATTTAGATTCTAATGACAAAATATCAATATTTCATTCTTTCTAGAGTAAGTCAACTTCATTTTTCTAGGCATCATAAACTTTTCTTGCAAGATTTATATAAGTCTTATCCAAAATCTATCTTTAAATATGCATTACTATGCTTTCTTTCAATCATCTAGCTATTAGACCTTAAATGATTCAAAATCTCATTTTCAAAGAGGAATGGATCTCTATCCTTGTGAGGCTACAACTTGACCAATTGCACCTTATCATCCTTATGTGTCACAATGCTTCTTCAAGAACCTCCAAATTGATGATTCTTTATAGGATCTTGAGGACCCCCTTAGCAAAAATGACTATGTATAACATAATGTTAGACAATGAAAGGATGATCCTTATGCAAGTTGATATCAAATTTTTCATTTATGAAAGACTATATGATTTAACTAGGCAGACTCTAGACATGCTACTGTCACATGATGCCATACTAAATCAAAACATACAATAACGCAAGCTTACTCCTTTAATGAACTTGATTACAGGGTCTTTACAGTTCCCTTTGTCCATCATTCTCACCAAAGCACAAGATTTTCTTTTCTTATCCTTCTCATTTTTCTTCCATCATGGTGTGCTTGCATTAGTCACCCCAAGCAAAACGTACAAGCACAAGAGCATAATGATTAGTCTTGTTAATCTAGGGATTTCATGGAATCTTAGAGGGTGAGTTCCTAGGGTTTCCAAGTACAAACCCTAACCATCTTTAGGGACATGATGTAATACCTTAGAATTCATTTAATTCCATCCTTGATATATACCCTAGACTACCTACAAACCCTATAAATCAAGAGTTATGATTTCTATGAGGGAACAAGTAGATTAGGGTTAGGGTTTCCATATGACTAGGGTTTCTAATACCAACTAGGGTTTACAAATCCTAGTTACCAATAACCTTCAACAAGATGAATATTACAAAACCCTAGAATCAAATATGTCACAAAAACCCTAATACAATTCATGCTAGACCCTATATGCATAAAACCAATTATACGTACCTCAAGGAATACATACCTTAGTCCTCAATGATCGCAAGAATCTGCTACAAATGCCTTCTACTTGTTCTCACAAGACATAGTCACTTCCATTGATGTCATGATCTTTCTTATTGATTCCAAGATGCCAAAGCCAAAGTTTGACTTCCAATGATCTTTAGAATGCCAAGCAAGATTTGTTTTTTATGAGACTATTTATGCTCTTTCACTAAGTCTCGTTAGAGTGGTTAGAGTTATCCTATAGTTGTTGTACATTTATTCAAACTATACTCCAAGTATAGCTTCTTTCTTGAAACAAACCTTGAGTTATATATGTCAATCTTCCCCTATTGTGGATGATAGGAATGAAGCTTATTTTGCAATGTCGGCCCTCTAGTTAGGGCTCACCATGGTTACTATAAAAGAACTTTGATGTTACAGTCTTGTAACTTTCAGTAAGTTGCCTTACTTCAAATATTTGATTCCAAGGAAATGAGGTATTGGTATAGGATTGTGGTCTTGCCATAGAGATTCTATATTTAATAAATCCAACTCATCTAGGCTCCTTCAAGACTTTTCTCTATTACATGGGGTATACGTTTCTCCATTTTTCACACAACCACTACACCACCATACCACTGTACCACCTCTGCAACTTTTGGACTTCTAAAACTTCTCTTCTACAATTTCGGATTTCTGAAATACTATTGTCCCTTCAGCCTACTTGTACAGATAAATATACTTTAGAACCAAGCTCTGATTTGGTTAAAATATTTCCTTCAATAATCGTCAGGGATCCAAACTCAACCTACAAGATAGAGAATTTTCTTCACCAAATTTGTACATAACTTATCTCCTCGACCTGCAATCTCTCAAGCTTGTTCCCAGAATTAGCTAACTTTGCTAGCCTCCTCCTTAATTCAGCATTCATGAGAGAATCATATTGGCTTATTTAAGTTAAGCTTGCTCAGATTATTTCTTTAGTGCTCGGGTGCTTCAAACCATATCAGGAAATTGTCTTTTCTTCTCCTTCTTGATGTAGAATTTTCATGAAATTCCGATCTGCTGATAAGAACAATATGAAAAACACTTTATTTTCTTACAGACACATAATTTCTCTACTCAATTTGCAGTAGAATAAGGAACATAAATAAAAACACGACCACACAGATGAACAACACTTTTTTTACAAGGAACCCAATTGGGAAAACCCTCTTCTTTATTATTGATATTTTATTGAATTGAGAAGTAGATCTCTTATAATACAATTGTTTCAATCTGAAAACTGTACAAGCCCAAATAAACTCCACAATAAAAGAACACAATGAAAGATTACAAGGAAAGAGCGTCATATTAGTGATAAAATTACTTATTTATACATGCGAAATCTAGGTACGAGACAATTGTGTCTTAGTAACTTATTAACTGTAAAAACTGAATGTAAAACTAATTACATATTATACAATATACAATAAAAATCCTGAATGATTAGTTAACATTACCCCCTTAATCCGAAGGGACATCTAACATGCTGAGTAACATTCTGAATGTTTCAAACTTTTCACGTCCCAGTGGCTTGTAAATATGTCTGCGATCTGCTCTGAAGTAGGACAATGTGTCAGATGAATAACTTTGGCCTCTACATAATATCGAATCAAATGATATTTGGTGTTAATATGCTTGCTTCAATCATGAAACTTGTGATTCTTGGCCAACTGAATTGTAGAAGAGATGTTGACGAGTAGTGGAGTTGAAGCCTTTTGTTTCTCCTGCAAGTCTTCAAGTATTTTGCGAAGCCAAATGATTTCTTTTGTAGCTTGAGCTGCTGAAACATATTTGGATTCAATGGTAGAATTAGCAGGAACATATTTCCTGCGTGATCTCTAATTGATGGCTGCTAACCCAAGACTCATCAAATAACCAGAAGTAGAGACTCCATTCTCCTTGTCTCCATCAAAATCATAATCTAAATAATCAGTGAGATGGAAATCTGCAACTTTGGAATATTTGATGCCATATGTTTGAGTGCCTTTCAAACACTTGAGAACTCGCTTTTCTGCATTCCAATGACCTTCACATGGCTTATACATGAACCTAGAAAGTATCCCTACAACAAAATCTATGTCAGGTTGAGTAGTAGTTAGAAAATTTAAACTTCCACCAAGTTTTCTATACTTTGTTGGGTCTTCAAACATACTTCCTTCAGTGGAAGTAAGCTTCAAATTCTGCTCCATAGGAGTAGCGACAAGGTTACAATCCTGCATCCCAAATCTATCCAATAACTGTCCAATATACTTTTTCTGAGAAATAAAAATATATTTGGGTTTCTGATCAACTTCAATCCCTAAATAATAATGTAATAAACCCAAATTTGTCATGTAAAAAATTTCAATAATTCTCTTTTAACGAATGCTATATAGTCATCATAGTTTCCTATGATCATCACATCATCCACATACACAACTAAATATACAATTGACTTTCCAATTTTCTTAACAAAAAGATTTGCATCATCCAGATCAAATAACTTATAATTCAACTTGAGAAGGTGTTCAGTTAAATTTTCATACCATGCACGAGATGCTTGTTTCAGTCCATACAAAGCCTTAACCAATTTTCATACCTTTTGCTCTTTTCCTTTAACAACAAAACCTTCAGGCTGAAACATATAAACATCCTCCTTCAAATCACCATTCAAAAAAGTTGTTTTAACATCCATATGGTGTATCTTCCAACTATTTTGAGCTGCAAGAGAAAACAAAGTTCTAATTGTGCCCCATTTTGTTGTAGGAGCAAATGTCTCTATGTAGTCAACGCCTTCCTTCTGAGTGTAGCCTTTTGCTACAAGTCTTGCCTTGTATTTATCAAGTGAACCATCTACTTTGTATTTGATCTTATACACCCATTTACAACCAATGGGTTTGACACTTGTAGGAGGATCCACTAACCTCCAAGTTTTATTCTTAATAAGTGCATCATATTCCTTTTGTGTTGCATCCTTCCATTCATCACAATTAGCAACTTCTTCAAAACAATTAGGTTCGCTAATTGTACAATGATTGAATTCACAACCATGAGAAATATTACCTGAATCACGTTTAGAAGACATTCCTATTTCAAAATCTTCATACTTGCTTGGAAATTTTCGAGCACGTGTAGATATTCATAAAGGTTTCTGAAGTGGTTGTGATGGTTGCTCATATTGAAAAACAGGCTCAAGAACAGGCTCTTCAAGAGAAATTTCTGGTCCTGCAGAAACATTACTATCATCCAAATTTTCTTCAGCAATAACATTCTCATGAGTCAAAGATGGAAGAACCACAGACTGATCCAGAATGGGAACCCCCCTTCAGTGTGTGGAACAACATTATCAGATTCAAAATAGAACTTCTTAGATGCAAATTTCTCCAAATGAGCCAGTTGCTTATCAACAATGGAATTACTTTTATCTGATTCAAGGAAAATAACATCTCTGGAAAGAATAAACTTCTTATTCTCATCATCATACAATCTATAATCTTTGGAAGTAGCAGAATATCCCAAGAAAATACATTTGCGACTCCTAGCACCCAACTTGTTGCGTTGATGTTTAGGAATTAATGCATAGCATAGAGAACCAAAAACTCTAAAATGTTGAACAATAGGACGACGATTATACCACTTTTCATAAGGATATTTATTATTGATGACAAAAGGACAAATATTGTGAATATAAGTTGCACAAATAACTTCTTCTCCCCAAAACATCAACTTAACATTATTAAAGAACATCATAGATCTAACCATATTAATAAAAATTATATTCATATGTTCTATGACGCCATTTTGTTGTGGATTATAAGGTATGGTAGTCTAATGTTTGATTCCATTGTCCTTCAAGTATTGTTCAAAAGCATGAGAAGTGTAATCACCACCATTATCAGTTCTGAGAATGCCTATATTCTGTTGAGTTTCATTTTTAATCATCAAATGAAAAATTTTAAAAACATTAAACACTTGTGACTTATTCTTCAACAAATACACCCAACACATTCTCGAGTAATCATCAATAAATGTCAGCACATATTTATTTCCATTTGCAATTGCAACAGGCATAGGTCCACATAAATATGAACGCATGAGACCTAATTTTTGTGTAGATATGAAAGAAGAACTATGGAAAGGTTGTTTACAATGCTTTCCTAGAATACAAGCATCACAAGGTGTAATCTTTCTTGGAACTATCAGAAGACCTTTAATACCTTTCTTTTTCATAATTTTGATTCTGCCATAATTGATGTGATCAAATCAAGCATGCCACAACAAGTTGGGAGACATGATATCTGTTATGAAACCAGCTCAAGAAAAGATAGAAAAGATAGATAAGATAGATCAATGCCTTAGAATTCAGCCTCTTCGAGGGTGAAACCTCCTTTACATTACATAAATGAACAATTCTTCGATGATTCAAATGACAAAACCTCCTTTCTATATAGAGGAGTCTAAGGAGTCACAATATAATCCAGCCGACCTAACAATAATA
The DNA here is from genome assembly GCA_031772625.1 of Pinus tabuliformis. Taxonomy (NCBI): domain Eukaryota; kingdom Viridiplantae; phylum Streptophyta; class Pinopsida; order Pinales; family Pinaceae; genus Pinus; species Pinus tabuliformis. Next base: position 647,027,658 of record CM062817.1, read on the forward strand.
ATATAAAGCCAGAAAAATAACAATAGAGGGATTCTATGGGGCACAGTAATAACAATATGTGGGCAATAGGGGCACAACAATATTAATAAGGGGTATAACTACAATAGTAATGGGTTAATCACTAGTATTATAGGGACCCAACATGCCCCTCTCCTTCAAAAAAGTGTTGTCCTCAACGCTTGAGTAGTTCTGGATACTTCTGCATAAAATTCTCATCCTCCCATGTGGAATCTTCAGCGGATAAGTTCTTCCACTTGATAAGATACTCTGAAATTGATCGATTTCGTAGCTGTCGAGTTCTTGTTTCTGTGACTGCTTTCGGTTCCAATATAATTTTTCCTTCCTCGTCAAGTTCTGGCAATATTGTTTGAATTGGGAGCTTGTCGCCTATAACCTTCTTTAAACATGAAACATGGAAAACTGGGTGCAATCGAGAAGCTGCAGGAAGCTCCAATTTGTATGCCATAGTACCAATCTTTTGCAACACCTTGTACGGACCATAATACTTTGGTGATAATTTATTATCCTTCTTAGCTTGCTTGAGGGACATTTGCTTATATGGTTGTAGCCGTAGGAATACCCAATCACCTACATCAAAACTTCTTTCACTGCGATGTTGATCTGCCTGTTGTTTCATTCTATTCTGTGCCAACACGAGGTTATCCTTTAAGAGTTGGAGGACTTGTTGTTGATGTTCGATGTGATGTTCCACTGCCTGAACCTTAGAATTTTCTCTTAAATATGATGTGATGGATGGTGGTTGATACCCATAAAGTGCCATAAATGGGGTCATTTTTGTTGCTGTATGGAAGGAAGTGTTATACCACCATTCAGCCAGAGGCAACCATTTGACCCATTGTGTCTGTTTATCAGATACAAAGCAACGAAGATATCCTTCCAAACATTTGTTTACTATCTCAGTTTGCCCATCAGATTGAGGATGATAAGATGAGCTATGAGCTAACTGAGTACCAAGACAAGAAAATAATTCTGTCCAAAAATTTCCAGTGAAAATGGGATCTCTGTCACTTACAATAATCTTTGGGTTTCCATGTAGCTTTTGAATTGTTTCCATAAATGCAGTAGAAACTGTACTGGCTTTAAATGGATGTGATAATGCACAAAAGTGTGCATACTTGGTAAGTCTGTCAACTACCACCATGATGACACTCTTTCCCTCAGACTTGGGTAAACCTGTGATAAAATCCATTGAAACCTCCTCCCAACGTTGGCTTGGAATGGATAAAGGTTGTAATAGACCCGGTGTCTTAATTGTTTCAACTTTATTTTGTTGGCAAACCAAACATTCCGCCACAAACTTTTGAATATCTGATTTAAGGCCATCCCAAAAAAATTCCTTCTTAACCCTGTGGTAAGTTTTTAAAAATCCTGAGTGCCCTCCTAAGGGAGAAGTGTGCAATTCCATAAGAATCTTTTGTTTTAGCTGGGAATTCTTACAGAGGTATAAGCGATCTTTGTACCATAACGAATCATTTTGCCAGCTAAATGTATCAGACGTACTGGAATCTTGTTGTAACTTTCGAATAAGTGCCCACACTTCTTCGTCATTCTTCCATTCCTCCCTTGCTTCGTTTATCCAATCTGGTTGGATAATAGAAATGGCGCACAACAATGCTTCCACATCCTCATCCTTTCTTGAGAGTGCATCTGCCACCACATTTTGCTTCCCTTTTTTGTAGATGATTTAAACCCAACATCTTTGTGACCCACTTTTGTTGTTCTTTAGAGGATAATCTTTGTTCTAAAAAGTATTTAAGGCTATCATGATCCGTTTTTACCTTGAAGTGTCTACCCATTAGGTAGGGTCGCCATTTCTTAAGTGCATGGAGTATTGCCAACATTTCCTTCTCATAAATAGCTTTGCTTAAAAACTTTCCCTTGATTGGACGACTTTCAAAAGCAATGGGTCTTTCATCTTGCATTAGAACAACACCAATTCCATTTCCTGAAGCATCACATTCCACAATAAAGGTTTTTGTGAAGTCCGGTGTAGCTAAGACCGGTGCTTGGCACATTGCCTCTTTAAGATGTTCAAAGGCCTTTGTTGCTTCCGGAGTCCATGAAAATGCATCTTTCTTCAATAATGTTGTTAGAGGTGCTGCTATTCTCCCATAATTCTTAACAAACTTGCGATAATACCCTGTCAACCCGAGAAATCCTCGCAGATGCTTTATGGATGTGGGGATTTTCCATTCCTTAATGGCTTTAATTTTGCTAGGGTCTACCTTAACTCCTTCATGAGATACAATATGACCCAAATATTCCACCTCCTGGACTCCAAAGAAACATTTGGATCTTTTTGCATATAATTGTTTCTCCTCCAATAGTTGTAGCACCTTGTCAACATGTTCAACATGATCCTTCCAAGACTTGCTGTAGATTAGTATATCATCAAAAAATACTAACACAAATTTTCTAAGGAATGGTTTGAAAATTGAATTCATCAAACCTTGAAATGTTGAAGGTGCATTGGTAAGGCCAAAAGGCATGACCAAAAATTCATAATGACCCTCATGAGTTCTAAATGCTGTTTTCGGAATGTCTTCAATCTTCATTCTGATTTGATGATATCCTGAACGAAGATCCAACTTGGTGAAGTAAATTGATCCATGCAATTCATCCAGTAATTCATCAATGACAGGAATGGGGAACTTATCTTTAATAGTGAGCTTGTTGAGCTCCCTATAATCCGGACACATGCGCCATGATCCATCCTTCTTGTGCACCAATACTACTGGAGCAGAGAAAGAACTTTGACTCGGTTGAATTATACCAGCCTCTAGCATTTCTGCAACCATACGTTCAATTTCATTCTTTTGGACATAGGGATATCTGTACGGCCTGATGTTTGGAGGAACACTTCCTGGAATCAGATGAATAGCATGATCATGATCACGCATAGGTGGGAGACCTTTGGGAGTCTCAAATACCTTGGAATGATTGTCCAGGACTTTTTGGAGATCTGGAGAAATAGATGATTCCAATGTGGAAACATCTAGCGAACATAATTGTGCAATTACACCTCTTTGCTCCTTTTTTAGAAGCTTTGTCATACCATTAGAGCTGATTATCTTTCCTGGTTTCCCTGCAATACCCCTTAATTCAACTTCCTTTCCTTCCGTAGAAAATTTGATGAAAAGTTCTTGAAAATTAAAAGCTATTGTACCCAAGGATTGTAGCCATTGGACTCCTAGTACAACATCAACACCTCCCATTGGAATGGAAAGCATTGGGCTAGTCAATACATATTCTCCCATGGATAGCTTGATATTATGGCACTTTCCAGAGCAATTTATTGTTCCTCCATTTGCAATCATCACTTGACACTCTGGTGCTGGATATAGGAAGCAATTCAATTCTTTTGCTACCTTACAATGAATAAAATTGTGGGTGCTTCCTGAATCAATCAACACTATTACCTTTTTCTTCTTGATTTGTCCTTCTATCTTGATGGTTTGAGGAGTGGTAATTCCCGCCAATGCATTACAAGATATGGTCGGATTTATTTGTTCTTCATCTAGGCTTTGTTCCTGGAGTATATCCTCTTCTTTTGACCTTTCTTGCTCCTTTTCTTCTTCCTCTTCACAATCTATGTAGAATAATTTCTTCTCAGCACACTTATGACCTTTAGTGTATTTGCTATCACAACTGTAACAAAGCCCTTTTGCTCTTTTTTCTTCCAATTGTTGTGGTGTCAACCTTATAGGTTGTGGAAGACTAGGGGCAACAACACTTCCGTCTTTATAGTTGTGAGTGGTATGCTTCCTGGTTGCCATAATTTTGCTTTCCATTTTTCTTGCTAACCTGAATGCCTTCTCTAATGAATCAGGTTCCCAAAGGCGAACATCATGTTGGATATTATCCTTTAAAGACCCTATGAACACATCAATCCTATGCTCCTCTGGAATATCTTTTACCCTTATGTTCAATTTTTGGAACTCCTCAATGTGCTCCATTATTGAACCCTTTTGTTTGAGACTTATCAATTGGCTAAAAAAAGTGTTGCTTTTTGTATCCTCATAATGTGCTATCAATTCTTCCGTAAAAATTGCCCAAGTGATAAATGTTTACGAGAGCAAAGCCATTGATACCATACAAACTGATTTGGTTCCAAATATAAAGTTTCCATACGTACCTTTTGTGTGTTTTGCACATTATTGAGATCGAAGAATTGCTCCATCTGTAATATCCATGTGGCAGGATCCTTGCCATCAAACTTCCTCATATCGATTTTTGGAATATGGTGAGTCTTCGATCCAACATTAGTGTCTATGGAATCATGATTAACATTTCTTTTGTTCTCATCATGAGTTTCCTTTAGTACCCTTTCACCCTTAGGGACCATTTCTTGTAGCAACTTATTCATATTTATCTTCAATTCGTCCATGTCTGTCTTCAAATCTATCTTCAAATCATCCATCTTAGCTTCCATGTCAATCATCTTAGATTCTACACCTTTCTTTAAATAGTCCATATTAGCTTCTACACCTTTCTTTAAACCATCCATCTTAGCTTCTACATCTTTCTTTAAACCATCCATCTTAGATTCTGTTCCTTTTTGTGCAAGGGACAGTTTTTGCACTTGGTCTTGTAATTTTGATATATCATGTTGCATTTCTTCCTCTTCTTCATGAGTCATGCTAGAGCTTTCAGGTTCCTTACTAGGTGTTTGCATTTTCTTTCCTCGGGGCATCAGTTACCGATAATAATGCTCTACTATGCCCTTTGAATTCCTTCAAAATAAATTTTCAAACCAAGCTTAAGCAAAAATTTAAGAAATCTACACACCTTTTTTCACTTTGTAGGAGCTCGATATTGCCTCTGATGTATCTCTGTACTTTCCAATCATCTAGTTCTGAATTTGTGATTTGTAGTAGCCCTCTGTGTCCTCTTTCCAATGCCACAAGTCTGACCCAAATTGGATTCTCCAAGGAAGAGTTATGTGAAATCTCCCACAGTGACTTGCTTATAGACTAGTTCAGTAGAGAAAACTTGTACGACGTGCCACAAGTCACTGTTTCGACCTTTCAATCTAAAACAGGCATGCAAGAAACTACAGTCCATCCTCTTTCTGTAACTTCTTATGAAATTTCAATCCGATCCCCAAAGAAAAAGTTATGACGATTTTCCCCAGGTCACCTGTTTTGAATGTAATTCAGGAGTCTGCAAAAAGACCAACTTCCTCAGATCATATCTCCGCAAATATCGCGCAAAAAGCTCTGAAATTTGGACCCAAGGTTCAGCACGATTTCTTCTCAAATGGGTTTTTTTTGCGACTTCTGAAACATCACAGAAAAAAGTTATAGCGAAAATCCCACGATGACCTGTTTGGAGCAGCAAAACCCTAGAATCCAAAGCTCTGATACCAAATGTTATGAAACCAGCTCAAGAAAAGATAGAAAAGATAGATCAACGCCTTAGAATTCAGCCTCTTCGAGGGGGCAACCTCCTTTACATTACATAAATGAACAATTCTTCGATGATTCAAATGACAAAACCTCCTTTCTATATATAGGAGTCTAAGGAGTCACAATATAATCCAGCTGACCTAACAATAATAATATAAAGCCACAAAAATAACAATAGAGGGATTCTATGGGGCACAGTAATAACAATATGTGGGCAATAGGGGCACAAAAATATTAATAAGGGGTATAAAAACAATAGTAATGGGGTAATCACTAGTATTATAGGGACCCAACAATATCACTTTGTTGTGCTAAAAGAACAAAACTTTCACGAGAATTAGTAGATGAAGTACCATTTAATTTTAAAAGAATACCTTCTTCCACATTGGTCATAACAATTGCATGATCATATGCTCTTCTTATCTCGATGATGCCATCAAATATATGAATAGAATTCTCCTATTGCCGAATATGGATAAGAGACATCAAATTTCGCTAAAGTTGTGGAATATAAAGTACATCCTCTAGAACATAATCTACAAAATTCAGTATCTTCAAACGAATAGACCCAATGACAGATGGTTTAATTTGAGACTTTTCAGCAAAGTAAATAACACCATCAATATCGTCACTGAATGTTTCAAAAAGTCTCGCCTAAATGTCATATGATAAGTGGCTCCTGAATCCAAAATCCAACTATCTCGCCATGAAGAAAGTGTAGTGTTGAAAACATCATTAATATTAAAATTACAGTGAGCAATAGTGTAATGTGCAGACTCTGATGATTTTCCCTTTTATAGTGGTGGTTGATCTTTCTTTTCATTCAACTGTTCTCTCCTTTCATTGACTTTCTCCCAAGGGATTTTACAGTTAGTAGTAGTATGACCAATTTTACCACATCTAAAACATTTGATTGCTGGTATATCATTAAAATTCCTTTGTTGTCTATCATTTTGTTGTTTGTCTCCCTAATTATTTTTGTCCCCCTACCTCTATAATTTCTCCTACCACGACCTCTACTACTTTTATCACCTCTAGAAGTTTTAGCATGAGACTTTTGATCCTTTTGTGCAAGGCACAAAATTTCTACATTAGAGTTAGGTGGAGCCTCTTTCTTCCCAATTGCTTTTCCTCTCTCAGCTATTTTTCTTACTAGTTTATCAAATGTAATGTCTTTTAGCTGCCCACTAGCTTGGAGAGATTCCAAATAATTTAAATAGATAGGGTGAAGGACTTTTATAAAAGTTGTAAGTTATAAATCTACTTTAATTCCAGTGGCTTCTATATCATGAAAAATGGCTTTTATTTCAGAGGCACTCTTCAAAGGATCATTATCCTTCATCTCCAAATTAAACAACTTTAACAATAACTAAATAATTTCGAGTTTTGAGTGTGAATCATATAGTTCTTTCAACTTCTTTAGTGCTTCGAATGCAGTACCACAAGAAACGATATATCTTCTTACCTCTTCTGTCATTGATGCAATTATTAATGCATATGCCTTGTTATCTTTTGTCTCCCAAATTGCATGTTGCTTCTCATTATTAGGTAGCTCTGGTGCAATTTCTTTTCCATCACTATCCTTCTTGCCTTGACAAACTTCCCATAAATCATTAAAAACAAGGGCACTTTTAAGCTTTCTAAACCACTCTTGATAATTTTCATTTCCATTAAGAACAACTCCAACTATGGAAACTATTGAAGTCATAACTGTTATGTAGCCAAATATTCTTCAAATCCTTTCAAATTCAAAATATATACTACTTCTGAAAAGATATAAATTTGTGTCTCTTCTTGTTTTAACAAAGTTGGCATTGTGGTTTAGTGGCAAGTTTCAAAAATAGCCTAGAAAAGAGCTAGGTTCAAATATTAGTAGCCTCCAAAAGTAATTTTTTTTTACCAATGGCCTTGTTGGGCGATTTAGTTGTCTGCTAAATCCCTTTCATTTAATTTATCAATCCGGGGTATCGTAAACTTAGAAGCAAACCAAAATATATGGGACTGTAGATGAAACAGGTGTAGGAAGTTTGTTTAGAATGGAAATGCATATTACAAATCTAAACTATCAGATCTATTTTATAAAAGCATAAAAATGTTTGATCAATGGAATTATTTTACTTTATAAGATAGAGAAGAGTCTCTTGTTCAAGAGTCCTGATTGTCCTTCTACAATCTTCCTATAATAACATTGCCAAACACCTAAGAAAGCAGGAAAGAAAGCATATAAATGAAAGCAAGTAAATATTGTTTTCAGTTCAGTTCTTAGCTCATGGAGAAGAGTCTCCTAACTGAGGAGATCTTGGTTGTCCTTCTCACATAAAAACTAGCTACTGAAAGGAAATCAATCTTCACATAAATGTAATCTAGGAAAGCATACGAGAAAGTAAATCTTGTTTCAGTTTAATCTAGCTCATGGAGAAGAGACTCCTAACTTAGGAGTTCTTGGTTGTCCTTCTCACATCAAAACTAGCTGCTAAAAGGAGATCAACCTTCACACAACAAAACATGGCCATAACATGAATTCATATTGAAATTATCTACAATTATTTACAACAAAGAAATAAGATGAACATCAGAATTAAAATTAGTATATTCACAACATTATTCTACAACAAAGTATACTTATCTCAGTATGGGGATCCTTCCATTCCTCAATGAGCACACATGAACAACTATCACACCTTAAGAATCAAACAACACTCATAACTCATGATTTGGAGAAAAAGATATTATTCATGTTGAATGAACAATCATAAATATGATGCTAATGAATAACTGATAAATGTTCTCTCCTTTTTCTTTTGAAGGATGCTCCTCTTATTTATACATGAATTAGGGATATCTACTCAATAAATGTAGATCCCTTAAATATCTACTAGACCCATACTTGTCTCAACTTATCCCTAAATACTAGATACAGATCCCATGAAACATCAAAATCTCCATGATCTTTCTCCTTGGAATATGGTCCACCTCTTGAGTTGAAATTCGAATTTGATCTTGGGAGGCCACATAAGGGTGCCTTGGAAGCTTCCAAATGATCTACACATCTCATCAAACTCAAGCCACTTTTAGGTATAAGCAAATACATGCTATTTGTCTAACTTTTAATCATAAATTCACTCTAAATACATAAAATTAATAACTTTGGAAAATGAAAATATAAACTCATATGGTAATGGAAATATAGGGTTATGTAATGATAATATGATGAAATGAGGTGACAAAATGAGTATAAAGGTGAAAATGGAGTGAAAATTTATGTTAATTTGGCAGCCCAACATACCCCCCAACTTAAGTTATTGCATGTCCTCATGCAATCTATTACATTGATCATGATTGAATTGTCTTGCTTTTTCATGAACTTTGGCTGATATCGATTTTTTTAACTTCACATAATTTTATTTTTGACAACTTTGTTCCTTTTTGCAAAGTCTTCTTTCTTGAAAGCATTTGATTGCAACATATTATTTTGGGTGGTTCTTGTGTGACAACCAAAATTTGATTAGTATTGGTTCTTGTGTAATAATACTTTCGTTGTTTTTGTGTTGCATCAAAAGACTTTGAAAACATTTAATCAACCATTCATTCTTTTATCATTATTTGCAAAACATGTAACATTTGAATCATAATGCAATAGTAGTTGTTTAGAAAAAGTATGTTGGTTAGGATGATATGTGTAGAAAGGACATATATGACATATGGAAGGTGATAATAGAGTATGAATGTGAATATGAACATGGTGAATGTGAATGTGAATGAACATGGTGAAATATTTTCCAAAAATTATAATTTTAGTATTAAAGGAATTGTATGATAAAAAGCTAGAAAAGAGCATACCTTTACTTACGTAAGTGGACAAACTATGTATATGTAGAAAAGTGTAGCTCCTGCTACTGAATCATGGAATGAAGAATACAATAATGTGATCTGTTTCTTGGTTGCATAAATGATGGATGAAGTTGTAAATGTGGATCCTTTATTACTGTTGAATCTGCTACTGAATCATATAGTCTTCATGTCATTCTATATCGTGGCACAATTCTTTCCATGTGAATAAATGTGTCAATGTCGAACATGGAAAGAAGTCATTGGATTATCGACCATTGATGAATGTCATTAACCAATGCGAGGAAAACTCACAATTAATGTCAATGAGTGCCAAGGTACCCAAGTACATCTTGCGAAGTGCAAAAGAATGAGCTGATGTCGAGCCACTTGCAAGATCCAAAAAACAAGGGACATTAATGTATTCTCATAGTTCGTTGGTGAGAAGACTTGTAATTAGGGCATGCAAGCCTCAAGGTACTAATAATGACTCTAGTCTTTGTCCCAGATAAGGTGCTGAGGTTGATGGGTCAAGACTTGTTGAAAGGTGGGCCTTAAGGAATCCCACATAAGTCAACGTGAGTTCGTACAAAATGATTGGTAGGACTATAGATACAAGATGTTATGGTCAAACATTTTTTATGGCAAGGAGAACAAGGAAATTTACATAAATAGTTGGTTTATTTGTGAGGCAAAAAGATGAACTAAAAAGAAGACAGAAAATTATGCGACTCAGAAAAGTAAACATGTATGAAGTCGTGATGGATAAGGCGATGATTCAATGGACTTTGACATGGATGATATGGTGGAAAATGAAAAATAGTAGGAAAAAGGAAATGGAAATGGAAAATGACGTAAACTTCTTTGCTTTTATTGGTGGGTTAGGAATGGATGAAAGGAAATGCATGGTGAATGAATAAGAACTCTTGTTGTGAAAAATGGATATGGAAATGGCATGCTTTATGGCTTTACAATTTGTGGAACTCAAAATCTTTTTCAAAAAGGGAGGTGGAAGATAGTGGTTGTGGACAGGGATTTGTCTTTAGGATTTTTCATGAATTTAGTGTTTGGAAGACCAATTGTTGTCACAATGTAATCTCCTTAATGATCACTTGATTATCCTGTAACCTATCAACAAAACTTGGCAGAAAGAAAACATAAGTGTGTTCAAGAAGAAATGGCCATTTCCTTCATGATTCTTACACAAAAATTTCGTACCAAATAAAATAGATTTATGAAAAATCAAAGTATTGAAATTAACTCAATTCATGATATTTGCATAAATCCATTCTTAAAAATAACCATGAAAAGTAATACTCTCTGTTTGTGTCAGATAACTCATGAAATGTGCTCAGCAAAAAGATTGACATTAGAAAGATTTGTTGTGTTTTGCATATTAGTATGTCACATAAAAGCATTCAACAGAAAGATGTTATGAGTTTAATGCCAACTTGAAGTTATCGAAACAAGATAATTATCATCTGTAGAATCCTCCAAATGTTTGATAAATCGATTTAGTATTCCATTATTTATTTTCAAATATGCGTGAATTTTGTGGAATTTTTTTTTAAACAACAAATTTGAAAAGAAAATTTTAATTTGTTGATTTTTTTATTATTTTTTTATCAAAAGTAATAAATAAATGAAGACACAATTTTTTATTATTTTTATTATTTATGTTGATTTATTATTATTATTATTATTATTTTAACAAATTAAAAAACATCAATTTTTTAATTTATTATTTAAGTTGAGTTTTTTTTTTTTTTTTTTTTAAATTGTAAAATCAACAAAAATTTATTTATTAAAAACTAATAAAGAAAAATTTTAAAAATAAACTAACACTAAAATGAAGTTTTTTATGGATTTTCTTCCAAACTCATCAACGTTTTTTTTTTTTTTAAACAATCAAGGCCCAAAGAAAAGAATTACCATTTTTCCATCAAGAGGGGAAGTTCTACCATAATTTCCATAGTTATCCTCCTCCATAGCTTTGAAGCTTCGCGTGAAATATAGGGTGACATCCCCAAATTTGTGGGACACAACAATAAATCCAGCTTATTTTTCTCTGAATGCTTCACAGTGAAGCTCCGCGAAAGCTTTGGCAATAGTGGAAGGGCTTGATGTTGAGGCGGTATTGTTAACGTGACAATTTTCATGCGCGATTATGACCATCAAGCACTTTCACACACCTTCTCTTATGCCTCGGTCACCTCCTCTTCCCCATCGCAACTTCCTCACAAAATCCTTTGAAGTCAATGAAAATTCGGGCTCTTTGTCCACAAAATCGGGAGAAGATAATGCAAATACCAAATTTTCAGGAAGAAATCACTCCAAGATAAGTCAAATCCGATTTTTCTATCACTAAATTGAATATAGAGAAGGCTTTTTAGGTAGGCAAATGGAGTTTTGATCATAGCTCTGTGTATTTCTTAGTGGCACATGAGTTTGAGGACTCCAGAATAAATGTGAAAACGAGTCAGCTTGCAATACTTAGAAGTCGAATACTCATGTTGCCCTATTGACCAAGACATTCAATGAAAGAAGTCGAATCCGAATTTGAGGAAATGCAGGTTCTTGCCTGCAAATTATACCAAGCAGCAAACAATAAATCACATTTTTGTCATTCAAATAAGGAAGGTATTAAACTTCTCTTGCAAAAACAGATATTACAGAGCTTGCAGGGGACTTGTAATCCAGAGGTACACTAAATCTATGATGACGAAGACTCAATTCTGGCACCGAGTACTAGCTTCCCACCGTATGCTCCTTAGAACTTCTTTCATCATTCTCCATAGATGATGTTCTCGTTAAATGGACTTCTTTCTGATGAGTAGCAGATGCGGTTGAGAACTGATTAATACCCAAAAGATGGGGCAGGTGAGCCGAGTTCTCGAATTTCTTGCAAATTTGAAGTGCATCCACTCTGCTGTTCACTGGCCCCTATAAGCCCATTGAAAATCAAAATGACGGAGAAAACTGCTAGAATCTATACTCTTGTACATTTTAGCATCTTTCTCAATATTTAATAGCCCTTCACATAGTATTTGGGTTTGGTTCTCGAAGAGCGTTAATATGTCTTTATTTTTTCCGCCAGAAGTACCAATATTTCTATTGACCATCAAAATACCACGCAACTACTTTAAATAACCGGATTGAATGATGAATTTCTTACTTCTTTATGTGTGACCAACATTTTTTAAAGTCGTAACTTTGTGAAATTTCTTTTAAAGAAACTAAAATTTTACATTGATGAAAAAAATGGTCATTCTCGTAGGCAACAGAGTCTTAAAGACCGAGAATTATGTTGATAAAATCACTCTATAGATATTGCTAGCTCAGTACAACAACCCATTGTACAATGAAAATCTAGACGTGGTCCTTGATTGATAGGTTTAACAATCGGCCCATAATGCGTTTTTTATGCTCTCAGCCTTTTTGATATGACACAGTTTGTTATTTTAATATGAGTTCAGTTGGTTTTTTTTGTTTTTTTTTAATCTAAAAAAAATAATGAAATTGAACCTATCTCTAAAAAAAAATGGTTAGTTTTCAAAAAGATTTTTTTTTTTTTTTTAAATTTATTTATTTATTTTTTATAATAATAATAATATATATATTATTATTATTATGTGGGAATTTTTTTATTTTCATTATTTATTTTTATTATTTTTTAAACTAAAATTCAAAGAAAAAAACTAGATTTTATCTAAATTATTTTAAGATTATCTTTTGCTCATTCACAAAATTCTTTATTGTCATATCGCAGATCAATTTTCCAACAAGAGCATTTTTATTTGAAATAAATTGATAGATTTTCTGATCTTCCTGATCGCATGAAGACGCAGGAGGAGAGCATACTTATTCGAACTAAAAATATCATCCTACTTACTCTATGCTAATTGAAAATTACAAACTATTACGTGTAATTAAATTTCCAATGTAACCATTCACGCAACAGTAGTAAAACTATATTCATTTTCAATTTTGCAAATTTAAAATGAAAATATACAAGGATGATCGAATGTAGTTTTTGTGAGTGTGATTTAATGAGATAAAAACAAAATCGATCTAACCTCGTACTTGTTTGAAACCATCTAAACCACTTGTCGATAAGGCTTTCATAGGCGTGATTTCCACTCTGATTCAGATCATGCTACAACTTCTCTTTGTCCTCCTCAATCTTCTATTCAAATAATTGTTCATTGTCACATATAGATGATTCTTCGAATGTTAATTCATTGTTTTCTTCTAGAGGAGGAATTAAGCTTTTGGCTGCTGTCAAGATCTCTTCTTTGCAAGAAGAGGAGATCCTGACATTTGCTAAGATCTAAGCGAGTTGTTCCAAACTTATACTCATTGTTCTTCCATATATACATATGGATTTTTATTGTGTTTTTGTTTTTTTGTAGTGAATGGGGGTTTTTGATTTGTGTTTTATTTCTATGTTTTTTATATGAGAAGAAACTTAAATGAAATTAACCCTGAATGATCCTAAATAAAAATTCTTCATAAACAATCTTCCTAACTAGCTTACATCTAAGTTTGCTTCCCCAGCAACGGCGCCAAAATGTTGGGCGATTTAGTTGTCTACTAAATCCCTGTCATTTAATTTATCAATCTGGGGTATCGTAAACTTAGAAGCAAACCAAAATATATGGGACCTCAGATGAAACAGGTGTAGGAAGTTTGTTTAGAATGGAAATTCATATTACAAATCTAAACTATCAGGTCTATTTATAAAAGCATAAAAATGTTTGATCAATGGAATTATTTTACTTTAGAAGATAGAGAAGAGTCTCTTGTTCAAGAGTCATGATTGTCCTTCTACAATCTTCCTATAATAACATTGCCAAACACCTAAGAAAGTAGGAAACAAAACATATAAATGAAAGCAAGTAAATATTGTTTCTAGTTCAGTTCTTAGCTCATGGAGAAGAGTCTCCTAACTAAGGAGATCTTGGTTGTCCTTCTCACATAAAAACTAGCTACTGAAAGGAAATCAATCTTCACATAAATGTAATCTAGGAAAGCATATGAGAAAGTAAATCTTGTTTCAGTTTAATCTAGCTCATGGAGAAGAGACTCCTAACTTAGGAGTTCCTAGTTGTCCTTCTCACATCAAAACTAGCTACTGAAAGGAGATCAACCTTCACACAACAAAACATGGCCATAACATGAATTCATATTGAAATTATCTACAATTATCTACAACAAAGAAATAAGATGAACATTAGAATTAAAATTAGTATATTCACAGCATTATTCTACAACAAAGTGTACTTATCTTAGTATGGGGATCCTTTCATTCCTCAATGAGCACACATGAACAACTATCACAACTTAAGAATCAAACAACACTCATAACTCATGATTTGGAGAAAATGATATTATTCATGTTGAATGAACAATCATAAATCTGATGCTAATGAATAACTGATAAATGTTCTCTCCTTTTAGGATGCTCCTCTTATTTATACATGAATTAGGGATATCTACTCAATAAATGTAGATCCCTTAAATATATACTAGACCCATACTTGTCTCAACTTATCCCTAAATACTAGATACAAATCCCACGACGCATCAAAATCTCCATGATCTTTCTCCTTGGAATGTGGTCCACCTCTTGAGTTGAAATTCGAATTTGATCTTGGGAGGCCACATAAGGGTGCCTTGGAAGCTTCCAAATGATCTACACATCTCATCAAACTCAAGCCACTTTTAGGTATAAGCAAATACATGCTATTTCTCTAATTTTTAATCATAAATTCACTCTAGGTACATAAAATTAATAACTTTGGAAAATGAAAATATAAACTTATATGGTAATGGAAATATAGGGTTATGTAATGATAATATGATGAAATGAGGTGAAAAAATGAGGATAAAGGTAAAAATGGAGTGAAAATTTATGTTAATTTAGTGGCCCAACAGGCTTCTTAAAAAAATATGTATTTCAAATCACCAGAAAATTGACCACTCTTCAATTAAAAATTTAATTCAAACCACCAAAAATATACATCCTTGCCAAATATGTATTTCAAATCACTAGAAGATTCTCTTAAATTAAAAAAATATATCTCCTTTATTTTAAGTATCCTTCACAAATACTTCAGTAAAAATTTCAGTAAAAATTTTGTATTCTTTAGAAATCTTTCTGTAAAAAACTTATATCATTCAACCTTTGTATCCTTCAGACATCTCCCATTTGCAGTAAATGTATCTTCTAATCCTTCATAAATTTTACTATCATTAAACTCACGTTTACTGTGGTAAATGCAAATATTATGATTAAACTCTTGTTTACTGTCGTAAATGTAAATAGTAGAAAATTTATGCCACTCAATTTCTCCAATCGTCTTTCATTATGACTGAAAGATATGAAACTTACAGAGAGTCAATAGTTTGGGCATCCCACTGCATTGCTCCACTAGATTAACCTTTTGTTGCACTCTATCTTCACAGTCTTCACGCTCCGCATCTCCTTTACCATAGACTTCAAATACATGGAGTTTAGGAACAACCCAACCAGGGCTCTGATACCACTGTACAAGCCCAAATAAACTCCACAATAAAAGAAGACAATGAAAGAGCACAATGAAAGAGTGTCATATTAGTGATAAAATTACTTATTTATATGTGTGAAATCTAGGTACGAGACAATTGTGTCTCAGTAACTTATTAACCGTAAAAATAGAATGTAAAAATAATTACATATTATATAATATACAATAACAATCCCAAAGGATTAGTTAACAAAAACAACCTTGTTTTTCCTACATAAACTAAGCTTGAAACCTTGTGCAAGAATTCTGATTTCTACTTCCTTACTCAAGGAATTCGTCCTTCTCTAATTCCCACAAGCCTTTCCTAGGCTCGTACTCCTCTCACAAGCTCCAAGCACAACCTTGTGATTCCTATTGCTTGGTATCACCAACTCGTGCTCACCAAAACAATGATTAAACTTGTGCCTTCATTCCTTCTTTTAAAGCAATTTGAATAGATAAAATTAGTGAATTTTATAATTAAGGAAATTTCTTTTGTGATTGATGAGTTAGCATGAGTTAACTACTCATGTAACTTGTCCTGTTTCAAGTCAACCACTTGAAACTCAATCACTCGTGCTTTTCCTCAGTCAACTCACACTAAAAGACCAAAAATCCTAATTTTCAACACATCAGTTAACTGCCACCTAACTCATCCTAATTTTTAGGGACTGATTCCTAAGTTATAGGAAATCATCCAAATTTATAGGGAATCTCCTAATTTTAGGAACTCGAGTCATGCACAAGAAGGAACTCGTTCTGGCTCCTATGATTAAAGGCACAAATCAAGGAACCCTTTTCTCTCTAATATTTTCAACACTTGATCTACTTGATCATTTGGGGTGTGTGAAGTCTTTTGGTTTGCTTGCATCCCTATTCTTCAAGGAGACTCAATCAATAGAGATCTTCTAGCTTCCTATCACTTTGACCTTAGCTCTGATACCATGTTGGAAAATTGATTAGGGAAGCATGTTTAACTTTACATTTTCTTTTCTTAACATTTATTTGTGATTATTAGGTTCTTCTTAACTTGATTATTCTTATGTTATTCTCATCAAATAAATGCTAAAACAACAAATATCAAATGAACACAAGATCTAGGCTCCATGCCAGGGAAAAACCCCACAACTTGGGAAAAACCCTAACAATCTTCTTATTTAGAATCAAATCAAAATGAGACTTCTAAGACCCAAATTCCAAAGCTCAACCACCTCCAAGCTTCAAGCCTTTCTTTCAAGAATCAAAGTCCAAATCAAGAAGTCTCTCTTCTACATTTTCAGGGTTGCATCCCTTGGAACATATCCTCCCACTATATGGGTGACTTCCACTTCGATATTGAATGGGTGACTTTAATAGAAAAATATTGAACTGTCCAAGGCTACTTGTTTCATATGTTTCTCGTTGTCCTTATGCTCCTATTCACCTCATATTGAACCACACATTTGTTTTTAAAATGAGTTGAGCTCTTCATCAATATGTACACTTCTTTGAAGGGAAAATGCTCCATCTTCAAGGCCGACTTGTGCAGGGTAAGTTCGACTCAAGCTTGGAGGGTTATAATGGCTTATACATCAGTTACATGATTACAATTTTCCAAATAAGTTCTTTACATTGACACTTAGATTCACGATGATCCTAGAAGAATTTTAATTAATGCTTGACCTAATGACAAAATGTAATAAGCATGAAACCCATGCCAAAAATAAAATTTTCTTTCTTCTTTACATCATATGACAATAATGATGACCAAAACTAGTTAGTTTTACAACAGAAAGTTAGGTTGTTTGGCTTACTTGGCACAATGTTGTAGTGGACACAACTCACTTCTTTGGAGGCATAGACCCATCCTCTACACTTATTCTATTGATGCAAACTAAGCTTATATGTTGCTTGCTTGAAACTTCATATTTGGGCCAACAATACTTTGAATTTAAGAGTAATGCTAAGCCTAACACCTCCATAATTGAGTGTTACACTCAGTGTAGAATCTTATAGTTCCTAACACACTTTTTTTTTTTACAATAACTACCTTCTTTCTATTGTTTTGTTCCTGAGAGATATATTGAAAAAATTAGAGCCTAAACAATCCCTAGTGTCACCCTCACTTAAGAGTTCCAATTCAATCTCTTACCACTGTCATTTGCAAAGTGTAACTTATCATGGAGAGTTCCATTGTCGAGATATTCATAAATAGGAAGGGGCTTCCCAAGCTCTACAAAATTACTATATTGCCCATACTGCAACTATGCTATAAGGCCCAATAAGAAAGCTCTGTGTCTTCAACCTTTGAGTTAAACAACATGAAAGGTGTCCAATTATAAATCACTCCATTGTTCCACTGTTATATGACTGTCTCTTTTCATCCATCTTGATCAATCAAGATTACAATCACTTGTTGCATTCACATGGTTTTCCTTGGTAGAATTGAACCAATGGAGTGTTCCAAAGTGCCCCTGGTTTCAACCTCCATAAGTGATTGAAGGGGTGGAGAGGAAAGTGTTGCCTTGTTTAGAACAAGGGGTTTTGGTACACCATCCAGCCTCTAAAGACTCTTCAGTTCAAACTAAACATCAAATCCTATCCTCTAAAGTGGGCATTGTACTCCAAAGGATCCAAGCCATCACCCGGGAGAAGCTCCAAAGTGGACACTTAAAGGGTTGACCCTTCCTTCAAAAATGGAAGCAAGTAATCATAAATTAGATCAATTGGATTTGATAGGCCAACTCCAACCCCATGTCACCATACAAGTGTTCACATTAGTACTACAAAAATTATTCTAAAGTATTGCATCCTACACTAGTTCCTAAGATGGATGCCCAAAGGGGTTCTAGAATGAGCTGCTTAGTTTTCATTTCCACATTTAAGTCTTTTCAAAGGGATTGGTCCCTTCAACCCATACCAATTTTTACAATTTCACAAGTCGGCCTTGTTCCTATCAGTTTATGTTTTGTATTGAAAAGCCAGTCTTGCTTTACTTGTTCAATAACATCACGAACAATTATAGGCCAACTCTAGCAAATTGTCAACAAAATTGTGGGTTAGGTTAGCCTTGCTCCAAATACTATCACACATGTATTTATAATCACATATTTTCCTCTTTAGTTATTGATATGTTGAACAAAATGTCCAATGCCTATATAATTTTGTCCCTGACCTCCATATTAGCACTCATTGACAACGATCTTCTTAATTATTCATCTGTGTGCACCTTAAGGTCCTTTTTGGTTGCTATATTTTGATGGAGAAATCACTGACAACACATCTTTGACCACATAGATGATGTTGTTTGATAGAAAGCTCCCCAACAACCTTACACTAGAAATATAAATGGCTACTATATATCGCAACAAGGAGCATTAACATATGAAGATTTGGTAGACCCTAAACTCTGTGCATTCAATCCATTGTTTTTTATTTCATGGAAGGATTCAACCAAGGGTCAAACATGAACACATCAAAGGTAGAAATTAGATTCATCCTTACTCCTGTAGCTTCAAAATTTTCCAAGAGGAAATTTGGGTTATTTGGCTTACTTGACATGAATGTTGTAGTGGATGCAATTTGCTTCTTTGGAGGCATATACCCATCCTCTACACTTCCTTTATTGATCCAAACTAAGCTTATATGTTGCAGCCTCTAATAGCCTTTGAAATGCTTTCCCGAAACTTCAGATCTAGGCTAAAAATACTCTGAATTTAAGAGTAATGCTAATCCTGACTCCTCCATAATTGAGTGTTACTCTTAGTGTATAATCTCATAGTTATTTTGTCATCATTGGAGAGAATATGCAATAGGCTTAAGTATGATGGAAATTTGATCACTGCCTAGAAAAAATATTTGTATGCTTGAGTTTTTCTTCTATACTTTTGCACTGAGGGAAGCATAGTGCATTCTGCTACCCAGGTGAATGTGGGGGTGGTTCATCAACTCTTCATTTAGTAGTGCATTGAATAGGGACACTAGCCCAACCCATCTAAATCTTAATATGACATAAACAAGATATAGGATGCATATATCAACCTTAATATATGCAATCTTGAGATGCATATCAGTTTGGGGTTATGATTAGTTTGGGCTAATTTGTATGGTACTCTTATATATGTACTTCTGTGTGTACAATTAAAGAAAATAGAAAAATATTAAGATGTAGGATGTTATTAGATCACTAGGTAGCAAAAGTAGAATTACAATTGGGCTCTCATTATGAGTTGGTTATGTAAGCAATTGGTTTATAACAGAAAGTGTTTAACTTCTGGATATGTAAGCAACCCATTTTATTAAGATGTTTTGAGTTAATTAAATTTTTGTGTTCCTTCATTAAGTAGAGATCTTTATTCTTTATCAGGTAGAGATACTTCATTCCAGTGAATAGAAAGAAATTAATTGAAACAGAGCTGAAATTATGCTCTACCTTAAGAGCATTGCTTGCATGGGAGAGACTTCATGAATCTATAAAAATGAGAAGATGGAATAAGTAATTCCAAATCCATGAGGGTTATCCATATATTTACAAAAAACTAGTCAATTGCAAACAATATTATTTAGCTTCAAGTCTATGTAGAATCATATACTAATTTTATTTTGTTATCCATGTTGAAACATGGCAGAGAAAAGTTGTTTGTTAGCACACTGATAATAAGATATCAAATTGTTACCCATGTTAAAACTGATGCACTCCACTGTTTCATGGCAGGTTTATCGACACATGTCTTGGAATCGACATTATTGTGTGTGATTACTTGTATTGGTCATGTTTCTATAGAGATTACCAATGGCTTTTGTCTTTATTGTGTATCCTATGTTTTCAATATGTGTGCAATATTTTCATCTTGGTGCATACTGTAAAAATTGGTTTTAGCCCCACAAATTAGAGAATGTTTACTTCTAAACAAATCCTTTATATTTTATCACTTAAGCATCAAGATATTTATATTCATGTTGTTGTAACATAAAACTAAGTCTAAGAGGCTAGGATGGCTGATGCTGAATACTTCATTTTGATTTTGGTCTAATTATAATGTTTGTTGTCCTTCACTTGAACATAGTGTTCCACCCTCGTAGTCCTTCTCATTTTAGTGGAAGTGACTTTGGTAGGAGACACATTATTTAACCATAACTGGGAAGAGGTGAGGTTCTTTAGGAAGTGTTAGGCCCCTATACTACTAGTGTAACTCCTTATTGTTATTAGTACAACCCCCTTATTATATTGTTGTATCCATGTAGTCCCCATATTGTTACTATTGTGTGCCACAGAAGCCCACTATTGTTATTATTGTGCCCTTACATTATTATTGTTATGTTGGTTCTGATTATATTATGACCCCTTAGACTCCTATATATAGAAAGGAGGTCTTGTCATTTGTATCATCAAAGAATTGTTCATTAGTGTAATGTAAAGGAGGTTGCCCCCTCGAAGAGGCTGAATTCTAAGGCTCAATATCTTTTCTATCTTTTTGTGAGCTGGTTTCATAACATTTGGTATCAGAGCTTTGGATTCTAGGGTTTCACTACTCCAAACAAGTCATCGTGGCATCTTCGCTATAACTTTTTTCTGTGACGTTTCAGATGCTAAAAAAAAACCCATTTGGACTGAAATCGTTCTAAATTGTAGGTCCGAATTTCAAAGCTTTTTATGCTATATTTGCGGTGATATTATCTAAGGAAGTTGGAATTTTTGCAGACTCCTAAATTACATTTCAAACAGGTGACCTGGGGAAAATAGTCATAACTTTTGTTTTGAGCATCAGATTGAAGTTTTGTAAGAAGTTACAAAAAGAGGATAGACTGTAGTTTCCTGTATATATTTTTTAGATCTTAAGGTCAAAACAGTGACACGTGGCACTTCATACAAGTTCACTCTTCTGAAAAGGTCTATAATCAGGTCACTGTGGGAGATTTTACATAACTCTTCCTTAGAGAATCCAATTTGGATCAGACTAGTGGCATTGGAAAGAGGATGTAGAGGGCTACTACAAGTTGCAATTTTAGAACTTGAAGAACTGAAATTACAGAGTTATAGTCGTTTCAAGATAGAGCTCCTAAAATCAAGAAAAGGCGATATGAGTAAGTTTGATGGCAAGGATGCGGTAAATTGGATACTTCAGATGGAGCAATATTTCGATCTACATGAGGTGCAACTATTACAAAAGGTACGTATTGCATCTTCATATTTAGAACCGGATCAATTTTTATGGTATAAAGGGCTTTGTTCTCGTAAACCACTTGTTACATGGTCAATTTTCACGGAGGAAATGATAGCACATTATGGGGATACAAAGAGAAACACCTTCCTTAGCCAATTGATAAATCACTAGGAAGACATCAATCCTTTGCTTCCCTTGCTACAATCACTAGGAAGTCTTACAGTAGAAAAATTATTGTGAATTTTTTAATAAGAAATTCATATGAATGTTATCTAACTTGTTTCCCTGTTGTATTATAGGACATTCTAGATGATCCAACTGGAGAGTTTGAAAATATTAAAGAGTTTATAGGACATGACATTGACATATGTAATTCTTCAATAATATTTAAACAACTTTGATTGTATTCATTTAATATGCATGTCTGGATCCATTATATCTTAAGCCAACAAAATCTTAATTTTTAGGTTTATGCATACAATCCATAATCTAGTGTTATTGGTCATAGCTTAAGTGCATAATCCTTGAATTAGGTAGCAATAAAGCAACCATTTTCCTTTAAACTGGCTTAATTGTGTTGGCCTTTATGAGCTTAAAATGATTTCAGCATAAGTACACTTCTTTTCTTCTTTGAGGGCATTGATGTCTATTTTGTTGATTTTCTAAGATAAATAAACATTACAGGCTTTGCAACAAGATATTTATGACATGTTTTTGGGAAGATTTATATCCAACTAAATTATGCAGATTTTATTCCTACTTATTTTGTTTGAGTTAAATTATTTGAGTTGAGATTTTCACTTTATTTTGTTGATTTTCAGTAGTCAGTTATTTTCTTGTGAGATGACAAAATAATTTTCCCATGTAAGCAATGTGCAAAATTTTGTTCAAATTTGTGTAAGACTCCTTTTTGACCATAATTGACCTTGTATCAGAGTAATTATTGTATATCTAGGTTTGGTTAAGGCCAACCTTGTGTATATAGGCTCATAACCCCTCTTGGGGAAAGCACCCTACTCCTAAGTTGTGAATAAATGCACATCACTCATTTGTAATTCATCATTATGTGATCTTTTTTGTATTCTTATTTAATTAATTATTTTAAGGGCACCCTTAGTGTTGTGCTTTGTTTTGTTCATTGGTTTCTTTCTCTTTTGAGTTCACTTGTACTTTTATTTCTCTCTCTATGGTTTCATTCCTCTTGGTTAATTTATCTTCAAGAGTTGGGCTCTCCTGGTGCTAGTTTATTTTTTTCTAAGCACAAAATTAGGATTACTTGTTTGGTTCCGTAATTTCTCTCCCTCTTTATATGTTGTGAATCTCAGCATGGTCTCTGCTACCTCACAAACTAGCACTTTAATGTTAAAGTCCAAAATTTTGGCACTACCCTATGGGAAACTAAGAGGGAGGTTGATGTCATCTCACCCCAACTCTCTTCACTTTTTAGATCAGTTCTTCTCCAACTCAAGGGGGGATTTCCTAAGGAAGGATTGCTAAAGTTTAGGAAATAAGGGCTCAAGGTGAAATGAAGATAAGCTTTAGCAAAACAGGTGTTTTGGTACAGGAAAAATGAAGAGATCAAGCCTTGTATCTATCCATTGGGAATGGACCCAAAGGATCCAACTATGGGGGATACCTTCACATATGGTTAAGGCATGAAAGAGCTGAATGAACATATCTACAATATTCCTTAGATTGTTAATATGAAATGGGAATATAATTGAGAAACCATTTAAAGCTAAGCTACATGCAAGAGGTTGGTATTAAGAATTCAAAGCCAGGCACATGTTCTTGAGAGGTAATGTAAGGACCTAGAAACTGAACTCTAGGAAGAAAAGAAAAGACACAACTCTACTTTGGTAGAATCCAAAAACCTTTAAAGGGGAAGGTACATCCTCATATTTGCATGCACTCTCGTTTTCTTCTACTCTAGTTATAATGATAAATGTTGTGTTGATATTTTCCTATGGTCTTGTAAGGTAGAGTGAATAATGATTAACTCTTTTACTTTTTCTTTTAAGGATGGAATCACTATTAAGCATATTTCTTCTTCCCTATGCTTTTAAGAAGTTGTAGGTGTGTTATTGTTTTCTAGAATGCTAAACATAATATTTTATTTATGTTCTTGTTCAACATTTTAATGCTACATTTTGCTTCTTCTCTTATGTGCATGAAAGTTGAAGGTATCAACTTTACCTAAACTAGTGATTGTAGCAAGGGAAACCAAAGGTTCTATTGTTTCTAGTGATGGAAGGAATAGGTTTTGTGCCTTGGAGTCATTATTTTGTTCTTCCAAGAAGAGTATGAGTTTCCTTTGCATGTTCATATTTAGAGTTGAGTTGGTGTAGGTTGTTTCCATAAAAGGTTTTAGAGTGTTGGAAATGTAGCCCTTAAACTAGGGTCTAGAGCATAGACAACATAGGTTTGATGGGGAGGGTTTTGGTTTGGTTGATGACAGGTAGAGGCTTTGATTTGTGGCACATCATGCTTTCCCTCTTCCTTGGCATTTTATTTTTGGCATGCCATGCTTTCCCTTTTCCTTGGCCCCCCTTTCTCAAAAGAGGCAGGTTGAGACATTTTTACCTCAATCTTGAATTATATGCTTACATTTGAAATATAAATGTCCCACATTAAATCTGCATGGTTTGGTCTTGGACTATAATTGATCATCAATTTAGCTATTAGTTGTTCAATAAAGTTATTTTTTGTAAAATTATAATAAGTTATTAATGTTGAAGTTCATTTATAGGTGCCCTTCATTGGAGGTCACACACAATAGGGTACCATAAAACTTGAAGAAGGGGATCAACATCCTTACGTTGTTTTGAATTGTGAACCTGCAAGGCATAATATATTTCCATATGTTCTGAATATACAGAAGATACTTCACAGGAGGCCTTTCCTCATTGTAGTATACCTAGGGGGGATATAATGGGGTATGGGTTACAAAGGGGGTACCCAAGGGAATAAGGTAATAAGGTGATGGGCCATAGTTAATAAATAAAGTTGTTACCCGCATCATGTAAGGGACCACTAGTAGTTAGGAATAATGTGATAAGCCTATTGTATTAGATATATGGCATTGAGAGGCCCATGGTAATGACTCGGGGTATTGTATGTATGAAGCCTATATAGAGGATAGAGACTCCCCATTGAGTGATGTCAAGGATTATTGTATTGGCAAGCATATGACTTGTGGAAGGTTCTCCTTCCTTAAGGAGTGATTGTATGGTGTTACCCTACCTCAAGGGTTTGATATTAATAAAGATCTGGAGTTTATCTATTTCTCTCTTGTTATTTCTGGGCATATTTCTATTTTCCTAGATTTTCAGGTTAGATCTATTACAAGTGGTATCAGAGCACTTTCTTGGGTGAAGAGGGCGAACGTTTTTCTTTTTTATTTTTGCAGGAATTTTTTGGGGCGGTGAATTCGCAGGTCATATCTATTACAAGTGGTATCAAAGCATATTAGATATGAAACTTTTGATGCAAAATTTGCATCAAAAAATTGTAGATCTGAATTATTTGTGAAAAAATACCCAAATTCAAAAAAAAAAATTGACCGAATCAGAGTTTGGATAAGGGAGATATCACTGATTTAAAAATCAACTATGTTGCAGAAGTTTTTCTGACGAAAATTCGTGGACAACAGATATCCAATCAATTTTTTCAGTTTTTAGTGGATAATTTTGAGAAAATAATTGCATATCTGAGATCCTCTTTAAAAACTACCCAATTTGGAAAAAAAATTAGTTGAATTGGAGTCTGAATGAGGGAGATATCACTAATTTAAAATCAGCTATTTTTTCAGAAATGTTTTACGGCAGGATAGTTGCAGAGTGAGTCTCAATTTTCCGAGTGCCTAGATAGAGATTTTTATCACATGGGAAGATGTAGAATGGTCATTCCATTTCCAAAAAACATGTTATAATAAGGATTTAGAGCCATATTGATCAAGTTGTGTCCATTTTAAATTTTCACCGAAGTAAGTGACTTTTTTAAAACCCTCTTCATGGCTTCTAGAAAGGAATTTTTTAGAAGCAAGATAATGTTCCTACTATTGAAGAATTCATAAAAAGACAAAAGTCATTATGGCCAAAATTTTGGAAATCTTTAACATGGCCTCTTTTTAAAGATGAGATTGCCATATGGTGGAGCTCACTTGACAGTAAGAAGTTGTTAAGCCTTCCTGATGAAGAATTTGAAAAATTCCTTTTAGAAAAATCGTCTCATGCTAGAAAACAAGATAATGAGAAACAAGTGGGGTTATTTTCTATTTGTATCTCCTTATTACAGGTTCATGGATGTATTCAGAAGGAGAAGATCATTGTGTCTATAAATCCTAGTTGCAAGAAAAATTTTATAAATGTTAATTTGGCAAAAAAATTGCAAGTTCCAACAAAACACATTGAAAATGCACAAATTGATAATGAGGATGTTCAAGTTTATAAAGATTTGAAGATTGTTATGGACAAGTATGTATTACATTCAGATTTTTATGCTTCAAATATGGCTAATGTGGATGTTGTTTTGGGATACCCTTGGATGGAATTCACTGGTACTATCAATATTAATGTGCAGAAGAAATTCTTGAAGCTCTGGTATAAAAAGAAGAAAGTTACATTACATGATATTTCCATCAATAAACAGGTAGAGTCCAAGGAGGCTGAAGCAGAAAATGTTATAGATATTGATACATCAGATGAGGAGTTCGTGGTTGAAGTAATACTGGAAGATAAACAACAATTGCAGGTGCCACAACATGTATTAGATACCCATCAGGCTCCATTAGGTGGTGTATTAAAGAAAGATACATCATTGGTTAAAAATTCAGCATATCACCACCCACATCACCCAACAAGAAAACAACCAACACAATGGCCACAAATTAGCAACAAGGACAACAACCCTTGCACGACAGATAGAGAGGTGTGAAGATCCAACCACAGCACATAAACACAGAGGAATTGCCACGATCAACTCCCATCTCAAGCGAGCGAGGCACTGGCTAGATTGAGTAATCACCTATCTCTGGGATGGCTAGATGCATGTGCATGGTACCAGTGGACTACTCTTTTGAGTAGATCTTATTATTTGTGTTCTTCTTATGTTTCGGGGACGAAACATGTTTAAGGGGGGTGGAATGTAGTATACCTAGGGGGGATATTATGGGGTATGGGGTACAAAGGGAGGTACCCAAGGGAATAAGGTAATAAGGTGATGGGCCATAGTTAATAAATAAAGTGGTTAACCCGCATCATGTAAGGGACCACTAGTAGTTAGGAATAATGTGATAAGCCCATTGTATTAGATATATGGTATTGAGAGACCCATGGTAATGACCCAGGGTATTGTATGTATGAAGCCTATATAGAGGCTAGAGACTCCCCATTGAGAGATGTCAAGGATTATTGTATTGGCAAGCATATGGCTTGTGGAGTGTTCTCCTTCCTTAAGGAGTGATTGTATGGTGTTACCCTACCTCAAGGGTTTGATATTAATAAAGATATAAAGTTTATCTATTTCTCTCTTGTTATTTCTGGGCATATTTCTATTTTTGTATATTTATAGGTCAGATCTATTACACTCATCAAGAATCTTGAAAATGTTATGGAAATGTTTTGCAATCCCTTGAGCTTTTTGAGGACAATGAAAGGAAACAACTTGAAATATTTACTACACTCACTCTCTTAGAAATTATCTGGGCTTTCACCAGAAATCGTTTTTAAATCGTTTCTCAAAGACAACCATGTTTCCAAGGGGATTGTGCTTTCATTCATCACATTTCTTTTCAAGGAGTATCTAGTTGAAAGCAATATTTATGATCTCATAACATTGCTGAAGTGAGGGAAGAGAGAAGATAATCTCCTTGATTTGTTCTCAATATAGAAACACAACACTAAAG
Source organism: Pinus tabuliformis (assembly GCA_031772625.1). NCBI lineage: Eukaryota > Viridiplantae > Streptophyta > Pinopsida > Pinales > Pinaceae > Pinus > Pinus tabuliformis. The sequence goes on from CM062817.1 coordinate 647,055,511, forward strand.
CTTTTGCAAAACACTTCAGGTGGGAAGACTTTTTTGTTGGAACCAAATTGTCTACTTAAAGTCACATGTTTTTGTTGTCGATTGTTACTAACATATGTCTTTTTTACTTTTCGTTTGACAGTAAGGAGGGTTTGGATGCTTTTTTCAAATATAATGAAAACAAAATGTTTGACGTGAAATTGAAGGAAATGAAGAGTACATTAACAACTTTGATTGCAAAGAATGTTGATATTTTAGAAATCATTGAAACTGTAAAGCAACACCATAAAAAGTTGAAGTTACCTACTATTGGCGTAGTGTGTATCTTATGGGATGTTATTATGGATGTTGTAGTGGTATGGAAAAAACCAACAACAAAATTCAAATTTGGTGTTGCATCAAGTTAGTATTTAATCTTTTCTGACCGTGTACTATCTTTTGTTTTTACCATATGTGTTATGCCTCATCATATCATTAACAATTTTATGGATTTTTACTGTATTTTGAAAGTAATTTCTTCTTGTTAGATCTTAGAATTTTGTGATGCATATTGATAATAGTATTGTCTTTTAGATTAATCACATTCCTGAGATTTGGTCGACATTTCAAACCAACTAATGTGGTTCATCCTCAAGACAAAGGTGAAAATATCAGTCTTCAAAAATTTTTAAATTGCAAAGAAGCATCCATGTCCGGAATTAGTCGTTATGAAATAGCCATTGTAAACTAGCCGTTGGGAAGGTTGTTAAGAAATTAATTATATTATTATTTTTCTTTTATTTAAAAATTAAACATGAGAAAGGATTAATATAATATAATAATACATAAGGGTATGATATATATTTATTAAATATTTTAATTCAAGATCATGGTTATAAACTAACTAGATTTATTAATTAAATTGTTAATAAATTTTATTTACGAAGAGAGAATGTAAAATAATTAATTCTACATAGAATATTTTCTTCTTGTTGAGTGTTTAATATGTTTACAGCTTTTAGTCAATATTAGAATCTAATGGGAAAATGGGTCCATGGATAGCTGTTTTAAGGGTCATCCCCATGGCTTGCATTTTGCTACTCTTAAGAATCATGTTTTGTTACACACTTTGATCCTTTCATTGATGGCGTGAGAAAATAGAATGTTTCAATTTCATGGACAAAATTTGTTAAAATCTAATGCAATTGTGGATACTTTGTTTTTTTCTCTAGATATCATGTTTTTTCTTCTTGCACATGTTTGTTTTGTTTTATTGATGTCTATATAAATATTTTTATCAAATTATCAATTCAATAGATATTTTTTTTGGAAATTAATTATAGAATGTATACAAATGCAGTATTGAATCCTTCAACCCACGTTTCCATGAAGCTTTCATTCAATGTAAAGAGTGTGTGTGTGTTTTCTTGGCCATAAATATGTTTACATTGGATTTTCTAACATATGATACATTTTTTAAAGTCTTTTGTTGATGTGTTTTCATTTTATCTCACCTAGAATTCATAAGTTAATCATTTGTTCATGCTTGTGCTAGATTGGATTTTTTATTCCAGTTTCCATCAAAGGTGCTACAAGGATCAAACTTAACAGTCAAAGCATGCATTTAATGTCAAGAGCTATCTCATTTGGTTTCATGGAATTATTATTGAAATTGAATTGTTTTTATGTAGTATGTGGGGATTAGTTATGCATGCAATGTTTGTATCGATGGATTTCCATCGAGCATGTACTTTTTTTCACATAGAAAATTTCCTTGGGGAAATCCTTGAGGGGATTCCTCACATTCCTGTTAATGGAAACCATGGTAAATGTTGTTTGTGTATATGTTGTACTCCTAACCCATAGGGACTTTGCAGGACTTGAAACCATGACCTCTCTTCCTTAAAGTTGGTCAATTCAAACTGATTGAGCTAACCCACTGGGTTACCATAATGTACTTATCAAATTTTTTGTGCAGTATTTCTAATGACAGTTATCAACCTGACATGGATATTTTCCTTTTCCATGTAAAATGACAACATCTTTTGTTTTTTGGTTGGCATTTGGAATTCATTACTTTTCTGGTTATTTTATTTCTAGTCTTAACTATTCAGTTATTAGAAGTTTTGTACATGGTTTTTTTGGAAACTGTATGAAGCTTACATATTTTACTAAAATGGTTCTCTACTTTGTTGAATTATCGGTTAAGAGATGGGCAAAAAGCCTTGACAATTTATGTACAATTGCAAAACTATAGTTGGAGATAATACACAAGATTCAAATTCAATGTTATGAGGATGCTATACTCATGAAACTGTTTCCTGAAATTATGAGGTCTCTCTATGATGAGGAAGTTCTTACTGAAGATACTATTCTAATATGGTTTTAGAAAGGCATTAACCCAAAGGGAAGGTATTAACAACCTAACATTTTTTATTCTTTGTTTTTTTTACCTTTTTGTTATGAGGAAATGCAATTAATTTAGGTTTAGACAAATATAATTGTATGATTTAGAGAGTTTTGAACTTTATTAAAATGAGAATTGAAATGCTTGATTAAGCAACTTTTGAGATGTCATAAAGCTAATATTGATCTTATAGTTTGAGCTTTGTGAGGGTGAAACTAAGATCTGATGTGATTTTGGGCATTTCAAGAAAACCTTTGTGAAGTCACTGGAGACTTTTGTGAAATGGTTGGAGGAAGATGAAGAAGAATAATAATGTGAACTTATATTAGAATCTTAATTATGACTACAATAGTTGGGTTGGGGGGGGGGGGGGGGGGGGTGTGTTGAGAGGGGCTGTCAGGATGTTGGGTGCAACTTTGATATATTGTGTTCGGTTGGTATAAAAACTACTTCACATAGATAATAAGTTTTATATTGATAGTTTATGAGATCCTAGTGCTATATTTGTGGAGTACGGTGTTCTAGAAGAAATACTTTAATTGGATTCTATTGGAATTTTCATCGCGTATAAATTTATAATTATTGTTTAGTATCTATAGTTTCCCTTGTGATTTGATTATTTTATAATTTAATTAAATTTTTAGAATTTATAAAGTTTTAAAGTCTAATTCTTTGAAGGGTGCTAGCTCAATGGAAGAGCACCTGCTTTACAAGTAGGTGGTTGGTGGTTCAATTCCAACGTGCCCTAATATTCATGGGGAATGGTGATGATCATTATCCATCCATATATATGTATCAATAGTGAGGGTCATTAAAGGGCCAGCATCAAAAGTAAATTTTTTATACATGAAATGGTGACGATTAATGAGCATCACCATATATATGCATCAATAGTGAGTGACATGAAAGGTTCATCATCATAAATCACTGTTGTAAATTTGAGATGAAAACTTGGGCACACAAAAAGATAAAAAGATTGTAAGAAAAGACATAAAATAAGATGCACAATGGGGATAAAAAATAGTGAAACTATGGAAACCATATTGGATGCCAAAAATGATGCATAATTAGATGCAAATTCAAGCTCAAACTTAGACACAAAATGAGACAAATTTGGATGGCAAAAAATATGTAAAATTAGACACCAAAAATGATACAAAATTGGATGAAAATGTGGACATAAATAATGGTGCAACATTGGACACATAAGTAGACACAAAAAACAATGCAAAAATGGGCATAAAACTAGCTCAAAATTGGATGCAAATTGAGATGCAATGTTGGATGCAAAAAGTGGTGCAAAACTTGGTGCAAAAACAAATGCAAAAGTGGATGTAAAAAATGGATTAAAATTGAATGTAATAGTAGACACAAAATGGGATGAGAATTTGCACACAACACATGGCTTAACATAGGCTAAAAATATAGATGCAAATTTGGATGCTAAAAATGATATAAAATTGGATGCAAGAAATGGTGTTGAAAACGATGCAAAACTGGATGCAGAAAATGATGGAAAATATGTTGCAAAATGGGATGTGAAAAAGGAAGACAAATCAAACGTAAAAGTGGATGTAAAAAATGGTCTGAAAAAAGATGCAAAAATTGGCACAAAAATTGATGAAAAATTTGGTGCTAAATCAAATTCAACACATGGTGCAAAGATATGTACCAAAGTTGGTGCAAAACTAGGTACAAAATTAGAAGCAAAAAATAGTGTAAGACTAGATGCAAAACCTGGCATAAGACTAGATGTAAAACTTGGCACAAAAGTGATGCCAAAAAGAATGCTAAATTGGATGCAAAAGATGACGCAAAAATGGAAGCAAAGAATGATACAAAATAGGAAGCAAAAAACGATGTAAAAAATGACACAAAAGTGATGCCAAAAAGGATGCTAAATTGGATGCAAAAGATGACGCAAAAATGGAAGCAAAGAATGACACAAAATAGGAAGCAAAAAATGATGTAAAAAATGACACAAAAGTAGAAGCAAAACTTGTAATAAAATCATAAGCAAATCTTGGTTCAAAATTTGATGCAAACAATGATGCATGATCTGGTGTAAAAAGGGATACAAAATATGGTGTGAAAAATGATGAAAAATCAGATGCCAAAAAGGACACTTTTAAAAATTGTACAATAGAGTCAAATTTAGCACCAGGTTGCTCATCCCAATTGTAAAACAAATGCACTAAAATCTGGTGCAAATTCCTAGTTTTGTTGTAGTGAAGAGAATAGGGAGAATAGACAGATAGAAGTTAGTAGGCCTAATTTTCTCGGGGGGACAAGAAAAGTTTGTTGTGTTAAGGTTGGGAGGAACCAAGTAAAAAGCCATATAATTTCTAAATCTATTCAAGTTACCAATCTAACTCTATTTTTCTATTAGAAATAGAAATAAAATAAAAAATAAAAATAATCTGGTTTTGTTTTTATCTGTAAACTATTGTATGTGAAAGAAACTGTGAAACATTGTTATATTAAGTGATGAATTTTTGAATACCAGATATAGAAGAGAAATTTTGTTTGAAATAAAAATGAAAGAAAATGTTGTATCATAATGTCAAAAAAAGAAAAGAGAATATTATATTTACTATAGAAATTGTTTTTCTAGTTCTCACAAATTATTGTTGCAACCTATGTATGTGTGTACAGTAGTAGAAGAAAGAAAAACTTTGAAAAAGAGAAGACTAATGTGAAAACATTATTTGTATTATTATTCTATTTCATTATATCTTTACATTCTATATAAGAAAATATATTGTAGCGGAAGCTCTATAGTTAAACTCTCCTTACCAAAAAAAGTAATGAGTTTTCCTGTCACCATACGACTTTAGTAGATTCATATGTACAAAATAAGACAGGCTAGGACTATAGAAACCATATATTTCATTACTATCAAAATCTTGGTTTTGAACAAGAGACAAAATGTATCATAATAAAGATTATGTAAACCTATAGAACCATCAATCTGTCAATACAAGAATTTAAGGGGGTTCCCATAGAAATAAATTATTTATATATATATATATATATATATATATATATATATATATATATATATATATATATATATATATATATATATATATATATATATATATATATATATATATAATAACGGAAATTTGCAGTAAATAAGACCTATGATTAAGTTGGATATCTCTTACGGCTAATTTTACCACCGTGGAGGAGTATTATAAAGAAAAGAAAACATAATGCATTCTAAATAATGAAGCATGATCTAAAATTTAAACGAGACTTCGTCGCAAAAGCGTAGTGAATACCATGAATAGAGAATATTGGATTGCATAATAGACAGGAGGGATACTCACAGAGAGAAGCCTTCACTAATCTATATAGTGCACAAATGACTAAAGAGTAAAATACATATAAACATTGATATTCAATTCAAACAAAATATATATATATATATATATATATATATATATATATATATATATATATATATATATATATATATATATAATACATATTTACGCAACTGTAGAAAATTCATGTGACTAAATATAATTTGTTAAACAAATCCAATCAATTGAAGACCCTCAAGAAAATGTCTTGAAACAATTACATACCATTAATAAAGGCTTTAAGCCTTAATACTTTTCATATAATACTTTTCATATAAAAGAAGTATGATAAAAATTTCCCTCAGGAAAATTTATTTTTTCCATAACCAATGGCAACATATAACTAGAAACGAATCCATAATGCATTAAAGTTTAGAAATCCTCTAATAGAAACTGTCTTGCGTATCGAGAATCAAAAGGTGGAAGTGTTGTTTTCCAACCTGGGAGGAAAAATCGCAAAATCATGTTAGATATTTGGAAACCCATGATAAGTGTTGAAGCCATAAAATTAGAGAATTAACCAAGTATTAGCATTCACCAAAACTTGTTACAAGAGTTGAAGGATTTAGTTGAATTAAAAGTAAAAACTATACAAAAAGAAAAACAGGGGAATAAAAAAAACTAGCAAAGAAATGTGAATCTGAAGCAGAAAATAAGTGAAGAATATTTAGATTGAAATAATCAATGAAATTGCTCCGACTCTCTGCCTAGAGGGTAAAAGACATTATCAATCATGGAGAAATATATTGTATAGGAATACAACAAATAAAAAAAAAAATTGTACAGAGTATATATAACTGTAAAGATAAGTATAAATTAATTTCTTGTAAATAAGTAGTATAATGTCCTCTGCAAATAAAATATCAAATTTTATCTATATGAAATCAGTGTCGAATCATGGGATTAGGACCCTAGGGTTCGACAAAAGGGATTAAGTTTCTTTGTGACCCTAATAAGTCTCAGAAGTGAAACCCTCCTGCTATAAGTTGTCATTATAGTCATTTAAAATAAAACAATAAATATAAAAGTAGATTTTGTTTGCAAGAATTACAGATTAAACCCTATAGGACAGGAAAATAGAAGAATGAAAACATGGTTTCTGTATGAATCTATTGCCTGGAAGATTGCTAGAAAACCAAATAAGAGAATTTAAGAGAAAAAATAGATTGAGTTTCAATAGGAACATCTCATAAGTAACATGGGTGTTAAGGAAATGTATTAAGTAACTAAGAACTTACCAAGGAGGGTCAAACCCTTGATATGGAAACAATTTTGATTAAAAATACTCCAGTAGCATAAGTCAATCGTATCCATATTCTCGCATAAACCTAACACAGAAAGAAAGTAATCAATTACTTCACATACAAAACAAAATGTATATAATCTATATCAAAAGAGGAGTTATTTGAAATTGTGAATTTGACCAAAAACGATTTAAATAAGATACGATACCTTGACATATATTTGAACATTTGAATTGGAGAATTGTTGTAATTTGACAAAGGGTGAAGTTACACTCTCTATAAGCAACAAAAGGAGGAAAATTTCCTAGTAAAAAGGACTAGCGTGCATCTGTTAACATGTTACTTATGGACTCGACAAGTGTAGTTATAGAAGAGGTCAAACACTAACCCCTGAAGTGGTTGCCAAGAAAACTTCAGAAGGAAAATGAAAAAATGGAAGACGCTAAAGACCAAAATTCATTAAAAGTATCATAAACCATAAGATAATTAAACATCATTGATCTTCTAAAATCCGATCCAGACCATTGAATATGTTATTACGGAACTTGTATACATGGCTAGTATACATTTCATCCTGCCCATGATTGAAAAATTCTAGAGACTCAATTAATTAATGTAGGACACTGAGAAATTAATTTATTTATATAATCCCACATCGAAATAAGGATCACAAAGAAAGTCCTCTGTAATTATGTGAGAAATGAAAATATATCAAAAATGATACAGTGATTTATTGATACATGTAATGGATGCAATTGAATCCGTGATATAACAACTAAACTAATATATATATATATATATATATATATATATATATATATCCTTGGCTTGGGTTCCCATACATTTTAATAGAGTCCTTGGAATTATAGACCGAAAAGTTGAAATAACCACATGAATGAGAAAAGTTACAATATTTTTCATTAATGTAAGTTAGAGTAAAATAAAAACTTACCAATAGAAATTTGTTACAATTTTACCTACAGAAAATGAAGTGAACCAAGCCTTTTAATATGACCATCTTCAAATGGATATTGATTATTAAATACAATGCCATCTTCAAATGGATATTGATTATTAAATAAAATGCCATCTTCACTTATGAAACAAAAGATATAGTGTTTAGATAATAATAAAAAACAATAAGGATTTCTAGTGAGAATTTTTGAGTTATTAAATGTAAAGACTTTCTCATCAAATGAAGAAATACATGCAACCAAGAGTTGATATTTATATAAATATTGTTTTCTTTAAAACAAAAAATTGGTGGTATTGTAGGATCTTTACACCTCCAGGGATGTCTTTCCTCTCACTAACTCTTCTACATACTTATTTTCTCTTAAAAACAATAAAACAAACTTCTTGCTAGAAATGATCAATTTCTTGGCTTGGTTGGCACTTACCAACAAAATGTTTGACTTTCATTTGTGCATGTTGATGGTGAATGATTTTCCATCCTTGACGAGTCGCTATGAGTTTTCCTTTCACATGAATATTTAATCTCACATGTACATGTAAGGACTTCCAAACACTAGTCCACATACATCAAGGGGAACTATGTCTAGTTCCACTTCATCAATAAAATCATCACTAATAGAAAATCTAATTTTACGTTATTTTGTTACTCTTATCTCTACATCTTTGTTTTCCCATCCCTATGGATATGGTCTTAGATGATATTTAACTTCCAATCCCAATTTGTTGACCGACTCTGGCGCAATGAGATTTTCCTACGATGCTGAGTCAAACAAAGCATCAATATTCGTCTTCTTGACCTCTATCTTATGTGGAAGAGTTTGATCATTTATTTCTCTTCCTGTTGTTGAAATCTACTCATATTCACCTCCTTCTACACTGATGTACAAATGATATTCTCATCCACATTTGAGCTAGTTTTTATTCGGGAGGATCCAAAAATAGAAGTGGCCTTGAAAATAACTCAAAAATAAAATTCATTAGACGAAAGTGAAACCAGGACCAGATCGTAGTGCTCGTTGCCCTGATTCCAATGGTGTGAACGATACTCAAATATGAATTCGTATGCTCAAGTTATCGCTAGTCAAAGTTCTGGTCAAACTTGGCCAAGTGACAGTCACTAACGAGGTAATAATTTGACAAGGTTTCAGTGGTCGGAATAGGAAAACTTGTCACATCTTTAACTTTTCTAATATCCCTTATTTTTTGACGAAATATTTGTAACTATATAGTCCAAAAATAAATAAATAAATAAATAAATATATATATATATATATATATATATATATATATATATATATATATATATATATATATATATATATATATATATATATATATATAGGGAGGGTGGGTTGCCACCCCCCCAACGGCCTGCAACAATGTAATGTATTAAATGTATTTAAAATGTGGTGAGCGGGCCACCCCCAAATCACATTAATCATATACAACCAACCCTGATGGAACCGTAAAAAACCATTTCTATTTTGTATTAACTACCACGGTCAATGTTGAAACTGCCATGCTCTACAAATATATCTCACACCAAAAAAAAGGGTTATGTGGGGTGTTTGGTCAATTTAGTGTGTCCTAAATTGCTATTTAAAATGTCAATCCGAGAGTCGTAAATTGCTGAAGTGAAGTGCATTGTATATGCAAGATAACCGATTTCTTATTTCTTTGTCGTTTTTGAGTTTTGGTTTGTTTTTGGGTTTATCTCCTGTTGATTCCCTAATGTGAGATGGCAGAATTGAAAGTCAAGTATGGATGGCAATGGTGACTTCTACAATGATTTTCCAAACTTTAAAGTTCTCAAAAAGGTTTTAAAACTTGCTGTGATGAAATCAATTCCTAAGAGAAAATAAAAATGTACCAAAACAGTGAGCTAGTGACAATGAAGCCCAGTATCCTTGTTGCTGTATAAAAAGAGAAAAAACTGAACTCAAAGCAATTCAAAGACTGTAAGCAAATCAAACTAAATCACACTACTTCAACTCATATTATGACCCCTCACCATTCGACTCGCTCTGGCTATAGGAGGTAATCATAAACGAATTGAGTAATCTGATATTTAAATTGCATGAAATGAAATTGTATAAAATGAAACTAAGATTAAACTACGCATTCATATTTCAATCCCTGAAAATGACATGAGTAATCTAATCACTAACTTGCAGAAAAGTAAACTAAATCATACTACATCAACTAATATTCTGATTCCTCACTACTTGAGTCACTCTGGCTATAGGAGGTAATCATAAACAAATGGAGTAATATGAGATCTAAATTGCATGAAAGTAAATGAGCAAAACAGAACTGAAAGGAATGACAATGCTGGAATTAAAACTCAAAACATAAATCAGCAAAAGGACAAGATGATTTCATGTCATTAGTCATTAAAGACTATGTGAAATTGCTCGGGCTGTCTACAAGAACCTGAAAGAAAAACATTGATCAGTTAACAATCATGAGAAAGCATAAAAGAAAATATGGACAGCAGTTAACATGAATATCAAAACAATGTAATATATACAAGCAAATGATTATGGAAGTAGTAACATAATGAAAGAAAGCAAGAAACTATACAGTAGTTACAGAGCCTTGGTGTACAGGGGCCCTCTGCAACCTCGGCCAATCAATACTCAGTCACGAATTGAACTTAAGAACGTTGTCTTATCATATATTAAAATGCAGTCATAAGATAAAGATAGAGCATGGCACTGTGGGCTCGTAAAAACAGTCAAGATTACATATAAACAGCTAGCTATCAAGCGTATGATAACACGCTATTTATAACTGAGGATGCTTACAACTAATTCCTAAATTCTGCGCTGCCAAACAGACACGTGAATAACCACGTCCTGAGATTTAGCAATATGGTAGTCATGACAATTAAATCTAAGGAGTGGTGGTTGTTCGATTTGGTTCACGGATCGATCCACAGGTGTTAGCACACCTCCGGAGATTGAGGAACTTGCCACGCAAATCTTCACGTAGTAAAACAGAGTCGTGCCACCGCAAAACTCTTAGGTTGACCACTGCTTTGACTGTACTTGACCATGGTTGTTTGTGAGTGATTCGGCTGAACCAAGGGGACATGCTCCATGTACACATCATTTGCAGCTTGCCCATGTGGCCGAATTTTCCAGTAGACACCTGTAACATGGACTTCAACAAAATGGCTGCGGAAACTTGAGCTGGCTGCAGAAAGTGATAAGTTTCCGCAACTGATTGGACAAAAATCTAAATCAAACAGCAGTCACAAGACATAGTTAGGAAACCACTTTATAAGCTCTTTTTAAACTAATATGCAATGATTTGACAGCTTGGTGGGTCAAGTAAATGGAAAAGAAGGCTGAAAAGGTGTATAGGGAAGATGCAAGTTTGGGACTCAACATGGGGTTCGAATGATGGGCCTCCAAATTAGACACAAATTAAGGCCCATCTAACCTTTCTTAGGCACATGAAGGGTATATTAAACCTCTCCTTCTACATTTAAGAATGATTTTAGCTTTAATATGTTCATTATGAAGGTTTAAAGATAATTGCCTATTTGTGCCTAATATTATTTATTTTTAAAGAATATTGTGAGAATATTGGGAAGATTATGAAGATTTGGAGGAGGCGATAATCTAAGGACTTGCTTCCTACTATAGGAGTATCAATATTGGATAATATATCAACAAGATATTATGAAATTATTGCACAAATTCTGGAGCTCCAATGATTGAGAAAATCTAGGAATGTGTTCCCTATCATTTAATGCAGATTCCTAGTGTTGGGAAAGATATCCACTATTTGAGGGATTTTGAAGGGAAAAAATTCCTCCATTCAAAGAGAATTCTTCCTCATTATTTTATATAAATACTAATTCAAATTTTCCTCTATGGGTTGTTTTTCCTTAGTCTTCTTGTGGATAGAACTTGTATTTTTGCAGCTCCACTTTCATTTCTAGCAGGGATGTACTTAGATTGATTCAAATAATGAAGACTAGTGCCATTTTTAGCTCCTAAAGCTTAGTGTCCTTCATAGGACTCTAAGTATCCTTGGGCTTGTCCATCAAAGGAGCCTCAAAGCCTTTTTGTATAACTTAATTTTTTTCTTTTCACTTCTTATTCACATGCATCTCTTGTTCTTGTTTTTCCTATTTCTGCATTTAGTATTGATGATTTCTTGTTGTAGAATTGGGTTAAATGGTTGAAGTGAGTTCTTTTGCAGGATGAAAAGCATGATTTCATCCTTGGAACAACTTTTAAATTTCATAGTAATCATTGAGCTACTTGGATTAGTTTTCTTATTCACAAATCTAGATTATTCTTAAAGTCCCTTGTAGCAAATAGTATTAATTTTCTGCTATTTTTTAGAACATGCTAATGAGCTTCATTTGAGTTTATTACACTTGAATTATATCATAAAAACATTTAATTTCATAACAAAATTTACCCATTGCGTTTTCACTTGATTAGGTTAGTCATTTGATAGGTTAACTAGCTCACTAGTTCTCGAATTTCTAGATTTTAGACTAGTAATTTTCTGCTACTTTTTAGCATGTGTTAAAACTTGGAATGGAGACCTAAGACATCCTATTCAATAAAAAAAATTGACCCATCCCATTTGGATTTGATTTACTTGGTCATTCAATGGATTATATATTCCTGTAGCAAACCTGTAACTTCATATAGCAAACATTGTACCTTCCTGTAGCACTCCTCTAGAATATGTAAACTTGACTAGATTTGCTCAAAAAGTTTGGTTTTTGTCTCTTAGGGTTGAATCATAAATCCTAGGCTCTAGATTCATGATTGAGGAAGAATAAAACACCAATTAGGACATGCCTTTTTAAAAATTAAATTAGGCATATTTATTTGAATTCATGCTCTTAGGATTTCAATTACAAATAGTTATTCTTGCCTAGGAATAATTTATTTTCAAAATAACATTTCCATTTATGAAATTAGTTTAGGATTTGATTTCATTACATTCACTCCATTACATCATGACAATGAAATAAGGACACATTTTATGATACACATATAGTGTCGATACCTCTTAAGTTTGTATGAACCCCGGGTTGATAATTAAAGTTGGTAGCCTTAGGAGTTGCAACATTCTTGTTGCAATAATGAGGCTCATCACTTTTTAGCATCATTTCAGGGGAAGTGTAAACTTTCCCAAGAAGAAGGTATACTTTCCCAAGAAGGTCCAAGTTCTAGAGACTCATAGGGAGTCTAGTTCGAGAGGGAGCTTGTAGATTAAGAGGGAGACCTTGCAACCCAAGAAGAGCGCATGGTTAGTGGTGAGTAAGGGTGCTCCTACAACTACCAAGAAGGAATCATGGAAAGAGTGGAAGACGTTATAGGATAAGAAGAAGAAGCAGGTTGCTTCTGACAGTGACAATGACACTTTTGAGAAGGGTGTAGTTCACCATACAATGATTGTTGCGATTATGATCATCAAGAGTTAGGCAAGTGTTGCAAGCAGTGATGATGATGACACCATACTTCCTAGTCTTGGAAGTACCTCCCTCGCTAAGAGGGAGTGTTGATTTGTATAGCTTGGGAGGTACTCCAAGCCCTAGGGTTCAGGGTTTGGAGGACAAAGTTGCACAAGGGTAACTTGTGGGCTTGGAACCCAAGTATGGGGTTTTTTCACCCATCATGTTTTAGGGAAAGACCATAATGGATTCATAGCATGTGATAGATGAGGATGATAATGCTTAGAAAGATGATTCCGACGCATCAAAAATCATCTGAATCCAAGTTGTAGTTAGAGAGATATGAATTTTTGAATTTGACATAATAAATATTGGATTTTTAGGTAGGCCGACTTGAAAAAAATTCCAAGTAGATGTGTCTCTTCATGTGAACTCATTGGAGGCAGTAAAACCTATATATTGAGGATGAGTTGAGTCATTAAGGCATTAAAAAAAGGCAATTTACCTCTAAAATTTTTGGTGTAGAAAGGTGAGCCTAAGCCGCAACAAGGAAGGATTAAGGACAATGTGGAAGAGGGAAAAAATGACAATGTACTTATGTGATTGGGCCACAGGAGCTTGTTGTAGCGGCTACAACCACCATCCAAAATTTTGGCCTGCACCCAAATTCAGAGCCGCCCTTGAGAGTTTCAATTGACAGCTGCATACACTCGGGTTCACTCCGTGAGCTCGTGTGAGCCTTCACACCCTCCTTGCTTGTTCATTACACCCAAGCTTTTTCATGTTGATCTCAATGTCTTGCTTGCGACCATGTCCTAATCATGCTCAAGGTATTTGTGTTGGCATTATGGCACAGGTTTGGCACTATGGTACAGGTGTTGTCCTTGATGGCAACTCACTTAGATGATAGATCACAGTTCAAGCTCTCAAAATGGAAGAAAAATACATATACGCAGGTTCCTCTTAACCAGAGCACGTATACGCGCGGGATTGATGATCAAAAGTCGTGTAAGCATATGCACACACTTTCATGCACGGAAAAGCGTGTACATGTGGGAAAGCTTATTTTTGGGTTCATTGTATTTGGACCTATGGTTTTGGACCTTGGTATTGTGTCTGAAGTATTGAACCCAGGTATTGGGTTCCTAGTATTGGTTCTCTATGGTTTTGGACCATGGTTTGAGTAAGGCCTTAGACTATAAAAAGGAGGAGATCATTTGGCAAAGGTATTGACTCAAGCATTGAATATCTTATGAAGAGAAAGATCTGGAATACTGGTGATTGGTTTATGGTGCATAGCTGAATCTGAATCAAGGAGGAACTTGAGCGCAAGAAGATGGATAAGTTCTATTGATGGGTCAAAACTCAAGTCTTGAATAGTAGTATCTTTGTGTGATTTTGATCTGTTATATTTGGCGCATGACTTGATCTATAAATCTGATAATCTGGGTATAACTGATGTCTGAATAATTGAAAGAGTGAATTATCTTTTATAGATTTGTATGCAGGTTCGACTCATCAAAGGCGTGTATACACGCTGGTTCAGTAAATCAAAATAGCGTATACGCTGGTTAGCCTTAATACAGAAGCGTATGCACGCAAGTTTCTGCATATTGAAGTAGTGTACGTCTCTTGAAATATGTTTTAGCTACTTTTGTTTATTGCTACAGTGTTCTGGGTTCAGAATTGGTGTCTGGTTACTGTTACTATTTTCTGGGTACAACATTCAAGGAAGTGACTATTTGATTCAGTTTGTTTCGTGTAAAGGAGATTGGTTGATGTAGATATACTTGATGTTTCATTGATGTTATTCATGGATCTAGTCTGAAAATTTATGAAATGTGGTCCCTGGAAGAAAAAGGAAGGTTGTAGCCTTCTGTAGGTTAGCACCTACATACTAGTACCTCAGCTAGTACAAGAGCTAAGGGGGTTGTAGCTCCCTTCCAGGAGAAGCTGGAGAACGAGAGAAGGTTGTAGCCTTCTGTAGGTAGAAGCCTGTGTACTAGTATAAGACTACACCAGTACAGATCCATTGTAAAAAGAAGTTTCTAATTGAAAGAAGATAGAGATGAATTGCAGCAGGTGGTTTTCACCCACATTGGGTTTCCACCTTATATCATGTGTTCTTGTGTGTGACTGTCTGATCTGTTTTTACTGTTCCTGGTTACTGTTTATATGGTTCTGACACATAGATTAATGATTAACATAAGAAGAATAAATTAAATTACAAGTCTACAAGTTATACACGAATTTCCTTAACTGTAGTTGCGTATATATGCTGTTTTCACTTACTGAAGTAGCATATGCAAATCTGATTGTGAAATGAAAAGTAATTGACCTAATAATATTGATTCACCCCCCCGAGTATTATTTCCAACAATTGGAATCAGAGCAGGTCCTTCAGAAGAAGCTTGATCGCTTGAAGGAAGATCTATCATCATGAGCAACTACGAGAAATAAGCATCGATCAGGTCACCAATTTTTGATGGGAGCAACTTCATCTATTGGAAGGTAAGAATCACAGCCTATCTTCAATCTCTTGGTACAGAAGTCTGGGATATTGTGGAAACAGGATACACATTTCCATCAGCAACTCCTACAGATACAGCTGGTAAGAAGCAGTATGAAACAAATGCAAAGGCTATCAATACTCTATTAGGAAGTATATCTCAATCAGAATTCATCAAGGTTATGCAGTTCAAAACCGCAAAATAAATATGGGACAAGATTGTTCTGAGCTATGAAGGGGATGATCAGGTAAAATGAGCAAAACTACAAACTCTTAGAATTCAATATGAAAATCTCAGAATGCACAATGATGAAAGTGTGGCTAACTATTTCCTACGTATAGATGAGATTGTTAATTGTATGAAAAACTTGGGTGAATAAATAAAAGAAGTTGTTTTGGTTGAAAAGGTTCTAAGATCTTTGTCTTCTAAGTTTGAATCAAAAGTTTCTGCCATAGAAGAAAAACAGAATCTATAGAGCATTACCATGTCACAACTACATGGAATCCTAACCGCTTATGAAATGAGAAAAGGGGGACCATCAGACAAGAGAGAAGCCGCATTCAAAGCCTCAGGAAATGGAGATTACAATGACTCAGGACATATGTTAGAAGAAGAGGAAGAATCAAATTTTGTCAAGAACCTTCAACGGGGTTTTGGAAAATTCAGAGGTAAGCTATATTTCAAATGTTTTTCTTGTGGAAGAGTCGGTCACTATGCTGCCAAGCGTCCTCATAAAGATAAGCTTGACAAAGGTAAGGAACTAGTTAGATGGAACAGAAAACAGAATGTAAGTAAGAAGAGCTATTAAACACATGAAGACAGTGATGGATTTTCAAATAGTGATGAAGATGAACAAGGTAATGATTATAGACTTTTGATGGATTTTGAAGATGATGATTTCTTGGATGCTATAGATGAAGAAGGTCTTTATGAAGAAATTTCTAAACTTAAAATTTATTTAGAAGAAAAGAATATGATTATAGATCTCTGACATTCCAACTTGCTGAAAGGGAAAAACACAATGAAAAGTTAGAATGTGAAATTGTGGGACTTAGAAAAGACATTGAGAAAACAAAATCTCTTAATCTTAGATTTGCTAAAGGATCTGAAACTTTAGATGAGATTATCAAAGTGCAGCGTTCTCCTCTAATCAAGACTGGTCTTGGGTATACTGAAGAAACATCTCAAGCACAGAAGCCATCTACCTCCAAAAGTTATCTTGAAGCAGCAAGGAGAAGTGAACAGGTTGACAATAGACAGAAAAGGCACAATGAGGATCATCAGGTAAATCAGGGACAATTTACTTCAAGAATGAACAGAGATCACCAAGTAAATCGAGGGCAATCTACTTCAAGGATGAACAGAAGCTACAACCAACCGCAGGTAAATCATTCTCAATTTTCCTCAAGAACGAATGGCTATTACAATTTCCTAGATGGAAGGTTTGATGATCGCAGGAATTTCTTCAATGGTCAATGTTTCTCTTGTCATAACTTTGGACATAAAGCAGCTAAATGTGTTGCCTACAAGACCATCATGACCAGAGAAGCTCGAAATCAAAGGAGTGTGACTGGAATCATGAAAAGAACCTACAATAACTTTTCTGCTCTTGAAAATGAAATAGAATTTTCTATTTGTAACAACTTTGGTCATAAAGATTCTGAATGCAGGAGTAGGTTTCGGCAAACAACTCAGAAGGAGCAAGCTTCATTGAGCCCCAAAACATGGAGGAAGAAAGAACCACAACTAGAAAGATGTGGTATAGCCTTATATGTGGAAGGGTAGGAAAACCAATGGTACATCGACAGTGGATGCTCGAAACATATGACAAGTGATAAAGAAAATATTCAATCATATAGTGCCTTAGAAAAGGAAAAGAAAGTCTTATTTGGAAATGACACCCCTGCATTCATAAAAGGTAAAGGTCCTGTTCTTTTGAAAGAAAAGGGCAAAGCTAGGAATGTTATGTATGTTGATGGTTTAAAGCATAATCTATTAAGTGTCAGTCAAATGTGTGATCAAGGAAATGAGGTAATATTTCGATCAAGTGGATGTATTGTTCATGAGATTGATACAAGAGAAACAATGATCAAAGGCATAAGGACACCAAATAATTTATACATACTCAAGGGAGGAAAACAACAATGCTATCTAAGCAAGAATGATGAACACTGGCTATGGCACAGAAGATTGGGGCATCTAAGCTTCTCTCAGATAGGGAAAGCATGCAAATATCAGGCAGTTCGTGATCTCCCTGACATCAGAATTCCAGACAATACAATATGCAAATCATGTCAGTTTGGGAAGAAAACCAGAACTAATTTCCCTGAGAAGGAAGGATCTGCTAGTATGCCACTTGAACTTGTCCATACTGATGTATGTGGTCCATCTAAGAAAAGGTCACCTCGAGGAGAAGAATACTTTATATTGTTCATTGACGACTTTTCTAGGATGTGTTGGATAGAACTTATGAAGCATAAAGATGAAGCTTTCAAAAAGTTCAAAGCATTCAAAGCCTTGGTTGAAAATGAATCAGATCGTGGAATCAAATGCCTCAGGTCTGATAGAGGTGGGGAATTTACCTCGAATGAATTTTTCGATTTTTGTGAAGAACATAGAATAATAAGGGAATTCTCTACTACTAGGACTCCTCAACAGAATGGAGTAGTAGAAAGGATGAACAGAACAGTTCAACAAATGGCTCAAGCTATGCTTGATGAGTCTAGAACTCCTGCAACCTTCTGGGATGAAGCTACATTTGCTACCGTCACTATTCTCAACAAGAAAAACGTCCGGGTGAACAACACTCAAACTCCTCATGAGCTTTGGTATGGTAAGACTCCTACGGTAAGATACTTCAAAATTTTTGGAAGCAAATGTTACATCAAAAGGATTGATGAAAACCCTGGCAAGTTTGAACCAGGAGCAGATGAAGGCATTCTCCTTGGTTACTCTCCCCATAGCAAAGGATATAAGTGCTACAATAAAAGACTTGGAAAAATTGTTGAAAGTATTGATGTAGTGATTGATGAAGAAGGAAACATTCCAAGGCAGGTAAAATCCGAAGATTTTGAAGATGATGAGGACTATCCTTCAACATCAAATTAGAATTATGATGAAGAAGAAGAAACCTATGAGGCACCAGAAGAATAGATAAGGGTGGAAGAAAAGACCCCATCCAGGTACGTCCAGAGACTCAAATTTTGGGTCAGAAAGAGGTAGGTGTACAAACAAGAAGAAGTATTTCTGAAGCTTCAAGCTATCTAGCATTGCTCTCCTCTACTGAACCACAAAATGTAAGAGAAGCATGCAAATATGAATGCTAGGTCAAGGCCATGGATGAATAACTTGAGCAGATTGAAAAGAACAACACTTGGGAGTTGGTTCCTAGACCAAAAGATAAGAATGTCATAGGGACAAAATGGATATTCAAAAATAAGCTGAATGAAAATGGAGAAGTTATTAGAAACAAGGCCAGACTTGTTTGTAAAGGGTATGCTCAACAATAAGGTATAGACTTTGAAGAAACTTTTGCACCAGTTGCTAGACTTGAGGCCATAAGAATGTTCCTTGCTCTTTCTAGCTTTCAGAAGTTCAAAGTTTTTCAAATGGATGTGAAATCTGCCTTTTTAAATGGAGACTTGGAAGAAGTGTATATTGAGCAACCAGATGGATTCATCCTTAGAAATGATCCAAAACTTGTATGCAGACTTAAGAAGGCACTCTATGGTCTTAAATAGGCTCCAAGGGCTTGGTATTATCGTTTGGACAAATACCTCCATCAACAAGGTTTTTCAAAAGGATCAACAGATAGCAATCTATATGTAAAAATTGATAATGATAAATTGCTAATACTTGTTGTGTATGTTGATGATATCATCTTTAGTAGTAATGAAGAACCCAGGAGTCAAAATTTTTCTTTGCTGATGTAGAAAGAGTTTGAAATTTCCTTGCTTGGTGAGATGACATATTTTCTTGGTTTACAAGTCCAACAAAATAAAGACGGTATCTTTTTGTCACAAAACAAGTACCTCAAGGAGATCTTGAAGAAATATGGCATGGAAGATTCAAAACCAGTATGTACCCCTATGGTAATAGGATGCAGCCTCAGCACCAATGATGATTCAATAACAGTACATCAACCAACCTATAGATCCATGATTGGTAGTCTGCTCTATCTGACAAGTACCCAACCAGACATCATGCATGCAGTGGGAATAGTTGGAAGATTCTAGGCAAATCTGAAAGAAGCACACCTTCAGGCAGTTAAAATAATCTTCAAATATCTTCAAGGGACACAAAACTATGGCTTATGGTATCCTAGAGATACAGATCTCACACTTCATGCATATACAGATGCAGATTGGGCAGGAAGCATGGATGACAGAAAAAGCACTAGTGGTGGTGCATTCTTTATGGGTTCTAGATTAGTCTCTTGGTTCAGCAAGAAGCAAAGTTCAATTGCTTTATCTACAACTGAAGCGGAATATGTGGCTGCTGCATCTTGCTGCACACAACTCCTTTGGATGATGCAAATTTTGCAAGATTTTCAAATCACTTGTACTCCACCTATCTCTATTTTATGTGATAATACAAGTGCAATCAGCATTTCAAAAAATCCAATCATGCATTCAAAGACCAAGCACATACCTATCAAATATCATTTTCTCTGAGAACAAGTGCTTGAACAAAAGGTCAAATTGGAGTATGTTCCCTCCAAGGAACAAGTTGCTGATATACTCACCAAACCACTGCCCAGGGAGACATTTAAATACCTTAGAAAGAAGCTGGGAGTAGTTGATGCATCATCTTGCTGTTGAAACTTGTATGTTTTAGAGAAAAGTGGTTCTATGTGAGTTTAATAAGGAGAATATGCGTACACTCGCTTGTTTATGTGGTTATAGTCGTGTATATGTTGGTTTGAAGACAAATAATGGGCCAGGCTCAGGATGAAAGGAGTCTGATATGGGTCTGACAGAGACCATCTGGCACAGGTTCAGGGGGAGCATATATATTCTTCTAACAATGCATTGTTGGCATTATCCTAGAAGATCTTGGTTCAAGATCACAGTGTTTTGGTTTCATGGGGAACAGGTGTAAAAGGAGAACATGGTTGCTGGTCTGAATGATGATTGACAGATGCTGCTGATGATAGTTGTTGATAACTATCATAGTGTCGTGGCGGAAAAAGTCGTTTGCGCGGACACAACTGACCTCCCTAGGAGTCTAAACTCTCTAGCGACAAACAAGACAAAATGGAGCGATCTTTCTCTAAATACATCTTTTAAAACATGAAAACTACAAGTGTTTAGGCTTACCTTATTCCAAAACGCTGTTGTTGTAGTCTGTCCTTGCCGATCCGGATGAGCTCCTCCTTCACATCAATTCCTGCAACCACAAACAATCAAACAATTACCAAGCACTTGCATCTCATATAATAAAACATATATTCAACATGCAGACCAAGGAACACATGAAATAACTCATTAACACAAGCTATTGAGAAAAATGGACTAGTTTGTATTAATAACGAAACAAAGAAACTCTTACAACCTGGCCTTGGTGTTGTGCAAGTTCCTCCCAGGGTCCATCAAGGGTTTTCCTCTACTTTGACAAAGCTCACCCACTTCCAAGTAGAATCAAGCAAAGACAATCTCTCCTCACAAGGTTCTAAATGGGAGTCCTAATTCCTGCAGCATTTACCCAAAGAAAATGTATAGCTTCAACCTCTCCTCCCTCTGGCTCAATGCCTTTATTTATAGTGCTGTAAAGAGGTTATTCAGGTCCACCATCAGTGGGATAATCCCCCTCTTTGGGTGGGATAGCTCCCTTATTGATGGGATAAGTTCCTCCTTAATAGGGATACATGAACCAACTGGAGGCACATCCATTTCATCAAACCGACCTCTAGAAAGTTCTAGAAGTAACCACAAGTAACTTTTTTAAGATGAAACTTGCGCATTTTGCCTTTTACAGAAGGACGCACCTGTCCCTTAACATACAGAGCGTCCAAGGACGCAGTCTTTGTGAACATTGTGAGCGTCCCCGCAGGTAAGGCTTGAGAGAACCTGCGTCCCCAGAGATAAACACATTTTTTACAAGACTTTCTCTCTTCTTTGAGTTTGAGATGGATAGCAGAGGCATAAGACTTGCCTAAGAGGGTAGCATGACTGTTGATTGAGCCATACTAACTGTAAATAGTCATGGTGACATTTTTTAGTGTAACAGATTGCCCCCTAAAGTGCGAAGCCTGGAATAGATTAGGGTTTTGTAATTCTAGGAAGGGTGAAGCGCTTTATCATTTCAAGGATTGTCTTGTGGATGACCTGGTTGGAACCTGCAATTTCAACACAAAATACATGTATAAGATTATATCATCACTGAGGTAGGCATTCCCATACTCAGATTCAAAACTTTAACTAATGGACTAACTACTCTGATACAGGAATGATCTTGCAGTACATCATTTTTATAGACTTTTGTAGACACAGTATGGATGCAGCCATCTGTTTATGATTAGTCTACATAGATAATGAATACAAAACTCCTCGCAGCCTGGATGGTAGAAACTAGATCCAGGGTCTTCACTTCTACTTCCCGAATTGGTACGATTCTAGCCATGTGATTAAATGATTTGATGTCGAACATGTTAGAAACCACTTGATTACCAGTCGATGATGTAAACTGTTAACAAGTGTGAGAGAGACCACCAGTAATGTCAATGGTTCTCAAAGTACCAAGCACAACCCGTGAAATGTGAATAGATGTTTTGATGTCGAACACTTCACGGAATCCTTTGATCGAAAGTCAATGATGTAAACTGACGTCAAAGGCAAGAAACCTGCCATTGATGCATGCAGACTTCAAGGTACTGTCGATTCCTAAGTCATCTTTCTAGATAATGTGTCGATGTCGATAGAAAGCGACCCGTTGCAGGCAAGCCCGCAACACGAAATCATTGTTCAAGTTGAAGAAATGTTGCTGTAAGGACTGACTCAGGGATGGTCAAATGGATGACAAGTATTTTGCAGATGAAAGTTTTGCTTGCAGACCTCTTGAACACATAACGACACGACAGATGGCTTGGTGACGAATAACTCAAAGTTAATCCCCGGAACCCGGTTAAAGACTTTCAAAGTGGTTTGATCAACTGTGAGGTAAAATATTTCCCAACCCAGGTGAATGAAAAAGTGTCGTGTTCAAGAGTGGTAATAAAGTTTCTTTTGAGACAAAAGGTAACAAACAGGTTCATTCTTCTCTCTTTTCCCCCACCATTTCTGGCAAGTACCTCTTTATTTTTAACAAGCTTGAGGAGGATAACATATGCTTGATTATAAGCTCATCCTTCGGATGAGTCCAACCTAGTTTAAATTCGAACCCTAGGAAGGAGTGGTTTGTTCCTGTTTGTAATTGAACAGGTCCTTTACTGTAAAAGTTTAACGAGCCCAGTATAGGAGAAACTCGGCGTTTTTCAATTTTAGAGAGTCTGAAAAAACTAAAGGAGACTCCACGTTGAACTTTTTCGTACATTTGTGTCCCTCAAGCCCGAAAAAGTATAAAATAATACCTGGGGGAACCGCTTGATCTTGCGACCAAGGAGTACTTTCATAATAGTGTCGTTGACCTGAAAAGTAAAAAGCGATCAAGGACACGTCGTTTTATTTCCTTATCGAGTTTGAAACAACAAAAACCCGGCAATCTTTTCCTGATTTTGCGGTCAGAAAAGAGCTAAAAGGGGACCGTCTTTTAATTCCTTTTTAACGAGTGTAAAAGAAACGCTCGGCGATCTTTTCATGTTTTTAGGAGTCAGAAAAGGGCTTAAAAGATGACTCTGATATTTTTGTTTGTGAAAAAATGACAATTTCCCTCGAAATCCCTTTGTCCTGCACAAAAGCAACACATTACTCATACCTGTTTAAAATAGGCAAAAATACATCGGAAAACATCTTTTCATGGTAAAAAATGAACTAATTCATCCAAAAAAACTATAAAAAGACCTTTTACCATGTCATTTTTACCGTTTGACTGTTGAGGTTGAAAAAGGAGCTTTTGACAAGAAACTTCCCATGGTCGCTGCGGAAAATCCGACCGTTGGAATCGAACGCCGTCTTATCCAGGTATTTTGCACATCTTACTCTGCATTTCTATCCGTTTAGAATTAATTTTTAGGTCTTAGTTTCATTTTTTGGGGGAGTTTTGGTTTTGGTTTCAAATAACTATCTAAAAATTCCCAAATCAATTTCTAATGACTATTTCTTGTGTGCAGGGCATTAACCATGTTAGATTGGAGAGAAAGAGAGCATGTAGAGGATGATGAAGCTGCAATAAATCATCAACCTTCCCTGGATGCCCTAAGAGCATGCGGGTTATACAAATACTGGACCATACTGGGCATGAGGGGCCAGGTAAGATTCTTGGAATGGCTGGTTGAGCGATGGAACGTTCAAGAACAATGCTTTTACATAGGAGGGCACCAGCTCGAGATAGAGCCCTCGGATGTATACTTTCTCACTGGCTTGCCGAACAGAGGCGAGCAACTCAGTCTTGCGGGGACTAGGCCGGGTGGCCAATCCCTTGATAGTCTCCGCGACGAGTGGTGCACACCTGGGGCTCACCATTCGAAAGGCATAGAGATAAAACACATCACTTTGCGTGAACTCAAAGTCATAGCGTTCACGGTTACCAGAATTTGCGGCGCGGCCGCTTTACACATTGCTTCCGGATCCCAAATGCGGATGGCAATTGACTGTTACCAAGGCACCATTTTCAACTGGTGTGAAGCTGTGTCGGCTCATATGAAAAGCCAACTGACCAAGGCAAAGAACGGACGACTAAAGACTTTTGGATATGGGCCTCTAGTTGTGAGCTTTGCCTTGGAGAGAGTTCCAATGCTGATCCCTCAGCAACTCACTGTTGATATCTTGGGTCCTCGGGAGCCAAAGCTGATACGATGGGTTGCGGTGATGGCCCGGCATCCTGACGAGGGCACGGCGGTGGTTCGATTCTCAGATAGTTACTTTCACTGGTTAGAGGACCAGGTTTTTTCGATACAGGACTTTCCGTATGCCGGAGTGGATTTTAGAGGTGATCCGGACATGGTTCTTCCACAGGGAGAACAATGGGATGACAGAGGTACTTTATTTTCCACAAGTTTTTAAATTATGTATTTTTTTTGTTTTTATATATATC
The DNA here is from genome assembly GCA_031772625.1 of Pinus tabuliformis. Classification (NCBI taxonomy): domain Eukaryota; kingdom Viridiplantae; phylum Streptophyta; class Pinopsida; order Pinales; family Pinaceae; genus Pinus; species Pinus tabuliformis. Next base: position 647,080,596 of record CM062817.1, read on the forward strand.
GTCACAAAAATGACAGTAAAAATTTTCAAAATGCAGATGTTGGTCCACAGCGCCCAGCCAACCTCCGGCCTTTTGAGAGGAGACACCCAGTTGCACCGGTACCGGCCCCACAGGACGCGACTGCAGAAGTACTAGCTGAGTTGGAGCATGATCTAGAGCGTCTGACAGCAGATGTGCCTGAGACTACTATGGATGACATTCCTATCAGGCTTCAGCGCTTTGTAGTTGCAGTCCCTGGACCGTTTAGGAGATTTTTGCGTAAGGTAGCCTGTGCAGTGGTGTCGTATAGGGAGCACCACCAGTGATTGACTAGTCACTTTTGTGGACACATGTGACATTTTTGGCTTTTTGTACTTATCATTTTTGCCGATCATAAGGTGTTTCTCAACCTATGATCGAAGACGATGTATATTTTTTGACACACTCCTATCTATATATATCACTATTACCGGCTTATCTTGTTTCACATATGTGATGAAATGTTTTTAAATTTACTTGCATGATTATCGTAAATGTCTGTCCAACATTCGAGAAGCAATTGCATCTGCTAATGTATTTAAAGACCTTGGAATATGCTGATATTCAATGTAATCAAATTCACGTTCCAAGAGACGCACTCTCAAAAACAACCTTAATAACACAGGATTTCTAATGGCATAAACTCTATTAAGCTGTAATACAACAAGTTCAGAATCTAACCTCACTATCAAACGTCGAATTCCAAATGAAATAGATTCGGATAATAATTCAACCACTGCACTGTATTCTGCAATGTTGTTCGTTGTTTGACCGAGGCTTACCCCATGCATAGAAACTAACTCGTCAGAGGGCGAATAGATAACCCAAGCTGCGGAAGAGATATTCCGTGTACTACGACAAGCACCATCAGCAAATCCAATGTATGTTTGGAGAGGCGTCGACATCTGCAATATCAAGAGTAAAACCAAGATAAGCCAGAATAACGACGAAAAACACACTCTCTAAGCTAAGCACACTGACTAAACTAACAAACACGCTAGCTAGAAAGAAAATCTAACCTATCTAAAAATTTCTCCATACCCACCATTTAAGCATAATACCTCTTTAGGTAAAGTCCATTTCTGGGTTTACCCAAAGAGTCCCCATCAAAATCAACCAGCTCATAAGCCCCTTTTGCTAGCTTTCGCTTTACAATGTAGGGTCCATGCCACATAGGAACGAATTTTCCAGCACCTAGCTTATCGTTAGCTTGATCATATAATAGCACTAGGTCTCCCTCCGAAAAACTTCGAGGGGTTACATTTCTATCATACTGAGCTTTCATTCGTTTCGCGTGAGTCTCGATTGCCAATGTAGCGTCACGTCGAGTCTCATCTAATTTAGCTAAGTACAATAAACGTTTCTCCTCTTCGGAAGTAGCTGGAAGTAATTCGACAGCCATTTGAAGTGATGGGATTTCGCATTCAATGGGTAACACAGCTTCCAAGCCATAAACTAGCTGGAAAGGAGTGAACCCTGTTGAATTTTTCACTGAGGTTCGGTATGCCCATAGCGCTGAAAATAACATGTTGTGCCAATTCGACCGATGAACACCAATGGTTCGTCGGATCATGATAACTAGAACTTTGTTGATAGACTCAACCAAACCGTTGGCTTGCGGATAATAAGGAGTAGAGCTATCGTGGCGCAAACCAAGCTGGCTTGTAAGCTCAGTCATCATGATGTTTCGAAAATGGCTCCCATGGTCAGTAATGATTGCTTGTGGGACACCAAACCTAGTTATGATATGATTGAATACGAAAACTGCAGCTGTTTTGCCGCTTGCGTCGAATGTAGGCATCGCCTCGGCCCATTTAGTAAAATAATCAACCGCAAGGATGATATACGCATGCCCCCGGCCGAGTGAGGGTTACAAGTAATAAAGTCGATACCCCATTTGGCGAATGGACCAACGGCAATTATAGGGTGGAGAGGAGCAGGTGGAGCGCGCATCTTGCGATCAAACACTTGACAGTTGTGGCACTTCCTGACGGCAATGATACAATCTTTAAACATAGACGGCCAGAAATAGCCAGCGCGCAACACCTTCTGAGCTGTGGCATACCCAGACATATGACCGCCACATGCTCCAGAGTGACAATCATTCAAAACCCTCTCAGCCTCTTCGTGAGTTAAACAACGTCGAAAAACTAAGTCTGCCCCCCGGCGATAAAGTGTATCTCCAATAATTTTGTATGGCTGGGATTGAAACCGAATTTTTCGACGTTCTGCTTTGGAAGCTTCAGGCCGAAAGGTTTGGGTTTGGAGATAGATGATTATATCCCCGTACCACGGATCTACAGTACTGATAAGAAACAAAGATTCGTCCGCAATGGACTCTTCTGCCACAGTCTCTGTGTCAGCACTCGGGAAATCACACATCAATTCCGCAAAAACTAAGGATTTCTTAGACTTGGACTTCTCGAACTCCAAGTCGAACTCTTGCAGGATAACAATCCATTTAGAGTACTTGCCCCCTAGCAATTGTTTTGTCAAAATATAAATCATAGGGTTGCAATCCGAAATAACTGTAGTTTTACGGAGAAGAATGTAGTGACGGAAACGCTGGACAGCTTGAACGGCTGCCAGGGCCAATTTCTCCACATGCGAATATTTTAGCTCAGTGGGATTCAAGGTCCTACTAAGATAATATATCACATGCTCCGCTCCGAATTCATCTTCTTGAACTAACACCATTCCAATGGTGGAATGCGAAGCTGCGAGGTATAAGAAGTAGTCCTGGTTGTAGTTGGGAGGATGCAATAACGGTGCATGGGTCAACGCGTGTTTAAGTGCATCAAAAGATTGTTGGGCAATCTCGTCCCAAAAGAATTGTGCGTTCTGTTTCAACAACCGTGTAAAACCTTTAGTGACCTCGGCGTAGTTTGGGATGAATCGGCGTAAAAAGTTCGCTTTCCCTTGCAAACTTTGGAGTTGGCGCAAACTCGAAGGAGGAGGCAATTTGATGATAGCCTCGACTTTCGAGGGATCGACGCGAATGCCGGCTTTTGAAACAACAAATCCCAGCAATCGACCTGTTTCTATACAGAAAACACACTTGTGGGGATTCAACCGAATTCGATAATGCCTACACCTCATAAAGATTGCTCGTAGGTGGACAAGGTGATCAGCTCGATGTAAAGAATGAGCAGGCAAATCATCGAGATACGGTTGCACAATGTGCTTGATGTCATGAAATGCATAAGACATCGCCCGTTGAAAAGTGGCCCCGGCATTCTTAAGCCCAAAAGGTAACTTGCAATAAGCAAATGTCCCCCATGGACAAATGAATGCCGTTTTTGGTTGGTCGGCAGGTAGAATATTGATTTGATTATAGCCCGAAAAACCATCCATGAAGGAAAACATTTCACTTCCGGCACAATCATCAATAATTTGATCGATATAAGGCGTAGGATAGTTGTCTTTTGGACAAGCTCGATTTATATCCCTATAGTCGATACAGATTCTTATTGTTCCTTGTTTCTTGTTAACTGGAACAATATTCGATACCCAATCCGTTAACGGGATCGGATAAATGAAACCTGCTTTCAACAGCTTTTCGACTTCTGCTTTAATCGCAGCCGCTTTTCGAGGGTGAATCTGACGCAACCGTTGCCGGACGGGTTTAGCATCCGGGTAGGTCTTTATTTCATGAACAACAATGGCAGGATCGATTCCTGGCATTTCCTCGTAAGACCAGGCAAACACATCGCGGAATTCTTGGAATAGGGCCTTGTAAGTTTGGATTTCTTCTTCTATACAAGCGGCACCTATATGAATGTTTTCCTCGATTCCGGGCTTCACTGAAATATCAATGGGAATAGTACGAGAAATATTCCCTAAATTCAACTCTGAATCAGAATGTTTCGTTGGATCCTGAGCGTCTTTGACATATTCAGCGGTAAAGATAGATGAAAAATCATTTTCAAAAACATCACTCTTAGGTAAAAACAAAGATCTGTGATGGAGATCCTTCCATGGTAGATCGTCTACACTTAGGATTTCGCGAAGTTGTTCGTCAGATGACACGACTTCGGGAAACGCTATCCGTTCTAAGGGTGAGGTGAAAAGTGACTCTTCACTGACCACATTCATTTGGTCGATTTCGGTTGAATGCGAGTCGGTAAAAGACATGACAGCTTCATAAGCAATTTCATATGGACTCAAAGGCATAGCATCACCGAATGAGTCTATCTCAGAGTCAGATGGGACAATCCAAGGATCGTCATAAATAATGTTTTCTGATGTAATCATATGAATTGTCGCAAATGAAGGGTCTACGTTGAGTGGAGGGAGAGGAAAAGTTCCCAGTAAACCGGAATCCTTAACTAAACCTACACCAACGTCCCTATAAGGGATTGTCGTCTTACCGACATGCTGGATACTCTCTGAAGAGGCTGGGTCGGATGAAAAGTATGTCAGCTGATCAATAGTCACGATCTTACCGTTATGTGGAAACTTGATTATTCTGAAGACCGATGAAACGACCGCTGTCATAGCATATGACCAACTTCGACCCAAAAGAAGGTTGTAGTCTAGAGGGGCATCAACCACTTCCACATCCAGACTAACGGTTTTACCTTCTACCCCTATAGGCAATTCTTGTAGAATACCAAACGGACGGAACCCACGGCCATCAAAGGCCTTAAGGATGGTGGGGGATTGGTTCAACGAAGGAGAACCAAGCGATCTCCAACATTGAATCGACATAATACACGTAGAAGCTCCCTCATCAATCACAGTCCGATGAATAGGCCTGTTTTTGACTATCACTGGAATTTGGAAAGCCATTTGATGGGGGAGACGTGGTGTACTATTTTCTAGATCGAAGATCATTAGATTCGGATCCTGAACATCAACAGCTCCGATAGCCGACAAAAGCAATTTTCGTTGTGCTGGGCATGATTGCAGCACTTCTAACGCCGACATTGCTGAGGGTGAAACAGCTAAGTCCTCAACAATGTTGTAATTCTGGGCTGCTCTCGCATGTGGATTGAAAGCAGACCTTCGAAGTACACCCTTGGCGGGCGGTTTAATTACTAAGTCTGGGTTAGGTTTTTCGATCTGTAGTGGATCGGAACCAGGAGCTGAGGTTGATGGGTTAGAGTGAGAAGATTCTGCTTCCTTACCATCAACAGGAGCCTTACTACCATAATCTTGCGATCGAGTCGCAATCCTCACATGAGACATCATCAAAATGGGTTCTTCACTGGCATTCGAAGAAGAACCTATCATCTTATTCTCCTGCTCTGGAAATGGATTCTTTAACACAGCAGGAGTGGAAGAACCTTTGACTATTTTCACAACCTCGGCCCGATGAGGGCAATCTCTCGTAAAATGATCCTCTTCACAAATAAGACAAGGATATCGAGGTTTGCGTTTTTCGTCATTGGTTTCCGACTTTTCAGTTTTCTCCTTTGGAGCCTTGTCTGCTTTAGCCTTCTTCTTTCCTTTCTTCTTTCCACCGTTTTTTGATTTGGCCGTAGATGACTCTACAGCGTGAATGTCGGCGGTAAGTTCAGGAGGAGAAGACTCTCCTTTCGGAGAATCAGGCAAAGTGATAATTGGAGTAGTTGAAGCCTTGGAAGACTTCTTCTTGCTCTTTGTAGTCACGATAACAATCATACCATCAGCGGCATGAGATCCCGAAGGAGCAGCAGCGATTTGATTCGACTTTGGAAGATCCGGAATCTTCTCGTGTAATGTACCCGACTGAGTGTAAACTAAGTCAAGGTATTGTGCCTGAGCAATGACTTGCTCCTCAGTAACTACTCCGGCCTTAGCTACATCTTCAGTAATCTTCGGTAATAATGATTTAACAAACCATTCAGCTAAGATTTGGTCCGGGATAAAAACTTTCACTAACCTCCTACGACGTCTCCACTCATGGATGTGATCAGAAATGTACGTGGACGTCGATTGTTTTAGTGAAGTTAATAACTCTGTGCCGTTATCGTATCTGACCGGCAACTGAAAGTGAGTTAAGAACGAGGTAGCTAACTGGCTAAAGTTGTAAAAAGAGGCCCGTGGTAACTCAATGTACCACTTGGCCGCGAGACCAATGAGTGTACGTTGAAAAAGACGTAAGCGGATGGAATCATCTGAGATAGAATTCGAAGCACACCAGAGGTGGTAAGTCATCACGTGATTGGACGGATCCTCTCCAGACTTACCTTCAAACTTGGGTATATCACTGGGCAACTTATTTGGCATTGGCGGCCAGAACGGAAGATATTGAATTGGATCGTTCGTTAGGCGCGTCAAGTCTGGTAAATCCAAAGTTGCGATAAACGGTAACTGCCGGTTAGGATCTCTAAAACTCTGGGTCACAATACCAGCCCCAGGAGGAGGATATCCAGGATAACTAGGAACAGGAGTCGCATTTGGGATATTATATCCTCCTGGAAAACCAGGATTAACCGGACCGTACTGGGGTTGTTGAGGTTGTTGATAAGTGTACCCAGGATACGGTTGATACTGGTAAACCGGTTGTTGGACAGCTTGCCCATGTTGGTACTGTCCCTGGTACGGAGGTTGAACAAATTGAGGTTGAGTAGTGACAACCGTACTTATACCAGGCTGGCCTACAGGCATCTGGACCGTGGTTTGAATCGTAGATCCAGACAACGGTAAAGATGTCTGAGGTGTGGTAACAGGGACAGTAGAAACTGGAGCCGTCGATACTCCAGAAGTAAGTATGGTAGATGTAGCGGTAGTTGCAGCAGCCGTTTGAGATGGAGTACTAGGTGCATTGACGGCTGAGTAACTACCGAAGTTACAGAAGTTTGAACATTTGGCTGGACAGGTTGCGGTTGCTGGGTTGGACCAGAAACTACGGGTTGTCCAGCTTGAGGAACCATCTGTACACTTGGCTGCAACACCTGTTGACCCTGTGATGGATCCCACACTAACATTCCAGGGTATTGACCCGTAACAGGTTGAGGATACTGAGATCCATAACCAGATTGAGGGTAGGATTGATAATTGTAAGGTGCAGTTCCAATACTTGGAACATATGACTGACCTTGAGGCGGTTGATAACCTTGACTCGAGTATTGACCTTGGGGTAAATACTGATACTGGGGTTGACCTTGACCTTGAGGTTGGTACCCTTGAGGTTGATAACCTTGGGGTTGATACCCTTGAGGTTGCCATCCTTGAGGTTGCCATCCTTGAGGTTGATATTGATACTGAGGTTGACCCTGGGGTACATATTGAGGCTGGGGTTGACCTTGAGGCGCGTATTGCACCATAGGTGCATACTGACTTTGAGGTTGCCCCCCAGACATGATTTGTGTACCTTGAGGTTGCCCCCCAGGCGTTAACTGCGGTTGCCCCCCAGGCGGTAATTGGCCACCTTGAGGTTGCGAAACGGGAACTGAACCTGACATCATGTAAATGTCTCCTACACCCAATGGTACATTACCACTGTTTCCAATTAATAACCCACGATCAACGGGTTGAGGAGATGCTCCCACAAAGGTACCAGAAAGAGATTGATACCCAGTGGGGACAGAAGGACCGCCGTGTAAGAAAGATTCAGGACTTTGAGTAAACACGGACGACTGACCAAACATATTTACAGGAGTATAAATACCTCCAGGTGGAAAAGGAGTACGAGGTGGAGAAAAACCTACCCCTGAGTTGTCTAAATAATTGGTTAACGAAAGGTACCAAGTAGTACTTCTAGGAGGACTGTAAAAGATGGATTCACGCTCCCTTAGATCAATAGTAAGTTGACCTTCAAGGTGAGAGACACCTATATCCTCCTCTGGAGCAAGTTCTTCTATAGCAATCAAACCAGTAGGAAGATTTTCGGTGATAATTCTTTCTATTCTTGGTGAATCTGGAACACTAGAAGTTGGAGTAACAGGTTCAGATATTTCTGGTTCTTCGCCTGTATCACTAGCAGACGAAAAACTACCAACAAGCTCAGAAACTGAAACAGCTTCGGGATTATAACCTGTCTCTAAACTTTGGTAATCTGGATGGACTACCAAGGAAGATTCTCCTTCTTCAGGTGAACCTACTCTACTGTCACTAGGAGGAGTTACAAGGACCTTTAACCCTTCGTACTGACCCGGAATGTCTTCAGGAGATCCACCCCGTGATTTACGGAGTTTTCTTAACAAATCTATTCCGGTAACAATCTCAGGAGACTTGCCCCGAAGTCGACGGGACTGTCTCGGTAATTCCGCCACAATTAAAGATTTTTAACTACAACACACGAAAACAAAGTAAAAATTTCAAATCAAACCACCTAAAGTCTTCTAAAGAAGCAAACAAATTTGAAGCACACGCCTAAAGAATCTAGAGCGTCAAACCAAACACAAACAGTAGTCTTCCGGACCAAAAGCGCTAGTTGGTGATGAAGCCCAACCTCGCTGGATTCAGTACAGAAATGGCGGGTGGAACAGTTACCCCGGCAACCTGCTTAATGAATAGACCGGCACAAGTTCCTCCACTTTAACCGTCTCGAAGTGAAGTGAACCCCCCGGAAAATCCAAGTGAGTATAACCGACGTCTGCTCCAGGTACAGTGGGACCTTCCCTCCACCGTCACCTCGGTAGAACCCTAAAGATTATGGTCACTAAAGTTACCAATCACAACAATTACACCTGGGGGAACAGTCTAAACTCCGACAGCACGCAAGGGCAGAGTAACAAGCTCAATCCCCTTACCGGCTCCTTGACAGTAATCCAAGGTTTACCGATAAGTGACCCCTGGCTCCTCGACAATGGTTAATCCAAGGTTTACCGTTTGTAATACGTACTGTCTGGCGTCGTTCCCAACGAGGGGGGAATGATCCCCTCACTGGTTCGGACACGAGCTCATGCTTCTCCTTTAAGAGGAGCTTTCCCAGAGTGCAATTGAAACAATTGGATTTATTCTACTCAAGATAAACTATCTGTTTGGTTTTGTAGTCTTGGAGAGTTAAGTACTCACCTACTCCAAGACCCTAGCCTAAGCTATGTTGGTGTTTCAGAGCCCTAGAAAAATAAAAATTACTAGATTGATTTTAATTTAAGCGTTACTTTTAAGGTTGTTTCTTAAGTCAAAAGGTGATGGAAGTGAAACCAGTGGTGTGTTGACTCGACTTGAAACCACTACAAAATGCACCTAGGATGATTTACCCACTACTTTACTTTTTCGATGAATTTCTTAACTAAAAAGTTGAGAGAATGCAATTTTTATAAAAGCAACTTCTTAATTAAAGACAATCAAAGAAACAATTCGTTTGTCTTTTCCAAGCATAAAAACATGACCGCTCTTTACTTGCATGAAAAAACTCTTTTTCTTCCAAAAACTTTAAATGCTACTTGAAACAAAACTTTTAAAAGGAGATGTTTTTGTATTTTTCTTATTTAACGAAAAACATAAATCAATTTTAATAAAAATCAATTGCAAACTATGCAATCTATGAAAATTCACTCAAAAAATAAAAACAAACAAATCAAAAGGAAATTACCCTAATTAAACCTAATGAGGCAAAGCCAACAATGATTATTCTAAGGTGTTTTACTTTATCACAATCAAATCAAGGACTAGCTTATTGCAGAACCAAAAACTAGTCAAAACAAAACTCTAATCTTTTTGTTCTTTTGTAAAATGGAAATCAACACTTTATAAACAAGTAATTCGAAATTTGACCCAAAAGACAACTTAAATGGCAAGCTGCTCACACAAGGAGACTTTACGACAGGCCCGACTTCTAAGAAGGCTGACAAACCAGAGAGATCTAAGGCTGGACAACTTTCTACCGTCAAAGTCACTACAGGACCTATTCAAAAATCAAACCCTAGGCCTAAACTTCGTTGAAATCCACTAAAACACTCAAAGCTCACAAAACAAGTTCAGGTGAAAATTTTTGACAGGGTACTAAAGGATCTGGGCAGAAAACACTAAGAAAAAACAAAATCTAAAAGCAATTAAAGCAAAAATGGAGTTTTCCTAAATTTTTACAGGAAGACGCAGGCAACCCGTTAGAACAGGCGCGGGCCCGCTCTGTGCAAACGGCAACAGCGCGTCCAAAGACGCACTGTGCAGTACTCAGAGGGTGCGTCCTTCTGGAAAAGTTAAGAAAAACCAAATCTAACTAAATCTAAAGCTAAGCCACCCAAATACTAATTCTCACAGTCAAAAACCAGAAAATAAAAATGATTTTCTCAGAGCAAAGTTCACACAAAGGAAAAGACTTTCACATTAATGGCCTCCCCAGCGGAGTTGCCAATTTGTCGTGGCGGAAAAAGTTGTTTGCGCGGACACAACTGACCTCCCTAGGAGTCTAAACTCTCTAGCGACAAACAAGACAAAATGGAGCGATCTTTCTCTAAATACATCTTTTAAAACATGAAAACTACAAGTGTTTAGGCTTACCTTATTCCAAAACGCTGTTGTTGTAGTCCGTCCTTGCCGATCCGGATGAGCTCCTCCTTCACATCAATTCCTGCAACCACAAACAATCAAACAATTACCAAGCACTTGCATCTCATATAATAAAACATATATTCAACATGCAGACCAAGGAACACATGAAATAACTCATTAACACAAGCTATTGAGAAAAATGGACCAGTTTGTATTAATAACGAAACAAAGAAACTCTTACAACCTGGCCTTGGTGTTGTGCAAGTTCCTCCCAGGGTCCATCAAGGGTTTTCCTCTACTTTGACAAAGCTCACCCACTTCCAAGTAGAATCAAGCAAAGACAATCTCTCCTCACAAGGTTCTAAATGGGAGTCCTAATTCCTGCAGCATTTACCCAAAGAAAATGTATAGCTTCAACCTCTCCTCCCTCTGGCTCAATGCCTTTATTTATAGTGCTGTAAAGAGGTTATTCAGGTCCACCATCAGTGGGATAATCCCCCTCTTTGGGTGGGATAGCTCCCTTATTGATGGGATAAGTTCCTCCTTAATAGGGATACATGAACCAACTGGAGGCGCATCCATTTCATCAAACCGACCTCTAGAAAGTTCTAGAAGTAACCACAAGTAACTTTTTTAAGATGAAACTTGCGCATTTTTCCTTTTACAGAAGGACGCACCTGTCCCTTAACATACAGAGCGTCCAAGGACGCAGTCTTTGTGAACATTGTGAGCGTCCCCGCAGGTAAGGCTTGAGAGAACCTGTGTCCCCAGAGATAAACACATTTTTTACAAGACTTTCTCTCTTCTTTGAGTTTGAGATGGATAGCAGAGGCATAAGACTTGCCTAAGAGGGTAGCATGACTGTTGATTGAGCCATACTAACTGTAAATAGTCATGGTGACATTTTTTAGTGTAACACATAGTCTGGTTATAGACATTTTGTCTCTATGTCATGTATCTCTTTTCTTATCAAGGTCATGTAACGGCCTTCTTTGATATCCCCACTATGCCTGGGATGATTTATGTAATGTTCTTGTTTTATCTTGTGTAAACTTTTGGTGTATCCCCACTTGGTTGGGTGGATGAGTCAATATTGGTATATCCCCACTTGGTTGGGAGATGCATGTATGTATGAGTCTTTGGTGATGATATATAGAGTCATGGTCTTTCTTATAGATCATTTTTCTGCAGACCTTGCCTACAGTCAGGGGGAGCATGGATAGCACAGCAGAGCAGAGATTTCAGCATGTACTCAGGGGGAGCATAACCCTTTGCCCTTGATGTCAAAGGGGGAGAATGACTTTGAATGTATTGGGGTTGCCATCAAGTCCAAAGGGGGAGATTGTTGGCATTATGACACAGGTTTGGCACTATGGCATAGGTGTTGTCCTTGATGGCAACTCACTCAGATGATAGATCACAGTTCAAGCTCTCAGAATGGAAGAAAAATACATATACGTAGGTTCCTCTTAACCAGAGCGCGTATACATGCTGGATTGATATTCAAAAGTCACATATGCGTATGCATGCACTTTCATGTATGGAAAAGTGCGTACATGTGGGAAAGCTTATTTTTGGGTCCATGGTATTTGGACCTATGGTTTTGGACCTTGGTATTGTGTCTGAAGTATTGAACCCAGGTATTGGGTTCCTAGTATTGGTTCTCTATGGTTTTGGACCATGGTTTGAGTAAGGCCTTAGACTATAAAAAGGAGGAGATCATTTGGCAAAGGTATTGACTTAAGCATTGAATATCTTATGAAGATCAAGATCTGGAATACTGGTGATTGGTTTATGGTGCATAGCTGAATCTGAATCAAGGAGGAACCTGAGCGCAAGAAGATGGATAGGTTCTATTGATGGGTCAAAACTCAAGTCTTGAATAGTAGTATCTTTGTGAGATTTTGATCTATTATGTTTGGCGCATGACTTGATCTATAAATCTGATAATCTATGTATAACTGATGTCTGAATATTTGAAAGAGTGAATTATCTTTTATAGATCTGTACGCAGGTTCGACTCATCAGAGGCGCGTATACATGCTGGTTCAGTAAATCAAAACAGTGTATACACTAGTTGGCCTTAATACAGAAGCGTATGCATGCGGGTTTATGCATATTGAAGTAGCATACGTCTCTTGAAATATGTTTTAGATACTTTTTTTATTGCAGCAGTGTTCTGGGTTCAGAATTGGTGTTTGGTTATTGTTACTATTTTCTGGGTACAACATTTAGGGAAGTGACTATTTGATTCAGTTTGTTTGGTGCAAAAGAGATTGGTTGATGCAGATATACTTGATGTTTGATTGATGTTATTCATGGACCCAGTTTGAAAATTTATGAAATGTGGTCCCTGGAAGAAAAGGGAAGGTTGTAGCCTTCTGTAGGTTAGCACCTATGTAATAGTTCCTCAGCTAGTACAAGAGCTAAGGGGGTTGTAGCTCCCTTCCAGGAGAAGCTGGAGAACGAGAGAAGGTTGTAGCCTTCTGTAGGTAGAAGCCTGTGTACTGGTATAAGACTACACCAGTACAGATCCATTGTAAAAAGAAGTTTCTAATTGAAAGAAGATAGAGACGAATTGCAGCAGGTGGTTTTCACCCACATTGGGTTTCCACCTTATATCATGTGTTCTTGTGTGTGACTGTCTGATCTGTTTTTACTGTTCCTGGTTACTGTTTATATGGTTCTGACACACAGATTAATGATCAACATTAGAAGAATAAATTAAATTACAAGTCTGCAAGTTATATGCGAATTTCCTTAACTGTAGTTGCGTATATACGCTATTTTCACTAACTGAAGTAGCGTATGCAAATCTGATTGTGAAATGAAAAATAATTAACCTAATAATACTGATTCACCCCCCCAGTATTATTTCCAACAATTCGCTTTGTGTCGTGTTATGTTCAATATGAAATCATCTGTCGCATTCACACATGGAGTCCCATTCATTTTTCCTAAAGTGTCGTCACTATTGATCAATGATCAATCACAAGTGTCGCGCTTGTCGCTTGCACCGTTGGTTAGTCATGTTGAACATATGTGTCTAGTTGGTTTGAGTTGTCTTGTCGTCAACTCATGAGGGTGTATGTTTGTAAGATCACATTTGCATCTTTCACTCATTCACACACTTAGTCCTTTTGCTGAATTTCTGATGACTAGACTCCCCTCCAATAGCTGTACCATCACCTTGCCATCAACTTAATCGAATGTCACCCAGAACAACGCAGAAGCACCAAGCAAGTCTTTTCAAATTGCGCTGCCTGCAAGCAATTCAATCAACCTTCATGCTGGCCACCCGGAGATTCAAACCCGACATCCACCCCGGGACTGACTCTCCTAAAAAATTGCATGGAGGCTACTGACCTTATCCATTTTGCTGACTGAGGAAATTACACAGACAGGTCAGACATACAAAAAGTGCCCGTCCATATCTCCTTAAGAAAATTGCGTAGTTTTCCCAGTCAGTCCTCCCAACAGTCGACCAACTACTCATCCAGAAAATTGAGCAGTTTTAATGAGCAGGCCTTTTGCTACCCAACAATCCACTCAGCTCAGAAATTGCACAAAGATGATCAACAGGCTAGCCTCCTAGCATCTGTGCAATTCCTCTCACCAGCAGGTCCCAACTACAGATTGACAGTTCCCTTCAGGAATTCCGCAGTTTCTGTTGCCAAGCTCCTCACAGCTGACTGTCTATTCCCCTCGGGAATTGTGTAGTTTCTATTATCAGTGGCCCAACATCTAGCTGCTAGTTCCCTATAGGAATTACACATTTTTGGCTACCAGGCTCCCGGCTAGTTCCTCCAAAAAACTGCACAAATCCTGTCTACCTATCCTCCCTGCAGCTTGACCTGTTCCCCCAAGAAATTGTGCAAATTTTGTTTTCAAGGCGCCACTGCCTGCTCGTTCTGGAAAATTCTCAGATTTTGTCTACCTTGCCTTCTTGTAGCCCGAAATGTCCCTCCCGAAATTTGTGCAGTTTTTCCCTCCAGTCGAGTTAGACCTAGTGGACAGTCACTGTCAACTCAGATTGCCCATGTTCATCACCCAGTGAGCCTTGCGCAGTTTTCATCAACAATGCCCAAAGCCATCATCCTGCCTCGCAACCTTGTTGCCTCTCCCAGTCACCTACATCCGAAATGATCATGTGTCATGGTAGACTAGGAGGTTTTTGGATTTGATGTCGTCTCGTCATGAGTGACTGTAGGGATAGGTACACCAACAAACATGGCAAAACAATGAATGGGATGAACGAAGGGAGCACATGTAGAAGGATAGGTTCACCAACGAATGAATGAACAATGCATGCGAAGAGATGTGCTTACGAATGGATGATCATGCAAATATGTGTTCACAGACAGATGGATGAGAAAACATGTATGTGCTCACGTACGAACGAATGAATGAACATGCACCTTTCGTGAACAGATGAGCCTGTCAAGCCTTCCAACATACAAGCAAGAAGAAATGTGCCAAATAAACATCAAGTGAACCAATGACCATCGAAGAATCCACACACCTTGCCATGCATAGGTGAAGTTGTGACACACCATGAAGACATCCACCACCTAGCAACACTGTAGCTCGACATGCACTTCAGCAGTAGCACGAATTTGCCAGCACTATCATGTTGAGTCATGTCATCCACATCTCTACTGTGGGCCATGTTTTCAATCAATGTAATGTAATGTGGAAGTCCAAGAGACCAACTTGTTGTACAAAGAGTCATGTAAAGTTGAAAAGTCATGGAAGTCAAATAGTCATGAGGGTAGTCGAACAACCAGAAGGGTTAATTTCACCCTTGGCTATAAATAGCCCCTCATTTTTACATGCAAAGGTCTTTTCACCTCAGCTCCTCCCACACAGAAAAGAGAGTATGTAATCTTTTCTTTGAGGAGTAAGTAGTGGCTCCAATGCCCCACGCACGGGGTTAGCGATGTATGGTGTAATGATGTGTCTTGGAACTTTCGCTTAATTCAGAAGCCTACTAATAGGCCAACACGTTTTCACACATTTATTGTAACTGTTGTAAGGCTAATCTTGAACACTTGTAATGCATGTTGCTTTAACTTGTGTTGAACACCTGAAATTATTTCACTTGTTGTAAATCATAATTTGTGTTATATATGTTGTTAAATTTTTCTCACCCATGGTGGCTATATCCTTGGACATCAGATAGACCTCTCACATAAAACTTGTTGTAACAACCGTTTCACTCGTGCGGACTCATCCATTGAGTGTTGTACATGTTATCTTCCCTTGTGTGTTGTGACTGCCGCATTTGTGTGGACTGCTCCTTTGGAAGCTGTGCATGTCCTGTTGTGTTGTGTGTTCCTAGCAGAGTTGGAGCTTCCTCCCAACCAATTTGGGACTCACTTTAACCCTCTCTCTATACAGTGAAATACCCATTGACACAAGTAACAATAGAAATCACCAGGCACATGAACCTCACTTCTCGAAGACAAAGAAGAACACTCTCCTGTGCTGACAAGCAAGAGTTGAGGCAAATCCTTAAGACAATGACAACCGGGCCATCATACCAGATGGTACTCCCACACCAAACAATGTGAGGTCTACTTGGGACCTCATACTGGGGCAATCCCCTGAATGTTGGTGGGTCTAGAACCGTCAAAATTTTTGGCACTAGAAGTAGGGTAGCCAGTTGTATATGGCTAAAAATCCTTTCACACTCATTCATCAACCATTTAGTCAAGGCAGTAACTTGCACTCCCTCTCACCTATATGCGACTCTGTAGTTGGTTACTCCTCACGTCCCAGGATTGAAGACGAGATTCTGTATAAACACCTTGGCTCCGTCTGCCCCATCACTCACCAGTTCGTGAAAGCAGTCGGACTGATCCCAGGCATACAACATCTTCCATATGCATCAAGAAAGCCAAAAGCCACTCCAACATGAGTTATTGTATCATCGATGGAAGAAGTAGTCCTTGCCACACTTGAAGGTCTAGTAGAAGCTATTGAAGATAGAGAGGAACCTCCAGTCTTCTGACAAGGAGAATAAAACACTCTTGTGATCTTGGGATTGAACTCCGGTACAGGAGAAAGAGGGGAAGGAAGTGGAGGAGGTGGACGCGGAGACAAACCAACTGACTCAGAGCCTAGACCATTGGATTCTGAAAGAGAGGAAGAGGATGAAGAAGAAGAAGAAATGGCTGACCCAAATTGTGAATGGATGACTCAGGGACCATTGCCTCTCCTGACTATTCTGCACAAGATGCTGAAGCGAGCGGAGAGAATGAAAATCAAGTTCAACCCTGATAGCGTGGTGAAGGTAGAAGACCACTTGGACAACTTCTACCTATAGCTATAGACCCTTGAGGTACGATATGACAACGTAGCATGTAGATTGTTCCCATGTACCTTGGACGATCGTGTAGTTGCATGGTACCACAACATTCCACCAAACTCTATATAGAACTAAGGTGCATTCAAATGCATGTTCCTTGAAATGTTTGTTGATGAAAAGACCCTAGCCATGCTACTCAAAGAATTGGGAAGCCTCAAGATGGAGGGAAAAGAGAAAGTGAAAGACTTCAATTAGAGGTTTATAAGCATATTGAACAAGTTTGCAATGGACACTAAACCTCATGACTCCATCACGGTTGATTACTACACATCTGCACTACCAACCAACATTGCGTTGTTCACCAAGTGAGCTGCAAAACCAACACTCTTAGAAAACTGCGAAGAGGCTATTGTTGTTGAAAAATACCTGCGCACAATTGGAGTCATCAAGGATGATGAATCAACAAAGAACTCCAAGGATGCAGGCAAGAAGTCCCAAGCAATGGTGAGCAAGGGTAGAGACAAGGAAGTAACTGATATCGAAAACCTCACTCGCCTTGTCAAGAACTTAACCACAAAATTTTTTGAGCTCAAACAATGGAAAACAGACACATTTACAAGCAGCCATCCACCCAGACAAAGATAGGAAAGTAGCTCATCAAGCAGCAACTGGTTTGCTCCAAAAACTGTGGAGAAACCTGTGTTCTAGGTCGAACAGTGTGTAGATCCTAAGTTCTGTTCTTTTCATGAATAACATCACCCCGAGAACTGTTGTTCGAACTGGAAGAGAGTCGCAAGATCTTTCTGCAGTCATACACTTGATGCAGAAAGAAATATGCAGGAGAATTCGAAAGACACTGATGATGACGAAGGGGTTTCACTTGATGAGCCATCAAGTTCTAGGTATGTGGTGAATGCATATCAGTGCTCGCGAACAATGTTAAAGACAAATATCGAGAAGCACACCCAAAAGAAAACTGATTGTTGCAATCTTAGGAGTAAAGGGGCTCCCCCCCACACTTGGGGAAATGCAAGAGAAGATGAGACTGCTGATGAGGAAGGCCGACCACCAGCCGTCCCAAAGCAAAAAACACAAAACAAGTCTAGGAAGATAGTGATGTACAAGAGTACATCCATGAGCAGCAAACTGAAAAACACACCGCCGGACAACACGAAAATCCATTCTACCCCAGACACCTCTATAATTCTACCACCTCTAGACTACAACATTGTTGATGACATGAAGAAAACTCAAGTGAACATCAGTTTGTTTGGGTTAGCTAAGATTCATAGTCAGCGAGATATCCTGTTGCGTGCATTGGGATAGACATCAACGGACATCACAACCTCTACCTACAAGGGAGCAAGCACACCTCCCGGATCACTTTTGACTATGCTCAATACACTCCAGATGGAAGAAGCGAACTCAGGTTGCCCTCCATTATTGCTATATTTTGAATTTTTCAATTACAATGTTCACAACTGCTTGGTTGATTCCGACACGGCAGCCAACGTCATGCCATTCTCCTTTGCGAAAAATATCAATGCACAATGGAGCGAGACATCTGCGCGAATCATGCAACTTGATCGAACATCAGTACCAGCCATTGGTGAGCTACGAGATGTGATCATCCGACTATCTCATGATGGTCGAGTCCACCAATGCATTAACATAGTGGTTGTGGACATACTGAAAGCATACGGTCTACTACTCAGCAGAGACTAGTCCAACAAGCTAGATGGATATTTTGCTACAGACTGGTCTCACATGTGGCTTCCATACAAGGGAAAGTGCAACCAAATTTGGGTGTTGTCTGAGAGGTAAATGAAGCAAAAATTTCACTCCCCTTAATGGCGAGAATGAACCGTTGGCCTTCACAGATCTCATGTTTGGCAACTGCCTCCTTGAAATAGCATTGGGGTGTTATCATACACAACCAACTCCAACCCCACTAGACACGCAGTTGGGACTCCTTCCTTGCCTAACTGATGGTAATGAGACTTGTACAGTACATTGTACCAATAGTAGCAGTAGTAGCAACAATGGTAGTAGCAATAGTACTAGCACATCAAGCGTTCTGTGTACAGACAAGTTGTGGACCATGTACTTTGATAGCTCAAAGACACAAGACTACTCAGGAGTCGAGTGTGTCTTGATTGACCCTTACAACAGGAAGCATCTGGTTTCAAGTCGCTTGGAGTTTGAGTGCACGAACAATGTTGTTGAGTAAGAAGCACTCATGTGAGGCTTGCAGAAAGCCATCAGCCTCAACGTGGTCACACTCAAAGTGGTAGGTGATTAAGAGATAGTGGTATGAAAAGTATGTAACACCATTGACTATTTATCATGCATCTCAAAAGTTACCAACAAGAGGTATGGCGACTAATGTCAAACTTCCAATCATTTAATATCATTGTTGTACCACGTACGTGTAATGCAGCTACCAATGCACTGGAAAATGTAGCTTCGAGAATGTCACCAATTAGGGATAGATTTACTATTGAGATTTTGTACAAACCATCTATCCCAGACAACATAACTAACTTACACGTGTTTAATGATGATCAACAGATACTGCATTTCATGGCCAATGCTGACGTCTTCAAAGATCCAATGATAGACAATGACGAGCATGAGCGCTCTCTGCAACCTCAAGATGGTAACATGAAAGGCCACCTTATCATAAAGGGTGTGGCAACATTGGAAAAGCTTTATGACTTGCAAGAACGTTTTAGGGGCCAAGGAACAACAAGACCCACAGTTCCACCATGAGGCACAAATTGATTAACTTGGGAATAGAACAAGATCCAAAGTTTGTTAATCTTGGTACATGTTGTACACAACAAGAGCGACAGGCCTTTATCCGCTTGTTCAAATAGTACTGATATGTGTTTGTGTGGACATATGATGATCTGAAAACTTATGACACGCAGATCATCCAACACATCATCTCGATCAAAGAAGGGGTCAAGCCATATCAACAAAAGCTGAGGAAAGTACATCCGTCGCTTGAACCCCTCATATAGAAAGAGATTACTAAGTTGTTGGATGCATGAATCATATAAAAAGTTCGTCATTCCACATGGGTTTCAAATCTTGTTCCTGTACGTAAGAAGTCTGGGGAAATCCGCTTGTGTGTCCATTTCCGAAATATAAACCGCACCTCGAACAAAGAAAACTACCCTGTGCCATCTATGGACCACATTTTGCAAAGAGTATATGGGGCATAGATGTTTTCTCTTCTTGACGGTTTCTCAAGATACAATTAGGTTCTGGTAGCAAAACCTGACAAACTCAAAACTACTTTCCGTACCAAGTGGGGTACGTTCACTTACAGACGAATGTCATTTGGGCTTGTAAATGTAGACGAAACATTTCAACATGCCATGGACATTGCTTTTCGCAGGCTCATCGAACAGAGCGTAGTGGTATACCTCAATGTTGTGACTGTGTTTTGAAGAAGACGAGAGGACCACATACGCCATCTGAAGAAAATTTTTGAGCGATGCCAGAGATACAGGATTTCCTTGAATCCCAAAAAGAGCATATTCACAGTGTTGGAGGGGAACCTCCTCAAACACATTGTTGCCAAAATCGGGATCAAGGTGGATCTAGACCAGGTCTAGACTATCACACAGATCCCTTACCTAGTCAACAAGAAAGCCATGTAGTCCTTCTTTAGCAAGATAAACTTCCTCCCAAAGTTCATCGCGGATTATGCGCATATAGTTAAGCCCATGCAAGACATGATCAAGAAAGATGCAGTCTATAGCTGGGGTAAGAGGGAAAAATATGCATTCACCTAGATCAAGCAGGCCATTATGGAAGCACCTGCACTCTACAACCCAGAATTCAAGAAGGATTTCCTGGTATACACCTTTGCCTCCAATAATTCACTAGCTGCAGTACTCACTCAGAAGGATGAGATGAACGGTGAATGCCCAATATCCTTCTTGAGCACAAGCATGTAGGGACTGGAAATCAACTACCCCACCATTGGCAAGCAAGCTTATGCAGTTTACAAGGTGGTGAAACACTTCAGGCCCTACTTGCTGAAGAACCACTGCATAGTCTTCGTCCCTCACCCAACAGTCCACACATTTCTTGTACAACAAGAACTGGGTGAACGACGTGCAAACTGGATGACAGGCTTACAAGAGTATGATCTTGAAATCAATCCAGTTCACATGATCAAAGGACATGGGCACTACAAACTTGCAACTAACGCAGTACACGCCCCCGAGAGCGAAGAAGAGCTCACCGACTAGGAAAAGGAAATTGAGATGTATGATATAAGGCGAGTAATACCCATTGAATACAGAACCTCTTAGTACACATATGTGTGCTAGTATCTTGATCATGGCATCGTACCCTCTCACTTTTCCATCAGACAAAAGAGGGCATTACAAATTAAAGCCTTAGCATATCAGTCGGTGCATAGAGTGCTTTACAGAAAGCACAGTAACGAGGTTTTTCTCAGGTGCTTGGAGGCACATGAATCAGAGAAGGTACTTCAAGATCCACATGACAGACCCTCTGAGGGTCACTTTGTGGGAAACACCACTGTGCAAAAATTTATGTGAGCCGGTTTTTAATGGCCCACATTATTCAAGGATGCACATGTTTATGCCCGCAAGTGCCCAGTCTATCAGCGATGCGCAGGCAGAACACAAAGATCAGCAGCCCCACTGCACCCTGTTGTAGTGACCGAACCATTCCAACAGTGGGGCCTGGACATCATTGGGGAAATATTCCTACATTCTTCAAAGCAACACCACTACATCCTAACAAAACACTGACTACTTCACACGGTGGACAGAATCACTTTCGCTCAAATAAGTGAACAACCAAGAGGTCATGAGCTTCCTCCAACAGAATATCTTCTCACACTTCAGTGTTCCAGTATCACTTGTTTTTTATAATGCAACGTACTTCGCGTCCTTAAAACTCTATGATTTTGCGTTACAGAATAGTATTGTGCTAAAGCATTCATCTAACTAAAACCCGCATGGAAACGACCTCGCAGAATCCACAAATAAAAAACTCATTCGCATAATCAAGAAGACCATTTTCTTTGAGCAGCATAACTGGCATAACTTCCTGACAAATGTATTATGGGCTAACCGTGTAACACCCAATCCCTATTTGAATACCTCATCGTACTTCCTGGTTTATGTTAAAGAAGCCAACCTTTTTCCAAATATCTACTTGCCTGCACTTCAGCTTTCCCAAGAATCCCAAGGCAAGCCTTTCCAACTAGTATACCATAAGATGGATCTCTCTATAAGCTTTAGGAAGAAAGGATGAAAGCAAAAGAAAAATTCACACTCCACTAGAACTGTATCAAGAGATGGTTCGATAAGAAGTCTGCAAGGAAAGCTAACTTCACTGTTGGTGACAAAGGCAAACATACGAAGTTCCAGTCCCTGTGGATTGGTCCGTACACAGTCCACGAGAAGCTTGGCACCGACACGTATCATCTACAATCACTTGACGGGAGGACTAACAACCTTCCTGTCAACAGCTAATATCTCAAGCATTACTTTCAGTAGGCCTGGGCGCACCCGTGCCATGTACATAGTTTGCTTGCTGCTTGTTGTTTTTGTTTTGTTTTCTTTGCTTACTATCTTTGTTTTCACTTTGTTTTCTCTACTTACTATTTTTGTTTATTTTTGTTTTATTTTCTTGGTATATTACTATTTTTGTTTCCAGAAATAAGTTCTGCCAACCACTACGTTCTGGCTTTTGAATAGAGTATGTGGGTAAAATTTGAAGAGACTTGTGACACTATAGCACTTGGCCAGTCTTGTGTCTATCTTCTCTGTGCTTGGTTATAACCTTCAGCCGATGAATTCTTTATGGAAAATAAAAACCGTCTGTAAGGGAATTTTTGGTCCAACCATGAACCTGTGTCCTCATTAGGAATCCCTGTACCTGCACTCAGCCTTTTGCTCTGTGTGTTCAATATCATCCAACTAGTAGAAACGAAGAAGGGGAAAATCTAAACGAGCAAACCTATGTCAGAGGTCTCACATGCTTCTCTGAAGGAACAACCTATTCTGCTCTCAATAAGTTGGGATACCTCTTCCTTCCCAAAAATAAATAAGTTCCTATGCACAGTCCTCTTGAAAAATACAAAGGCCAAAGAAGAGAAAGGCTTTTTGTGCAGAGAGGTGAAGCATGCAACTCCACCGGGGTACTGACTAGGCTCACTGGTAGTGGAGCAATGTGTGTGTTCCTGCGTGACTCCGCCAGGGTACTGTCTAGGCCAGTGGTCAGTGGAGAAACACCAAAGATGAAAAATTATACTTTGAAAATATTCAACTTGTGAGCTAAACTACCCTTCCCGGATTTGAAACACTGTGATCAAGCTGAACTTTTGATTGTCTTTCACTGATTTGGAAAAAGGTGAACCACGTATGTCCATGGGGTAAGTGGGGAAGTCGAAGTAACCCGCACAGTGTTTCAATACTCCCTAAAAGACCAAGGCCCTGTCTTATCAATGAACCAAAACATAGAAGCTGGAGTTCTTCCATGTGTCGCCAAGTGTTGTAGTGGCTACAACCACCCTCCAAAATTTTGGCCTGTACCCAAATTCGGAGCCTCCCTTGAGAGTTTCACTTGATGGTTGCATATAATCGAGTTCACTCCGTGAGCTCGTGTGAGCCTTCACACCCTCCTTGCTTGTTCATTCCACCCAATATTTTGCATGTTGATGTCAATGTCTTGCTTACGACCATGTTCTAGTCATGCTCAAGGTCTTTGCTTCGTGTGTACATGTTATGTTCACTATGAAATCATCTGTCACACTCACACACAGAGTCCCATTCATTGTCACGCAAGCATTGTCACAATTAATCAACGATCAATCACAAGTGTCAAACTTGTTGCTTGCACCATTAGTCAGTCATGTTGAACATGTGTGTCTGGTTGGTTTGAGTCGTCTCGTCATCAAGTCATGAGGGTGTGTGTTTGTAACATCACATTTGCATCTTTCACTCATTCACACACTTAGTCATTTTTCTGAAGTTTTGATGACTAGACTCCCCTCTGACATCTGTAATATCACCCCGCCATCGACTCGATCAACTGTCACCCAAAACAGTGTAGAAGCACCAAGCAAGTCTTTTTAAGTTGTGCTTCCCGCAAGAAATTCAATCAACCTTCATGCTGGCCACTCAGAGAGTCAGACCCTACAACCACCCTAGGAATCACTCCCCTAAAAAATTGCACAGAGGCTACTAACCTTCCCTGCTCTGCTAACTGAGGAATTGTGTAGATAGGTTGGACAGACACTAAGTGCTTGTCCTTATCTCCCTCAGAAAATTGCATTGTTTTCCCAGTCAATCCTCCCGAAAGTCAACCGGCTACTCATCTAGAAAATTGCGTAGTTTTCATGAGAAGGCCTTCTGCTGCCCAATAGTCTGCTCAACTCAGAAATTACGTAGAGATGATCAATAGGCCAACCTCACAACATCTGTGCAATTCCTTTTACCAGTATCAGAATGATAGTTCCCTCCATGAATTACGCAGTTTCTGTTGCCAAGATCCTGGTAGCTGACTGCCTGTTCCCCTTGGGAATTGCACAATTTCTATTGCTAGTGACCCAACAACCAACTCCCATTTCCCTCCAGGAATTGCGTAGTTTTGGCTACTAGGCTCCCGGCCAGTTCCTCCAAAAAACTGCACAAATCCTGTCTGCCAATCCTCCCTACAGCCCGACCTGTCCTCCAAGAAATTGCAGAAATTTTGCTGTCAAGCCCCCACTGTCCACTGATTCTAGAAAATGCACAGATTTTGTCTGCCTTGCCTTCCCATAGCTCGGAATGTACCTCCCAAAATTTATGTAGTTTTTCCCTCCAACCGGGCCAGACCTTGCAGACAGTCACTATCGACTGAGATTTCCCATCTTCATCACCCAGTGACCCTTGTGCAATTTTCATCAGTAGTTCCCGGAGCCATCATCCTGCCTCACAACCTTGTTGACTCTCCCAGTCACCTACATCTGAAATGATCATGTGTCATGGTAGACTAGGAGGTTTTTGGATTTGATGTCATCTCATCATGAGTGACTGCAAGTATAGTTATACCAATAAACATGGTGTGCTGAAAAATGGGATGAACGAAGGGACCACATGTAGAAGGATAGGTTCACCAACAAACAAATGAATGATGTGTGCAAAGAGATGTGCTCACGAACGGATGATAATGCAAAGATGTGTTTGCGGACGGAAGGACGAGAAAAAATGCAAGATGTGCTCACAGACGGACGAACGAATGAACATGCACCTTTCGCCAACAGATGAGCCTGTCAAGCCTTCCAACATACAAGAAAGAAGAAACATGCCAAAGCAACATCAAGTGAACCAACAACCATCGAAGACTCCACACACCTTGCCATGTGGAGGTGAAGCTGTGACACACCATGAATACTTCCACCACCTAGCAGCACTGCAGCTAGATATGCACTCTAGTAGTAGCACGAATGTACCAACACTGTCATGTTGAGTCATGTCATGAGTCATGTCGTCCACATCTCTACTGTGGGCCATGTTTTCAATCAATGTAATGTTACATGGAATTCCAAGAGACCCACTTGTTGTACAAAGAGTCATGTAAAGTCGAAAATTCATGGACGTCAAATAGTCATGAGGGTAGTCAAACAGCCACAAGGGTCAGTTTCACCCTTGGCTATAAATACCCCCTCATTTGTACATGCAAAGAACTTTTCACCTCAGCTCCTCCCACATAGACAAGAGATTCTGTAATCTTTTATTTTAGGAGTAAGTAGTGGCTCCAATGCCTCGCACACCGGTTTATTGATGTATGGTGTAACGATGTGTCTTTGAACTTTCACTTAATTTAGAAGCCTGCTAACAGGCCAACACATTTTCACGCATCTATTGTAACTATTGTAAGACTAATCTTGAACACTTGTAATGCATGTTGCTTTAACCTGTGTTGAACACTTGAACTTATTTCACTTGTTGTAATGCATAATCTGTTAATGAAAACGTGTTGTATATGTTGTTAATGTTGTCTTGCCCATGGTGGCTATCTCCCTGAACATCAGACATACCTTTCACATAAAACTTACTGTAACAACTGTTGCACTCGTGCGGACTCATCCATTGAGTGTTTTACGTGTTATCTTCCCTTGTGTGTTGTAACTGCCACATCCATGTGGACTGCTCCTCCAGAAGCTGTGCATGTCCTGTTGTGTTGTGTGTTCCTAGCATAGTTCGAGCTTCCTCCCAATTGACTTGGGACTCACTTTCACCCTCTCCCTCTATAGTGAAAGAACCATTGACATAAGTAACACTAGAAATCACCAGGCACATGAACCTCACTTCTCAAAGACAAATCAGACCACTCTCCTATGCTGACAAGCAAGAGTTGAGGCAAATCCTTAAGACAATGGCAACCAGGCCATCATACCGGATGGGACTCCCACACCAAATAGTGTGAGGTCTAGTTGGGACTTCATATTGGGGTGATCCTCTGAATGTTGGTGGGTCCAACACCATCAACAGAGCTACAGGGACATCGTGGCACATTTGAAGGGTGGTTTTCTTGTGTTAAGGGTTGTTCATTGGCTAGGTTTGCAGAATAGAATTGGAGCTAAACCCCAGTAATAAGAAGACCTAAAGACATCATGAAAGAAGCCTAAGGGACAACGTGGTTTCTCTATTTTCTATAGGTGACATTGTGGAGGAGAAAGGATTGTTTTAAGGTGTGAATATGGTTGTCCTAAGTATGGATTAGGGCCAACATGAAGGGTTGTCTAGGCTGAGGACAATGGAAGGATAAACACAATTATTGAGGGCATTTGTGTGGGTCTGTTGTGGAGACAAAAGCTACAACAAGTTGTTGAGCTAGGCTGCAAGCCATAGCCAACAACTTGAGGTTGTTCTAGGTGTTGCATTGAGGGTTATACAACCAGCAAGGAGAAGCGTGGTGGTGGAAGGGTCTCACCTTAGAGAACCGCAACCCTGGAGGCTTGAAATGTTAAAATTTGTGAAGGTTAGAGGGCTAATAAGTATTCCCTAACTAGTGATGCAGTGACAACAATGCAACAAGGTGAGCAATAGTGTTTTGAGGTGTATTGGGTCAAAGTATTTTACCAATTTGGATCAATTTATTGAGCATCCTATTGGTGCCATGTGGATGACATTTTGTGGTGGTGAAGTGTCATCTTAGGAGTAGATCTAACAATGATGAGATTGGGTGTCATAGAGCTGGTTGGAGGGAAGCGTGTTGGCTACTAAAAATAGCCCTAGACAAGCTATCTCGAAGGACAAAAAGAAGCTGAAGGTTGGGTGAAGGACAATGTTGAAGTGAAACACTTTGATGGACTAAAGTTGTTGCTAGCGTGGCAGATTGGAGCTTGAGAATTAGGCCTACCCAAAGAGTAGTTGATGAGCCTATGTTCATTGTAGAAGACTTGACTTGTAGTAGTAATAAGAGGAAATCCTCTTCAAGTCTCAAAGTGTAGAAGCCTTGATGGATTAAGGCACTACTAGTGAGCAATACAAGTGTGAGGTATTGGTAGGACAAGATACAACATAGAAATGATGTAGCCAAGTTTATCATTGTATATTGTAACCATAGATTGTTGTATTTATCAGATTTGGTTTATTATAACGAAGATTGGTGATTGTACATTATTGTACAATATTATTTAAAATTGCATATATTGTGCATATATGATTTAATGCTTTATATTTCCACTGTGAAAAGTATTTTATGGTTGAGATTCTTGGTTTGGTAGCGTCAATGATTTTAAGACTCCAACCTAGACCCAAGGTCTTGGAAATTCAACACACATGATGTTAAATATTCCCTATCATTACCAAGGTTGAAGGACTTTTACCAAGAGGACAATGGAGCAAGTCAATCACCAAAGCAGCTATGTTATGTAGCTCCAAGAGGACCATGGCATCCTAGTCAACCTAGTATGATGCAAGAACTTCACTTAGAATTTCAAGGTTATGCACATCCATCTCAAAGTGATTGGAACACACCATTTCCTTGGTAGGCTTGGCAATCTCAACCCCAAAACCAATCTTGGCAACAAGGTTGGAAAGGACCTTATGGGAGAAATCCAAAATTTCCTGAATATTTTCCTAAATATCCTCCATACCCAACTCCATGTTATCCCTACCATCCACCTCCACGACAACCACAACCACAACCCCAACCACATCCATCTCGAAGATCCACTCCCATTAAACTACGTGTACCACCATTTCCAAACCCACACAAGGAAGTAGCTCAACCCACTTATAATGTTGAGGTACAACACTTCCTAACATCTCTTGATCTCAATGGTATTCATCTTAGATCATGAAGAGTATTGCAGAAAAAACGTTCTCTTGATGTGATTGAAGGACAACATTCAGAAAAAGAAGATTCAAATGAGAAGACCAAAGAATCATGGGCTGCACTTGATGAAGAGCAAACATCAAAATCAGAGATTGAAAAAGTTCCCTCATGTTTACCATCAGATCTTCCATGCGTTCAAGAGAATAATCTGCAAAAAGAGGAAGATTTGAATGTCATGGTAGAATAAGACATGAAGAATAATCCAGATAAGCAAGCAAACCTAGGGCATCAAATCTATATTGAGGTTTGGTTCTAGAAAATCAGCAAGATGGAGCACCACTCTCTTCTTCAACTGTGCTTGATATTGTCAAAGTCAAATCATTTGGTCTATGAAATTCAAGTACATGTCAAAGCATATATTTCAAGCCTACACATCAATTTATTTGTCATCTTGATGTGCACATGGATCCATTGGAAGTATGCCTATACTTGAAAGATATTTTGTTTTTTTCAAGTAGAGTAGGATAGAAAAAATAAAAAATAAGAGGAAAAAAATAAAATCTCAGGTGAAAAACTCATTTGAGGCGCATGAGATTGGCTCATTGATTGAAAACCTCCATGAGGTAGTCAATGGGTTGGAAAAAAGAGAAAAAAAGAGAAAACAACAAAAGATCCTAGGTGAAAACCTCCTTTGAGGTGCTTAGGCAGACTTACTAGTTGAAAACCTCATTGAGGCAGCTAGTAGGCCTAGGAAAAAAAATGAAAAAATGAAAAAATTATTTGCTCCATGTATCTCTCTCTGATGAAAGTAGTTGCTCTCCAACCTCTGCAAACAACAAAAACAAGTTAGCTACCAAAAGAAAAGTTGATCAAGAGCCTAGTCAAAGAAAGTCAAACTTGGAATTTCTCCTCCTTTTCTTAGATGCTACAATAGGACCAAGGCCATGCTAATTCATCACCCTCATATATTTCCACCATCCATCCATCATTCCCAAGCTTTTACCGTTCATTTTCCTCGTTGTCCTAAAATGCTACATGAGGGATTTGTTTTGCTATGGGAAGCCAAAATACACAGAG
This sequence comes from Pinus tabuliformis, assembly GCA_031772625.1. Classification (NCBI taxonomy): domain Eukaryota; kingdom Viridiplantae; phylum Streptophyta; class Pinopsida; order Pinales; family Pinaceae; genus Pinus; species Pinus tabuliformis. The sequence continues at coordinate 647,109,694 of CM062817.1, forward strand.
TGGAAACTTGTTTTTATCATATCTTGAAAATTGTGCATCCATTTGCTAAGATTTTTCATGAGGCGATGCATATGGATGATGGTAACATTCTCAAGCAATTTCAGCAAATTTTGGTGCACACTTTTCGAGAAATCGACCTCCATCACCTACAACCATTTTTATTTTCTCGAGATTCGTGAATCCATTGGCCAAGATTTGTTTTGGGGAGATGCATAAGGATGCTAGAAACATGCTCATAAAATTTTAGGTCAATCCAGTCTACCATTTGAGAGATATGCATAAAACAATTTTGCTACAGGAAGGTCTGAATTGCTACAGGATGGCTGAGAAGAAGCTACATGAGGGAGATCCAGCAAGAATAACAACCCAAAGGGCCATTATACCTCGAGGAAATGATGAATAAGGTCCTCCAATGATTTACTAATCACCCATCCATCACTCATCCACTCCATTTCACCTAAACTTGCTCAAAATGTTCACTCTATCCTGCCTAAAAAACACACACACATAGAGCATTGTTCTCCATTTTTCCATTCTTCACATTACCTCCTCATGAATCCAACCCTATTTACATGGCTTTTGATCAGTCCCCTCAACACCACCATGCCAACTGAATGCTAGAAGAAAGGATCAAAAGGTTGCTACAGGAAGAAACTCCTTGTGTAGCAACTTGTGCAGTCAAAAGAAATCTGTGACATTTTTTTTCTCCCCACCAACATCGAGCATGAGGGAGGAATGTATGCACCTAAGAAGGGACTCGTCACCCTATGCAAATAACTCCACCATCTGATACAACCCATTCATGATAGAAACACCTGCACACACACAAGAACATCATCAGTCAAGGTGAAATCCAGTTCATAAGACATGCACAACAACCTTACCTCTATTTAGAAATAATATATGATCAGCTAGAACACTCACATCAAGATCATAGTAGAAGTAGAGCAACAACAACAACAAGAAAACCTAGTGGACCTCCCACAGATTATCACATGCAACTTCAAGATCATTAGTAGCAGCTTCAAGACCACCAAAGGAAACTTCAACATTCATATCAACAACCTCAATATCACCTGCAAAAACACATCAATGGTAAGACTCAGGTATGAAATCCTTTAAACCTTTCCTATGAACATATTTTAGCTTGAAAAAAATTGCAAGCGTATGAAGGAAAATGTTTTTATAGCTAAGATTAGTATCAAAGCAACCTCGACCTTATCTAGCAATTAACTTCACTTTTCCACCAAGACACCCACACATGGGGGAGAGGACAAGACAAGTGAAGAGGAATTGAGAAGGTGGGATGTAATCATTTAGTTGTGATGGAATCGAGTAGTGTGAAGGGGTAGGTGAGGGCCAACTCAGTTAACTAAAATCACTTTGAGTTTATTTTGCATGCAATGAAAAAATAGAAAAAAAAAAATAATGGAAAAAAAAAATAAAATAAAAAAAGGTGGACCCACCACCTCTTGGCATGCAAATATTAGTTTCTACATGATTTAGGTTGTTTGCAGCTCATGTACTCACCACTCTCCATCATTCCAGTAGCTCAAAAATCAAATTTCAGCCCCTCTCTGGATTTCTATAGGAAGATCCTGTAGCACTACAGGAGAGCTTCGAAAAGCCACATGAAGCCTGCAAAATCTATAGGAAGGCCGAGAAAATGGTGCACAAAGTTAATAATATTGCTATAGGAAGGAAATTTTTTCCCTAAACCCTTGGGGAGGAAGGAAATATTCAAAGGAAATGGAACAGAGATGCTACATGAAGTAACAAAGTGCTACAGGAAAAAAACATAAGTGCTACAGGAGTACCAACAGTGCTACAAGAGTACCAGCAATACTACAGGTGAGTTCCTTGATAAAAATTTTGTTACTGAGGTGTTGAAAAATGGTTAATTAATTTCCAAAAGGTACAAAGAAACACAATAGAGTTGCAAAGGATTTGTTGCAAGAAGATTGGGTTGCATAATGGTAAATTCTCCAAGGGTGAAAGGTATCCAAGTCACCAGTTTCGTCATCACGTCATTCCTTTCTTTTGCTTCAGTTTATTTACCATCATTCTCCCTTTGTAAGAAGAAAATTCTCTATGTTAAGTGTTTTCAATTCCATAATTTAATGAGAAAAGAGAGTTCATATTGCTAACCAAGGGTGTTCATAAGAATTTGATGGATAATATGATGTTTCATGGCCAAGAATTTGTATCAACAGTAAGAGGCTTGGACCAAAAAAGTTGAAATAACCACATGAATGAGCAAAGTTGCAATGTTTTTCATTAATGCTAATGTAAGTTAGATTAAAATAAAACCTTACCAATAGAATCCTTTATGCTATGAAATTTGTTACAATGTTTCATATAGAAAATGAAGTGAACCAAGCCTTTTAATATGACCATCTTAAAATGGTTATTGATTATTAAAAACAATGCCATATTCACTTAAGAAACAAAAGATCTGGTGTTTAGATAAACAAAACAATAAGGATTCCTAGTGAGAATTTTGAGTTATTAAATGTAAAGACTTTCTCATGAAACAAAAAAATACATGCAACCAAGAGTTGAAATTTATATAAATATGGTTTTCTTTAAAGCAAAAATTTGGTGGTATTGTAGGATCTTTATACCTCTAGGGATGTCTTTCCTCTCACTAACTCTTCTACATATTTATTTTCTCTTAAAAACAATAAAACAAACTTCTTGCTAGAACTGATCAATTTCTTGGCTTGGTTGGCACTTACCAACAAAATGTTTGACTTGCATTTGTGCATGCTGATGGTGAATGATTTTTCATCCTTGATGAGTTACTATTGGTTGGTTCTTCAGATGAATATTTCATCTCACATGTATAGATAAGGACTTCCAAACACTAGCCCACATACATCAAGGGGAACTACATCTAGTTCTACTTCATCAATAAAATCATCACTAATAGCAAATCTAATTTCACACTATTTTTTACCTTTATCTCTATATCTTTGTTTACCCATCCCTATGGATATGGTCTTATATTATATTGAACTTCCAATCCCAATTTTTGGACCAACTCTATTGCAATGAGATTTTCCTACAATGCTGAGTCAAACAAAGCATCATTATTCGTCTTCTTGACCTTTATCTTTATGTGGAGGAGTTTGATCATTTCTTTCTCTTCCCGTTGTTAAAGGCTACTCATATTCACCTCCTTATACATTGACGTACAAATGATTTTCTCATCCACATCTAAGCTAGTTTTGATCCAGGAGGATCCATAAATAGAAGTGGCGTTGAAAGTAGCTCAAAAATCAAAGTCATCAGATGGAATTCAAACTAGGACCATATTGTAGTGCTCATCACTCTAATTCCAATGGTGTGAATGAAACTCAAATATGAGCTCGTATGCTCAAGTTATAGCTGGTCAAAGTTATGGCCAAACTTGGCCAAGTGGCAGTCACTAACGAGGCAATAATTTGGAAGAGTCCTGATGCACAAAATTCGGCGGTCGGAATAGGAAAATTTGTCACCTCTTTAACTTTTCTAATATCCCTTATTTTGCGGTGGAATATTTTAAACTATATAGTCCAAAAATAAAAAATAAAATATATATTTAGGGAGGGTGGGTTGCCACCCCCCCAACAGTCCGCAACGATATAATGTATTGAATGTATTTAAAATGGGGTGGGTAGGCCACTCTCGACGGACCTACCCAACCCCCGAATCAAGTTAACCATATACAACCAACCCTAGTGGAACCGTAAAAAACCATTTCTATATTGTATGAATTGCCACGGTTAATGTTGAAACTGTCGTGCTCTACACATATATCTCACACCAAAAAAAAGGGTTTTGTGGGGTTTGACTGATGGGCCTCAAAATTAGACACAAATTAAATCCCATCTAACCTTTCTTAGGCACATGAAGGCTATATTAAACCTCTCATTCTACACTTAATATTGTTTTTAGCTTTATATGTTCATTATGAAGGTTTAGAGATAATTGCATATTTGTGCTTAATATTATTTATTTTTAAAGAATATTGTGAGAATATTGGGCATATTATGAAGATTTGGACGAGGAGATAATCTTGGTACTTGATCCCTATTATAGGAGGATCAATATTGGATAATAAAAATCAACGAGATATTATGAAATTATTGCACAAATTTTGGATCTCCAATGATTGAGAAAATCTAGGAATGTATTCCCTGTCATTTAATACAGATTCCTAGTGTTGGGAACCAAACCCACTATTTGAGGGATTTTGGAGGGAAAAACTTCCTCCTTTTAAGGAGAATTCTTCCTCATCATTTTTTATAAGTATCAATTCAAATTTTCCTCTAGGGGTTGGTTTTTCTTAGTCTTCTTATGGAGAGAACTTGTATTTTTGCAGCTCCACTTTCATTTCTAGCAGGGATGTACTTAGATTGATTCAAATAATGAATATTGGTACCATTTTTAGCTTCTAAAGCTTGGTCTCCTTCATAGGACTCTGAGTTTCTTGGGCTTGGCCATCCCAAGAGTCTCAAAGCCCTTTTGTATAATTTACTTTTCTTATTTTCACTTCTTTTTCACATGAATTTCTTGTTCTTGTTTTTCCTATTTCTGCATTTAGTATTGATGATTTCTTTTTGTAGGATTGGGTTAAATGGTTGAAGTGAGTTATTTTTTAGGATCACAAGCATGATTTCATCCTTGTAACAGCTTTGAAAGGTCATAGTAATAATTTAGCTACTTGGATTATTTTTCATATTCACAAATCTAAAATATTCTGGAAGTTCCTTGTAGCAAATAGTAGTAATTTTCTGCTATTTTTTAGAACATGCTAATGAGCTTCATTTGAGTTTATTCCACTTGCATTAGATCATAAAAAAATTCAATTTAATAACAAAATTTACCCCATTTCATTTTCACTTGATTAGGTTAGTCATTTGATAGGTTAACTAGCTCACTAGTTCTCGAATTTCTAGATTTTAGACTAGTAATTTTCTGCTATTTTTTAGCACATGTTAACAGGGGTATTTCTGAGTGATTCGACTTGGAATGGAGACCAAAGACATCCTATTCAATAAAAAAAATTGTCCCATCCCATTTAGATTTGATTTACTTGGTCATTCGGTGAATTATATCTTCTTGTAGTAAACATGTAACTTCATTTAGCAAACACTATAACTTCCTGTAGCACTCCTCTAGCACGTGTAAACTTGATTAGATTTTCTCAAAAAGCTTCATTTTTGTCTCTTAGGGTTGAATCATAACCCATTGGCTCTAAATCCGTAATTGAGGAAGAATAAAACACCAATTAGGACATGCCTTTTTAAAAAGTAGATTAGGCCTACTTATTGGAATTCATGCTCTTAGGATTTCAATTACAAATTGTTGTTCTTGCGTATGATTAATTTCTTTTCAAAGTAACATTTCCGTTTATGCAATTAGTTTAGAATTTGATTTCATTACATTAATTCAATTACATCATGACAGGGAAATAAGGACACATCGTGTGTTGCACATATAGTGTCGATCCCTCTTAATTTTGTACGAACCCCAGGTTGATAATTAAAGTTGGTAGCCTTGGGAGTTGCAGCATTCTTGTTGCAATACTGAGGCTCATGATCAACCTCAGAACCACCCTAACCACCAAGCCTTATCATAGCATCGTATACCAATGGGTCAACGACTCATTCGTTGAAATTTTCGCCCACCAAATTATATAAGAACTCAAATCATTTTCCAACAGGCCCACAGAGAGCATAACCATGAGCAAGGGAATCCACATGATGTTGAAAAGATTCATTTAGAGGGCTAGATGTTCCAGTGTCATAATTTGATAATTTAATAGTCAATTTTTCATATTTTCATGCTAGGAATCCAACTATGCAGTCTGTTTCTCCAACAGAGTTATCCATTTTCAAGCCATCATTTGAATTGGAGGTATAAGGGTCATTTTTGTACAGTTGCTTGTAATTAATTTCTTTGATGCCACTTAATAAAAGAAGGCATCCCCACTTTGAGCAGGGCTCGGAGACGTTGTCCACATTGGGTGAATTCTGTAATCAAATCATTTGTGTGCCTTTGATCTCATGATTTCTTTATGATTTCCACTTCTTTCTCATGTGTTAAGTTACTTGGTTAATGTGCTATTTTATGTGCAATTTTGATGTATCCTTGAAGTTAAAATATTTGGATCAAGTATGGTATTAGAGTAAGTATTCTTAATGTGGGTTGCATGAGTGATGTAAAAACCCTGGTGAAAAATCCATGTAATAAAAGTTAATAAAGAAAAAATAATAACCACAATTGATGGGACACTTATTCCAAGCTAAATGTTGGGCAAGATATCCTAGTGGGTGTTCATTCGATTTAATATGGTTAAGGAAATTGGCAAAGGAAATGGCTAAGGCTTTGGGAAGGCAAAATGGCATTTTTGGCACATTTAATTATGAAAATAATGGAAATTAGGAGAAAAGGAAGGTGAAAGGTCACAGGTTGCATGTGAAGAAGAAATTGAAGGAAAATAATGGAAAATGAAGAAAATAGAGGCCTAATTGATAAAAAGGATTTTAAGGATCAGTTGGTACCTTTTGTTAGTTTAGTTTTGGAGCTCTCTCATTATTCTCTCTCTCTCTCACTCACTCTTGGACACTTAGATATTTCTTGGAGCACTTTGGCATTGGATCAAGAAAGGCAAAGAAGGAAAGAGGGAGGAAGGAGCAAGAAAGGAAGAGCAGGATCAAGTACGTACAACAAGATTCTTTCCAGATATCGATTTGCATGTGTTTTTTCCTTGCTAGATTTGGCATGCATGGTATTGCATGTGGTTCTTTGTTGTTATGGCATGGGTTTTTCCAGATGTGAAAGTGCTTTTAGCCTAGCCTTTCCATTTCTAGATAGCCATGGTGTGATGGGGTTCTCATGTTTTGGTTGAGCTAGATTTCCGGATGGATTCAAAGTTGAGTGAGGTGGATCTATGAATAATATAACACATGGCCTAGTAATCCCTGAACTATACTGTGGGTTGCAGTAAAGCCATATTTTATGTTGCCTCAGTGGGCATAAGAATCCTCGATCGATGAATGGTGAGGTATATGGTAAAGCCTCGAGGTGGGTGTTCTCCATTAGGCCTAGTAATCCTGAGATGGGATATACGGTAAATCTTGGAGAGTGGGTCTCGGTTTAGGGCCTAGTGATCCGGTGTAGATTGTGGTAAAGCTTGAGAGACTAGGAGAGGAAAATTCCTCACGGTGTAGGTGGAGAAATCCGGTGGAATCCATGCTTGTTTGGCTTAGTGATCTGGTGGAGATCATGGAAAATCCTATTATTACATGTTTATTGTTTAACCTAGTGATCTAGGATGGATTACGGTAAAGCCGGGTTTATCTTGATGAGGATGAGGTGGTTTAGCCTCGGGATGCCCTGGTTGGTTCTTTTGGTTTGAGTCCCACATTCATGCTTGGAATATGGCACCAGGGTGATTGGCTAAAAAGATATTTAGCTCAGTAATCTATGGTCGGGTGGAAGGTGGTAGTCCCATCCAGGTGATCTGAAAATCACCCGTATGTGACCTTAGTTAAATAATATTATATGAAGGTATTACAAACTCATATGCTAGTGTGTGTCTATGTTATTTTAGGCAACGGATCGATCAGATTGCAAAATACACAGACACTAGAAAATGGAAAACAGTAAGGAAAACACAGTAAGCAAATACAAGAACACAACAATTAATAAGGAGTTCACCCTATTCTCCAGGGCTACGTCTCCAGTCTAGCTGTCAGTGGTGGCTTCTCTTATTGTGTCTTTAAAGCAGAGAATTACAATGAGGAGCTCAATTTGAGTCTCTTGGAATAGAGAATGTTTGGTAGGGTGGTTCTTGGATCCCCCAAGCCACTAGAGTGCACAGACACTTCTCCTTACCAGATCTTGACCTCTCTAGTCTTTAATGGGAGGAGCCCAATGTGGTGCTCAATTCCTGACAGATCCTCTCAGGGATTTCTTGAACCTCTCAGGCTTTCTATCTGCTCGATGCTGCCTATGGTAAGCTCGGCTCTCTATCTTTCTACTTCTTGCTTTACTGTCTTTTCTTTGCTCTCGCTTTCTTTGTCTTTGTTCTCTTTTTCCTGTGTTTTGTTCTCTGTCTGTTCATGGCTAAAAGCCAATCTGTCTCATGATTGCTCGCTGCCTCTTCCACCCCTTTCGTTCGCTTACTACTATTTGCTTGGAGTCCCCTACCTCTGCATCTTCGCCAATGTCTCACAGGGAGTTGCCACTTGTCCTCTCACAAACTGTGCCAGCTCATCCTCAACGGTTCGGTAGTTTCAGTTACATTGTGGAATGACTCATCTGCCGACTCAGCGATCAAATTGGATGTAAAATTCTTATGTGTTGCGGCTTAATCCCCTGTCAAGTCCATTTCCTCCATCGGGCGCAATCCCCACCGTCAGATCTGGAGCCCCTAGATCCTACAACATTCACTCAGTTTGTGTGGTTGACTTGCTTGATCGTTAGCGCGCAATGTGCGGCGGTTTTCTCTCTCCTCCATCGAACACGCACCGGGCGCTGAATGGAATCACCCAAGGATGCCTCCGATGTATACCGCCAATTTTCGGAGCTTGGGTCGTGCCTTTCACCTTAGCACCTTCCCCACGGTTCCCTGGCTTCCATGCAACCCAGCACTTCAGGGATTTTTCCTTCTCAGAAAATTGAAAACGAAATTATGGAAACAATGAATTCTACCCCTCACAACTATAAACATGGAAGTCTTGTTTCTCCTAGCCTTCCACAACCTACAAGGGTGACACCACAACAATTGGAAGAAAAAAGAGAAAAAGGACTTTGTTACAATTGTGATAGCAAATGCACTAAAGGTCATAAGTGATAAAAAGAAATTATTTTACATAGATTATGAAGAGGAGGAAGAAAAGGATATACACCAGGAACAACCACAGAGAAAGAAGAATGAATCCGGCCATATCTTGTAAAGCATTGGCAAGAATTACCACTCCTCAAACTCTTAAGATAGAAGGACATATCAACAAGAAAAACGTTCAAGAAGTGAAAGATCATATCGAGAAAGAAGAAATGAATCCAACCATATCTTGTAATGCATTGGTTGAAATTACCACTCCTCAATATCAAGATAGAAGGACATATCAGGAAGAAAAATGTTCAAGAAATGAAAGATCACATCAAGCATCAAGAAATGAATCTGACCATATCTTGAAAAGCATTGGAAGAAATTACCATTCCTCAAACTCTAAAGATAGAAGGACATGTCAAGAAGAAAAAGGTTCAAGCAATGAAAGATCACATCGAGCGTCAACAACAAGTTCTCCAACTTTTAAAGGATAACGCCACTTTGGTAAAAAATCGAATGAAACAACAAGGAGATCAACATCGCAGTGAAAAATGTTTTGATGTAGGTGATTGGGAATTTTTACAGCTACATCTCAAGCAAACTATTTATGAGAAGGAGATTTTGGCAATACTACGTGCACTTAAGAAATGGCAACCTTACCCAGTGGGAAGACACTTCAAGGTAAAAATGGATCATGATAGTCTTAAATACTTTTTAGAAAAAATATTATCTTTAGAAGAACAGAAAAAATGGGTCACAAATATGTTGGGTTATGACTTTGACATCATCTATAGAAAAGGGAAGCAAAATTTTGATGCAGATGCACTCTCAAGAAAGGATGAGGATGTGGAAGCATTGTTTTGTGCTATTTATATTACCCAACTAGATTGGATAAACGAAGCAAGGGATGAATCGAAGAAGGATGAAGAAGTGTGGCCACTCATTCAAAAGTTCCAGAAGATCCCAATTCAAACAATATTTCCAGAACTTGAAGAGGAAGGAAAAATCATATTGGAACCTGGAGCAGTCACAGAAATAAGAACCCGACAGCTACGAAATTGATCAATTTCAGAGTATCTCATCAAGTGGAAGAACTTACCAGCGAATATTCCACATGGGAGGAAAAGAATTTTATACAGAAGCATCAAGAACTACTCAAGTGTTGAGGACAACACTTTTTGAAGGAGAGGGGCATGTTAGGCCCCTATACTACTAGTGTAACCTCTTATTGTTATTATTACAACCCCCTTATTATATTTTTGTACCCATATAGTCCCCATATTGATACTATTGTGCCCCATAGAAGCCCACTATTGTTATTATTGTGCCCTTACATTATTATTGTTATGTCGGTTCTGATTATATTATGACCCCTTAGACTCTTATATATAGAAAGGAGGTCTTGTCATTTGTATCATCAAAGAATTGTTCATTATTGTAATGTAAAGGAGGTTTCCCCCTCGAAGAGGTTGAATTCCAAGGCGTTGATCTATCTTTTCTATCTTTTTGTGAGTTGGTTTCATAACATTTGGTATCAGAGCTTTTGATTCTAGGGTTTCACTACTCCAAACAGGTCATCGTGGCATCTTCGCTATAAATTTTTTTCTGCGATGTTTCAGATGCTTAAAAAAAACCCATTTGGGCTGAAATCGTTCTAAACTGTAGGTCCGAATTTTAGAGCTTTTTGTGCTATATTTGTAGAGATATTATCTGAGGAAGTTGGCATTTTTGCAGGCTCCTGAATTACATTCCAAACAGGTGACCTGGGGAAAATAGTCATAACTTTTGTTTTGAGCATTAGATTGAAATTTAGTAAGAAGTTACAAAAAGAGGATAGACTGTAGTTTCCTGTGTATATTTTTCAGATCCTAAGGTCAAAACAGTGACACGTAGCACTTCATACAAGTTCGCTCTTCTGAAAAGGTCTATAATCAGGTCACCGTGGGAGATTTTGCACAACTCTTCCTTGGAGAATCCAATTTGGATCAGACTAGTGGCATTGGAAAGAGGATGTAGAGGGCTACTACAAGTTACAATTTTAGAACTTGAAGAACTGAAATTACAGAGTTATAGTCATTTCAAGATAGATCTCCTAAAATCAAGAAAAGGCGATATGAGGAAGTTTGATGGCAAGGATGCGGTAAATTGGATACTTCAGATGGAGCAATATTTCGATCTACATGAGGTGCAACTATTACAAAAGGTACGTATTGCATATTCATATTTAGAACCGGATCAATTTTTATGGTATAAAGGGCTTTGTTCTCGTAAACTACTTGTTACGTGGTCAATTTTCACAGAGGAAATGATAGCACATTATGGGGATACAAAGAGAAACACCTTCTTTAGCCAATTGATAAATCACTAGGAAGACATCAATCCTTTGCTTCCCTTGCTACAATCACTAGAAAGTCCTACAGTGGAAAAATTATTGTGATTTTTTTAATAAGAAATTCATATGAATGTTATCTAATTTGTTTCCCTGTTGTATTATAGGACATTCCAGATGATCCAACTAGAGAGTTTGAAAATATTAAAGAGTTTATAGGACATGACATTGACATATGGAATTCTTCAGTGATATTTAAACAACTTTGATTGTATTAATTTAATATGCATGTCTGGATCCATTATATCTTAAACCAACAAAATCTTACTTTTTAGGTTTATGCATACAATCCATAATCTAGTGTTATTGGTCTTAGCTTAAGCGCATAATCCTTGAATTGGGTAGCAATAAAGCAACCATTTTCCTTTAAATTGGCTTAATTGTGTTGGCCTTTATGAGCTTAAAATGATTTTAGCATAAGTACACTTCTTTTCTTCTTTGAGGGCATTGATGTCTAATTTGTTGATTTTCTAAGATAAATAAACATTACAGGCTTTGCAACAAGATATTTATGACATGTTTTTGGGAAGATTTATATCCAACTAAATTATGCAGATTTTATTCCTACTTATTTTGTTTGAGTTAAATTATTTGAATTGAGATTTGCACTTTATTTTGTTGATTTTCAGTAGTCAGTTATTTTCTTGTGAGATGACAAAATAATTTTCCCATGTAAGCAATGTGCGAAATTTTGTTCAAAATTGTGTAAGACTCCCTTTTGACCATAATTGACCTTGTATCATAGTCATTACAGGTTCATGGATGTATCTCCTTATTACAGGTTCATGGATGTATTCAAAAGGAGAAGATCATTGTGTCTATAAATCCTAGTTGCAAGAAAAATTTTATAAATGTTAATTTGGGAAAAAAATTGCAAGTTCCAGCAAAACGCATTGAAAACGCACAAATTGATAATGAGGATGTTCAAGTTTATAAAGATTTGAATGTTTTTATGGACAAGTATGTATTGCATTCAGATTTTTATGCTTCAGATATGGGTAATGTGGATGCTTTTTTGGGATACCCTTGGATGGAATCCACTGGTACTATCAATATTAATGTGCAGAAGAAATTCTTGAAGCTCTGGTATAAAAAGAAGAAAGTTACATTACATGATATTTCCATCAATAAATAGGTAGAGTCCAAGGAGGCTGAAGCAGAAAATGTTACAGATATTGATACATCAGATGAGGAGTTCATGGTTGAAGTAATACTGGAAGATAAACAACAATTGCAAGTGCAACAACATGTACTAGATACCCATCAGGCTCCATTAGGTGGTGAATTAAAGAAAGATACATCATTGGTTAAAACTTCAGCATATCACCACCCACATCACCCAACAAGAAAACAACCAACACAATGGCAACAAATTAGCAACAAGGACAACAACCCTCGCACGACAGATAAAGAGGTGTGAAGATCCAACCACAGCACATAAACACAGAGGAATTGCCAGGATCAACTCCCATCTCAAGTGAGCGAGGCACTGGCTAGATTGAGTAATCACTTATCTCTGGGATGGCTAAATGCATGTGCATGGTACTAGTGGACTACTCTTTTGAGTAGATCTTATTATTTGTGGTCTTCTTATGTTTCGGGGACGAAACATGTTTAAGGGGGGTGGAATGTAGTATACTTGGGGGGATATTATGGGGTATGGGGTAGAAAGGGAAGTACCCAAGGGAATAAGGTAATAAGGTGATGGGCCATAGTTAATAAATAAAGTGGTTAACCCACATCATGTAAGGTACCACTAGTAGTTAGGAATAATGTGATAAGTCCATTGTATTAGATATATGGTATTGAGAGACCCATGGTAATGACCCGGAGTATTGTATGTATGAAGCCTATATAGAGGCTAGAGACTACCTATTGAGAGATGTCAAGGATTATTGTATTGGCAAGCATATGGCTTGTGGAGTGTTCTCCTTCTTTAAGGAGTGATTGTATGGTGTTACCCTACCTCAAGGGTTTGATATTAATAAAGATCTGGAGTTTATCTATTTCTCTCTTGTTATTTCTGGGCATATTTCTACTTTCGTATATTTATAGTCAGATCTATTACACTCATCAAGAATCTTGAAAATGTTATGGAAATTTTTTGTAGTCCCTTGAGCTTTTTGAGGACAATGAAAGGAAACAACTTGAAATATTTACTGCACTCACTCTCTCAGAAATTATCTGGGCTTTCACCAGAAATCGTTTCTCAAAGACAACCATGTTTCCAAGGGGATTGTGCTTTCATTCATCACATTTTTTTTCAAGAAGTATTTGATTGAAAACAATATTGATGATCTCATAACATTGCTAAAGTGAGGGAAGAGAGAAGATAATCTCCTTGATTTGTTCTCAATACAGAAACACAACACTAAAGCTTTTGCACAACACTTCAGGTGGGAAGACTTTTTGTTGGAACCAAATTGTCTACGTAAAGTCACATGTTTTTGTTGTCGATTGTTACTAACATATGTCTTTTTTACTTTTTGTTCGACAGTAAGGAGGGTTTGGATACTTTTGTCAAATATACTGAAAAGAAAATGTTTGACGTGAAATTGAAGGAAATGAAGAGTACATTAACAACTTTGATTGCAAAGAATGTTGATATTTTAGAAGTCATTGAAACTGTAAAGCAACGCCATAAAAAGTTGAAGTTACCTAATATTGGCATAGTGCGTATCTTATGGGATGCTATTATGGATGTTGTAGTGGTATGGAAAAAACCAACAACAAAATTCAAATTTGGTGTTGCATCAAGATAGTATTTAATCTTTTCTGACCATGTACTATCTTTTGTTTTTACCATATGTGTTATGCCTCATCATATCATTAACAATTTTATGGATTTTTACTGTATTTTGAAAGTATTTTCTTCTTGTTAGATCTTAGAATTTTGTGATGCATATTGATAATAGTATTGTCTTTTAGATTAATCACATTCTTGAGATTTGGTTGACATTTCGAACCAACTAATGTGGTTCATCCTCAGGACAAAGGTGAAAATATCAGTCTTCAAAAATATTTAAATAGCAAAGAAGCATCCATGTCCAGAATTAGCCATTATGAAATAGCCATTGTAAACTAGCTGTTATGAGCTAGCCATTGGGAAGGTTGTTAAAAAATTAATTATATTATTAAATTTTTTTATTTAAAAATTAAACATGAGAAAGGATTAATATAATATAATAATACATAAGGGTATGATATTTATTTATTAAATATTTTAATTCAAGATCATGGTTATAAACTAACTAGATTTATTAATTAAATTGTTAATAAATTTTATTTACGAAGAGAGAATGTAAAATAATTAATTCTACATAGAATATTTTCTTCTTGTTGAGTGTTTAATATGTTTACAGCTTTTAGTCAATATTAGAATCTAATGGGAAAATGGGTCCATGGATAACTGTTTTAAGGGTCATCCCCATGGCTTGCATTTTGCTACTCTTAAGAATCATGTTTTGTTACACACTTTGATCCTTTCATTGATGACGTGAGAAAATAGAATGTTTCAATTTCATAGACAAAATTTGTTAAAATATAATGAAATTGTGGATACTTTGTTTTTTTCTCTAGTTATCATGTTTTTTCTTCTTGCACATGTTTGTTTTGTTTTATTGATGTCTATATAAATATTTTTATCAAATTATAAATTCAATAGATATTTTTTTTGGAAATTAATTATAGAATGTATACAAATGCAGTATTGAATCCTTCAACCTGTGTTTCCGTGAAGCTTTCATTCAATGTAAAGAGTGTGTGTGTGTCTTTTCTTGGCCATAAATATGTTTACACTGGATTTTCTAGCATATGATACATTTTTTAAAGTCTTTTGTTAATGTGTTTTCATTTTATCTCACCTAGAATTCATAAGTTAATCATTTGTTCATGCTTGTGCTAGATTGGATTTTTTATTCCAGTTTCCATCAAAGGTGCTACAAGGATCAAACTTAACAGCCAGAGCATGCATTTAATGTCAAGATTTATCTCCTTTGGTTTCATGGAATTACTATTGAAATTGTATTGTTTTTATGTAGTATGTGGGGATTAGTTATGCATTCAATGTTTGTATCCATGGATTTCCATCGAGCATGTAATTTTTTTCACATAGAAAATTTTGTTGGGGAAATCCTTGAGGGGATTCCTCACATTCCTGTTAATGGAAACCATGGTAAATGTTGTTGGTGTATATGTTGTACTCCTAACCCATAGGGACTTTGCAGGACTTGAACCCATGACCTCTCTTCCTTAAAGTTGGTCAATTCAAACTGATTGAGCTAACCCACTGGGTTACCATAATGTACTTATCAACTTTTTTGTGCAATATTTCTAATGAAAGTTATCAACCTGACTTGGATATTTTCCTTTTCCATGTAAAATGACAACATCTTTTGTTTTTTGGTTGGCATTTGGAATTCATTACTTTTCTGGTTATTTTATTTCTAGTCTTAACAATTCAGTTATTAGAAGTTTTGTACATGGTTTTTTTGGAAACTGTATGAAGCTCACATATTTTACTAAAATGGTTCTCTACTTTGTTGAATTATTCGGTTAAGAGATGGGCAAAAAGCCTTGACATTTTATGTACAATTGCAAAACTATAGTTGGAGATAATACACAAGATTCAAATTCAATGTTATGAGGATGCTATACTCATGAAACTGTTTCCTGAAATTATGAGGTCTCTCTATGATGAGGAAGTTCTTGCTGAAGATACTATTCTGATATGGTTTTAGAAAGCCATTAACCCAAAGGGAAGGTATTAACAACCTAACATTTTTATTCTATGTTTTTTTTACCTTTTTGTTATGAGAAAATGCAATTAATTTAGGTTTAGACAAATATAACTGTATGATTTAGAGAGTTTTGAACTTTATTAAAATGAGAATTGAAATTCTTGATTAAGCAACTTTTGAGATGTCATAAAGCTAATATTGATCTTATAGTTTGAGTTTTGTGAGGGTGAAACTAAGATCTAATGTGATTTTGGGCATTTCAAGAAAACCTTTGTGAAGTCATTGGAGACTTTTGTGAAATGGTTGGAGGAAGATGAAGAAGAATAATAATGTGAACTTATATTAGAAGCTTAATTATGATTACAATAGTTGGGTTGTGGGGGGGTGGGGGGGGGGGGTGTGTTGGGAGGGGCAGTCAGGATGTTGGTTGTAACTTTGATATATTGTGTTCGGTTGGTATAAAAACTACTTCACATAGATAATAAGTTTTATATTGACAGTTTATGAGATCCTAGTGCTATATTTGTGGAGTGTGGTGTTCTAGAAGAAATATTTTAATTGAGTTCTATTGGAATTTTCATCGCGTATAAATTTATAATTGTTTTTTAGTATCTATAGTTTCCCTTGTGATTTGATTATTTTATAATTTAATTAAATTTTTAGAATTTATAAAGTTTTAAAGTCTAATTCTTTGAAGGGTGCTAGCTCAATGGAAGAGCACCTGCTTTATAAGTAGGTGGTTGGTGGTTCGATGCCAACGTGCCCTAATATTCATGGGGAATGGTGATGATCACTATCCATCCATATATATGTATCAATAGTGAGGGTCATTAAAGGGCCATCATCAAAAGTAAATTTTTTATACATGAAATGGTGACGATTAACGAACATCACCATATATATGCATCAATACTGAGTGACATGAAAGGTTCATCATCATAAATCACTGTTGTAAATTTTAGATGAAAACTTGGGCACACAAAAAGATAAAAAAAAATGTAAGAAAAGACATAAAATAAGATGCACAATGGGGCTAAAAAATAATGAAACTATGGACACCATATTGGATGCCAAAAATGATGCACAATTAGATGCAAATTCAAGCTCAAACATAGACACAAAATGAGATGCAAATGTGGACACAAAATGAGACAAATTTGGATGGAGAAAATGATGTAAAATTAGACACCAAAAATGATACAAAATTGGATGAAAAGGTGGACATAAATAATGGTGCAACATTGGACACATAAGTAGACACAAAAAATAGTGCAAAAATGGGCATAAAAGTAGCTCAAAATTGGATGCAAATTGAGATGCAACGTTGGATGAAAAAAGTAGTGCAAAACTTGGTGCAAAAACAAATGCAAAATTGGATGTAAAAAATGGCTTAAAATTGAATGTAATAGTAGACACAAAATGGGATGTGAATTTGGACACAACACATGGCTTAACATAGGATGAAAATATAGATGCAAAGTTGGATGCTAAAAATGATATAAAATTGGATGTAAGAAATGGTGTTGAAAACGATGCAAAATTGGATGCAGAAAATGATGGAAAATATGTTGCAAAATGGGATGTGAAAAAGGGAGGCAAATCAAACATAAAAGTGGATGTAAAAAATGGTCCTAAAAAAGATGCAAAAATTGGCACAAAAATGGATGAAAATTTTGGTGCTAAATCAAATTCAACACATGGTGCAAAGATATGTACCAAAGTTGGTGCAAAACTAGGTACAAAATTAGAAGCAAAAACTAGTGTAAGACTAGATGAAAAACCTGGTGTAAGACTAGATGTAAAACTTGGCACAAAATTGATGCCAAAAATGATGCTAAATTGGATGCAAAAGATGACGCAAAAATGGAAGCAAAGAATGACATAAAATAGGAAGCAAAAAGCGATGTAAAAAATGACACAAAAGTAGAAGCAAAACTTGTCATAAAATCATAAGCAAATCTTGGTTCAAAATTTGATGCAAACAATGATGCATAATCTGGTGTAAAAAGGGATGCAAAATATGGTGTGAAAAATGAGGAATAATCAGATGCCAAAAAGGACGCTTTTAAAAATTGTACAATAAAGTCAAATTTAGCACCAGGTTGCTCATCCCAATTGTAAAACAAATGCACTAAAATCTGGTGCAAATTCCTAGTTTTGTTGTAGTGAAGAGAATAGGGAGAATAGACAGATAGAAGTTAGTAGGCCTAATTTTCTCGGGGGGACAAGAAACGTTTGTTGTGTTAAGGTTGGGAGGAACCAAGTAAAAAGCCATATAATTTCTAAATCTATTCAAGTTACCGATCTAACTCTGTTTTTCTATTAGAAATAGAAATAAAAAATAAATCTGGTTTTGTTTTTATTTGTAAACTATTGTATGTGAAAGAAACTGTGAAACATTGTTATATTAAGTGATGACTTTTTGAATACCAGATATAGAAGAGAAATTTTGTTTGAAATAAAAATGAAAGAAAATGTTGTATCATAATGTCAAAAAAAGAAAAGAGAATATTATATTTACTATAGAAATTGTTTTTCTAGTTCTCACAAATTATTGTTGCAACCTATGTATGTGTGTACAGTAGTAGAAGAAAGAAAAACTTTGAAAAAGAGAAGACTAACGTGAAAACATTATTTGTATTATTATTCTATTTCATTATATCTTTACGGTCTATATAAGAAAATATATTGTAGCGGAAGCTCTATAGTTAAACTCTCCTTACCAAAGAAAGTAATGAGTTTTCCTATCACCATACGACTTTAGTAGATTCATATGTACAAAATAAGACAGGCTAGGACTATAGAAACCATATATTTCATTACTATCAAAATCTTGGTTTTGAACAAGAGACAAAATGTATCATAATAAAGATTATGTAAACCTATAGAACCATCAATCTGTCAATACAAGAATTTAAGGGGGTTCCCATAGAAATAAATTAATATATATATATAATAATGGAAATTTGCAGTAAATAAGACCTATGAGTAAGTTGGATATCTCTTACGGCTAATTTTACCACCGTGGAGGAGTAGTATAAAGAAAAGAAAACATAATGCATTCTAAATAATGAAGCATGATCTAAAATTTAAACGAGACTTCGTCTCAAAAGCGTAGTGAATACCATGAATAGAGAATATTGGATTATATAATAGACAGGAGGGATACTCACAGAGAGAAGCCTTCACTAATCTATATAGTGCACAAATGACTAAAGAGTAAAATACATATAAACATTGATATTCAATTCAAACATTATATATATATATATCTATATATATATATATATATTTATATATATATATATATATATATATATATATATATATATATATATATATATGAGAAAATACATATTTACACAACTGTAGAAAATTCATGTGACTAAATATAATTAGTTAAACAAATCCAATCAATTGAAGACCCTCAAGAAAATGTCTTGAAACAATTACATACCATTAATAAAGGCTTTAAGCCTTAATACTTTTCATATAAAAGAAGTATGATAAAAATTTCCCTTAGGAAAATTTAGTTTTTCTGTAACCAATGGAAACATATAACTAGAAACGAATCCATAATGCATTAAAGTTCAGAAATCCTCTAATAGAAACTGTCTTGCGTATCGAGAATCAAAAGGTGGAAGTGTTGTTTTCCAACCTGGGAGGAAAAATCGCAAAATCATGTTAGATATTTAGAAACCCATGATAAGTGTTGAAGCCATAAAAGTAGAGAATGAACCAATTATTAGCATTCACCAAAACTTGTTACAAGAGTTGAAGGATTTATTTGAATTAAAAGTAAAAACTATACAAAAAGAAAAACAGGGGAATAAAAAAAAACTAGCAAAGAAATGTGAATCTGAAGCAGAAAATAAGTGAAGAATATTTAGCTTGAAATAATCAATGAAATTGCTTTGACTCTCTGCCTGGAGGGTAAAAGACATTATCAATCATGGAGAAATATATTGTATAGGAATACAACAAATTAAAAAAAAAAAAAATTGTACAAAGTATATATAACTGTAAAGATAAGTATAAATTAATTTCTTGTAAATAAGTAGTATAATGTCCTCTGTAAATAAAATATCAAATTTTATCTACATGAAATCAGTGTCGAATCATGGGATTAGGACCCTAGGGTTTGACAAAATGGATTAAGTTTCTTTGTGACCCTAATAAGTCTCAGAAGTGAAACCCTCCTGCTATAAGTTGTCATTATAGTCATTTAAAATAAAACAATAAATATAAAAGTAGATTTTGTTTGCAAGAATTACAGATTAAACCCTATAAGATAGATAGAAGAATGAAAACATGGTTTCTGTATGAATCTACTACCTGAAAGATTGCTAGAAAACCAAATAAGAGAATTTAAGAGAAAAAATAGATTGAGTTTCAATAGGAACATCTCATAAGTAACATGGGTGTTAAGGAAATGTATTAAGTAACGAAGAACTTAGCAAGGAGGGTCGAACCCTTAATATGGAAACAATTTTGAATAAAAATACTCCAGTAGCATAAGTCAATCATATCCATATTCTCGCATAAACCTAACACAAAAAGAAAGTAATCAATTACTTAACATACAAAACAAAATGTATATAATCTATATCAAAAGAGGAGTTATTTGAAATTGTGAATTTGACAAAAAATTATTTAAATAAGATATGATACCTCGACATATATTTGAACATTCGAATTGGAGAATTGTTGCAAGTTGACAAAGGGCGAAGTTACACTCTCTATAAGCAACAAAAGGAGGAAAATTTCCTAGTAAAAAGGACTGGCGTACATCTGTTAACATGTTACTTACAGACTCGACAAGTGTAGTTATAGAATAGGTCAAACACTAACCCCTGAAGTGGTTGCCAAGAAAAATTCGAAAGGAAAATGAAAAAATGGAAGACGCTAAAGACAAAAATTCATTAAAAGTATCATAAAAGATAAGATAATTAAACATCATTGATCTTGTGAAATCCGATCCACACCATTGACTATGTTATTACGGAACTTGTATACATGGCTAGTATACATTTCTTCCTACCCATGATTGGAAAATTCTAGAGTCTCAATTAATTAATGTAGGACACTGAGAAAATAATTTATTTATATAATCCCACATCGAAATAAGGATCACAAAGAAAGTCCTTTGTAATTATGTCAGAAATGAAAATATATCAAAAATGATACAATGATTTATTGATACATGTAATGGATGCAATTGAATCCGTGATATAACAACTAAACTAATAGTATATATATATATATATATCCCTGGCTTGGGTTCCCAGACATTCTAATAGAGTCCTTGGAATTATAGACCGAAAAGTTGAAATAACCACATGAATGAGAAAAGTTACAATATTTTTCATTAATGCTAATGTAAGTTAGAGTAAAATAAAACCTTACCAATAGAATCCTTTATGCTTTCAAATTTGTTACAATGTTACCTACAGAAAATGAAGTGAACCAAGCCTTTTAATATGACCATATTCAAATGGATATTGATTATTAAATACAATGCCATCTTCACTTATGAAACAAAAGATATAGTGTTTAGATAATAAAAAAAACAATGAGGATTTCTAGTGAGAATTTTTGAGTTATTAAATGTAAAGACTTTCTCATCAAACGAAGAAATACATGCAACCAAGAGTTGATATTTATATAAATATTGTTTTCTTTAAAACAAAAAATTGGTGGTATTGTAGGATCTTTACACCTCCAGAGATGTCTTTCCTCTCACTAACTCTTCTACATACTTATTTTCTCTTAAAAACAATAAAACAAACTTCTTGCTAGAAATGATCAATTTCTTGGCTTGGTTGGCACTTACCAACAAAATGTTTGACTTTCATTTGCGCATGTTGATGGTGAATGATTTTCCATCCTTGACGAGTCACTATTAGTTTTCCCTTCACATGAATATTTAATCTCACATGTACATGTAAGGACTTCCAAACACTAGTCCACATACATCAAGGGGAACTACATCTAGTTCCACTTCATCAATAAAATCATCACTAATAGAAAATCTAATTTTACGTTATTTTGTTACTCTTATCTCTACATCTTTGTTTTCCCATCCCTATGGATATGGTCTTAGATGATATTGAACTTCCAATCCCAATTTTTTGACCAACTCTAGCACAATGAGATTTTCCTATGATGCTGAGTCAAACAAAGCATCAATATTCATCTTCTTGACCTCTATCTTATATGGAAGAGTTTGATCATTTATTTCTCTTCCTGTTGTTGAAATCTACTCATATTCACCTCCTTCTACACTGACGTACAAATGATATTCTCATCCACATCTGAAAATAGAAGTGGCCTTGAAAATAACTCAAAAATAAAATGCATTAGACGAAAGTGAAACCAGGACCAGATCGTAGTGCTCGTTGCCCTAATTCCAATGGTGTGAACAATACTCAAATATGAGTTTGTATGCTCAAGTTATAGCTAGTCAAAGTTCTGGTCAAACTTTGCCAAGTGATAGTTACTAACAAGGCAACAATTTGGCAAGGTTTTGGTGGTCGGAATAGGAAAATTTGTCACATCTTTAACTTGTCTAATATCCCTTATTTTTTGACGAAATATTTGTAACTATATAGTCCAAAAATAAAAATAAAAAAAATCTATATCTATATCTATCTATATATATATATATATATATATATATATATATATATATATAGATATATATATATATATATATATAGGGTGGGCGGGTTGCCACCCCCACCACCCCCCTAACGGGCTGCAACAATATAATGTATTAAATGTATTTAAAATGTGGTGAGCGGGCCACCCCCAAATCACATTAATCATATACAACCAACCCTGATGGAATTATAAAAAACCATTTCTATATTGTATTAACTACCACGGTCAATGTTGAAACTGCCATGCTCTACACATATATCTCACACCAAAAGAAAGGGTTATGTGGGGTTCGAATGATGGGCCTCCAAATTAGACACAAATTAAGGCCCACCTAACCTTTCTTAGGCACGTGAAGGGTATATTAAACCTCTCCTTCTACATTTAATAATGATTTTAGCTTTAATATGTTCATTATGAAGGTTTAGAGATAATTGCCTATTTGTGCCTAATATTATTTAATTTTAAAGAATATTGTGAGAATATTGGGAAGATTCTGAAGATTTGGAGGAGGCGATAATCTAAGGACTTGCTTCCTACTATAGGAGTATCAATATTGGATAATATATCAACAAGATATTATGAAATTATTGCACAAATTCTGGAGCTCCAATGATTGAGAAAATCTAGGAATGTGTTCCCTATCATTTAATGCAAATTCCTAGTGTTGGGAAAGATATCCACTATTTGAGGGATTTTGAAGGAAAAAACTTCCTCCATTCAAAGAGAATTCTTCCTCATTATTTTATATAAGTACCAATTCGAATTTTCCTCTTGGGGTTGTTTTTTGTTAGTCTTCTTGTGGATAGAACTTGTATTTTTGCAGCTCCACTTTCATTTCTAGCAGGGATGTATTTAGATTGATTCAAATAATGAAGACTAGTGCCATTTTTAGCTCCTAAATCTTTGTGTCCTTCATAGGACTCTAAGTATCCTTGAGCTTGTCCATCAAAGGAGCCTCAAAGCCTTTTTGTATAACTTACTTTTTTTCTTTTCACTTCTTATTCACATGCATCTCTTGTTCTTGTTTTTCCTATTTCTGCATTTAGTATTGATGATTTCTTGTTGTAGAATTAGGTTAAATGGTTGATGTGAGTTCTTTTGCAGGATTAAAATCATGATTTCATCCTTGGAACAACTTTTAAAGTTCATAGTAATCATTGAGCTACTTGGATTAGTTTTCTTATTCACAAATCTAAATTATTCTGAAAGTCCCTTGTAGCAAATATTAGTAATTTTTTGCTATTTTTTAGAACATGCTAATGAGTTTCATTTGATTTTATTACACTTGAATTATATCATAAAAACATTCAATTTCATAACAAAATTTACCCATTGCATTTGCGCTTGATTAGGTTAGTCATTTGATAGGTTAACTAGCTCACTAGTTCTCGAATTTCTAGATTTTAGACTAGTAATTTTCTGCTATTTTTTAGCATGTGTTAAAACTTGGAATGGAGACCTAAGACATCCTATTCAATAAAAAAATTTGACCCATCCCATTTGGATTTGATTTACTTGGTCATTCAGTGGATTATATATTCCTGTAGCAAACCTGTAACTTCCTATAGCAAACATTGTACCTTCCTGTAGCACTCCTCTAGAATATGTAAACTTGACCAGATTTGCTCAAAAAGTTTGGTTTTTGTCTCTTAGGGTTGAATCATAAACCCTAGACTCTAGATTCATGATTGAGGAAGAATAAAACACCAATTAGGACATGCCTTTTTAAAAATTAAATTAGGCCTATTTATTTGAATTCATACTCTTAGGATTTCAATTACAAATAGTTATTCTTGCCTTGGAATAATTTATTTTCAAAGTAAAATTTCCATTTATGAAATTAGTTTAGGATTTTATTTCATTATATTCACTCCATTACATCATGACAATGAAATAAGGACACATTTTATGATACACATATAGTGTCGATACCTATTAAGTTTGTATGAACCCCAGGTTGATAATTAAAGTTGGTAGCCTTGGGAGTTGCAACATTCTTGTTGCAATAATGAGGCTGATCACTTTTTAGCATCATTTCAGGGGAGGCGTAAACTTTCCAAAGAAGAAGGTACACTTTCCCAAGAAGGTCTAGGTTCCAGAGACTCATAGGGAGTCTAGTTCGAGAGGGAGCTTGCAGATTAAGAGGGAGACCTTGCAACCCAAGAAGAGCATGTGGTTAGTGGTGAGTAAGGGTGCTCCTACAACTACCAATAAGGAATCATGGAAAGAGTCGAAGACGTTACAGGATAAGAAGAAGAAGCAGGTTGCTTCTAACAGTGACAGTGACACTTCTGAGAAGGGTGTAGTTCACCATACAATGATTGTTGCAATTATGATCACCAAGAGTTGGGAAAGTGTTGCGAGTAGTGATGATGATGACACCATACTTCCTAGTCTTGGAAGTACCTCCCTTGCTAAGAGGTAGTGTTGATTTGTGTAGCTTGGGAGGTACTCCAAGCCCTAGGGTTTAGGGTTTAGAGGAAAAAGTTCCACAAGGGTAGCTTGTGGGCTTGGAACCCAAGTATGGGGTTTTTTCACCCATCATGTTTTGGGGAAAAACCATAATGGATTCTCAACATGTGATGGATGAGGATGATAGTGCTTGGAAGGATGATTCCAACGCATTAAAAATCATTTGAATCCAAGTTGTCGTTAGAGAGATATGAATTTTTGAAGTTGACATAATAAATATTGGATTTTCGAGTAGGCCGACTTGAAAAAAATTCCAAGTAGATATGTCTCTTCATGTGAACTCATTGGAGGCAGTAAAACCTATATATTGAGGATGATTTGAGTCATTAAGGCATTAAAAAAAGGCAATTTACCTCTAAAATTTTTGGTGGAGAAAGGTGAGCCTAAGCCGCAACAAGGAGGGACTAAGGACAATGTGGAAGAGGGAAAAAAGGACAATGTACTTATGTGATTGGGCCATAGGAGCTTGTTGTAGCGGCTACAACCACCCTCCAAAATTTTGGCCTGCACCCAAATTCAAAGCCGCCCTTGAGAGTTTCAATTGACAGCTGCATACACTCAGGTTCACTTCGTGAGCTTGTGTGAGCCTTCACACCCTCCTTGCTTGTTCATTCCACCCAAGATTTTTCATGTTGATCTCAATGTCTTGCTTGCGAACATGTCCTAATCATGCTCAAGGTATTCGTGTTGGCATTATGACACAGGTTTGGCACTATGGTATAGGTGTTGTCCTTGATGGCAACTCACTCAGATGACAGATCACAGTTCAACCTCTCATAATGGAAGAAAAATACATATACCCAAGTTCCTCTTAACCAGAGCGCATATACACATGGGATTGATGATCAAAATTCCCGTATGCATATGCACGCACTTTCATGCATGGAAAAGCGCGTACATGTGGGAAAGCTTATTTTTGGGTCCATGGTATTTGGACCTTGGTATTGCGTCCGAAGTATTGAACCCAGGTATTGGGTTCCTAGTATTGGTTCTCTATGGTTTTGGACCATGGTTTGAGTAAGGCCTTAGACTATAAAAAGGAGGAGATCATTTGGCAAAGGTATTGACTCAAGGATTGAATATCTTATGAAGAGCAAGATCTGGAATACTAGTGATTGGTTTATGGTGCATAGCTGAATCTGAATCAAGGAGGAACCTGAGCACAAGAAGATGGATAAGTTCTATTGATGGGTCAAAACTCAAGTCTTGAATAGTAGTATCTTTGTGTGATTTTGATCTGTTATATTTGGCGCATGACTTGATCTATAAATCTGATAATCTAGGTATAACTGATGTCTGAATATTTGAAAGAGTGAATTATCTTTTATAGATCTGTACGCAGGTTCGACACATCAGAGGTGTGTATACACGCTGGTTCAGTAAATCAAAACAGCATATACGTTGGTTGGCCTTAATACAGAAGCGTATGCACGCAGGTTTCTGCATATTGAAGTAGCGTACGTCTCTTGAAATATGTTTTAGCTACTTTTGTTTATTGCTGCAGTGTTTTGGGTTCAGAATTGGTGTCTGGTTACTATTACTATTTTCTGGGTACAGCATTCAAAGAAGTGACTATTTGATTCAGTTTGTTTGGTGCAAAGGAGATTGGTTGATGCAGATATACTTGATGTTTGATTGATGTTATTCATGGATCCAGTCTGAAAATTTATGAAACGTGATCCCTGGAAGAAAAGGGAAGGTTGTAGCCTTCTGTAGGTCAGCACCTACGTACTAGTATCTCAGTTAGTACAAGAGCTAAGGGGGTTGTAGCTCCCTTCTAGGAGAAGCTGGAGAATGAGAGAAGGTTGTAGCCTTCTGCAGGTTAGAAGCCTGTGTACTGGTATAAGACTGCACCAGTACAGATCCATTGTAAAAAGAAGTTTCTAATTGAAAGAAGATAGAGACAAATTGTAGCAGGTGGTTTTCACCCACATTGGGTTTCCACCTTATATCATGTGTTCTTGTGCGTGACTGTTTGATCTGTTTTTACTGTTCCTGGTTATTTTTTATATGGTTCTGACACATAGATTAATGATCAACATCAGAAGAATAAATTAAATTACAATTTTGCAAGTTATACGCGAATTTCCTTAACTATAGTTGCGTATATACGTTGTTTTCACTAACTGAAGTAGCATATGCAAATCTGATTGTGAAATGAAAAATAATTGACCTAATAATACTGATTCACCCCCCCTCTCAGTTTTATTTCCAACAATTGGAATCAGAGCAAGTCCTTCAGAAGAAGCTTGATCGCTTGAAGGAAGATATATCATCATGAGCAACTACGAGAAAGAAGCATCGATCAGGCCACCAATTTTTGATGGGAGCAACTTCATCTATTGGAAGGTAAGAATCACAGCCTATCTTCAATCTCTTGGTATAGAAGTCTGGGATATCGTGGAAATAAGATACACATTTCCATCAACAACTCCTATAGATACGGCTAGTAAGAAGCAGTATGAAACAAATGCAAAGGCTGTCAATACTCTATTAGGAAGTCTATCTCAATCAGAATTCATCAAGGTTATACAGCTCAAAACCACAAAAGAAATATGGGACAAGAATGTTCTGAGATATGAAGGAGATGATCAGGTAAAACGAGCAAAACTACAAACTCTCAAAATTCAATATGAAAATCTCAGAATGCACAATGATGAAAGTGTGGCTAACTATTTCCTACATATAGATTAGATTGTTGATTGTATGAAAAACTTGGGTGAAGAAATAAAAGAAGTTGTTTTGGTTGAAAAGGTTCTAAGATCTTTGTCTTCTAAGTTTGAATCAAAAGTTTCTGCCATAGAAGAAAAACAGAGTCTACAGAGCATTACCATGTCACAACTACATGGAATCCTAACCGCTTACGAAATGAGAAAAGGGGGACCATCAGACAATAGAGAAGCCGCATTCAAAGCCTTAGGAAAAGGAGATTACAATGACTCAGGACATATGTCAAAAGAAGAGGAAGAATCAAATTTTGTCAAGAACCTTCAACGGGGTTCTGGAAGATTTAGAGGTAAGCTACCTTTCAAATGTTTTGCTTGTGGAAGAGTCAGTCACATGCTTCCAAGTGTCCTCATAAAGATAAGCTTGACAAAGGTAAGGAACCAGTTAGATGGAACAGAAAACAGAATGTAAGTAAGAAGAGCTATTACACACATGAATACAGTGATGGATTTTCAAATAGTGATGAAGATGAACAAGGTAATGATTATAGACTTTTGATGGCTTTTGAAGATGATGATTTCTTGGATGCTATAGATGAAGAAGGTCTTTATGAAGAAATTTCTAAACTCAAAATTTGTTTAGAAGAAAAGAATATGATTATAGATACTCTGACATTCCAACTTGCTGAAAGGGAAAAAAACAGTGAAAAGTTAGAATGTGAAAATTGTGGGACTTAGAAAATACATTGAGAAAACAAAATCTCTTAATCTTAGATTTTCCAAAGGATCTAAAACTTTAGATGAGATTATCAAAGTGCAATGCTCTCCTCTAATCAAGACTGGTCTTGGGTATAATGAAGAAACATCTCAAGCACAGAAGCCATCTACCTCAAGGAGAAGTGAATAGGTTGACAATCGACAGCAAAGGCACAATGAAGATCATCAGGTAAATCAGGGACAATTTACTTCAAGAATGAACAGAGATCACCAAGTAAATCGAGGGCAATATACTTCAAGGATGAACAGAAGCTACAACCAACCGCAGGTAAATCATTCTCAATTTGCCTCAAGAACGAATGGCTATTACAATCACCTAGATGGAAGGTTTGATGATCGCAGGAATTTCTTCAATGGCCAATGTTTCTCTTGTCATAACTTTGGACATAAAGCAGCTAAATGTGCTGCCTACAAGACCATCATGACTAGAGAAGCATGAAATCAAAGGAGTGTGACTGGAATCATGAAAAGAACCTACAATAACTTTTATGCTCTTGAAATTGAAATAGAATGTTTTATTTGTAACAACTTTGGTCATAAAGATTCTGAATGCAGGAGTAGGTTCCAACAAACAACTCAGAAGGAGCAAGCTTCGTTGAGCCCCAAAACATGGAGGAAGAAAGAACCGCAACCAAAAATATGTGGTATATCCTTATATGCGGAAGGGTAGGAAAACCAGTGGTACATCGACAGTGGATGCTCAAAACATATGACAGATGATAAAGAAAAACTTCAATCATATAGTGCCTTAGAAAAGGAAAAGAAGGTCTCATTTGGAAATGACACCCCTACATTCATAAAAGGTAAAGGTTCTGTTCTTTTGAAAGAAAAGGTCAAAGCTAGGAATGTTATGTATGTTGATGGTTTAAAGCATAATCTATTAAGTGTCAGTGAAATGTGTGATCAAGGAAATGAGGTAATATTTTGATCAAGTGGATGTATTGTTCGTGAGCTTGATACAGGAGAAACAATGATCAAAGGCATAAGGACACCAAATAATTTATACATACTCAAGGGAGGACAACAATAATGCTGTCTAAGCAAGAATGATGAACACTGGCTATGGCACAGAAGATTGGGGCATCTAAGCTTCTCTCAGATAAGGAAAGCATGCAAATATCAGGCGGTTCGTGATCTCTCTGACATCAAAATTCTAGACAATACAATATGAAAATCATGTCAGTTTGGGAAGCAAACCAGAACTAATTTCCCTGAGTAGGAAAGATCTGCTAGTATGCCACTTTAACTTGTCCATACTGATGTATGTGGTCCATCTAGGAAAAGGTCACCTCGAGGAGAAGAATACTTTATATTGTTCATTGACGACTTTTCCAGGATGTGTTGGATAGGACTTATGAAGCATAAAGATGAAGATTTCAAAAAGTTTAAAGCATTCAAAGCCTTGGTTGAAAATGAATTAGATCGTAGAATCAAATTCGATTTTTGTGAAGAACATGGAATAAGAAGCGAATTCTCTACTGCTAGGACTCCTCAACGGAATGGAGTAGTAGAAAGGATGAACAGAATAGTTCAACAAATTGCTCGAGTTATGCTTGATGAATCTGGAACTCCTGAAACCTTTTGGAATGAAGCTACATTTGTTGCCATCACTATTCTCAACAAGACAAACGTCTGGGTGAACAGCACTCAAATTCCTCATGAAATTTGGTATGGTAAGACTCCTATGGTAAGATACTTCAAAATTTTTGGAAGAAAATGTTACATCAAAAGGATTGATGAAAACCCTGGCAAGTTTGAACCAAGAGCAGATGAAGGCATTCTCCTTGGTTACTCTCCCCATAGCAAAGGATATAAGTGCTACAATAAAAGACTTGGAAAAATTGTTGAAAGTATTGATGTAGTGATTGATGAAGAAGGAAACATTCCAAGGCAGGTAAAATCCGAAGATTTCGAAGATGATGAGGACTATCCTTCAACATCAAATCAAACTTATGATGAAGAAGAAGAAACCTATGAGGCACCAGAAGAACAAATAAGGGTGGAAGAAAAGACCCCATCCAGGTACGTCTAGAAGAATCATCCAGAGACTCAAATTTTGGGGCAGAAAGAGGCAGGTGTACAAACAAGAAGAAGTATTTCTGAAGCTTCAAGCTATCTAGCATTGCTCTCCTCCACTAAACCACAAAATGTAAGAGAAGCATGCAAAGATGAATGCTGGGTCAAGGCCATGGATGAAGAACTTGAGCAGATTGAAAAGAACAACACTTGGGAGTTGGTTCCTAGACCAAAAGATAAGAATGTCATAGGGACAAAATGGATATTCAAAAACAAGCTGAATGAAAATGGAGAAGTTATTAGAAACAAGGCTAGACTTGTTTGTAAAGGGTATGCTCAACAAGAAGGTATAGACTTTGAAGAAAATTTTGCACCAGTTGCTAGACTTGAGGCCATAAGAATGTTCCTTGCTCTTTCTAGCTTTCAGAAGTTCAAAGTTTTTCAAATGGATGTGAAATCTGCCTTTTTAAATGGAGACTTGGAAGAAGAAGTGTATATTGAGCAACCAGATGGATTCATCCTTGGAAATGATCCAAAACTTGTATGCAGACTTAAGAAGGAACTCTATGGTCTTAAACAGGCTCCAAGGGCTTGGTATTATCATCTGGACAAATACCTCCATCAACAAGGTTTTTCAAAAGGATCAACAGATAGCAATCTATATGTAAAAATTGATAATGATAAATTGCTAATACTTGTTGTGTATGTTGATGATATCATCTTTGGTAGTAATGAAGAATCCATGAGCCAAAATTTTGATTTGCTGATGCAGAAAGAGTTTGAAACGTCCTTGCTTGGTGAGCTGGCATATTTTCTTGGTTTACAAGTCCAACAAAATAAAGATAGTATCTTTTTGTCACAAACCAAGTACCTCAAGGAGATCTTGAAGAAATATGGCATGGAAGATTCAAAACCGGTATGTACCCCTATGGTAACAGGATGTAGCCTTAGCGCCAATGATGATTCAATAATAGTACATAAACCAACCTATAGATCCATAATGGGTAGTCTGCTCTATCTGACAGGTACCTGACCAGACATCATGCATGCAGTGGGAATAGTTGGAAGATTCTAGGCAAATCTGAAAGAAGCACACCTTCAGGCAGTTAAAAGAATCTTCAAATATCTTCAAGGGACACAAAACTATGGCTTATGGTATCCTAGAGATACAGATCTCACACTTCATGCATATACAGATGCAGATTGGGTAGGGAGCCTGGATGATAGAAAAAGCACTAGTGGTGGTGCATTCTTTATGGGTTCCAGATTAGTCTCTTGGTTCAGCAAGAAGCAAAGTTAAATTGCTTTATCTACAGTTGAAGCGGAATATGCGGCTGCTGCAACTTGCTGCACACAACTCCTTTGGATGATGCAAATTTTTCAAGATTTTGAAATCACTTGTACTCCACCTATCTCTATTTTATGTGATAATACAAGTGCAATCAACATTTCAAAAAATCTAGTCATGCATTCAAAGACCAAGCACATACCTATCAAATATCATTTTCTCCGAGAACAAGTGCTTGAACAAAAGGTCAAATTGGATTATGTTCCCTCCAAGGAATAGGTTGCTGATATACTCACCAAACCATTGCCAAGGGAGACATTTAAATACCTTAGATAGAAGCTGGGAGTAGTTGATGCATCATCTTGCTGTTGAAACTTGTCTGTTCCAGATAAAAGTGGTTGTATGGGAGTTTAATAAGGAGAATCCGTGTACATACACCGGTTTATGTGGTTACAGTCGCGTATATGTTGGTTTGAAGACAAACAGTGGGCTAGGCTCAGGATGAAAGGAGTCTAACATGTGTCTGACACAAACCATCTGGGACAGGTTTAGGGGGAGCATATATATTCTTCTAACAATGCATTTTTGGCATTATCCTAGAAGATCTTGGTTCAAGATCACAGTTTTTTGGTTTCAGGGGGAACAGGAGTAGAAGGAGAACATGGTTGCTGGTCTGAATGATGATTAACAGATGTTGCTGATGATAGTTGTTGATAACTATCATAGTCTGGTTGTAGACATTTCGTCTCTATGTCATGTATTTCTTTTCTTATCAAGGTCATGTAATGGCCTTCTTTGATATCCCCACTATGCCGGGGATGATTGATGTAATGTTCTTGTTTTATCTTGTGTAAACTTTTGGTGTATCCCCACTTGGTTGGGTGGATGAGTCAATATTGGTATATCCCCACTTGGTTGGGTGGATGAGTCAATATTGGTATATCCCCACTTGGTTGGGAGATGCATGTATGTATGAGTCTTTGGTGATGATGTACAGAGTCATGGTCTTTATTATAGATCAATTTTCTCCAGACCTTGCCTACAGTCAGGGGAGCATGGACAGCAGAGTAGAGCAGAGATTTCAGCACGTACTCAGGGGGAGCATAACTCTTTTCCCTTGATGTCAAAGGGGGAGAATGACTTTGAATGAATTGGGGTTTCCATCAAGTCCAAAGGGGGAGATTGTTGGCATTATGACACAGGTTTGGCACTATGGTACAGGTGTTGTCCTTGATGGAAACTCACTCAGATGACAAATCACAGTTCAAGCTCTCAGAATGGAAGAAAAATACATATATGTAGGTTCCTCTTAACCAGAGCGTGTATAGACGCGGGATTGATGATCAAAAATCACGTATGCGTATGCACGCACTTTCATGCACAGAAAAGCACGTACATGTGGGAAAGCTTATTTTTGGGTCCATGGTATTTGGACCTATGGTTTTGGACCTTGGTATTGCGTCCAAAGTATTGAACCCAAGTATTGGGTTCCTAGTATTGGTTCTCTATGTTTTTGGACCATGGTTTGAGTAAGGACTTAGACTATAAAAAGGAGGAGATAATTTGGCAAAGGTATTGACTTAAGCATTGAATATCTTATGAAGAGAAAGATATGGAATACTGGTGATTGGTTTATGGTGCATAGCTGAATCTGATTCAAGGAGGAACCTGAGCGCAAGAAGATGGATAAGTTCTATTGATGGGTCAAAACTCAAGTCTTGAATAGTAGTATCTTTGTGTGATTTTGATTTGTTATATTTGGCGCATTACTTGATCTATAAATCTGATAATTTGGGCATAACTGATGTCTGAATATTTGAAAGAGTGAATTATATTTTATAGATCTGTACGCAGGTTCGACTCATCAGAGGCGCGTATACACGTTGGTTCAGTAAATCAAAACAGCGTATACACTGGTTGGCCTTAATACAGAAGCGTATGCATGTAGGTTTCTGCATATTGAAGTAGCGTACGTCACTTGAAATATGTTTTAGCTACTTTTGTTTATTGCTGCAGTGTTCTAGGTTCAGAATTGGTGTCTGGTTATTGTTACTATTTTCTAGGTACAACATTCAGGGAAGTGACTATTTGATTCAGTTTGTTTGGTGCAAAAGACATTGGTTGATGCAGATATACTTAATGTTTGATTCATGTTATTCATGGATCCAGTTTGAAAATTTATGAAACGTGGTCCCTGGAAGAAAAGGGAAGGTTGTAGCCTTTTGTAGGTTAGCACCTACGTACTAGTTCCTCAGCTAGTACAAGAGTTAAGGGGGTTGTAGCTCCCTTCTAGGAGAAGCTCGAGAATGAGAGAAGGTTGTAGCCTTCTACAGGTAGCCTGTGTACTGTTATAAGACTACACCAGTACAGATCCATTGTAAAAAGAAGTTTCTAATTGAAATAAGATAGAGACGAATTGCTGCAGGTGGTTTTCACCCACATTGGGTTTCCACCTTATATCATGTGTTCTTGTGTGTGACTGTCTAATCTGTTTTTACTATTCCTGGTTACTGTTTATATGGTTCCGACACACAGATTAATGATCAACATCAGAAGAATAAATTAATTTACAAGTCTGCAAGTTATATGCGAATTTCCTTAATTGTAGTTGCGTATATACGCTGTTTTCACTCACTGAAGTAGCGTATGCAAATCTGATTGTGAAATGAAAAATAATTGACCTAATAATACTGATTCACCCCACCTTAGTATTATTTCCAACAATCCACTTTGTGTCGTGTTATGTTCGATATGAAATCATTTGTCGCATTCACACATGGAGTCCCATTCACTGTTGCTAAAGTGTCGTCACAATTGATCAACGATCAATCACAAGTGTCGCACTTGTTGCTTGCACCGTTGGTTAGTCATGTTGAACATGTGTGTCTGGTTGGTTTGAGTCTTCTTGTCCTCAACTCATGAGGGTGTGTGTTTGTAAGATCACATTTGCATCTTTCACTCGTTCACACACTTAGTCCTTTTGCTGAAGTTCTGACAACTAGACTCCCCTCCAATAGCCATACCATCACCCTGCCATCGACTCAATCGAATGTCACCCAAAACAACACAGAAGCACCAAGCAAGTCTTTTCAAATTGCGCTACCCACAAGAAATTCAATCAACCTTCATGTTGGCCACGTGGAGATTCAGACCCGACATCCACCTCGAGGCTGACTCCCCTAAAAAATTGCGTAGAGGCTACTGACCTTGCCCGCTCTGCTGACTAAGTAAATTGCATAGACAGGTCAGACATACATAAAGTTCCCGTCCTTATCTCCCTAAGAAAATTGCGTAGTTTTCCTAGTCAGTCGTCCCGACAGTCGACCAACTACTCATCTAGAAAATTGAGTAGTTTTAATGAGCAGGCCTTCTGCTACCCAGCAATCCGCTCAGCTCAAAAATTGAACAAAGATGATCAACAGGCAAACCTCCTAGCATCTGTGCAATTCCTCTTACTAGTAGGTCCCAGCAGTAGATTGACAGTTCCCTCCAGGAATTCTGTAGTTTTTGCTGCCAAACTCTTGACAGCTGACTGTCTGTTCCCCTCAGGAATTGTGCAGTTTCTATTATCAGTGACCCAACATCTAGCTGCCAGTTCCCTCTAGGAATTGCATAGTTTTGGCTACCAGGCTCTTGGTTAGTTCCTCCAAAAAACTGCACAAATCCTGTCTACTCATCCTCCCTGCAGCGTGATTTGTTCCCCCAAGAAATTGTGCAAATTTTGTTTTCAAGGCGCCGCTGCCTGCTCATTCTGGAAAATGATCAGATTTTGTCTACCTTGCGTTCCTGCAGCCTGAAATGTCCCTCCCAAAATTTGTGCAGTTTTTCCCTCCAGCCGAGCTAGACCTGGCAGACAGTCACTGTCAACTCAAATTGCCCATCTTCATCACCCAGTGAGCCTTGCGCAGTTTTCATCAGCAGTGCCCAAAGCCATCATCCTGCCTCGCAACCTTGTTGCCTCTCCCAGTCACCTACATCTGAAATGATCATGTGTCATGGTAGACTAGGAGGTTTTTGGATTTGATGTCGTCTCGTCATGAGTGACTGCAGGGACAGGTACACCAACAAACATGGCACAACAACGAATGGGATGAACGAAGGGAGCACATGCAGAAGGATAGGTTCACCAATGAATGAATGAACAATGCATGTGAAGAGATGTGCTCATGAATGGATGATCATGCAAATATGTGTTCATAGACGGATGGATGAGAAAACATGCATGTGCTCACGTATGAACGAACGAATGAACATGCACCTTTCGCGAACAGATCAGCCTGTCAAGCCTTCCAACATACAAGCAAGAAGCAACGTGCCAAATAAACATCAAGTGAACCAATGACCATCAAAGAATCCACACACCTTGCCATGCGTAGGTGAAGCTGTGACACACCATGAAGAAATCCACCACCCAACAACACTATAGCTCGACATGCACTTCAGCAGTAGCATGAATTTACTAGCACTATCATGTCGAGTCATGTCATGAGTCATGTCGTCCACATCTCTACTGTGGGCCATGTTTTCAATCAATGTAATGTAATGTGGAAGTCCAAGAGACCGACTTGTTGTACAAAGAGTCATGTAAAGTTGAAAATTCATGGAATTCAAATAGTCATGAGGGTAGTTGAACAACCAGAAGGGTTAATTTCACCCTTGGCTATAAATAGCCCCTCATTTGTACATGCAAAGGTCTTTTCACCTCAGCTCCTCCCACATAGCAAAGAGAGTATGTAATCTTTTCTTTGAGGAGTAAGTAGTGGCTCCAATGCCCCACACACGGGGTTAGCGATGTATGGTGTAATGATGTGTCTTGGAACTTTTGCTTAATTCAGAAGCCTACTAATAGGCCAACACGTTTTCACACATGTATTGTAACTGTTGTAAGACTAATCTTGAACACTTGTAATGCATGTTGCTTTAACCTGTGTTGAACACTTGAAATTATTTCACTTGTTGTAATGCATAATTTGTGTTGTATATGTTGTTAAAGTTTTCTCGCCCATGGTAGCTATCTCCCTAGACATTAGATAGACCTTTCACATAAAACTTGTTGTAACAGTCGTTGCACTTGTGCGGACTCATCCATTGAGTGTTGTACATGTTATCTTCCCTTGTGTGTTGTGACTGCCGCATCCGTGTGGACTGCTCCTCTAGAAGCTGTGCATGTCCTGTTGTGTTGTGTGTTCCTAGCAGAGTTGGAGCTTCCTCCCAACCAATTTGGGACTCACTTTAACCCTCTCTCTATACAGTGAAAGAACCATTGACACAAGTAACACTAGAAATCACCAGGCACATGAACCTCACTTCTCGAAGACAAAGAAGACCACTCTCCTGTGCTGACAAGCAAGAGTTGAGGCAAATCCTTAAGACAATGACAACCGGGCCATCATACCAGATGGGACTCCCACACCAAGAAATGTGAGGTCTAGTTGGGACTTCATACTGGGGTGATCCCCTGAATGTTGGTGGGTCTAGAACCGTCAAAATTTTTGGCACTAGAAGTAGGGTAGCCAGTTGTATATGGTTGAACATCCTCTCACACTCATTCATCAACCATCTAGTCAAAGCAGTAACTTGCACTCCCTCTCACCTATATGCGACTCTGTAGTTGGTTACTCCTCACGTCCTAGGATTGAACATGAGATTTTTTATAAACACCTTGGCTCCATCTAGCCCATCACTCACCAGTTCGTGAAAGCAATCAGACTGATCCCAGGCATTCAACTTCTTTCATATGCATCAAGAAAGCCAAAAGCCACTCCAACATGAGTTATTGTATCATCGATGGAAGAAGCAGTCCTTGCCACGCTTGAAGGTCTGGTAGAAGCTATTGAAGACAGAGAGGAACCTCCAGTATTCTGACAAGGAGAATAAAACACTCTTGTGATCTTGGGATCGAAATCCGGTACAGGAGAAAGAGGGGAAGGAAGTAGAGGAGGTGGAGGCGGAGACAAACCAACCGACTCAGAGCCCAGACCATCGGATTCTGAAAGAGAGGAAGAGGATGAAGAAGAAGAAGAAATGGCTAACCCAAATCGTGAATGGATGACTCAGGGACCATTGGCTCTCCCGACTATTCTGCACAAGATGCCAAAGCGAGTGGAGAGAATGAACATCAAGTTCAACCCTGATAGCGTGGTGAAGGTAGAAGACCACTTAGACAACTTCTACCTATAGCTATAGACCCTTGAGGTACGGTATGACGACTTAGCATGTAGATTGTTCCCATGTACTTGGACGATCGCATAGTTGCATGATATCACAACCTTCCACCAAACTCTATATGGAACTAGGGTACATTCAAATGCATGTTCCTTGAAATTTTTGCTGATGAAAAGACCCCAGCCATGCTACTCAAAGAATTGGGAAGCCTCAAGCTGGAGGGAAAAGAGAAAGTGAAAGACTTCAATCAGAGGTTTATAAGCATATTGAACAAGTTTGCAATGGACACTAAACCTCATGACTCCATCACGGTTGATTACTACACATCCGCACTACCAACCAACATTGCACAGTTCACCAAGTGAGCGGCGAAACCAACACTCTTAGAAAACTGCGAAGAGGCTATTGTTGTTGAAAAATACCTGCGCACAATTGGAGTCATCAAGGATGATGAATCAACAAAGAACTCCAAGGATGCAGGCATGAAGTCCCAAGCAATGGTGAGCAAGGGTAGAGACAAGGAAGTAACTGATATCGAAACCCTCACTCGCCTTGTTAAGAACTTAACCATAGAAGTTTCTGAGCTCAAACAATGCAAAACAGACACATTTGCAAGCAGCCATCCACCCAGACAATGACAAGAAAGCAGCTCATCAAGCAGCAACTGGTTTGCTCCAAGAACTGTGGAGAAACCTGTGTTCTAGGTCGAACAGTGTGCAGATCCTAAGTTCTGTTCTTTTCATGAATAACATCACCCCGAGAACTCTTGTTCGAACTGGAAGCGAGTCTCAATATCTTTCTGTAGTCATACTGTTATGAAACCAGCTCACAAAAAGATAGAAAAGATAGATCAACGCCTTAGAATTCAGCCTCTTCGAGGGGGCAACCTCCGTTACATTAGATAAATGAACAATTCTTGGATGATTCAAATGACAAAACCTCCTTTCTATATATAGGAGTCTAAGGAGTCACAATATAACCCAGCCGACCTAACAATAATAATATAAAGCCACAAAAATAACAATAGAGGGATTTTATGGGGCACAGTAATAACAATATAGGGACAATAGGGGCACAACAATATTAATAAGGGATACAACTACAATAGTAATGGGGCAATCACTAGTATTATAGGGACCTAACATGCCCCTCTCCTTCAAAAAAAGTTTTGTCCTCAACACTTGAGTAGTTTTGGATGGTTCTGTATAAAATTCTCATCCTCCCATGTGGAACCTTCAATGGATAAGTTCTTCCACTTGATGAGATACTCCGAAATTGATCGATTTCGTAGCTGTTGAGTTCTTGTTTCAATGACTGCTTCCGGTTCCAATATAATTTTTCCTTCCTCATCAAGTTCTGGAAATATTGTTTGAACTGGGAGCTTGTCGCCTATAACCTTCTTTAAACATGAAACATGGAAAACTGGGTGCACTCGTGAAGCTGCAGAATTTGTATGCCATAGTACCAATCTTTTGCAACACCTTGTACGGACCATAATACTTTGGTGATAATTTATTATCCTTCTTAGCTTGCTTGAGGGACATTTGTTTATATGGTTGTATCCGTAGGAATACCCAATCACCTACATCAAAAATTCTTTCACTGCGATGCTGATATGCCTGTTGTTTCATTCTATTATGTGCCAACACGAGGTTATCTTTTAAGAGTTGGAGGACTTGTTGTTGATGTTCGATGTGATGTTCCACTGCTTGAACCTTAGAATTTTCTCTTAAATATGATGTGATGGATGGTGGCTGATATCCATAAAGTGCCATAAATGGGGTCATTTTTGTTGCTGTATGGAAGGAAGTGTTATACCACCATTCAGCCAAAGGCAACCATTTGACCCATTGTGTCTGTTTATTAGATACAAAGCAACGAAGATATCCTTCCAAACATTTGTTTACTATCTCAATTTGCCCATCAAATTGAGGATGATAAGATGAGCTATGAGCTAACTGAGTACCAAGACAAGAAAATAATTATGTCCAAAAATTTCCAGCGAAAATGGGATCTCTGTCACTTACAATAATCTTTGGATTTCCATGTAGCTTTTGAATTGTTTCCATAAATGCAGTAGAAACTATACTGGCTTTAAATGGATGTGATAATGCACAAAAGTGTGCATACTTGGTAAGTCTGTCAACTACCACCATGATGACACTCTTTCCCTCAGACTTGGGTAAACCTGTGATAAAATCGATCGAGACCTCCTCCCAACGTTGGCTTGGAATTGATAAAGGTTGTAATACACCCGGGGTCTTAATTGTTTCAACTTTATTTTGTTGGCAAACCAAACATTCCGCCACAAACTTTTGAATATCTGATTTAAGGCCATCCCAAAAAAATTCCTTCTAAACCCTGTGGTAAGTTTTTAAAAATCCTGAGTGCCCTCCTAAGGGAGAAGTGTGTAATTCCATAAGAATCTTTTGTTTGAGTTGGGAATTCTTACAGAGGTATAAGCGATCTTTGTACCATAACGAATCATTTTTCCAGCTAAATGTATCAGATGTACTGGAATCTTGTTGTAACTTTTGAATAAGTTCCCACACTTCTTCATCATTCTTCCATTCCTCCCTTACTTCGTTTATCCAATCTGGTTGGATAATAGAAATGGCGCACAACAATCCTTCCACATCCTCATCCTTTCTTGAGAGTGCATCTGCCACCACATTTTGCTTCCCTTTTTTGTAGATGATTTCAAAGTCATAACCCAACATCTTTGTGACCCACTTTTGTTTCTCTTCAGAGGATAATCTTTGTTCTAAAAAGTATTTAAGGCTATCATGATCCATTTTTACCTTGAAGTGTCTCCCCATTAGGTAGGGTCGCCATTTCTTAAGTGCATGTAGTATTGCCAACATTTCCTTCTCATAAATAGCTTTGTGTAAAAACTTTCCCTTGATTGGATGACTTTCAAAAGCAATGGGTCTTTCATCTTGCATTAAAACAGCACCAATTCCATTTTCTGAAGCATCACATTCCACAATAAAGGTTTTTGTGAAGTCTGGTGTAGCTAAGACCGGTGCTTGGCACATTGCTTCTTTAAGATGTTTGAAGGCCTTTGTTGCTTCTAGAGTCCATGAAAATGCATCTTTCTTCAATAATGTTGTTAGAGGTGCTGCTATTCTCTCATAATTCTTAACAAACTTGCGATAATAACTTGTCAACTCGAGAAATCCTCGCAGATGCTTTATGGATGTGGGTATTTTCCATTCCTTAATGGCTTTAATTTTGCTAGGGTCTACCTTAACTCCTTCATGAGATACAATATGACCCAAATATTCCACCTCTTGTACTCCAAAGAAACATTTGGATCTTTTTGCATATAATTGGTTCTCCTCCAATAGTTGCAGCACCCTGTCAACATGTTCAACATGATCCTTCCAAGACTTGTTGTAGATTAGTATATCATCAAAAAATACTAACACAAATTTTCTAAGGAAGGGTTTGAAAATGGAATTCATCAAACCTTGAAATGTAGAAGGTGCATTGGTAAGGCCAAAAGGCATGAAAAAAATTCATAATGACCCTCATGAGTTCTAAATGATGTTTTCAGAATGTCTTCAGTCTTCATTCTGATTTGATGATATCTTGAATGAAGATCCAACTTGGTGAAGTAAATTGATCCATGCAATTCATCCAGTAATTCATCAATGACAGGAATGGGAAACTTATCTTTAATAGTGAGCTTGTTAAGCTCTCTATAATCTGGACACATGCACCATGAACCATCCTTCTTGTGCACCAATACTACTGGAGCAGAGAAAGAACTTTGACTAGGTTGAATTATACCAGCCTCTAGCATTTCTGCAACCATACGTTCAATTTCACTCTTTTGGGCATAGGGATATCTGTACGGCCTAATGTTTGGAGGAACACTTCCTGGAATCAGATGAATAGCATGATCATGATCACGAATAGGTGGGAGACCTTTGGGAGTCTCAAATACTTTGGAATGGTTGTCCAAGACTTTTTGGAGATCTGGAGAAATAGATGATTCCGATGTGGAAACATCTAGCAAACATAATTGTGCAATTACACCTCTTTGTTCCTTTTTTAGAAGCTTTGTCATACCGTTAGAGCTGATTATCTTTCCTGGTTTCCCTGCAATACCCCTTAATTCAACTTCCTTTCCTTCCACAGAAAGTTTCATGAAAAGTTCTTGAAAATTAAAAGATATTGTACCCAAGGATTGTAGCCATTGGACTCCTTGTACAACATCAGCACCTCCCATTGGAATGGAAAGCATTGGGCTAGTCAATACATATTCTCCCATGGATAGCTTGATATTATGGCACTTTTCAGAGCAATTTATCATTCCTCCATTTGCAATCATCACTTGAAACTCTGGTGCTAGATATAGTAAGCAATTCAATTCTTTTGCTACCCTACAATGAATAAAATTGTGGGTACTTCCTGAATCAATCAACACTATTACCTTTTTCTTCTTGATTTTTCCTTCTATCTTGATGGTTTTAGGAGTGGTAATTCCAACCAATGCATTACAAGATATGGTTGGATTCATTTCTTCTTTATCTAGGATTTTTTCCTGGAGTATATCCTCTTCTTTTGACCTTTCTTGCTCCTTTTCTTCTTCCTCTTCACAATCTATGTAGAATAGTTTCTTCTCAGCACACTTATGACCTTTAGTGTATTTGCTATTACAACTGTAACAAAGCCCTTTTGCTCTTATTTCTTCCAATTGCTGTGGTGTCAACCTTATAGGTTGTGGAAGACTAGGGGCAACAACACTTCCATCTTTATAGTTGTGAGTGGTATGCTTCCTAGTTGCCATAATTTTGCTTTCCATTTTTCTTGCTAACCAGAATGTCTTCTCTAATGAATTAGGTTCCCAAAGGCGAACATCATGTTGGATATTATCCTTTAAAGTCCCTATGAACACATCAATCTTATGCTCCTCTGGAATGTTTTTTACCCTTATGTTCAAATTTTGGAACTCCTCAATGTGCTCCATTATTGAACCCTTTTGTTTGAGACTTATCAATTGGCTAAAAAAAGTGTTGCTTTTTGTATCCTCATAATGTGCTGTCAATTCTTCCGTAAAAATTGCCCAAGTGATAATTTGTTTACGAGAGCAAAGCCATTGATACCATACAAACTAATTTGGTTCCAAATATAAAGTTGCAATACATACCTCTTGTGTGTTTTGCACATTATTGAGATCGAAAAATTGCTCCATCTGTAATATCCATGTTGTGGGATCCTTGCCATCAAACTTCCTCATATCGATTTTTGGAATATGGTGGGTCTTCGATCCAACATTAGAGTCTATGAAATCATGATTAACATTTCTTTTGTTCTCATCATGAGTTTCCTTTACTACCCTTTCACCATTAGTAAGCATTTCTTGTAGAAACTTTGTTAAATCTGTCTTCAAATCTTCCATGCCTGTCTTCAAGTCGTCCATCTTAGCTTCCATGTCATTCATCTTAGTTTCTACGCCTTTCTTTAAACAATCCATCTTAGCTTCTACGCCTTTCTTTAAACCATCCATCTTAGCTTCTACATCTTTCTTTAAACCATCCATCTTAGATTCTATTGCTTTTTGTGCAAGTGACACTTGTTGCACTTGGTCTCATAATTTTGATATATCATGTTACATTTCTTCCTCTTCTTCATGAGTCATGCTAGAGATTTCAGGTTGCTTACTAGGTGTTTGCATTTTCTTTCCTTGGGTCATCAATTACCAATAATAATGCTTTACATTGCCCTTTCAATTCCTTCAAACTAATTTTTCAAACCAAGCTTATTAAAAAATTTGAAAAAAATTACACACCTTTTTTCACTTTGTAGGAGCTAGATATTGAATCTGATGTATCTCTGTAATTTCAAATCATCCAGTTCTAAAATTGTGACCTGTGGTAGCCCTCTATGTCCTCTTTCCAATGCCACCAATCTGATCCAAATTGGATTCTCCAGGGAAGAATTATGCCAAATCTCCCACAGTGACCTGATTATAGACTAGTTCAGTAGACCGAACTTGTACGACGTTCCATGAGTCACTGTTTCAACCTTTGGCTCTGAAAAATATATGCAAGAAAGTACAATCTGTCCTCTTTCTGTACCTTCTTACGAAATTTCAATCTGATGCTCAGAGAGAAAGTTATGTTGATTTTTCGTAGGTCACCTGTTTGGAATGTAATTCAGGAGTCTGCAAAAATACCAACTTCCTCAGATCATATCTCCGAAAATATAGCGTGAAAAGCTGTGAAATTCGGA
The DNA here is from genome assembly GCA_031772625.1 of Pinus tabuliformis. NCBI lineage: Eukaryota > Viridiplantae > Streptophyta > Pinopsida > Pinales > Pinaceae > Pinus > Pinus tabuliformis. The sequence continues at coordinate 647,153,939 of CM062817.1, forward strand.
CCCAAGGTTCAGCACGATGTCTTCTCAAATGGGTTTTTTTTAGCTTCTGAAATGTCGCAGAAAAAATTTTATAGCGAAAATGCCACGATGACTTATTTGGAGCAACGAAACCCTAGAATCTAAAGCTCTGATACCAAATGTTATGAAACCAGCTCACGAAAAGATAGAAAAGATAGATCAACGCCTTACAATTCAGCCTCTTCGAGGGGGCAACCTCATTTACATTACATAAATGAACAATTCTTGGATGATTCAAATGACAAAACCTCCTTTCTATATATAGGAGTCTAAGGAGTCACAATATAACCCAGCCGACCTAACAATAATAATATAAAGCCACAAAAATAACAATAGAGGGATTCTATGGGGTATAGTAATAACAATATAGGGACAATAGGGGCACAACAATATTAATAAGGGATACAAATACAATAGTAATGGGGCAATCACTAGTATTATAGGGGCCTAACACATACACTTAATGCAGAAAGAAATATGCAAGAGCATCCGAAAGACACTAATGATGACGAAGAGGTTTCACTTAATGAGCCATCAAGCTCTAGGTATGTGGTGAATGCATATCAGTGATTGCGAACAATGTCAAAGATGAATATCGAGAAGCAGCCCCAAAATAAAACTGACCGTTGCAATCTTAGGAGTAAAGGGGCTCCCCCCCACACTTGGGGAAATGCAAGAGAAGATGAGACTGCTGATGAGGAAGGCCGACCACTGGCCGCCCCAAAGCAAAAAACACAAAACAAGTCTGGGAAGAAAGTGATGGACAAGAGTACATCCATGAGCAGCAAACTGAAAAACACACCGCCGGACAACACAAACATCCGTTCTACCCAAGACACCTCTATAATTCTACCACCTCTAGACTACAACATTATTGATGACATGAAGAAAACTCAAGTGAACATCAGTTTGTTTGAGTTAGCTAAGATTCAAAGTCAGTGAGATATCCTGTTGTGTGCATTGGGATAGACATCAATGGACATCGCAACCTCTACTTGCAAGGGAGCAATCACACCTCCCGGATCACTTTTGACTATGCTCAATACACTCCAAATGGAAGAAGCGAACTCAGGGTGCCCTCCATTCTTGCTATATTTTAAATTTTTCAATTACAATGTTCACAACTGCTTGGTTGATTCCGATCAATAGCCCCACTGCACCCTGTTGCAGTGACCGAACCATTCCAACAGTGGGGCCTGGACATCATTGGGGAAATATTCCTACATTCTTTAAAGCAACACCACTACATCCTAACAAAACACTGACTACTTCACATGGTGGACAAAATCACTTTCGCTCAAACAAGTGAACAACCAAGAGGTCATCAACTTCCTCCAGCAGAACATCTTCTCACACTTCAGTGTTCTGGTATCACTTGTTTTTTATAATGAAACATACTTCTCGTCCTTAAAACTCTATGATTTTGCATTACAAAATAGTATTGTGCTAAAGCATTCATCTAACTATTACCCGCATGGAAATGACCTCGCAGAATCCACAAATAAAAGCCTCATTCACATAATCAAGAAGACCATTTTCTCTCAGCAGCGTAACTAGCATAACGTCCTGACGAATGTATTATGGGCTAACCGTGTAACACCCAAGCCCTCTTTGAATACCTCATCGTACTTCCTGGTTTATGGTAAAGAAGCCATCCTTTTGCCAAATATCTACTTGCCTGCACTTCAGCTTTCCCAAGAATCCCAAGGTAAGCCTTTCCAACTGGTATACCATAAGATGGATGCTCTCCATAAGCTTTAGGAAGAAAGGATGAAAGCGAAAGAAAAATTCACACTCCACTAGAACTGTATCAAGAGATGGTTCGATAAGAAGTCTGCAGGGATAGCTAACTTCAGTGTTGGTGACAAAGGCAAACATACGAAGTTCCAGTCCCTGTGGATTGGTCTATACACAGTCCACGAGAAGCTTGGCCCACACACATATCGTCTACAATCACTTGATGGGAGGATTGACAACCTTCCTGTCAACAGCTAAGATCTCAAGCATTACTTTCAGTAGGCCCGGGCGCACCCGTGCCATGTACATAGTCTGCTTGCTGCTTGTTGTTTTTGTTTTGTTTTCTTTGCTTACTATCTTTCTTTTCACTTTGTTTGCTCTACTTACTATTTTTGTTTATGTTTGTTTTATTTTCTTGGTATATTACTATTTTTGTTTCCAGAAATAAATGCTTCCAACCACTACGTTCTAGCTTTTGAATAGAGTATGTGGCTAAAATTTGAAGAGACTTGTGACACTATAGCACTTGGACGGTCTTGTGTCTGTCTTCTCTGTGCTTGGTTATGACCTTTAGCCGATGAATTCTTCATGGAAAATACAAACCGTCTATAAGGGAATTTTTGGTCCAACCATGAACCTATGTCCTCACTAGGAATCCCTGTGCCTGTACTCATCCTTTTGTTCTGTGTGTTCAAGATCATCCAACTAGTAGAAACGAAGAAGGGGAAAATCTAGACGAGCAAACCTATGACAGAGGTCTCACATTCTTCCCTGAAGGAACAACCCATTCTGCTCTCAATAAGTTGGGATCCCTCTTCCTTCCCAAAAATAAATAAGTTCCTATGCACAGTCCTCTTGAAAAATACAAAGGCCAAAGAAGAGAAAGGCTTTTTGTGCAGAGAGGTGAAACATGCAACTCCACCGGGGTACTGAATAGGCTCGCTGGCAGTGGAGCAATGTGTGTGTTCCTGCGTGACTCCGTCGGGGTACTGTCTAGGCCAATTGTCAGTGGAGCAACACCAAAGATGAAAACTTATACTTTGAAAATCTTCAACTCGTGAACTAAACTACCCTTCCTGGATTTGAAACACTATGATCAAGCTGAACTTTTGATTGTGTTTCACTGAGTTGGAAAAAGGTGAACCACGTATGTCCATGGGGTAAGTGGGGAAGCCGAAGTAACCCGCACAGTGTTTCAATACTCCCTAAAAGACCAAGGCCCTATCTTATTAATGAACCAAAACATAGAAGCTGGAGTTCTACCATGTGTCACCAAGTGTTGTAGTGGCTACAACCACCCTCCAAAATTTTTGCCTACACCCAAATTCGGAGCCTCCCTTGAGAGTTTCACTTGATGGTTGCATACAATCGAGTTCACTCTGTGAGCTCGTGTGAGCCTTCACACCCTCCTTGCTTGTTCATTCCACCCAATATTTTGCATGTTGATGTCAATGTCTTGCTTGCGACCATGTTCTAGTCATGCTCAAGGTCTTTGCTTCGTGTGTACATGTTATGTTCGCTATGAAATCATCTGTCACATTCACACACAGAGTCCCATTCATTGTCATGCAAGCATCGTCACAATCAATCAACGATCAATAACAAGTGTCACACTTGTCGCTTGCACCATTAGTCAGTCATGTTGAACATGTGTGTCTGGTTGGTTTGAGTCATCTCGTCATCAAGTCATGAGGGTGTGTGTTTGTAACATCACATTTGCATCTTTCACTCATTGACACACTTAGTCATTTTGTTGAATTTCTGACAACTAAACTCCCCTCTGACAGCCGTAATATCACCCCGCCATTGACTCAATCGACTGTCACCCAAAATAGTGTAGAAGCACCAAGCAAGTCTTTTCAAGCTGCGCTGCCCGCAAGAAATTCAATCAACCTTCATGCTGGCCACTCGGAGAGTCAGACCCTACAGCCACCCCAGGAATCACTCCCCTAAAAAATTGCATAGAGGCTACTGACCTTACCTACTCTGCTAACTGAGGAAATTGTGTAGACAGGTCGGACAGACACTAAGTGCCTGTCCCTATCTCCCTCAGAAAATTGTGTTGTTTTCCCAGTCAGTCCTCCCGAAAGTTGATTGGCTACTCATCTAGAAAATTGCACAGTTTTCATGAGAAGGCCTTCTGCTGCTCAGTAGTCTACTCAACTCAGAAATTACGTAGAGATGATCAATAGGCCAGCCTCACAGCATCTGTGCAATTCCTTTTACCAATATCAGACTGATAGTTCCCTCTAGGAATTACGCAGTTTCTACTGCCAAGCTCCTGGTAGCTGACTGCCTGTTCCCCTTGGGAATTGCACAATTTCTGTTGCCAGTGACCCAAAAACCAACTCCCATTTCCCTCCAAGAATTCGTAGTTTTGGCTGCTAGGCTCCCGGCCAGTTCCTCCAAAAAATTGCACAAATCCTGTCTGCCAATCCTCCCTGTAGCCCGGCCTGTTCCTCCAAGAAATTGCACAAATTTTGCTGGCAAGCCCCCACTGTCCACTGATTCTAGAAAATGCACAGATTTTGTCTGCCTTGCCTTCCCATAGCCCAAAATGTACCTCCCAAAAATTATGTAGTTTTTCCCTCCAGTCGGGCCAGACCTTGCAGACAGTCACTATCGACCAAGATTTCCCATCTTCATCACCCAGTGACCCTTGTGCAATTTTCATTAGTAGTGCCCGAAGCCATCATCCTGCCTCACAACCTTGTGGCCTCTCCCAGTCACCTACATCCGAAATTATCATGTGTCATGGTAGACTAGGAGGTTTTTGGATTTGATGTCATCTCGTCATGAGTGACTACAGGTATAGTTATACCAACAAACATGACGTGCTGACAAATGGGATGAACGAAGGGACCACATGTAGAAGGATAGGTTCACCAACAAACAAACGAAAGATGCGTGTGAAGAGATGTGCTCACGAAAGGATGATAATGCAAAGATGTGTTCGTGGATGGAAGGATGACCAAACATGCAAGATGTGCTCACGGACGGATGAACGAATGAACATGCACCTTTCGGGAACAGATGAGCCTGTCAAGCCTTCCAACATACAAGAAACAAGAAACATGCCAAAGCAACATCAAGTGAACCAACGACCATTGAAGACTCCACACACCTTGCCATGTGGAGGTGAAGCTGTGACACACCATGAATACTTCCACCACCTAGTAGCACTGCAATTAGACATGCACTCTAGTATCAGCACGAATGTACCAACACTGTCATGTCGAGTCATTTCCTGAGTCATGTTGTCCACATCTCTACTATGGGCCATGTTGCCAATCAATGTAATGTTACATGGAATTCCAAGAGACCCACTTGTTGTACAAATAGTCATGTAAAGTCGAAAAGTCATGTATGTCAAATAGTCACGAGGGTAGTCAAATAGCCACAAGGGTCAGTTTCACCCTTGGCTATAAATACCCCCTCATTTGTACATGCAAAGCACTTTTCACCTCAGCTCCTCCCACATAGACAAGAGAGTCTGTAATCTTTTATTTTAGGAGGAAGTAGTGGCTCCAATGTCTCGCACACGGGGTTATTGATGTATGGTGTAACGATGTGTCTTGGAACTTTCGCTTAATTTAGAAGCCTACTAACAGGCCAACACATTTTCATGCATGTATTGTAACTGTTGTAAGACTAATCTTGAACACTTGTAATGCATGTTGCTTTAACCTATGTTGAACACTTGTAATGCATGTTGCTTTAACCTATGTTGAACACTTGAACTTATTTCACTTGTTGTAATGCATAATCTGTTAATGAAAACGTGTTGTATATGTTGTTAATGTTGTCTTGCCCATGGTGGCTATCTCCCTGGACATCAGACAGACCTTTCACATAAAACTTACTGTAACAACCATTTCACTCGTGTAGACTCATCCATTAAGTGTTGTACGTGTTATCTTCCCTTGTGTGTTGTAACTGCCACATCCATGTGGACTGCTCCTCCAGAAGCTATGCATGTCCTGTTGTGTTGTGTGTTCCTAGCATAGTTGGAGCTTCCTCCCAACTGACTTGGGACTCACTTTCACCCTCTCCCTCTATAGTGAAAGAACCATTGACATAAGTAACACTAGAAATCACTAGGCACACGAGCCTCACTTCTCAAAGACAAAGCAGACCACTCTCTTGTGCTGACAAGCAAGAGTTGAGGCAAATCCTTAAGACAATGGCAACCAGGCCATCATACCAGATGGGACTCCCACACCAAAAAGTGTGAGGTCTAGTTGGGACTTCATATCGAGGTGATCCCCTGAATGTTGGTGGGTCCAACACCATAAACAGAGCTGCAGGGACATCGTGGCACGTTTGAAGGGTGGTTTTCTTGTGTTAAGGGTTGTTCATTGGCTAGGTTTGCAGAACAAAATTGGAGCTAAACCGCAATAAGAAGAAGACCTAAAGACATCGTGAAAGAAGCCTAAGGGACAATGTGGTTTCTCTATGTTCTGTAGGTGACATTGTGGAGGAGAAAGGATTGTTTTAAGGTGTGAATATGGTTGTCTTAAGTGCAGATTAGGGCCAACATGAAGGGTTTTTTAGGCTGAGGACAATGGAAGGATAAACACGATTATTGAGGGCATTTGTGTGGGTCTGTTGTGGAGACAAAAGCTACAACAAGTTGTTGAGCTAGGCTGCAAGCCATAGCCAACAACTTGAGGCTATTCTAGGTGTTGCATTGAGGGTTATACAACTAGCAAGGAGAAGCGTGGTGGTGGAAGGGTCTCACCTTAGAGAACCGTAGCCCTAGAGGCTTGAAATGTTAAAATTTGTGAAGGTTAGAGGGTTGATAATTATGTCCTAACTAGTGATGTAGTGACAATAGTGCAACAATGTGAGAAATAGTGTTTTAAGGTGTATTGGGTCAAAGTATTTGACCAATTTGGATCAATCTATTGAGCAGCCTGTTGGTGCCATGTGGATGACATTCTGTGGTGGTGAAGTGTCATCTTAGGAGTAGATCTGACAGTGATGAGATTGAGTGTCATAGAGCTGGTTGGAGGGAAGCATGTTGGCTACTAAAAATAGCCATAGATAAGCTATCTCGAAGGACAAAAAGAAGTTGAAGGTTGGGTGAAGGACAATGTTGAAGTGAAACACTTTGATGGACTAAAGTTGTTGCTAGTGTGGCAGATTGGAGCTCAAGAATTAGGCCTACCCAAAGAGCAGTTGATGAGCCCGTGTTCATTGTAGAAGACGTGACTTGTAGTAGTGATAAGAGGAAATCCTCCTCGAGTCTCGATGTGTAGAAGCCTTGATGGATTAAGGCACTACTAGTGAGCAATACAAGTGTGACGGATTGGTAGGACAAGATACAACATAGAAGTGATGTAGCCAAATTTATCATTGTATATTGTAACCATAGATTGTTGTATTTATCAGATTTGGATTAATATAACGAAGATTGGTGATTGTACATTATTGTACAATATTATTTAAAATTGTGTATATTATGCATATATGATTTAATGCTTTATATTTCCACTGTGAAAAGTATTTTATGGTTGAGGTTCTTGGTTTGGTAGCGTCAATGATTTTAAGACTCCAACCTAGACCCAAGGTCTTGGAAATTCAACACACATGATGTTAAATATTCCCTATCATTACCAAGGTTGAAGGAATTTTACCAAGAGGACAATGGAGCAAGTCAATCACCAAAGCAGCTATGTTATGTAGCTCCAAGAGGACCATGGCATCCTAGTCAACCTAGTATGATGCAAGAACTTCACTCAAAATTTCAAGGTTATGCACATCCATCTCAAAGTAATTGGAACACACCATTTCCTTGGCGGGCTTGGCCATCTCAACCCCAAAACCAATCTTGGCAACAAGGTTGGAAAGGACCTTATGGGAGAAATCCACAATTTCCTGAATATTTTCCTAAATATCCTCCATACCCAACTCCATGTTATCCCTACCATCCACCTCCACCACAACCCCAACCACATCCATTTCAAATATCCACTCCCACTCAACTACTTGTACCACCATTTCCAAACCCACACAAGGAAGTAGCTCAACCCACTTATAATGTTGAGGTACAACACTTCCTAACATCTCCTCTTGATCTCAATGGTATTCATCTTAGATCAAGAAGAGTATTGCAGAAAAAAGATTCTCTTGATGTGATTGAAGGACAACATTCAGAAAAAGAAGATTCAAATGAGAAGACCAAAGAATCATGGGCTGCACTTGATGAAGAGCAAACATCAAAATCAGAGATTGAAAAAGTTCCCTCATGTTTACCATCAGATCTTCCATGTGTTCAAGAGAATAATCTGCAAAAAGAGGAAGATTTGAATGTCATGGTAGAATAAGACATGAAGAATAATCCAGATAAGCAAGCAAACCTAGGGCATCAAATCTATATTGAGGTTTGGTTCCAGAAAATCAGCAAGATGGAGCACCACTCTCTTCTTCAATTGTGCTTGATATTTTCAAACTCAAATCATTTGGTCTAGGAAATTCAAGTACATGTCAAAGCGTATATTTCAAGCCTACACATTAGTTTATCTATCATCTTGATGTGCACATGGATCCATTGGAAGTATTCCTATACTTGAAAGATATTTTGTTTTTTTCAAGTAGAGTAAGATAGAAAAAATAAAAAATAAGAGGAAAAAAAAAAATCTCAGGTGAAAAACTCATTTGAGGTGCATGAGATTGGCTCATTGATTGAAAACCTCCATGAGGCAGTCAATGGGTTGGAAAAAAGAGAAAACAAGAAAAGATCCTAGGTGAAAACCTCCTTTGAGGTGCTTAGGCAGACTTACTAGTTGAAAACCTCAGTGAGGCAGCTAGTAGGCCTAGGAAAAAAAATGAAAAAATGAAAAAATTATTTGCTCCATGTATCTCTCTCTGATAAAAGCAGTTGATCTCCAACCTCTGCAAACAACAAAAACAAGTTAGCTACCAAAAGAAAAGTTGATCAAAAGCCTAGTCAAAGAAAGTCAAACTTGGAATTTCTCCTCCTTTTCTTAGATGCTACAATAGGACCAAGGCCATGCTAATTCATCACCCTCATCTATTTCCACTATCCATCCATCATTCCCAAGATTTTCCCGTTCATTTTCCTCGTTGTCCTAAAATGCTACATAAGGGCTTTGTTTTGCTATGGGAAGCCAAAATGCACAAAGCGGAAACTTGTTTTTATCATATCTTGAAAATTGTGCATCCATTTGCTAAGATTTTTCATGGGGCAATGCATATGGATGATGGTAACATTCTCAAGCAATTTTAGCAAATTTTGGTGCACACTTTTCGAGAAATCGACCTCTGTCACCTACAACCATTTTTATTTTATCGAGATTCGTGAATCCATTGGCCAAGATTTGTTTTGGGGAGATGCATAAGGATGCTAGAAACATGCTCATAAAATTTTAGGTCAATCCAGTCCACTATTTGAGAGATATGCATAAAACAATTTTGCTACAGGACGCTGTCCTGAAATGCTGCAGGAAGGTCTGAATTGCTACAGGATGGCTGAGAAGAAGCTACATGAGGGAGATCTAGCAAGAATAACAACCCAAAGGGCCATGATACCTCGAGGAAATGATGAATAAGGTCCTCCAATGATTTACTAATCACCCATCCATGACTCATCCACTCCATTTCACCTAAACTTGCTCAAAATGTTCACTCTATCCTGCCTAAAAAAACACATACACATAGAGCATTGTTCTCCATTTTTTTATTCTTCACATTACCTCCTCATGCTTCCAACCTTATTTACATGGCTTTTGATCAGTCCTCTCAACACCGCCATGCCAACTGAATACTAGAAGAAAGGATCAAAAGGTTGCTACAGGAAGAAACTCCTTGTGTAGCAACCTATGCAGTCAAAAGAAATCTATGATATTTTTTTTCTCCCCACCAACATCAAGCATGAGGGAGCAATGTATGCACCTAAGAAGGGACTCGTTACCCTCTGAAAATAACTCCACCATCTGATACAACCCATTCATGATAGAAACACCTGCACACACACAAGAACATCATTAGTCAAGGTGAAATCCAGTTCAGAAGACATGCACAACAACCTTACCTTTGTTTAGAAATAATATATGATTAGCTACAACACTCACATCAAGATCATATTAGGAGTAGAGCAACAACAACAACAAGAAAACCTAGAGGACCTCCAACAGATTATCACATGCAACTTCAAGATCATTAGTAGCAGCTTCAGGACCACCAAAGGCAACTTCAACATTCATATCAACAACCTCAATATCACCTGCAAAAACACATCAAGGGTAAGGCTCAGGTATGCAATCCTTTAAACCTTTCCTATGAACTTATTTTAGCTTGAAAAAAATTGCAAGTGTATGAAGGAAAAGGTTTTTATAGCCAAGATTAGTATCAAAGCAACCTCGACCTTATCTAGCAATTAACTTCACTTTTCCACCAAGACACCCGCACATGGGGGAGAGGACAAGACAAGTGAAGAGGAATTGAGAAAGTGGGATGTAATCATTTAGTCATGATGGAATCAAAGAGTGTGAAGGGGTAGGTGAGGGCCAACTCAGTTAACTAAAAGCACTTTGAGTTTATTTTGCATGCAATGAAAAAATAGAAAAAAAATAATGGAAAAAAAAATCAAGAAAAAAATTAAAAAAAATAAAAGGTGGACCCACCACCTCTTGGCATGCAAATATTAGTTTCTACATGATTCAGGTTGTTTGAAGCTCATGTAGTCACCACTCTCCATCCCAGTAGCTCAAAAATCAAATTTTAGCCCCTCTCTGATTTCTATAGGAAGATCCTGTAGCACTACAGGAGGGCTCCGAAAAGCCACAGGAAGCTACATGAAGCCTGCAAAATCTATAGGAAGGCCAAGAAAATGGTACACAAAGTTAATAATATTGCTATAGGAAGGAAAATTTTTCCCTAAACCCTTGGAAAGAAAGGAAGTATTCAAAGGAAATGGAACAGAGATGCTACATGAAGTAACAAAGTGCTACAGGAAAAAAACATAAGTGCTACAGGAGTACCAACAGTGCTACAAGAGTACCAACAATACTACAGGTGAGTTCCTTGATAAAAATTTTGTTACTGGGGTGTTGAAAAATGATTAATTAATTTCCAAAAGGTACAAAGAAACACAATAGAGTTGCAAAGGATTTGTTGCAAGAAGTTTGGGTTGCATAATGGTAAATTCTCCAAGGGTGAAAGGTATCCAAGTCACCAGTTTCGTCATCACGTCATTCCTTTATTTTGCTTCAGTTTATTGACCATCATTCTCCCTCTGTAAGAAGAAAATGCTCTATGTTAAGTGTTTTCAATTCCAGAATTTAATGAGAAAAGAGAGTTTAGATTGCTAACCAAGGGTGTTCATAAGAATTTGATGGATAATATGATGTTTCATGGCCAAGAATTTGTATCAACAGTAAGAGGCTTGGACCAAAAAAGTTGAAATAACCACATGAATGAGCAAAGTTGCAATGTTTTTCATTAATGCTAATGTAAGTTAGATTAAAATAAAACCTTACCAATAGAATCCTTTATGCTCTGAAATTTGTTACAATGTTTCATATAGAAAATGAAGTGAACCAAGCCTTTTAGTATGACCATCTTAAAATGGTTATTGATTATTAAAAACAATGCCATATTCACTTAAGAAACAAAAGATCTGGCGTTTAGATAAACAAAACAATGAGGATTCCTAGTGAGAATTTTTGAGTTATTAAATGTAAAGACTTTCTCATCAAACGAAGAAATACATGCAACCAAGAGTTGATATTTATATAAATATGGTTTTCTTTAAAGCAAAAAATTGGTGGTATTGTAGGAATCTAGGATCTTTATACCTCTAGGGATGTCTTTCCTCTCACTAACTCTTCTACATATTTATTTTCTCTTAAAAACAATAAAACAAACTTCTTGCTAGAAATGATCAATTTCTTGGCTTGGTTGGCACTTACCAACAAAATGTTTGACTTGCATTTGTGCATGATGATGGTGAATGATTTTTCATCCTTGATGAGTTACTATTGGTTGGCTCTTCAGATGAATATTTCATCTCACATGTACAGATAAGGACTTCAAAACACTAGCCCACATACATCAAGAGGAACTACATCTAGTTCTACTTCATTAATAAAATCATCACTAATAGCAAATCTAATTTTACACTATTTTTTACCTTTATCTCTATATCTTTGTTTACCCATCCCTATGGATATGGTCTTATATTATATTGAACTTCCAATCCCAATTTGTGGACCAACTCTATTGCAATGAGATTTTCCTACAATGCTGAGTCAAACAAAGCATCATTATTCGTCTTCTTGACCTCTATCTTTATGTGGAGGAGTTTGATCATTTCTTTCTCTTCATGTTGTTAAAGGCTACTCATATTCACCTCCTTATACATTGACGTACAAATGATTTTCTCATCCACATCTAAGCTAGTTTTGATCCAGGAGGATCCATAAATAGAAGTGGCCTTGAAAGTAGCTCAAAAATCAAAGTCATCAGATGGAAGTGAAACTAGGACCAGATTGTAGTGCTCATCGCCCTAATTCCAATGGTGTGAACGAAACTCAAATATGAGTTTGTATGCTCAAGTTATAGCTGGTCAAAGTTATGGTCAAACTTGGCCAAGTGGCAGTCACTAACGAGGCAATAATTTGAAAGAGTCCTGATGCACAAAATTCGACGGTCAGAATAGGAAAATTTGTCGCCTCTTTAACTTTTCTAATATCCCTTATTTTGTGGTGGAATATTTTAAACTATATAGTCCAAAAATAAAAAATAAAATATATATTTAGGGAGGGTGGGTTGCCAACCCCACAACGGTCTGCAATGATACAATGTATTGAATGTATTTAAAATGGGGTGGGTAGGCCACTCTCGACGGACCTACCCAACCCCCAAATCAAGTTAGCCGTATACAACCAACCCTAGTGGAACCGTAAAAAACCATTTCTATATTGTATGAATTGCCATGGTTAACGTTGAAACTACCGTGCTCTACACATATATCTCATACCAAAAAAAAGGGTTTTGTGGGGTTTCACTGATGGGGCTCCAAATTAGACACAAATTAAATCCCATCTAACCTTTCTTAGGCACATGAAGGCTATATTAAACCTCTCATTCTACACTTAATATTGTTTTTAGCTTTAATATGTTCATTATGAAGGTTTAGAGATAATTGCACATTTGTCCTTAATATTATTTATTTTTAAAGAATATTGTGAGAATATTGGGCATATTAAGAAGATTTGGAGGAGGAGATAATCTTGGGACTTGCTCCCTATTATAGGAGGATCAATATTGGATAATAAATCAACAAGATATTATGAAATTATTGCACAAATTTTGGATCTCCAATGATTGAGAAAATCTAGGAATGTATTCCCTGTCATTTAATACAGATTCCTAGTGTTGGGAACCATATCCAGTATTTGAGGGATTTTGGAGGGGAAAACTTCCTCCTTTTAAGGAGAATGCTTCCTCATCATTTTTTATAAGTATCAATTCAAATTTTCCTCTAGGGGTTGGTTTTTCTTAGACTTCTTGTGGAGAGAACTTGTATTTTTGCAGCTCTACTTTCATTTCTAGCAGGGATGTACTTAGATTGATTCAAATAATGAGTATTGGTACCATTTTTAGCTTCTAAAGCTTGGTCTCCTTCATAGGACTCCTAGTTTCTTGGGCTTGGCCATCCCAAGAGTCTCAAAGCCCTTTTGTATAATTTACTTTTTTTCTTTTCACTTCTTTTTCACATGAATTTCTTGTTCTTGTTTTTCCTATTTCTGCATTTAGTATTGATGATTTGTTGTTGTAGGATTGGATTAAATGGTTGAAGTGAGTTCTTTTGCAGGATCACAAGCATGATTTCATCCTTGTAACAACTTTGAAAGGTCATAGTAATCATTGAGCTACTTGGATTATTTTTCTTATTCACAAATCTAAAATATTCTGGAAGTCCCTTGTAGCAAATAGTAGTAATTTTCTGCTATTTTTTAGAACATGCTAATGAGCTTCATTTGAGTTTATTCCACTTGCATTAGATTATAAAAAAATTCAATTTAATAACAAAATTTACCCCAATGCATTTTCACTTGATTAGGTTAGTCATTTGATAGGTTAACTAACTCACTAGTTCTCGAATTTCTAGAATGTATACTAGTAATTTTCTGCTATTTTTTAGCACATGTTAACAAGGGTATTTCTGAGTGATTCGACTTGGAATGGAGAAAAAAGACATCCTATTCAATACAAAAAATTGTCCCATCCCATTTGGATTTGATTTACTTGGTCATTCGGTGAATTATATCTTCTTGTAGCAAACATATAACTTCATTTAGCAAACACTGTAACTTCTTGTAGCACTCCTCTAGCACGTGTAAACTTGATCAGATTTTCTCAAAAAGCTTCATTTTTTTTTTGTTAGGGTTCAATCATAACCCCTTGGCTCTAAATCCGTAATTGAGGAAGAATAAAACACAATTAGGACATGCCTTTTTAAAAAGTAGATTAGGCCTACTTATTGGAATTCATGCTCTTAGGATTTCAATTACAAATTGTTGTTCTTGCCTATGATTAATTTCTTTTCAAAGTAACATTTCCGTTTATGCAATTATTTTAGGATTTGATTTCATTACATTAATTCAATTACATCATGACAGCGAAATAAGGACACATCATGTGTTGCACATATAGTGTTGATCCCTCTTAGGTTTGTATGAACCCCAAGTTGATAATTAAAGTTGGTAGCCATGGGAGTTGCTGCATTCTTGTTGCAATACTGAGGCTCATGATCGACCTCAAAACCACCCTAACCACCAAGCCTTATCATAGCACCGTATACCAATGGGTCAACAATTCATTCGTTGAAATTTTTGCCCACCAAATTATATAAGAACTCAAATCATTTTCTAGCAAACCAACAGAGAGCGGAACCATGAGCAAGGGAATCCACATGATGTTGAAAAGATTCATTTAGAGGGATAGATGTTCCAGTGTCATAATTTGATAATTTAATAGTCAATTTTTCATGTTTTCATGGTAGGAATCCAACTTTGCAGTGTATTTCTCCAACAGAGTTATCCATTTTCAAGCCATCATCTGAATTGGAGGTATAAGGGTCATTTTTGTAAAGTTTCTTGTAACTAATTTATTTGACGCCACTTAATAAAAGAAGGCATCCCCACTTTGAGCAGGGCTTCGAGACGTTGTCCACATTGGGTGAATTTTGTAATCAAATCATTTGTGTGCCTTTGATCTCATGATTTCTTTATGATTTCCACTTCTTTCTCATGTGTTAAGTTACTTGGTTAATGTGCTCTTTTATGTGAAATTTTGAATGCATGCTTGAAGTTAAAATATTTGGATCAAGTTTGGTATCAGAGAAACTATTCTTAATGTGAGTTGCACGAGTGAAGTAACAACCCTGGTGAAAAATCCATGTAATAAAAGTTAATAAAGAAAAAATAATAACCACAGTTGATGGGACACTTATTCCAAGCTGAATATTGGGCAAGATATCCTAGTGGGTGTTCATTCGATTTATTATGGTTAAGGAAATGGCTAAGGCTTTGGAAAAGCAAAATGGCATTTTTGGCACATTTAATTATGAAAATAATGGAAATTAGGAGAAAAGGAAGGTGAAAGGTCACAGGTTGCATGTGAAGAAGAAATTGAAGGAAAATAATGGAAAATGAAGAAAATAGAGGCCTAATTGATAAAAAGGCTTTTGAGGATCAGTTGGTACCTTTTGTTAGTTCAGTTTTGGAGCTCTCTTATTACTCTCTCTCTCTCTCTCTCTCTCTCTCTCTCTCTCTCTTGGACACTTAGATATTTCTTGGAGCACTTTGGCATTGGATCAAGAAAGGCAAAGAAGGAAAGAGGGAGGAAGGAGCAAGAAAGGAAGAGCAGGATCAAGTACGTACAACAAGATTCTTTCTAGGTATCGATTTGAATGTGTGTTTTCCTTGCTAGATTTTGCATGCATGGTATTGCATGTGGTTCTTTTTTGTTATGGCATGGGTTTTCCAGGTGTGACAGTGTTTTTAGCCTAGCCTTTCCATTTCTAAATAGCCATGGTGTGATGGGGTTCTCATGTTTTGGTTGAGCTAGATTTCCGGATGGATTCAAAGTTGAGTGAGGTGGATCTATGAATAATATAACACATGGCCTAGTAATCCCTGAACCAGACTGTGGGTTGCGGTAAAGCCATATTTTATGTTGCCTCAGTGGGCATAGGAATCCTCGATCGATGAATGGTGAGGTATATGGTAAAGCCTCGAGGTGGGTGTTCTCCATTAGACCTAGTAATCCTGAGATGGGATATGTGGTAAAGCTTGGAGAGTGGGTCTCAGTTTAGGGCCTAGTTATCCGGTGTAGATTGTGGTAAAGCTTGAGAGACTAGGAGAGGAAAATTCCTCACGGTGTAGGTGGAGAAATTCGTTGGAATCCATGCTTGTTTGGCCTAGTGATCTAGTGGAGATCATGGAAAAACTTGTTATTACATGTTTATTGTTTAGCCTAGTGATCTAGGATGGATTATGGTAAAGATGGGTTTATATTGATGAGGATGAGGTGGTTTAGCCTCGGGATGCCCTGGTTGGTTCTTTTGGTTTGAGTCCCACATTCATGCTTGGAATATGGCACCAGGGTGATTGGCTGAAAAGAGATTTGGCTCAACTAATCTATGGTCAGGTGGAAGGTGGTAGTCCCATCCAGGTGATCTAAAAATCACCCGTATGTGACCTTAATTAAATCATTATTATATGAAGGTATTACAAACTCGTGTTCTGGTGTGTGTCTATGTTATTTTAGGCAATGAATTGATTAGATTGCAAAATACACAGACACTAGAAAATGGAAAACGGTAAGGAAAACACAGTAAGCAAATGCAAGAACACAACAATTAATAAGGAGTTCACGCTATTCTCCAGGGCTACATCTCCAGTCCAGCTTTCAGTGGTGGCCTTCTCTTATTGTGTCTTTAAAGCAGAGAATTACAATGAGGAGCTCAATTTGAGTCTCCTGGAACAGAGAATGTTTGGTAGGGTGGTTCTTGGATCCCCCAAGTCACTAAAGTGCACAAACTCTTCTCCTTACCAGATCTTCACCTCTCTGGTCTTTAATGGGAGGAGCCTAATGTGGTGCTCAATTTCCGACAGATCCTCTCATGGATTGCTTGAACCTCTCAAGCTTTCTATCTACTCGATGTTGCCTATGGTAAGCTTGGCTCTCTATCTTTCTACTTCTTGCTTTACTATCTTTTCTTCGCTCTCGCTTTCTCTGTCTTCGTTCTCTTTTTTCCATGTTCTGTTCTTTGTCTGTTCATGGCTAAAAGCCAATCTGTCTCATGACTGCTCACTTCCTCTTCCACCCCTTCGGTTCGCCTGCTATTGTTCACTTAGAGTCCCCAGCCTCTGCGTCTTCGCCAATGTCTCACAGGGAGTGGCCACTTGTCCTCTCACAAACTGCGCCAGCTCGTCCTCAACGGTTTGGTAGTTTCGGTTACACTGTGGAATGACTCATTTGCTGACTCGGCGATCAAATTGGACATCAAATTCTTATGTGTCGTAGCTTAATCCCCTGTCAAGTCCAGTTCCTCCATCGGACGCAATCTCCACCGTCAGATCTAGAGCCCCTAGATCCTACAACATTCAATCATTTTGCACAATTGACTTGCTTGATCGTTAGCGCGCGATGAGCGGCGATTTTCTCTCTCCTCGGCCGAACACGCGTCGAGCACTGAATGGAATCGCTCATTTTTCTCCAAATCTGCTTACCGCCCAAGGATGTCTCCGATGTATACCACCGGTTTTCGGAGCGTGGGTCCCGCCTTTCACCTTAGCGCCTTCCCCATGGTTCCCTAGCTTCCATGCAACCCAGCACTTCGGGGCTTTTTCCTTCTCAAGGGGTTTTTCCCAGCGAAGCGCTAATCTTGTATCAGAAATGCCCTCTGTTTCCCGATCCGGGTTTCCCAACGGCCAGTTTTGCCTCCTGTGTGGTCTCCATGGGCCTCGGTCAGTGCGCTTTGATCGAGGTCCTCATTGTTCCTTGTTGGCTGCCAATTGCCACTATCCAGAGGTCTTCTTGATTTCTCTGTGTTCATAAATTCAAAGTTTTTGTCTTGATTTGATACAGTCATGGTACTATGATAATCTTCATGGATCCAATTCGGATCACGACCTTCCCATTGAAAAAGCTTTTGGACCACCAAAAGTTGGTTTTCAAGCATCGACTAAGTGAGGGTACAATTGTCTCACTTGCCCAATCTCAATCCACTTTTCACTGCTTGGCTTTGAACCCTTGAGCCCAATTCTGAGGTACTCAACATCTCCTCTGCACGTTGTCCTCACCTTCTTATCCAGAATTGTGTCTTCCTGCAATTCATTATGATATTCAGGTAGGAGGGCATCAATAGAAGGCAATTGACTCTGCTCTTGGGGATTCTCAATTAGTGAAGGTTCAAACAACCTCAACCAATCTGCATTCATGACTGAGTAGATGTGCATGTAAGCTAGTAGATCAAGGTGAAAAGCATTCTCACCAATCTTCTCAAGTATCCTGAAAGGTCCATACCTGATAGGCTTCAGCTTTTACCTTCACCTTGCATCCTATCCTTGCTGATGTACAACCAGACTTGGTCACCAACTTGGAAACTATGCTCCATCCGATGCTTGTCATGCCTTGCCTTGTATTTGGCTTGGCTCTTTTCAATTGTTCCTGTACTGCCTAATGGATCTCTTGGATCTATTCAATGAACCTAGTTGCCCTGTCCACATCACTGTGTCCCTAAATTGTGGTGTCTTTACCAAAGAAAAAATCTAAAGGAGACCTTGGTGTGAAACCAAAACAGGTCTCAAAAGGAGATCTCTGTGTAGAAGAATGTTTTGCTCTGTTGTAAGCATGCTGCACATAACTCAAATGTTCATCCCAAAGCTTAGGATGTTTGTTGCAATATCCCCTAAGCAACTGGATCATTGTCCTGTTGACTACTTCGGTCTGGCCATCAGTTTGTGGATGAAAAGTTGTGCTTTTCTTCAGTTTGGTGTCCATCAGTCCCCCCAGACTTGACCAAAACTTCCCCACAAATCTAGTGTCCCGATCAGATACAATGGAAGTGGGTAATCCAAAATGAACCCATACATGTTCAAAAAACAGTTTTGCAGTTTGTTTAGCTATAATCTGTTTAGTACAAGGTATCAAAATACACATTTTGCTGAACCTATCCACAACAACATACAGATAATCATGACCTTTCCTAGATTTAGGCAGTCCTCCAACAAAATCCATGGAAAGACTTTCCCAAGGGTGAGAAGGAACTGGTAATGGAGTGTACAAGCCTAGTTTTCTGTTGTTGGGCTTTCTTTTTGCACACATAGTACACCCTCTCACATATCTAGAAACTATCTCATTCATTTTTGGCCAATAACAAAATCTTTCCAGCTGTGCAACTATTTTACTTACCCCAAAGTGACTGATATTAGAGAAGTGTGTGCTTCTCGAATTATCTTTACTCTTTCAGTTTGTGGAATGCATAACTTCCCACAATGTTATAAGAGTCGGCCCTTTACATGATAGTCCAATTCTTCTACTCTTTTGCCTTGACTTAAAGTTGTGTATACATCTTTAAAGTCTATGTCTTGAGCATATTGTTCAATGTAACTCTCATGTAACACAAATTATGCTTAAGTATAGTAGATGCATTTATAATGGGTCTAGAAAACATGTCTGCAACTTTATTATGTATGCCCTTTTTATATCTGATGACCGAATGAAACTGTTGTAGAAAACCCATCCATCTATAGTGTCTTGATTGCTGCAACTTAGTTTGGGAGTGTAGATATTGAAGTGGTTGATGATCAATATGTATTACTGTCTCTTTGACCATTAAGTAACGTTTCCACTTTTTCACACTTTAGACTAATGCATACAATTCTTTATCATATGTAGGATAGTTAACTACTGCAGAATTAAATGTCTCAGGATGATAACATATGGTTTTACCATGGTCTGTCAACACTACTCCAATGGCATAGTCACTGGCATCTGTTTGGATCTCAAATGGTCTTTGAAGATCAGGTAGTGCTAGTACAGGTGTTGTACTAATCTTTTCTTTCAAGGTGTCGAAGGTTTTCTGTTGTTTGCCTCCCCACTGAAACACCTTGTTCAATCCTATTAAAGCATGTAAGGGAGCTGCAATTAGGGAAAAGTTAGAAATGAACTTTCTCCAATATTGTGCTACTCCTAAGAAGCTTCTAACTTCTGTCGCAGATTTGGGTTTAGGCCAATTTACAATGACATCCACCTTAGAGGGATCTATCTTCAATTCACCCCCCCTACTATATGACCCAGATAATTCAGAGATGTTTTACCAAATTCACATTTTGAGAGTTTAACATGAAGTTTTTCTCTTTTTAAAACATCTAGTGTCTGCTTAACATGCTTTAAATGTTCTTCCCATGTTTTACTAAAAATCAGAATGTCATCCAGATACACAATAACAAAATCATCAAGAAAAGGTTTGAGTACATCATTCATTAATCTCATGAAAATAGCAGGAGAATTAGTTAAGCCAAAAGGCATAACCAGCCACTCGTACAATCCCTGCTTTGTTTCGAAAGCAGTCTTCCATGCATCTTGTTCTGCAACTCTGACCTGATGGTATCCACTGTGCAAGTCTAGCTTGGAAAAATAAACAGCTTCCTTCAATTGATCTAAAAGATCATCTATGCGAGGAAGGGGATAACGATTTTTTATTGTTATCTTATTCAGTGCTTGGTAATCGATGCACATTCTCCACGAGCCATCTCTTTCTCACCAAAACGATTGGTGACCCAAATGGTGATGTGCTAGGTCTGATGAACCCTTTCTCGAGCAACTCCTGCACTTGATTCTTGTTTTCAGCGTTCTCTAAAGCAGACAACCTATACATTCCAATGTTAGGCAATGGAGCATCTTGCTGCAAAATAATATCATGTACTATTTCCTTTTTGGGTGGCAGGCCTTTAGGTTCTTGAAACAAGATATCATACTTTGAAACAACCTTTTCTAAATCAACTTATTGTTCAGCATTACAGCCTTCAAATACATGGGTTTTATCAGGTTTCTTTTCCTTTACAACCATCAATAAGAATTGTTTACATGAATTTATCATTTGTTTCATCTACCCTGAGTTTATGAGAGTATAATTATTCTTGAGCTTATGAGCTCTTACAAAGTATTTGATTCCATCTTTAACAAGTAGATACTTTTTCTTAGCTCTATAGAAGATAACTTTCCTGTCATACAAGTAAGGACTTCCTAAAACAATTCTAGATATATCCAAAGGAATTATGTCTAACTCAACCTCATCTACAAATGTTGACCCAAAAGAAAACTTGAGTTGCCACTGTCTAGTCACTTGTAGTTGTGCTTTATCATTCAACCATCCTAATGGGTATGGTTTCTTGTGAGGTGTAGTTACTAATCCCAACTTCTTTACAATTGCTTCAGAAATTAAATTTACTTGTGAGCCACTATCAAACAAAGTATCAATATTTTGATGTTTGGAAATAACTCGAATATGGAAAATCTCATGTCTTTTTCTCTCATTTTCTTCATCAATAATAGATTGTGCAAAATTACTAGTAGATGCTTCAGAATTCTTACCTTTTATACTTGTGGCTGCAATAGTTGTTTCATCTCCTGAGTCTGACCCCAAATCTTTCTGAATAGTTGCAGCAGTCTTCTTCTTCTTTCCCTCGAACTTCTTAGGTCTCAGCTCTGGATGCAGAATCCAACAGTGCTCATCATTATTCCCATCCTTTTTACAATGAGTGCATGAAGCTTTTCTCTTCTATGCAGTATTAGCCTTCCTTGATTTCCATTTCTACTTTCTTTTCTCCTTATTCTTGCTTACAGTGGGTTGGGATGATCCCCTAACTTCTGGACTTCCATTCTTTCCTCTAGCTTCTAGATGAGTAGCTTGTACAAATACCTCATCTATACTAGTGGGATTAAACATGAGGATAGTGTGCCTCATGTAGCTGTGTAGACCACCAATGTACTTCAACAGAGTCTCAGGTGAGTCTAATGAGATTCTTAGAATCAATGCTCTCTTTCCAAATTCTTAAGTATACCCTTGCACACTTTTCCCTTTCAACTGTCGAAGAGTTTTCCAACTCATCATGGCTTGCTGCATGTAGGCCAATGGATAAAACAATGTTTTGATTGCAGAAACAAATTCACTCCAAATAGAGATAGTCTTACCATGTCTCTTCAGGTCAGCTTGGGTCCTGCCTTCCCACCAAACCAAGGCGGTGCCTCCAAGGCGTAGGCTTGCCAGTTGAATCTTGCTCTTGTCTGATTCAATACTCTGCACTCTGCAATAAACATCAATTTGTCTAATCCAATTGTCCAACTTTTTTGCATTCAACTCTCCATCATATATAGGCAAATCAAATTTAACATCTAGTTTGATCAAAGATGCTTTCTTTTTATGTTCAGGGCTATTAGGAGGTGTGAGAAAGTGTTCTTCTTTCCCTTTGCCTTTTGAGTGGTCATGGAAGTGAGACTCATCTTCTCCTTTGTCTTGTTTAGAGCCTGATGAATCTTCATCCTTGTGTTTTCTAAAGTCCCTATACATTTCTTCTACCATGGACTTTATGGCTAGGAAGCTATCTATGAATTGAGGGTTTGGACATATATAACCTTCTTCTAACATTGTCTTTCGAGAATAGACTCTCCCAATTTCAAGATTAGTTTCGACCAACTCTCCTTCTCCTAATTTGAGCTTTGATCTAGTTAGCTTTCATCAAGTAAACCAACACAAGCTTGTCTAACCTTAAGAGCCTAGAGTTCTGATACCACTTGATCTCAAAATCACTTGTATGTGACCTCAGTTAAATAATTATTATATGAAGGTATTACAGACTCATGTGCTGGTGTGTGTCTATGTTATTTTAGGCAACAAATCAATCAGATTGCAAAATACACAGACACTGGATAATGGAAAACAATAAGGAAAACACAGTAAGAAAATGCAAGAACAAAACAATTAATAAGGAGTTCACCCTATTCTCTAGGGCTACATCTCTGGTCCAGCTTTCAATGGTGGCCTTCTCTTATTGTGTCTTTAAAGTAGAGAATTACAATGAGGAGCTCAATTTGAGTCTCGTGGAACAGAGAATGTTTGGTAGGTTCTTGGATCCCCCAAGCCACTAGAGTGCACAGACTCTTCTCCTAACCAAATCTTGACCTCTCTGGTCTTTAATGGGAGGAGCCCAATGTGGTGCTCAATTCTTGAAAAATCCTCTTAGGGATTTCTTTAACCTTTCAAGCTTTCTGTCTGCTCAATGCTGCCTATGGTCAGCTCGGCTCTTTGTCTTTTTGCTTCTTGCTTTACTGTCTTTTCTTCGCTCTCGCTTTCTCTGTCTTCATTCTCTTTTTCCCATGCTTTGTTCTTTGTCTATTCATGGCTAAAAGCCAATCTGTCTCATGATTGCTCGCTTCCTCTTCCGCCCCTTCGGTTTGCATGTTGTTGTTTGCTTGGAGTCCCCTGCCTCTGCATCTTCACCAACGTCTCATAGGGAGTGGCCACTTGTCCTCTCATGAACTGCACCAGCTCGTCCTCAATGGTTTGGTAGTTTCGGTTAAACTATGGAATGACTCATATGCCGACTCAGTAGTCAAATCAGACATCAAATTCTTATGTGTCGCAACTTAATCCCTTGTCAAGTCTGGTTCCTCCATTGGGCGCAATCTCCACAGTCAGATCTGGAGCCCCCAGATCCTACAATATTCACTCATTTCGTGCGGTTGACTTGCTCAACCGTTAGCACGATGAGTGGCGGTTTTCTCTCTCCTTCGCCAAACACGCGTCGGGCGCTGAATGGAATTGCTCATTTTTCTCCAAATCCACTTACCACCCAAGGATGCCTCTAATGTATGTCGCCAGTTTTCGGAGTGTAGGTCCCACCTTTCTTCTTAGCGCCTTCCCCACGGTTCCCCAACTTCCATGAGACCAAACGCTTTGGGGCTTTTTACTTCTCAAGGGATTTTTCCCAGCGATGAGCGATTAGCGCTAAGTGCTAATCGCACATCAGAAATGCCCTCTGTTTCCCGATTCGGGCTTCCCAATGGCCAGTTTTTCCTCCTGCACGGTCTCCATGGGCCTCGGTCAGTGCGCTTTGATCGAGGTCCTCGTTGTTCCTTGCTGGCTGCCAACTGCCACTGTCCAGAGGTCTTCCTGATCGCTCTGTGTCCATAAATTCGAAGTTTTGGTCCTGATTTGATACAGTCATGGTACTGTGATAATCTTCATGGATCCAATTTGGATCACCAGGTTTGGCTTTTTCTTTCATTAATAATAGGTTCTTTTCTTGAAATATTATGTGTAAATGTACTGGTTTATATGTGGATTCTATGGATGATGTATCCTTGATATTTTTTTTGTTATTATGTTGGTTATAAGCATGTATTATGACAGTGATGATGTAAGGCTCTCCTCATGTTTTGATTTGTAAATTAATGGATAATGTATCTATGACCTAATAGATGATAATGCAACTAATGATATAAGGGAACAATGCTTCTTAGTGATTATCAGATAAGTATGAGACCCCTATTCTCAGATCTATTGTTTAAACCTATAGTATACATATTTGTGACATGTTTGACAAAATGCCTATCATGGCTAGTAGGGGTCCAATCTAGACCTTGTCAATGTTTTTTTCAAATGCATCATTGTTATGTTATATAAATTCATTTTCGAAAGTGTCATTGAGTTCTGTTTAGTGACCCGAGCTCTAGGCCTGAAAAAGTGTCACAAATCTCGGAGTCATAGGCATAGGTATGAGGATAAAAGTCCCCAGACGCATGCATACCCATGTTGTGGGAGCTTATGGAGCCTCATGAATGCATGCTTGTACATATCAAGGGAGTGTTTGGGGATTTAATGGTCTAAAAATTCAGTTGGTCTCAGGGGTTGGTTACCTGAGTGGTTAGGTTGGCTCTTGGGAGTTTTGTTGCTGATGTGGAAGGTTTGTGTGGTGTGTTTCTATGATTTCCACTTCCTTAAGGTGATATAGGAGGTTAAATCCCAATGTAGTGGCCTCTCATCACATATTTACCCAGATCGGCCAGTTACTTGGGTAGATGTGGGATGTGGGTGTTACATGTGAATACTAACCAGGAACAAGCTCCAAAGAGGTGAAGGAAAACTCATATACTTTGATCCCGAAGTGGGGCGTGCACCATGAAGACAAAACATGGAAGATGAGGAATCTTGAATCGAGGAAGAGAAAAATTATCGCAAGATCTTCTTCACCATGGCAGAAAAATTGACAAGTTGTTTGCAGAGTATGAGAATACAGTAAAGCCTGAGAAGAAAGTGCCAGATGACCATGCATCGGTAAATCATGAAGGTGGAAGAGGAGATCCTCCTGAATTTCCTTCTCCATCCTCTAGTGACATTTCTTCTTCTTATTCTTCTCATCTCTCTAACAGTCAACATAGGAATACATCTAAGAAGCCATGTTTTAAGCTAGATGTAAAGTTTGTTTTTACCACATATAATGGAGAATGTAATGCAGAGAAACTAAACAATTGGACTGGACAGACCGAGGTTTATTTTTGGATTCAACATATCGAGGAAGATGTGCCAAAGATCTAATTAGCATCTCTTCAGCTGAGTGGCACCTCTCTTGTATAGTGGGAGAGAAAGTTGCAGAAAGACAATAAAAACTTGTGTAACCTCCTTTCTTCTTCGTCCAATTTTATTTCTGCATTAAAAGATCAGTTTTATCCTTTGGGTTATCGATAAAAGGATTTAATGGAATGGCAATATTTAAGGAAGGAAAGGGTTAAAATGTACAAAGCTTCACATAAGAGTTTAGAAATCAAGCATTGAATTTGGGCATTTCACTTGATTCACCCAAAACTATAACCAAGTATATTGGTGCTTTACATAGTTACATCAGACATTATTTTGTATTATTTGAGTCTACTACTATTGATGCAGGAAGTGTGAAGGCCATTCACCTTGAAAGCAGGGGCAAGAATGATAAATAAGAATAGACAAAGAAATCATCTTTCAAACCTCGTAATGGCAAGTACAAAGGAAAAGGCAAGGGAAAGGACAAGAATGTAGCTAAAACCAAGAAGGAGAAAGAAGAAAAGCCACCTTGCACACATTGCAAGAAGGAAGGACATGATTGTTATACGAGATTTATGATTGCAGACAAAAGTATCTCCTCTAGGTCGGTGGCTAGCCTAGAACAATAAAGAAACAAGGAATACAATTTTTTTCTTTAAAGTAAATAGATGATGGAGTGAGGCTTACCTGGAATCCTTTGCACACTTCTCTCCTTCAACATCTTGGAAGCTCCAATTCCAACTCCGATTGCCAAAAATAGAACCTGCATAGTCAGATAACACAAGCCAAGAAACTACGATATCTATGCAATATCATCTAAGTACTTCATTCAATAGATCAACATGGCATTGAAATAAGTGAAATAACAACATCACATATAGGAAAACAATGAATCCTTTGCATTACTATAAATGGAAGTAGATTACAACCATAAGTAGCAGTTGATCTTGTAGAAGAGCTCCTCCAAGTTGTTGGCTTGTCCTTTCCTTGTCACAATATGCACCTCCAATCACCCTAAATGCATGGAATGATGACCACTCACTACAACAACATAAGGGCGGAATCACTCTCCAAAAGCCAACCCCCAACTACATAGAAGGCTGGGAATATATAAAGAAGTATGGTATGTTGGGATTTCTTATCTAATTACCAATATAGGGTAAGAGATCCACCTTTTATGGAAGGATAAGATCAAAGGATAAGTGTTGAAAACTCTAATGTAGGGATGGATAGGATCCAAATGTTTTATCCAAGGTAAGTAGTTGTAACAAGTTCTGGAAACTCCTATAAGAAGAATCTTACAAAATCCCTATCATTCTCCCAGATTTATAGAACCAATGCAGGTGCAAAGGGGAGCAACCTGCTGGTGACCAATGCATGCCACAGTGGAGAAACCTGTTGGTGAACACACCCCAGTAGGCTTACAGGGAGCGTCGGTCCTCAAATTGGCTCAAATGAAGCAGTTTAGGGCTCAAACTCTGGGAAATGAAAGGTACATGCTTAGGGATTTGTGAAAGATGGTGACAAGGGGGAATAGGATGTTGATTGATCCCATTAGGAGGCTCATTGATCATATGTGACAAAATGGCCTATAACAATGATGATGAACTTGTTGGAAATTGCATCCGGAATTGAAACCAAAGAGATTTGGTGGAAAGGGAAATTAAAAGATGGTGGCAACCACGAAGTAGGACCTTGGATCTGATTCCAGTGATGAGACATTGATCAAAATAGTGGGCACACAAGGTACTCTTTCTCTTCATGCTAATGAAAATTCTGAGTTACATGCAAGTACAAGTTCTTCAAATGAGCCTCTTTTTAATGAATGAAAGAGAATTGAATTGTTCCATATTAGAGACATAATGAAACATACTAAAGTGGAAAACTTGTTTGATTTGGGCTCACAAGAAAATTTGATTTCATAATCTTTGGTTAAAAATTTAGGATCAGAAACCAAGCCTCATCTGAAACCAAAGAAAAATTACATGTAACCAAGCAGTGTAGAGCTAGATTTTTGATAGCATCCAAACTAGTTGATGAGGTTGATCTTGATGTTGTACCCTTGATATATGTGGTATTGTATTAGGGAGTCCATATTTATATGAAAGGAAAGGAATTTTATTTTTCCATGAAAATAAGTATCATCTCAAGAAAGATGAGGTGGAATACATCGTTAGATCTCATTGCGCCAAAATTAGTGCTAGTCTTGCAAGTGTAGGTCAGATGAAGAGATTGATTAATTCTAGCAAAGGGTGTATGCTCATGGTTGTGAGAGAAAAAGATTTCGATACATATGAAGCTTTCCAAGGTTGTGATCCCACTCATAAAAAGGAATTGTATGAAATTGTTTCTAACTATGATGGAATTTTTCAGGAACCAAGTGGGTTTCCTGCAAAGCATGAGATCCAACATGATATTCACTTGCAGTAGGATGCTCCTTTACCCAACATTGGTATCTAAAGGTTGGCATCCATCAAGATGGAGGAGATAAAGAAACATGTACATGAATTGTTGAACCAAGGGGTCATAAGACCAAGTTCTTCTCCATGCAGCTCACCTATCATGTTGGTGCTGAAAAAGGATTGCACATGGAGGATGTTTGTAGACTATAGGGCACTCAACAAAATAATGGTGAATAATTGATATCCTCTCCCTTGCATTGATGATTGTTTGGATCAATTGAAAAATGCTATCTATTTCAAAAAATGGACTTGTGCAATGGATATCATCAGGTTAGGATTGTAGAACAAGATGTATGTAAGATTGCATTCAAAATGAAATAGGGGTTGTTTGAATGGTTGGTGATGCCATTCGGACTATGCAATGCTCCAGCCACATTCATGAGGGTGATGAATGATATTTTCAGGCCTTTTATTGATGATTTTGTACTTGTGTATCTTGATGAAATTTTTGTTTACAGTAGGACATGGGATGATCATGTGTGTTATGTTAAAAAAGTGCTTGATGTTTTGCAAAAAGAAAATTTGTATGTCAAAATGTCGAAATGTGAGTTTGGGAAGACCTCTTTGGTTTACTTAAGTCACATTGTTGGAGATGGAAAATTGAAATAGATCCTTCTAAAATTGATGTGATTTTAAAGTAGCCTAAACCCACCAAAGTTATAGAGGCTTGTAGCTTTTTGGTTGCAGTACAATACTAGAGAAGGTTCATTGCCAATTTCTTCGTCATTGCATCCCCCTTACATGCATTGACGAGTGTGAAGCAAACCTTTCAATGGGGAGGAAAGAATCAAAAAGCCTTTGATGCACTGAAAGAGAAGATCGACACTAGTTTTGGCTTTACCTCACCTCCAACAACCTTTCGAGATTGAGACTGATGCTTATGGATACGCCATGGGAGTAGTATTGATGCAGTAGAGGAAACATGTATGTTACCAATCAAAGACATTCTCCCAAAATGTTGTGAACTATCCCACATATGACAAGGAGTTGTATTTCTTGGTTCAAAGCGTGAAGAAGTGGAAGCACTATTTGATCGACAAGGAGACCATCATTCACATTGATCACCAGCCCTTGCAGTACCTTTAGTTGCAGACCAAGCTTCAATAAGCACGTCATTTTAGATGGATGGGGTTCCTTCAGAAGTTTCAGTTGGTAATTAAATACAAGAAGTGCACCAGCAACAAAGTGGCAGATATGCTTTCTCACCATCTTATTTCTGCATCTATAGTTTTTCAAAATGCTTCTTTATTTTTTGAAAGTTATGTTGAACAATATGTTGATGATGTTGTTTTTAAGGATATTTATGCAAAGCTGACTCATGGATCATAGGTGGACAATTACCATTTATAGGGAAATATGTTGTATCACCTTGGAAAACTTTGTATCCCCACTAATTAACGAATACATATAATCAGAGAGGCATATACCTCTCTTGTGTCAGGTCATTTTGGTGTAGAGAAAACTTTGTTTCATTTGCAGAGGTTGTGTTATTGGCCTCACAAGAAAAATGTTGTGACTCGATATGTAAAGGGATGTGTGTTGTGTTCAGGTAGAAAACCCACTAATAGAAAATTGGGGCTCTACACACCACTTCCTATTCTGATTCGTCCATGGGAAAGTGTGTCCATGGAGTTTGTAGGTGGTTTGCCTTTGTGCAGGAGAGCTCATGACTATTTGTATGTCAATGTAGACCGATTTAGAAAAATGTGTGTATTAATTCCTTGTAAAAAGTAGGTCACTATAGAGCAGATTTCTCATCTCTTCTTCCAAATTGTATGGGCCCACTTTGGGCTTCCCACATCCATTGTGTTTGTTCGAGATTCTCACCTTCTTGGAGAGTTTTGGATGAGTTTGTGGAGAATGATGGACACCAAGTTGAAGAGAAGCACGACATTTAATATGTAGACCAATGGTAAAATAGAGGTTGTCATCTGCACAGTGATACACTTACTCTAAGGCTATTGTGGAAAGCATCCCAAGTTGTGGGATGAGAAACTTCCTTATGTGCAGCATGCATACAATCGAACAATGTATTCATCCACTCAGAGCTTACCATTCGAGACATGATTTGGCTATTTTCCAAAGGATACATTAGACATGGTATTTGGGAGAGATGAAGACTCTAGTGGGCAAGATGGCAAGGAAAAAATGCAGAATTTCATCCAACGAATTTAGATGACTCACCAGGTAGTGTAGGAGCAGTTAGAGAAGACTCAAGCTCAATACAAAGCTCGATATGACAAGCACCGATTCGATCACAAATTCGAGGTTGGAAACAAAGTGTGGATCCACATCAGCAAAGATAGGATGAAAAGGGAAGGAAAGAAGTTGCGACCAATCAAATATGGCCCATTCACCATATTGGAGAAGACTGGAGACAACAATTTTCATCTCAATTTGTCAACATACATGCAGATATACTCAATGGTGAACATTGAAAACTTGAAGCTTAATGAGCCTCTATTGATCATGGACACCAAAGAGGTTGGACAGGTTCCTACAATGGATGAATTTGCACCTGAATACTTGGACAAGCTATTATAAGACATCATTCTCAACAGGAAGACTAGGAATTCATGACAGGTAGACGTGGAGTACCTTCATATTAGCTTCAAAGGAATGCATCCAAGTAAATATCGATGGATGGAAAAGGAGAAAGCGAGGGAGCAATTCCCTCACTTTCCAATTGACTGATAAAGTTTTTGGGGGTCCAAAAGCTCATTAGTGGGGAGGAATGATCTGGGAGGATCCAAAAATAGAAGTGGCCTTGAATATAGCTAAAAAATAAAAGTCATCAGATAGAATTGAAACTAGGACCAATCGTAGTGCTCATCATCCTGATTCCAACGGTGTGAATGACACTCAAATCCAAGTTCGTATGCTCAAGTTATAAATGGTAAAAGTTCTAGTCAAACTTAGCCAAGTGGCAGTCACTAATGAGGCAACAATTTGGCAAAGTCTCGATGCACAGAATCTAGCGGTCGGAATAGACGAATTTGTTGCCTCTTTAATTTGCCTAATATCCCTTATTTTCTAGCAGAAAATTTTTAACTATATAGTCCAAATATATAAAAAAATTATATATATATATATATATATCTATATATTTGGCGGGGGGGGGGGGGGGGGTGGGGCACTTCCATTGCCGCAACAGTCTGCAATAGTACAACGTATTGAATGTATTTAAAATTGGGTGGGCGAGCCACCGCCGACGGACCCGCCCAACCCCCGAATCACATTAACCACATACAACCAACCTTGGTGGAATCATAACAAACCATTGCCATATTGTATTAACTGCCATGGTCAATGCTGAAATTGTCATTCTCTACGCATATATCTCACACCAAAAAAAGGGGTTCCATGGGGTTTGTCCTCGGAACCACCCTAACTGCCATGCCTTATCATAGTACCACATACCAATGGGCCAAAAACCCGTTCGTTGAGATTTCCGTTGGCCAAATTATATAAGAACTCAAATCATTTACCTAGCAAACCGGCGGAGAGCGAAGCAGAGTGAAACTCTGAGTAGCCCAGGAGCGGTGGAACCATGAACGAGGGAATCCACATGATGTTGAAAATATTCCTTTAGAGGGCTGAGGTGCTAGTGTCATAATTTGACAAGTTTATAGTCGATTTTGCACATTTTCACGCTAGGAATCCAATTGTGTAGTTCATTTCTACAGTCGAGGTCTCCATTTTCAGGCCATCATCCGCATTGGAGGTATAAGGGTCATTTTTTAAAAGTTTCTTGTAACTGATTTATTTGATGCCACTTAATAAAAGAAGGCCTCCCCACTTTGAGCAAGGCCCAAAGATGTAGCCCACATTGGGTGAACTTTGCAATCAAATCATTTGGGTGCCTTTGATCTCATGATTTCTTTATGATTTCCTCTTCTTTTTCATGTGTTAGGTGACTTGGTTAATGTGCTCTTTTATATGAAATTATGAATGAATCCTCGAAGTTAAATGATATGGATCAAGTTTCAACCTAGTTTCTTGAATCAATGGCCATGATATTCTTCTTCTTCTTATCTTTCCTTTTGTTCTCCAGGTTAAGCTTCGAATGCAACTTCTAAAACTTCTTCTCTATATGACCATCAATGTCATAGTGGTTGTAGTGGTTGCTAGGATCCTTACACTGGTGTCTTGTGACTACCATATATTTATCTTTTCCCCCTTTCCACTTCTTCCTCTCCTCCTTAGAAGTGTCTTGGTGCTTTTTCTACTTTGATCCACTTAACTTCCCTTTCTTCTAGCCTATACACAAGCCTCATCCACTAATTTGGGCTTAGAAAACATCACTTTCTTTCACATATGGTTTTGTAGACCCCCCATATACTTGAGTAGCACATCTAGGTTCTTTGGGGAAATACCCATCATTATGACAATATTTCTAAACTCTATGGTGTAGTCTTGTACACTCTTCCCTTACTTCTACATGAAGTAGTTCCACCAGATCTAATGGTCATCTACATACTTGATAAGATAAAATTGTAACATTATGAGGATTAAATACTTCAGCTTAGTCACTGGAGGATCTCCCTCAACATCAAGGTCTCCTCGTGTATTTCCCACTAGGTTAGGGCATGGCCCTCTAATTTCAATTGTGCAAATGAAATATTCTCTTCTTCATCTAAATGATGAACATTGAAATAAAATTCTGATTGCTGCAA
The DNA here is from genome assembly GCA_031772625.1 of Pinus tabuliformis. Lineage (NCBI taxonomy): Eukaryota > Viridiplantae > Streptophyta > Pinopsida > Pinales > Pinaceae > Pinus > Pinus tabuliformis. Next base: position 647,186,452 of record CM062817.1, read on the forward strand.
CTAGTGATTTAGCTTCAGAGGGTAGATCTCACCTTTGCATGGATTGATATCGACCTCACTTGCACTATGACTAGGGACTGTGAATGGTTCATGACACTCAAGTTGGGTTGATTTTTGAAGTCCTTTCTCTGACTCATTCTCTATTTCTTCCCATTTCTTGATCTCCCCTCTGATCTAACCTCTATGTTAGAACCCACATCTTCTCCTCAATCTTATTAGTCAAGGCCACCAAGTGGAGATTCATGTTACAGTTTATATCTGTAACTTGTGCTTCCAACTGCAAAAACATATCCTCTATAGGATGACAAGGGTTATTCAGAGATTCATCAACCATGACTGGGGTTTTACAACTTTTAGCTTAGTCAATATAGATCCCCTACAAATCTCCACAATATACCCAAAGAAACCTACTCTAATACCAAAGTGATCCATAAATTGTCATGGATATTCCACTGGACAATTTGTCACAACATATCGAATAAATTATACTTAAAAATCCAAAATATATAGTATGAGGGTCTATTTCTCTTTAGATTTATGGATTTGTAAATTATTATTTATTGCATATGCATTCCAATTATAATTATGCAAAAAATAGTGAACAACAAAATAAAAAATCACAAACCACTTTTGACACAAGATATATCCTGGGAACCCCTTTCAGGAGGAAACCAACGAGAAGGTGAGGCCACTTTGCTCTCTTTCTCTAAATAGAAAATGGACATATGTACAAAGAAGTATGGCTTGTGGATCGTGGACTACTATAGTGCACAAGTCATATCTGTTTTCTTTCTTCCTATCCCTCTTGGCTAATTTTCTTGTCTATAGAACAAAATTCTCTCAAAAGATTGGAATTCCTTTTCCTTCTAGTGGCTTAGTTATAACACATCCTGATAGCCTACTAGTGGTTATGTTTGACTACCTCAACTCTTATATAGAATTACAATATGGACTCTTCTATAGTCTTCTTCATCATAATCATGTGGATAGCCCCTTTTCCTTGAGTAATTTGGGCTAACAAGGCATCCTCTCAAATTATGGTGGTCAAAACAAGAAGTTCAACTTCTAAGTGACATAAATTTTGCATACAGACATTGATTGAGAAAATTTTTTGCGCCATTAGAAAGGTATTATTGTGTCGAATAATAAAACAATATGGAGTGCTAAAGAGGAAAAGTTTTACCCCCCAGAAAATGTTGTTTGATGCCTCAAAATGCTTCCAAAAGGTTTCAGACCCCGATTTGCCAAATTGGGTTCCACTGGTAAAAATGGTATCGTGGGATGATTCCTCCACTTTTTCCACTATGAAGGTGTTGAGATGGATGAAAAAAATATCATGATCCAATCCATATCAAGGGTTCACTTCAATAATATCTACAATGGTTCACTATAAGGTGTAGATTAGAGAAAGAAGATGCTGAGAGAGGTATGACTGATTTACATGATTGGCCTATGGGTGGATCTTAGGAGACACCACCATGCATAAAGTATTAAGGGTTGGTTATTATTGGTAAAAAAGTCTCAAGTATGTGCATGCATATGTTTGAAAGTTATTTAAATTGGATCAACAAAATAACATGATTGACTATCAACTCAGGTTACTATGAGGATTGACAAATCAAATTTCATGACTATGGACAAACTAAGATATAGGATTGATGGCATGAAGAGCCTCATGCCATGCCAGTCCATCCACACACCCTCATTTAATATTGTACTCATATGTAAGCATGGGAAAACTTAAAAGCAAAAACAAATATAGTCAGAAAAATAAGAGAGAAGAAAAGAATAATCATATTAAAAAAATATAAAAAAATGAGAACCATACTCGAAAGTGCTAATTGAGAAAAGACAAATAAGAATACCAACATTGGACTTGGAGGAAGCTTAAGAGTTGGGGAAACCTAACCTTCCAATAAACCCCCAAACAAATCCATTTTCTTATATATCAATGCAACACAAACGAGTATTGGTTATTTGGTTGAGATTGAGAGGAATTGTTGCCCAAATTCCCATGTGAAGATTGAGAATGTATGAGAGAGATAGAGGCTAACATACCCTACACATTTGTCAACAAATAAAAACATTGATTGAAACCAATTGAAAGTTGGTTTTCGCATTTGGTTTCCATGGTATACCATGATTTTGTGTGAGTTAAGGAATCTCTTATTTGTATTGATATGTTTCCATAAGCTATATTAATGGTTTAGAAACACTTCCCTCACTAAATTTATGTTAATATTCACTAAAAAATTATTTTATCCATTAATACTATATGAACGCCAACAATTATGCAATAATATCTATCAATTCAATGGACAGTTTGAGATCAATAGCTATCATGGGATGGATGTTGCAATTAATTATCTAATTTTCTAAAAATGAGGCTTTGAATATGTTGGCATATAAATCCATATTGCACACAATGCCTAAGAGATCAATTAAGGCCATATACTACATCTTGTGTGTCTAGGTTGCGTGTAACACATTTCTTTTCCTTGGGGCCACACATAGGATATACATGCCATGCATAGTTCGAGAAGGAGATAACTCTCTTCCACATCCCTTGTGATTGGTTAATGGGCATTTTCATGGTTTCTTTCGATGGTTGGTTGAGTGTGGGACTATTGTCATCAAAATAATTTTCCAATAGAACTATCAATTATTAATTTCTTCCTTCCTCCTATTGTTAAGGCATATTGTTCTTCAATGCATTTGGGTCATATCGTGATTCAACATATTTTGGCATTTTTTTTAATTGTCTCATTCCAAGTATTTATGAATTCATCTCTCTCTCTCTCTCTCTCTCACACACACACATATTAATGTGATTAGTGTTTAAGTTGATTGAAAGTTTGAATATATGCACATGATATTTAGAAGTGAGCCTATCCAAAAACCAAATGAATGGAGTTATATAAACGTTTGCAATTGTTTATTTAAGGATTGAGAATATCCCCATGATACTTGGAGGTGGGGTCATCTCAAAGAAAATGAATGGTCATTGAGAAAAGGTTTTCATGTTGATGGTTATCATTGTAACTTAAGGATAGTGGAATAAGTTAATCCTTGATTTATTGCATTCAAATTAGTTTGGTACATGCACATGAGCCTAAACCTTTGGCTGAGTTGTTTTCATCCAAATTGTCTATATCTAAGTATTGAAAGAACATCTAGGAAGTAAGGGAGTTTATAAACTTAGGATTTTTTGTTGGTAAAATGGATAGGCTATAAGCCTATCATTTATAAACCAAAAGGTATAACATTTTTCAAACATGTGTAAGGAAAGAGAAGGTTGTGGTGCCTTTACAACCCATTGTCATCAAAAAATATTCTAAACAATGGGTCTCTGATGTGATAGGATGAATCAAATTATATTCCTCTAAATGACATAAGTACATGCTAAGGTTTATTGGTTACTTCGTTTATTTTTCATAAGAAATTTCTTTAAATAATGTGAATGATATGATGATGTTTCGGTTTCTAGAACAAAAATTCATTACCAAAGTTAGTGCTTATTTTATTTTAGTATTTGAGAATTCCTAGAATTTAGAATCCCTAGATTTCATTGATTGTGTTAGAGAAGGTACTTATTTTTTATCACTCACATAACTATTATCTCTTTGGGAATAGTGTTGTAGAATCCATGTGTAAGGGAGAAGAATTATAAATAACATGATGGTTGAAAACTGGTATAATGGATTCTTTGATGCATTCAAATCAAAATGAAAAAGTATTATATTCTAACATCATTTTGCCGTATTTGCAACTCATGTAGGAAGAAAATAGTGATGGTTTTTCAACCATCCAAAATAGACATGACATTCTATTGAAAATTGAGAGGATATAAACAAAGAAAGGGCAAAGTATGCCACTCATTAGAACGTCGTTAATGACTATATCCTAAAAAATACCCAATCCCCCACAACAAATTATTTTTCACTATGATGCTGATCTACTTGTTGTTTCATCCTATTATGTGCTATAACCAAGTTGTCCTACAATTGTTTGAGAACCTCCTGTTGGTGCTCTATGTGGTCCTCCATTATTTGAGGATTCACTTTCCCTTCCAAGGGTGATGTGATTAAAGTTCCAAAAATGGGTACAATTTTGATTGATTATGGAAAGATGTGTTGTACCACCATTGTGCTAAGGAAAACCACTTGACCCATTGTGTTTGTTTATTAGACATAAAACAATGAAGATACCTTTTTGGAAATTTATTCATAATATTAGTTTTCCCATCAGATTGAGTATGGTAAGAGTTATTGTGAATCTATTGAGTACCCAAACAAGAAGTTTATTTAGTCCAAAATGTTTCCAATGAATATTGGATTGCTATCACTTACAATAATCTTGGGGATTCTATGTAGGTTATGAATTGTTTCCATTAGTGTTGTTTCTACTATACTTGCTTTAAAACGATGAGAAAGAGACTAAAAATGAGCATACTTTGTGAATAAATTCACTATTACCATAATGATGTTTTTACTTTTCAACTTGAGTAGATCTGTAATAAAATCCATTAAATCTAAATCTTGACTTGGTATGGCTAATGGTTTTAGGAGACCTTGAGTCTTTATTGTCTCTCTCTTATTTTATCAACATATAACACATTCAACTACAAAATTTTGAACATTAGTTTTAAAACCTTCTTGGAAAAATCCTTCTTGAACCTATGGTAATTTTTTAAGAACTATAAATGTCCTCCTATAAGAGAAGTGTGCAATTCTGAAAAGGACCTTCTATTTGAGTTGGGAATTTTTACATAAATAGCTATGATCATGATACCACAGAAAAACATTTTTTCACACAATTTTATCTAATACACTTTGGTTTGTTATAGTTGTTCATTGATTTTTCTTACCTTTTGATCTTTCTTCCATTCTATCTTTGCTTTTTCCACCCAATCAAATTGTGGAATGGAAATAGCATGCAATAAATTTCTAGTGTTTTTTTCTTTCCTTGAAAGTCTGAATGCCACAATATTTTTTTTCCTTTTATTGTAGATAATTTCAAATTCATACCCCGATGTCTTTATGACCGACTTTTGTTGCTTTTGTGAACATAATCATTGTTCCAAGACATACTTTACGTTGTTATGACCTCTTTTTACATTGAACACTTGTTTGAGAGTAATATGAGGGCTAGTTAGAAACCCTAACTTATGTAGGATATATGTCAAAAACTATAGAAAAACAACACTTGAAATTTTAATCAAAATTAGTTTGTTCTGTATCCACTAGTTTTTGAAAATTTCTTAGTATGTAACTTCACTAGGAAAAATTATAGCGAAAATTCTCTAATTACTTGTTTGAGACTAATTTAAGGACTAGTAAAAGAACACTCCCATAGGCCATACCTTAGAAATTATAGTGGACCAAATCCTAATATTTTTATCACAAATATTTTGATAGGTCTCCTAAGGATCTTGAAAATTTCATAGTTTGAAACTTCACCAAAAAAATTATGGTTGTTTTTACCAAGAACACATGTTTATGACTACTTTTAGAAATAGTCATAAACCCTAATTTCTATGGGCTATTGCTTAAAAATAGCAGTGAATCAAATTTGAAAATTTTACCACATATAATTCTCTATTTCTCCTTAGGCTCCCAATTTTTTTACTGTTTGAAACATCCTAGGAAAAATTTATAGTGGAAACATCCTTAGAATTTTATTTCTATGCTTGGAAAGCATTAAACTAAGTTTTTCAAAATCACCATAGTTTTGTTGAATTAAAAGGTCAAGAAGGTTGGTGGTGTGACAAATATTTTAAAGATAGATATAATGTGAATATAAGCTAAACAATCTAAGAGAAAATGCTTTTCATCTTCAACCCTACTAACATCACAAAAGTGATAGACTCTTTCAACTCATGGTGTTTTGGGAATTGACCATTGCCCAATTTCATTATGGAGCTCATGGTATTTTGTTCTTATTTTAACAATGCTTATATTCTTCTTTACATTAGCTAGGATAGATGTATTTTGGATTTTGAGATTTGTTTTCATTACCTCTTTATAATAACTTAATTTCCCTTTTTCCTTTAACTCTTTATCAGCCCACAATTCCACCTCCTTAAAATAATAACTTATAATTACAAAACAACAACCACATCCATAAATTTTTAGCCACATGCTCTTTCATATAAATAATAAATAAATATAAACTTAAATAAAATAAGAGAGAATGGTATTGCATAGAAATGCAAAGTAATTAATAAACCTAGAAAAATATAAAAATCATTTTAAATAAAATTGTTATTACTATTTCCTTAAATTTTGAACTAATTTTGAAATCACTCAAATCAACTTAAAATAAATGCATACATGATGAATTATAATTTATAATTTATCTAATAAAATAAAATTAAAAACATAAAAATTTCTAACTTAATATAGTATTAAAAACCAAAAAAATTCTAATTTAATATAGTAGATATATTGTAATGTTTTGTTTAACATTTTAGGATTCTAATAATGGGTATTCTTAACCCATGGATTTTTACAATAATATTTTTCTCTAATATAATTTATTTAAAAATTAATAATTAAACCAATTTAAATTTATATTAACTCTAAATATAACACATGTAAAAATCGAAACAAAATTTAATACTACATAAATCTTAAATTAAAATAAATCTATACTAGTTTATACTTTTATACCAATTTATACCTTTGTATTATGCCAAGACTTGTCATTCTCATGAGACTAATGATGTCAGCTTAGTTCATTCGATTTACCATAACTCCATACTCTTACGAACTTTGAAATTCCCAAAAAGGATGAAATCCATGGAAGAACTATTGCCAGAGAGCTGCTTGTAGGGAAAACCATATATGTGCCAGTGATCTCCATTAAGTTTTGGATTCTCTATGAACAACTCGTGGAAAAGTAAATCGCCCAAAACTTCTTTCTTGCTGTTAAATAATGGCAAGGCCTAACCAGCCATATATTGTGTCATAAATGCTGGGCCAGCTATGTATGTCAAGGATATGTATACCCCTCCATGACTTATGTCGTATATCCATGGAACGGGACTCCGGCGATCACCTTGTGTTTCCGGTGACGAGCGCGGGACCCACCAACCGCGGCCCCCGTCTCGGACTGGCAGCTACGCACTTTGCTACACACCTCCCAACGCAAATCATGAACACGCGCCATTACTATTTTGAATTTGAATTGATCTCCCGCCTCATCATTGATTTGAATTTGAATTGATCTGCCGCGCTACTTTGATTTGGAATTTTGTGGCGACGACCCACTCAACTAGGAACTGTAAAGAGTCGCGCTCGTCAAATTAACAAGCCTTCCTAATTGTGCAGGGAGAGCTGCGGTGAGGTTTTTCTCCCATAAACACAAGATTTCCAGGTGGACCAAATTTACGATGGAGAGATCGTCAGTATTGTGCGAGATTTGTCCACAGATAATGTTCTGGGTTTGCATGAATCTGTCAAGTTGAAGTCTAGACGCAACTTTTCGTCTTTTGTGGGTATTGTTTTTCTCATCATAGAGGTAATTTTCCCCACGCTCGCTCGTTATGCAGAGGACAATTACCACTATGCATGTATTCACTAACTATTGTAGCCATGATATTGGGGGCGACACTGTACCATTCTCTGTGATAGTTGGGGGCGATACTGTACTATTCGCTGTCGCATTCATTCTTACTGTATTCTGCAGTGTGACTAAAACGAAAGTATGAATGAACAAACATAGACTTTATATCACGATGAAACAGCAAACACATGCACAAAACGCTAAAAAAATCTCCTACCGGAAGTCTGGTTATTGGTGAAAACAAAAAAAAATTGAGTAACGCATACCTTGCGACCTTGACCTTCACGCAGGGGATTATAGGTGTATAATTTAGTCCGTTCTTCTTTACTGTGAGCGAGACCACGCAAGGAATCATTAATGGAGACAATGGTAAAACTTTCGTTGCAGAAGCATGGGGTTATGACTGCGTGGCGGAGTCGGCTCTTTGAGAGAATATTTTCAGAAAATCATTAAATGTCTTATTATTTTGAATAGTTTACCTAATATTATTAGGTCTCTGTTAATTATTTTAAAATGAGAAATTCTGAATATTGTATCTATGTTAATTATTTTAAAATGAGAAATTCTGAAAATGTTGTTTAATATATTAATTTTTTTTGGGTTTAATGTTACATCTGAGAAAAATCTAAAAACTATGTTAATTATTTAAATCATAAGAAACCTAGAAAATGATATCTAGTATTAATCAAAATCTTAAGTAATCTTCAAAATTATATTTTAAATATTACCTATTTATTTTTAATAGCCGACTATGTTAATTATTCAATTCTTCACAAATCCCAATAATATATTTAGTATTTCACTTCTTTTTAACCTCATACTAGATGAAGGAACAATCTAAATAATCTGCTCTAGGGAACCTATATATTTAGTATTTCACTTCTTTTTAACCTCATACTAGATGAAGGAACAATCTAAATAATCTGCTCTAGGGAACCTACACATGAGATTTAGGTTTGAACCAACCTCCACGCAAAAATTGGATTTGAACCAATGATCTACTCTAAGGGAACCTTTACGTGAGATTCAGATTTCAACCAATGATTTTATGAGGACTAATCCCCGTACAAAACAATTCATCTACATGCAAGAGGTAAATAATATATCACTTATCCCAAAAGCTATTAAATAATTCTATACACTTTCGAGATATTAGAACTATTCGCAACATGTTTTCTCTGTTTTTAGAATACCTCTAACATGAAGATTATTTCATGGAATGGCCTAAATTGCAAAGGATTTTTAGAATACCTCTAACATGAAGATTATTTCATGGAATGGCCTAAATTGCAAAGGAAAGCAGAGGCTTTTTAAAGAAAAAGGGCAGTTTTGAGGAAACTAAAACTTCCAATGAGACAATCACCAATCACATAAGCAATGGACAAGTGAAACTAAAACTTCCAATGAGACAATCACCAATCTCATAAGCAAATAGGCAAGTGATTGTAACGTGATCACTATCGACGCATAATGCCTCTTTGGAAGCCTTGCTATTATATGGAGCACCCAAGACATACATGTTCTAAACATGTTTTCTTCCTTCTGCATCATCACTATTCAATTTCAACTCATTGGATTAGCTGAAACCTGTTACCTTTAAAAATTTTATTGTCCAACCTCTCCGAAGGACAAACTCCTCTTCCTTCATTCCATCATTGACACACACAATCTCCTCTCCCCTTCCCCCTAGATCCTTGGTGGAGATTTTAACCTTATCAAATAATTAGAAGAGGAATGAAAAGGTATAAGGCAACTAGATGTAGACTCTATCCTCTTTTAGGAGATAATTTCATCCTCTTAAATTGTTGATCTGGATACCAATAATGGTATCTTCACCTGGAATAACTAATGAGGGGAGACGCAACAAATGCCTTTGAAAATTGGATTGTTTCTTAGTCATGGAACCCATAATGACATGGGACATTATCTTGGAGGCATTTATTCTTCCCAGTCATGGTTCAGATCACTGGCCCATATGTTTAAACATAAACCTGAAGTCTCAACCCCATAACAAGCCTTTTTGTTTTGAAAAGTGATGCCTACCCCATCCAAACTTTCAATCCAACAAAAAGAAATGGTGGGGGGAATATGATGCCTTGGGAGGATGATTAATGTAAAAACTCCATCAGAAACTCAAACACAAAAAATGATACCTTAAAGGCTGGAACAGAACCAAATTCGGCAACATTTTGGAAGAAAAGCGCAGGTTGGAACAAAAGATGAAAGCAATGTAGTAGGAAGTCGTCATATATGGAAGAAAGCATTAATCAAAGAAGAGGCTTCCAATATCACTGATGCGGAGGAACATCGAAAGTAGGAATAATTTTTATGGTAGAAAAAATCCCAAGTCTGACGACTTAAAGAGGGGGAAAAGAAAACCACCTTTTCTAAAAAATCCACGCTTTATTATTGCCACCACAAATGCAAATCCTCCATTAAAATTCTGCTGGAGAAATTTTTTTGAATCATCAAGAGATCTCTCAAGAGCTTATTCTTTTTTTACCAAAACATCCTCACTAATCCCATTAATGATAATTTAGGCAATTACACAAATCACCACGTATATCCCCCTTCTGATCAATCTAGAGTAGAACGAGGCTCTGCTTAGAGAATTTACGTCGAAGAAGTGTGAGAAATGATAAAAGAAATAAACCACCCAAACCGAATAGCTTCACCATTGAAAATTCTTCTAGGCATGTTGGCCCATAATTGGACATGATTTATGACATGTGGTTGAGGAATCCTAACTCTCTCAATCCATCATCAAAGCTCTTTACACTACCTTCCTCACTCTAGTGCCAAGAAAAGATAAATTAGATGATCCCAAGGGATATAGGCTCATCACTGTATGTAATGTTCTCTATAACATCATTACTAAAATCATATCTAATATACTCAAGTGTCCTCTCCCAAAACTCATGTCATAAAATAAAATAAGCTTTATTGAAGGTTTCCAAATATTGGATGGTATTATAGTGGCTCATGAGGCCATATACTCTTTGAAAATCACAAAGAATACTCGCATGTTGCTTAAACTAGACCTCTTGAAATCTTTTGACAAGTTAAACTAGTAGTACATGTGCAACATCCTCAAAGATTTTGTCTTTACAGATCATTGGATAGATTGGATCAACAACTTTCTTTCATATGCTTCCTTCTCCATTCTAGTCAATGGATCTTCTATTACCTTTTTTACATCCTCCCATGGTATTCGGCAAGGAAATCCACTTTTCCCTTTCCTCTTCATTCTTGTAGTGGAAGGGTTAGAGAGATCCCTCAAAGTGGCAATTTTAAATAACAAACATAAGATCCTATGCTTGTTTTGTGATAACCTTCCATTAACTCATCAACAATTCATTTATGATACTATGGGTATGGGTATCCCAGTAGTTACCGAAGCACGAGAATTCACACAAATGTTGGAACATTTCTCTCTCACCTCTGGTATGGAAATCAATAAGATCAAATCTCAAGTTTTCTTCTCCAATACCCCAATTGTAGTTGACAGAAATATTGCTATAATTTAATCTCCCCTTCACTAAATAAATGGAAGTGGTCGCCTAAGTAACAATGGTAACATTTCCATGTTACACTTGTCTTAGTGCCCTTGTAAAAAACTTTACACTAAGGTGCTACATTTTATGATAACAAGGAAAATTTAGAGATCTTAAATTTACAGGTAGGAATCAGGACACAACATGAAGGATAATAAAACTCACACAATAATGCTATCATATGAATGTTCAAATAAAAAAATGATTATGGGGTGTTACTCATTCCCTTTCATTTCCCAACAAGTGATAGTCACAAGAGAATTACAAGGTTGAGGCACTCGCTATTTTATTTTCATCCAATCAAACGATACTAAAATCAATTCAATGAAGGAGGCACCTTCGTTCTTCATATGCATATGGGTATGGAAAAATATCACTCATTTTACCATCACAGAGCCTAATGGCTTCACTACTACCATTGGGGCACAATTTCTCTTAAAGAATGTGGCTCTTTATGATGGGACTAATGTGTGTAGGAAGGAGTGTGTGCATGTTCCTTGGCTCTTTTCACTTATTCATTTCTTCATTTATTTTTTTTCATGTCCTTCACACCCCCGGGAAAACATGCATGGCTATCCAAATGCCATGAATTACTTTCATGTTATGTGGAACTAGTACTTGCACACTTTGTGGAACTAGATAGAGGCATAAGTAAGAAGAAAGAGGACATTGAATCTCTATTGACTCAAATAGCTATGAAGTTGGGACAAAACCAGTCCATGAACAAGGAAATTGATCCTAAATTGGAGTTTATGAAAATCAAAGTGGAAAATCATCAAATGGAAACCTAGAAATTGAAGGAAAAATATTGGGCCACTTTGAATTTCCATTACAAGAATTTCAATGACCTTTCTATTGGGATTTCTACCATTAAAAGGAGATAACCACCATTTAAAACATGATATGCTCCACCCACAACCCACCTATAGAAAAACAAAAGGAAATGGAGAAATGAGTATGAAGCTTTTCAGAAAAGATATTCATAATGTAGTGGTGTCATTATAACACATCACTAATATGCCTCACCCAGAACTCACTTAGATCCAATTGAAAGAAGATAAGAATAATGAGGATGAAGATTGTTAGAAAGCATCTTCATAATTTAGTGGTACCATTATGGCACTAGATATTATTTATATTCCATTGTAAAAATAAATCGTATTTTTCATGCGCTTAAAGCATGATATAAGAAAGACAAACCATAGGTGCATATGATACATACAAGAATTTTTTTACCAGAGAAAAAATACACTAGAAATGTCCACATTATTTATGGTGCTTTAAGAAATAGTCTTGAATCCTTCCCCTATTTATTTTTAACCTCTTATCATAGACCTTAAGGAGTAGGCATGATAAGTAATCATAAGTAAGAAGGAAACATTATCATGGGATTTCTTTATTCCACCTAGAAAGGCTTTAGGCAAATTATCTCCCTCAATAAGAAATCTTAGTATCCAAATCTTCTACTCTTTTTATTGAGTAAGGATTGGATTCCCCAATTGAATCTTGTGATTGTTGAGTTATCTCATTAAAAAAGTTCCAGTATTCAATAAATTCCAAGTTTCAGTTTTTAATTTAGATTCTCTTTTTGTTTCTTGGAGGATGGGTGTGAGCATGGAGACAAGTAACTTATATATGTCCCATATGTTAACATATCATAGATCACAATGTCATGTGACACATCAAATATCAGATTGTTATGTTCTCACTATGCAATACCTGAGTGTATTTATCTTCTTCCAATTTGAGAATCATCTCATTTACAAGACCCTTACTAACATCTATCTTAGTACATAAACACACATATTTACACAATCCCACTATAACTATCTCAAGGTTTGAATTTATGTAAATTCCCAAACAATTCCTAGTTTCCTACAAAAATGATAAATCCCATAATGGTAACTGATTAGTCCCATCAATAGGTACATTTTTAATATTAATATGTCATCCTCCAGCGTTAAAACTATCCTTATCTTGCATTAATTCACATTTTTCGTTATATAATTCTTAGTAAGAGGAGTAAAAGGTGTTTGTCATAGTATGTGGGCTAATGTGGTTTAATTGCAGAAAAATGAAGCAATTTTTAGGCTATTACTATGCAGGGGCTTAATGGAGACAACTAGGAGAGAATCTAGGGGGTTTTTCCACCTACATAACTCCCTAAAATTGACTTGGGATCAACATATCCTCTCTCGCCAGTTCGATCTCATTGGCAGCCGAGTGACTCTTCGTCCAATTGAAGATCAAGAAGGACAAGATCTACCATTTTCGAGATCAAGGAGGGAGCAATTCCTAATTTCAAGGGAACTGATTTAGTTGTCCTTTTGTATAAATAAACTAGAAGAAGAGCTCATTAGGATTCAAATTTATTGATCAGCTAGGTGTAGTTATTGAGCTCCAAACTTGACATTGTCATTTTCAACTTTTATGTGATGTATTAGACCTACACTTTTTCATAATGAGAAGTTGGATTTTAAGTTGCGTCTGAGTTAGTTTAAGAGGGTTGAGACCTTAGGTTTGGGCCCAACCCAAAGGCTTTGGTCCCTTTAGCTTTGGTCCCTCTTCTTGTACTTATGTTTCTTCTTTATTCCAAGTAGTTCATAGTTTCTTGCATTTCAGTAGAAATTAACCCATAAAATCATGTGGTTGCAGCCTCTACATCACCTCTCATGTGGGAGAATGAGTGGAAGGATTCTCAACCACAACCCAAAAATATTTTTTTTTATGATTTCTTGGAAATAAATTAGCGTTAGTTGTCCTATTTTACATTTTTTTATATAGCTTAGAAGTCAATTTAGTGATTAGATTAGCTGTATTACATGAATTATATCTTACTGAAATTCAACTCATCTTTTCCATCATAAGTTATTCCATTTTGTTAATGATAAATATATGCATGCATGTGATTGATAGCAGGGATGGTTGATCTGTAGGGAAGGGCACCTTCACCACTTCCACCTTAAGCCCCTTTGTCTTCTCCTTCCACTTCCAAACTCTGTCCCAAAACCTCGTTTTATAAGTCATTCTACCTAGGTCACCAAGAGCACTCATCCTAGTGCAAGACAGGCCTCCGAGAGGTCCTGAGCTTAGATAGGGGCTCAAACCAACCTATCATTTTCTTCAACTACTATTCACCTCTGCATACCCTCAAGGCAACGTTTTCACCTTCAAAAGCCACTCGGATGACCTCCCATAGCATTACAGGCCTCCTGTAGCAATTGCCTGTAGCAAACTTGTAGTAGTATTTTCCTTCATTAGTTTCGATCTCCACTACAACTTTGCCTTAACATAGATGCATAATGACCCTGAGTTGTGATAATATGATCAGAGAAATCTCCTAGGCCACTCCAAACCTTCATTTTCTTCACTGCAAAAACATAGTAGAGCTAGATTGATCAGAAGGGGGATATACGTGGTGATTTGTGTAATTGCCTAAATTATCATTAATGGGATTAGTGAGGATGTTTTGGTAAAAAAAGAATAAGCTCTTGAGAGATCTCTTGATGATTCAAAAAAATTTCTCCAACAGAATTTTAATGGAGGATTTGCATTTGTGGTGGCAATAATAAAGCGTGGATTTGTGAGAAAAGGTGGTTTTCTTTTCCCCCTCTTTAAGTCGTCAGACTTGGGATTTTTTCTACCATAAAAATTATTCCTACTTTCGATGTTCCTCCGCATCAGTGATATTGGAAGCCTCTTCTTTGATTAATGCTTTCTTCCATATATGACGACTTCCTACTACATTGCTTTCATCTTTTGTTCCAACCTGCACTTTTCTTCCAAAATGTTGCCGAATTTGGTCTGTTCCAGCCTTTAAGGTATCATTTTTTGTGTTTGAGTTTCTGATGGAGTTTTTACATTAATCATCCTCCCAAGGCATCATATTCCCCCCACCATTTCTTTTTGTTGGATTGAAAGTTTGGATGGGGTAGGCATCACTTTTCAAAACAAAAAGGCTTGTTATGGGGTTGAGACTTCAGGTTTATGTTTAAACATATGGGCCAGTGATCTGAACCATGACTGGGAAGAATGAATGCCTCCAAGATAATGTCCCATGTCATTATGGGTTCCATGACTAAGAAACAATCCAATTTTCAAAGGCACTTGTTGCGTCTCCCCTCATTAGTTATTCCAGGTGAAGATACCATTATTGGTATCCAGATCAACAATTTAAGAGGATGGAATTATCTCCTAAAAGAGGATAGAGTCTACATCTAGTTGCCTTATACCTTTTCATTCCTCTTCTAATTATTTGATAAGGTTAAAATCTCCACCAAGGATCTAGGGGGAAGGGGAGAGGAGATTGTGTGTGTCAATGATGGAATGAAGGAAGAGGAGTTTGTCCTTCGGAGAGGTTGGACAATAAATTTTTTAAAGGTAACAGGTTTCAGCTAATCCAATGAGTTGAAATTGAATAGTGATGATGCAGAAGGAAGAAAACATGTTTAGAACATGTATGTCTTGGGTGCTCCATATAATAGCAAGGCTTCCAAAGAGGCATTATGCGTCGATAGTGATCACGTTACAATCACTTGCCTATTTGCTTATGAGATTGGTGATTGTCTCATGGAAGTTTTAGTTTCACTTGTCCATTGCTTATGTGATTGGTGATTGTCTCATTGGAAGTTTTAGTTTCCTCAAAACTGCCCTTTTTCTTAAAAAAGCCTCTGCTTTCCTTTGCAATTTAGGCCATTCCATGAAATAATCTTCATGTTAGAGGTATTCTAAAAATCCTTTGCAATTTAGGCCATTCCATGAAATAATCTTCATGTTAGAGGTATTCTAAAAACAGAGAAAACATGTTGCGAATAGTTCTAATATCTCGAAAGTGTATAGAATTATTTAATAGCTTTTGGGATAAGTGATATATTATTTACCTCTTGCATGTAGACGAATTGTTTTGTACGGGGATTAGTCCTCATAAAATCATTGGTTGAAATCTGAATCTCACGTAAAGGTTCCCTTAGAGTAGATCATTGGTTCAAATCCAATTTTTGCGTGGAGGTTGGTTCAAACCTAAATCTCATGTGTAGGTTCCCTAGAGCAGATTATTTAGATTGTTCCTTCATCTAGTATGAGGTTAAAAAGAAGTGAAATACTAAATATATAGGTTCCCTAGAGCAGATTATTTAGATTGTTCCTTCATCTAGTATGAGGTTAAAAAGAAGTGAAATACTAAATATATTTTTGGGATTTGTGAGGAATTGAATAATTAACATAGTCGGCTATTAAAAATAAATAGGTAATATTTAAAATATAATTTTGAAGATTACTTAAGATTTTGATTAATACTAGATATCATTTTCTAGGTTTCTTATGATTTAAATAATTAACATAGTTTTTAGATTTTTCTCAGATGTAACATTAAACCCAAAAAAAATTAATATATTAAACAACATTTTCAGAATTTCTCATTTTAAAATAATTAACATAGATACAATATTCAGAATTTCTCATTTTAAAATAATTAACAGAGACCCAATAATATTAGGTAAACTATTCAAAATAATAAGACATTTAATGATTTTCTGAAAATATTCTCTCAAAGAGCCGACTCCGCCACGCAGTCATAACCCCATGCTTCTGCAACGAAAGTTTTACCGTTGTCTCCATTAATGATTCCTTGCGTGGTCTCGCTCACAGTAAAGAAGAACGGACTAAATTATACACCTATAATCCCCTGCGTGAAGGTCAAGGTCGCAAGGTATGCGTTACTCAATTTTTTTTGTTTTCACCAATAACCAGACTTCCGGTAGGAGATTTTTTTAGCGTTTTGTGCATGTGTTTGCTGTTTCATCGTGATATAAAGTCTATGTTTGTTCATTCATACTTTCGTTTTAGTCACACTGCAGAATACAGTAAGAATGAATGCGACAGCGAATATCACAGGAATAGTACAGTATCGCCCCCAACTATCACAGAGAATGGTACAGTGTCGCCCCCAATATCATGGCTACAATAGTTAGTGAATACATGCATAGTGGTAATTGTCCTCTGCATAACGAGCGAGCGTGGGGAAAATTACCTCTATGATGAGAAAAACAATACCCACAAAAGACGAAAAGTTGCGTCTAGACTTCAACTTGACAGATTCATGCAAACCCAGAACATTATCTGTGGACAAATCTCGCACAATACTGACGAGCTCTCCATCGTAAATTTGGTCCACCTGGAAATCTTGTGTTTATGGGAGAAAAACCTCACCGCAGCTCTCCCTGCACAATTAGGAAGGCTTGTTAATTTGACGAGTGCGACTCTTTACAGTTCCTAGTTGAGTGGGTCGTCGCCACAAAATTCCAAATCAAAGTAGCGCGGCAGATCAATTCAAATTCAAATCAATGATGAGGCGGGAGATCAATTCAAATTCAAAATAGTAATGGCGCGTGTTCATGATTTGCGTTGGGAGGTGTGTAGCAAGGTGCGTAGCTGCCAGTTCGAGACGGGGGCCGCGGTTGGTGGGTCCCGCGCTCGTCACCGGAAACACAAGGTGATCGCCGGAGTCCCGTTTCATGGATATACGACATAAGTCATGGAGGGGCATACATATCCTTGACATACATAGCTGGCCCAGCATTTATGACACAATATATGGCTGGTTAGCCCTTGCCATAAATCAGCTTTGTACTAGAGGACTCCATTAAAATTTAGGTTTTCTATGTTCAAATCAAAACCTTTTTAGTGGAAAGCTTGTAATTTGAACAATGGGAGTCTGCGACTCTTCTCTTTTTATAAAAAATGTTGCTTTATAGAGGGAGTAAATTTTCAAATCATATCTTCAAAACATCTATCAAAACACTCCAGCTCCATGTTAACGCTGAAGCATCAACTGAGTCACCGCTGTTGTTCCTAAAAAAAATCCCTTCAAACATACATCAAATTTGCCAGCTTCATGACGGCTATGTCTCATACGCTTTGGAGCTGCAGGGTTGTGTTCACGGGAAATCCCTGACAGATGGTAAGAGAATCCATGCCAACATAATTAAAAATGGAATAGAGTTTAATCGTTTTTTAGAAACGAAACTAGTGATTATGTACACTAAATGTGGTAGTCCGGATGACGCACGCCAAGTATTTAACAAAATGCAAGAGCCAAATTTGGTTTCATGGACTTCTATGATCGGAGGATATGCCAGACATGGACGCAGTGTAGAAGCCCTCGGGCTTTTTTATGAAATGCAATCGTCAAGCTTACAGCCTGATAATTTCCTAATTCCTCTTATTCTCAAAGCGTGTGCCAATTTGGGAGCTCTGCAACAGGGCAAACTGATTCATAATCGTGTTATAATGAACGATTTGGAATCGAATGTATTTGTAGGAAGCGCGCTCGTAGACATGTATGCCAAATGCAGGTGTACAGACTCCGCACGACAAATGTTTGACAAAATGTCTGAAAAGAATCTGGTTACATGGAATGCAATGATTGCGGGTTATTCACAAAACGGGCATGGAGAAGAAGCCCTGAGACTTTTTCGCCAAATGGAATTGTCGGGTTTGATACCCAATGTGACTTCGTGGAATTCAATGATATCTGGCTATGCACAGAGAGGACATGAGTATGAAGCTTTGGTACTTTTGCGAGAAATGCGAGCGACAGGGGAAAAACCCAATTTCGTAACTATGTTGTCTGTGCTTCCTGCATTTGCCAACATAGGCGCGCTGGAAAAGATTAAAGAAATCCATGGTTATATAATTAGGAGCGGTTTCGAGTCGCATGTTTCTGTGGGAAGTGCAGTTGTAGATATGTACTGTAAATGCGGGAGTGTCATGGATGCACGCCAAATGTTTGATAAAATGTTGGAAAGAGATGTGGTCTCATGGAGTTCAATGATTCAAGGGTATGCAATGCATGGTCATGCTGAAGATGCCCTTGGACTTTTTAACCAAATGCAAGAGGCAGGTGCAAAGCCAGACTACATTACCTTTGTTGGTGTCCTTACGGCTTGTAGCCATGCAGGTCTGATTGATGAAGGCAGGCAATACATAGATCAAATGAGTAGGGATTATGGAATCAAACCTCGTGTGGAGCACTATTCGTGCTTGGTTGATTGTCTGGGTCGAGCAGGACGTCTCAATGAAGCATACGATCTAATCAACAAGATGCCAGTGAAACCTAATGTTGCTGTGTGGGGTGCCTTGCTTAATGCTTGTAGAATTCATTGTAATACAGATCTAGGAGAGGTTGTGGCAGAACGGCTTTTTGTTTTGGAACCGGAAAATGCGGGAAATTTTGTGCTGTTGTCAAATATCTATTCTGCAGCTGGCAGATGGGATGATGTGTCAAAAGTGAGGAAAAGAATGAGAGATAGTGGGGTGCAAAAGACTCCAGGATCCAGTTGGATTGAATTGAAGAATCATGTGCATGAATTTGTTTCCGGAGATAGAAAAGCAGCAGGATACAGCTAAATGTTATGTAAACGTTGCAGAGCCTGGCTACGAAGCTGAAGAAAATGCTCAGGTGAGATCTTGTAGAAAAATCTTTCTACTAGTTTTGGTAAGTAATAACCTTATTCTGTCTAATTCTGGTAAGTGATAACCTTACCTTTCACCTGACTCGCAGCTCGCTGAGATGAGCTTGCCTGCTTGAGCTAAAAGCCTTTTGCCTAGAGTAAGATCAGGCCGTCACATGCCAGATGAGAGTTTTGAGCAGCCTGATATATCATTGGAACATGATTAGTTTGTTCTCTACAGTGAGTGTGAGAAGGTATCCCTTCACTACATTATCTTTAACAACATTTGTGAGGTTTCAAGATTCTTGATTGAGATTTCTTTGAAGCCCATCCCCTTTGGATATGGATCCTTTACCAAAACACCAAACCTGGGTTGTTTGGCAAAGTACTCACTGGAGTGTTAAGCAAGGTACCTACTGCAAAACAACAAAGCTTCCATTTTTGCCATTTGAATGATGGCTTTTGTTCTCTAACGAGTAGCTGGTGCTAATCAAAACGAACAGCTCCTTAGCTGGTGCTACTCAAAAGAACGACACCTTAGCACCATTTTGGTTCTTAGAGATCAGGTATTGAATTTGTTTACCATTGAATTAGTCTTTCAAAATATAAGGTGTTTTAACTGCGAGAATTAACTTGTAGATATGATGTTTATGGCTGAATATTATATTCAATGAGATTATTATTATTATTATTATCCAATTTTAAGGTCACGGCCAAGCCAAACAACACATTATAAGATAACGTAATAACATGGTATCTTAATTTCTTTGGTTTGACATTGGATGACCGAGGGGACCAGAGTCATCAAGCACCAGATGTGCATAAGAAAATCTTATTTTCAACACTTTTATTTATCTCTGTTATTCTTTATAGCATGGGCATGGAACACACCTTCAAGACTTGGAATAACATTGAGCAAATACAAAAATGCTTCTAACCTATAATTTTAAAATTCAATGCCACACTTCTTAACCCATTCTTTTTATCATCATTAAATGTAGTTTTACGAAGTTTGAAGTCATTTTTAGATTTCTAGGTTATAATTGCAAATTGGTCAAAGTTGAGGAGAGGTATGCACCTTTTTATTCCTTATAGTGTCTGTGACAACTTTTTTTGTTGCCCCTCTTGTAAATGTCACTATGGATTGTAATTCATGTAGATATTGTGGAAATGTAAATAATGATTGGGTTGAGGAGTGGACACGGATTCAGAGATCTGAGGAGGAGGAACTGTTGGTGTTGAGTGTAAATCCAAACCACTGCTTTTGTTTCACCACCTATCTCCCTGATGAACTAATGGTAGCGTTGGTGCAAGCATTGAAGAAAAAGTATGGGTTGCATGAGTGAAGGACAACCCATACAATTCTTGTGCTCGTGGATTGTATTGGTGTGATCAACACACAAGGGAAGGGGATGTGAAGCAAAGAGTTTGATGAGAGACAGGGGGGATATGCTAAGTTATGCTCAATTACACTTGAGGGGTGTGTGGTATCGAAGCAAGAGATGGTTCACAGAAGAAAGAACAACAAACAACAAAATGAAAGAGAATGTGGAGCGTGGCATTAGTAGTGGACGAGGATCTTCCAAGAAGAAATAACCCCGTTATAGTTTGCGTTCTAAGGTTGGGACAATGTTCCCTATGGTTTACTAAGGCCAATGGTGTGTGCCTGTGAATCAATTGGCCAATGGAAGTTTAGTGGAGTTGAATAACTTAGTGCCTGCCTTAGGGATGATAAAACATTGGGGTGCTTGCTAGAAGGTTGATAAACCACTAAGTGTTTGCATTATGGTTGATAACCACTTATGTGCTTTCCTTAGTGTTGATAAACCACTTATGTGCTTGCTGAGTAAGTTGATAAACCACCTAGATAGTGGGCTCTTGACTCCTGCAGTGCTTGCCTAGAAAACCCTATTGATAAACCACTTGTATAGTGTGTTCATCCTCCTAGAATTGAACTATATTTCACTGAGCCTTGGATGAATCCTTGTGATTGGTTTCTATTAGGAAAGAGGGTCACTATGGTGCTTACTATTGGAGATAGTTGATAGACCACTTAGACATAGGACTCCTTTTCTTGATTCGCTGTGTGTCTTATCTTGGTGTGAATTTCCTTGAGCACTTAACTCCTCAAACTTTGAATCTGGTTCGGGGGTGGTCAACTGCAAGAAAGATTGCAATGTAGCTGACTTATGGTTGGGTGGAGAGTTGAAGTCCCTCCTTTAGTTGTCAATCATTCAAGCTATATAGACAAGTGTATTTACTTGTACTTTTGTGCACTGTGGATAATGGATGATGTTGTTATGTGTTCTAACAATGAATGTGCTAACATTGTTTATGGAGGAATGTTTGTTCCTGCTTATGTCTAATGAAATGTTGTTTATGTGTTTCCATGGTTATGAGAGGCCGAAGGCCTCCTCATGTGTGTTGGTACTATTTTGAGTTATGGAGCTACTTACATGATTATGTATGAATGTTTAATATGCTCAGTTAAACTATTACTCTATGAGATTCCATTATTTAGTATGGTCTGGCTTTCATGTATCTATGATTGGTTATGCCAGTTGGTTGTTTTCCTAGTAAATGGGTGATGAGGTTGCAATGTATGATATATCAATAGATCTAATAGAGGTCTATTTGGGATGGTGCAACTTGTTGGATAATTTAATTGTGCTTTAAATTAAATTACCAATCCAGGTACGTAGACTTGTGAAGTATACAACACAATATATGCAAGGAGTTTAGCTTTCAATTCTAATGGAAATAAATTGTAATGAAATAAAGTTCTACTATATGAAAGTGAATAAAATGATATGAAATGAAATACTAATCCTAAAAAGCATTGGAAAATTAATCTAGGAAAGCATTGAAAACTTAATCTAGGAAAACATGTAAAGTTAATCTATGAAAACATAGAATCTTAATTTATGAAAACATGTAAATTTAATCTATTAAAGCACGAGAATCTCTAATTTATAAAAGTGAGTAAAAATTAATCTATGAAAGCTTGTAAATTTACTTTAGAAAGCATTTTAAATCTATTCCTATGAAAGTAAACATTATTAGTCTATGAAAGCAAGCAACTCCAATCACAAATGAGAATGCTTTAGAATTTAAATCTTCTTATTTTTTTTTTTTATTTCTCAAGTGCTTGATTGCAATATGGAAAAGAATGAAGTGACAATTAGAAACCTGAAAATAAAGTTTCTATAAAAGGTAAATAAATTAAATCCTAAACTAAGTAATCATTGTAATGTAAATTATTTATCAATTAAAGGATTAAAGAATTGTTAGAGAATTGTGATGACTTAAGAAACTAGATTGATTTAGGTTCAAAATGAGTGATCCTCTTTCTTAATTTGATGGACAACCCAAATTATTTCTTCTATTGTTACATTTGATGGCCACAACACGAAATCTGAAAAATTCTATTTGAAAGATCCATGAATATCTCCAAAATCATGCACTATTTTGAAAAAATTCCGCTGTGTCAACTAAATAAGCTCATTATGCACAAAACCCATGTTCTAGTTTTTCGAGATATGTTTTAGTTTGGTTAGAAACTACGTCAGAAGTTGACTTCTTGAAAATTGTTGTTAATATAAATTACCATCTTTGTTCAAGTGGTCATTTTAGTAATAGCTCGAATCTTTTCTAGATCCACAACAATCCCTTCTTTAGACACCACATGTCCAAAACATTGAATCCATTCTTGGTAAAATGAACATTTTCTAAACTTAGCATATAACTCATTTTCTCTAAGTGTTTGAAGAAAATCTGCAAGTGTTGATCATGTTCTTCTTTTCTTTTTTAACAAGATCGGATACTTATATATTATAAAACATCGAAAATGGGACAATGTCCCAGTACATATGGGGAGATGAACTCGGTGAAATTGGAGCAAAATGGGAACGCAGTCCCGATTTCCAATTCACTGTTCATGTTTCTTGAGATTTGAAAAACATATCGACTATATTGTCGGAGGAACTGGCCTAAAAGGAAGCAAAATTTACATTGTATGGATAGATATCTAAGGAATCACCAGAATTGATTAATAGTGTCATCTGGGGACTGATCTTTCTTTTCGCTAAGCTTGGTTGAAGCTTCACCATGCTCGCTTTGGTTCAGAGTCCTGATGTAACTTACTGCTTCTTCTAGGTGGTGGCATTTCTCTTTGAGCCCTTCAATTTCGGCTTTCTGTTTCTCAAATTTCTTTCTCTTGGATTTGTTTTCGGACTCAACTTCAGCCTTGAGTTCGTTGAAGTATTTGATAAATCGTCCTATCATAAAACAGTGCGCTTTGCAGAGAGCAAAACTGCTGTTGGTTTCAATCCGGTCCAATGGGTTATCAGACATGATTGATGCTAGAAGAACTTTCTCCTTGTGCTTGAAACGATGCTTGACCTGCGGTCTTCTGAAGGTAGGAGGGTAGAGAGCAAAGGTTCTGAAGGTAGTGTCCAGGAAATTCCAACTGATCAAAACTCTGCTGAAGGCCAGGGAGAACTTGGGATGCAGAAATACTCCGAATGATGGCTGGAGCAGGTGTTTGTAGGTGTGGAAGCTGATGGAAGAGAAGGAGGTACAACGTGAGAAACTCAGTCTATTATTGGGGATAGAGACTATAGGCACTGATGTAAGTGAGAAATAGAGACATGGAAGTGTCGGTCTGCTAGAGGGGACAGAAACTTTTGTCACTGAAGGGGACGAGAAACAGAGAAGATGCGGGAAGATTTGGAGGCAGGTGGATGTAGACACCGGCGTGGAGCAGATTACCACCGCTGAGAGAACTTGGAGAGCACTTAGTGTAAACTGGACCACATTGACAGACCGAGAATTAACATAAAAATAACAAAAACAGATAAATGAGACAGTGATACCTTTGCCAGCATACTGGAGGGAAGATGAGAAGCTGTTGATTCTTGAACACCTCCAGCAAAGAACACTACAGTCAGTTCTGTGATCGCTACTTAGAAATTGCCAGATACAGAAGCTGCAAACGAAAGTGTATGCACCAGACTCAGTGAAATAAGAGAATGCGTGCTTTGTGCGATCTTTATCCTTAATGTCACAAAAATTGTTTCTCTGATGAAACCTGCTAGCCCAATGCTGCTTAAATGCTTGCTTGTTCACTTCTCGTGTCGCTGGGCACCGTTCTCTAGCTTATTTCTGTCATAATTATCATTGCACCTCTGACTAGTGCGGGCGATTCTGCTGTTGATTTGATTGAAGCCTACCTTATGCAACTCCCTTGGCCAAGATTTTTCCAGATTCGAGAACCTGTGCATATCCTTCTCCCTGCTGCGGAATCTCCACTCTGCTCTATGAAGATGATCCGGGAATTTGATGTCAGACCTGATCTGGACGTTCACCTGATTCTTATACCTGTGGAAAGACGTAGCCACATGATTGATTAGACTTTCGAAACAATGAGAATTGCTCCCGTCCAAAGGAGAGGGGAAATCAGGGGATCGATTTTTCATATATATTTTGAAGTTCTTTTACTTGCCTGGCCCTCCGATTCACTGCCTTGTTGGCAAGGGAATCAACCTCTTGATTATAAGCTCTCAAGACATGCTTATATTTGATATTTCCCAGGTGTTTAGTGTTGTCTAAGATTCTTTGTTTGATTCTGTTTAGAGCCTGATTTGTGAATTCTCCCTCCATTTCCATTGCAGCAATGATTATTGCTGAATCTCCAATTACTACTGGATCTTTGACCTGGAGTCTGCTGAGGATACACGTGCCTAGATACAAACTATACGCCTCCGCTTTATTGTTTGACATGTTACCAAGCCCCCATTCATAGGAGGAGATGACTTCTCCTTTTTGGTCATATATAATTCCCCCAGCTCCTGCTCTACCAGGATTATTTTTAGAAGCGCCATCAAATCTGAGAGTGCATTTTTTTATTTATTTATTTTGGATCCACTTGTTGATTTCCAATTCGTTTCCCCTGAGCTTCTAGCCTCTATTTCTTCCCCCTGTCTTTGTTGGCAGTTGCTTCCTCACAGAACACACCAAAGGAATTTTGGTGTACCACTCATTTTCTTCATTCTGCCAGTTGTTTTGATCAACATTGAACACTGCGTTGGCACTAATCATCTCTGCCACTAGCCCCCACGTTTTGGCAAGAATGAGTCCTGGATTAGGCTTTTGATTTTTAAATATGCAGCTGTTTCTTGCAAGCCAAATTTGCCAGCAGAGAACAGATGGGAGACATTTCCAAATGCGAAGAATGGCAGATTTGTTTTGCTTGGTATAAAGATAGTTTTTCTCCCAGTTCTTATTAAGGTTGTGAGCTGATAAAAAATATCACTGGTCATCTCCAGGGGACTTATAATTTGCTGCCAACAGTGCTTTGCAATGGCACAATCTAAAAAAAAGATGCTGACTGCTTTCCTTCTCCTTCTGACATAAAACACACATGGATGGACCTTGTATACCTTTTTTCCTAAGGTTTTCCGCAGTGAGTATCTTACCTTTTAAAAGGGTCCATGCGAAGTGTTTTATTTTTGGGAAACACTCATTCTTCCATACTGTAGACCTGAGATTCCAGTTCTTAAGATTATTATTGGGTTGAAGGAATTTATATCCGGACTTCACTGTAAACTTCCCTCCACTAGGATCCCAAACATAGCTATCTTGGATCTTTTTGTTTATAGGGGCAGCTCCAGCCAGAGTGTTCTTCATAGCATCCCACTGATTTTTCAATCTATTTGAAGGGGAAAATCCTTCCAAGCAGACCAACTGTTTTGCTCCCAGTCTGAGATATCATAGAGAGAAGTTATGTTTTTGTTATCCATCCAAACTTTCAGGGCTCTAAATTGCTGGCTTTGATTCAATGGAGTAGATCCCATAATTTTGTCTGTCCATATAGCAGTATCTTTCCCATTCCCGGGCTCTTCGATATTTGGTCTTTGATTTGAGGGATGACTTTTTTTATGAGTTTGCACGCTTGTGTGCATGGTCGCTCTGAGATCAATTCAGTGAGGATCTTTGAGTGCTGGCCACTAAGGTATTTTTTTAAAAGCGCCTCTACCCACCAGCTGCCTTTCTCAGTAAGTATTCACCATACAAGCTTGAAGCCTAGAGCTTTATTTGTCTGACTCGGGATCCTGATGGAGATACCTCTTTTTTCAAAAGGGAGGGTCACTTGGTCCTAGCAAACAAGGCTGAATTTTTCTGAATCTTGTTTCCCACCTTGCCAGAGAAATCCTCTCATGATTAACTCCATTTGTTTATGGGCAATGGCAGGGGCCAAAATTATAGCATATTGATAAATAAGAAGGGCTGAGAGAAGAGATTTTATGAGAATAGTTCTGCCTGCTAGGTTTAACCACATCAGCCCCTAGCTTTGGAGTTTCCCTCTCATCTTTTTTATCTGTTTATTCCACACCTCAGCCTTGACCCTTTCCTTTGCCAAAGGTAACTCGAGGTAAGTAAAGTGCCCCCATTTTTGCTGAACCAGAATGTCCATAATTTGGGAAATCTTTTGCATTACATTTAGTGAAACATTCTAGGTATAAATTCTACACTTTTTGTTATTGAGCAGCCCTCCTGAGACAGCAAGAAAGCCATCTAATATTTTCTTGAACTTTCTTGCAATGATGCTTGAGGCTCCTTCAATTAGGAGGGTATCATCCGCAAAGGGAGAATGGTTGATTTCTTTAATCCCCCGAGCTATGCTGATGCCTGTTATTTCCCTTTTATTCCTTTGACTTTCAAGCTGTATACTTAATGTTTCAGCCATGATGATGTAGAGAAAAGGGGAGATTGGGCATCCTTGCCTCAATCCTCTGGTGCTGCGAAAGTAACGGCTGGGCCTTCCGTTAATTAACGGAGCAGTCCATGGATTTGAGATGCATTCCATTATAATGTTGATGAACTTCATAGAGATCCCAAACTTTTGCAAAACTGCCATTAAGTACTAATGACTGACTCTGTCAAAGGCATTAGCCATGTCTAGCTTGATGACCATGCCTTTTTCATTTCTTTGAATACTGCTATGAATGGCTTCCTGTACAAGAATCACATTGTCCGTTATCTGTTGTTTGGGAACAAACCCACCTTGGTTTTCCGAGATGAGGCTGGGCAAGATCTTTTTCAGTCTGTTTGCCAGAATTTTTGTAATGATTTTATAAGATGCATTACATAAAGAGATGGGTCAGAATCGGTCAAAAGAAAGGGGATTTGGCTCTTTGGGGATGAGCACCATATGTGAGGTCTTAGTGTTTTCTCCCATCTTGTTTTTTGAAAAAACATTTTAACCATTCTTACAAAATCTTTCTTTATAATGTCCCAATGGGTCTTGTAGAAGGCGATGGTGAAGCCATCTGGTCCGGGAGCTTTATCGGGATGCATGCTCCACGTTGCTTCTCTTATTTCCTCCTCTGTCACCTCCTTCTCCAGCTCACTGTTTTGTTGATCATTGATTTTACTATTAACTTGCTGAAGGAAATCGACGCTGTCCGGTGGTTGATCTTCTGCTGTTAGGAGGGTTTTAAAATATCTGTGAGCTGCTTCTTTAATTTCCTCCCTCTCCCTTATTTCCTTTCCTTCAACTTGAATCTTGTCAATTTGGCTGCCCGCTCTTCTTAGCTTGAGATTATTGTGAAAAAAGGAAGTATTTTTATCTCCCGCTTTTAGCCAGAGACACCTGGATTTTTGTCTCACTTCCTCCTCCTCTTGTCTGTTCTGCCTATAAAGTTCCATAAATATTTCTTTTTCTTGAACATGATCTTGCTCCGTTGCTTGCTGTTTTTCATTTTCCTGACTCCATTTTTCCAGATTCTTGTGCAGCTCAATTTTTTTGTTTTTCTCTTTTAGAGCGTTCTCTCTTGCCCAGATTTTGATTTTTACTCTTAAGTTTTTTAACTTGGATTCCCAAACGAAGTGGGGGGAACCTATTACATCGTATTCCCAGCTGTCCTTTATGATCTTGCTGAACTCGTCCTTGCTGTCCCAATTTTTATTATATTTAAAAGGGATTGGCCCATAATTCTCTAGCTTGTCTAGAATCATAACCACAGGCTTGTGGTCGGAGGCTGTAGCATGTACAATCTTGCTCTTAATGGCTGAGAATCCTGTAGTTATGCTCTCCTGAATTAAGATCATGTCCAATCTTTCTTTGATGTTTCGAGTTCTGGCTCTTTTATTGCTCCAAGTAAATTTCCCATTACATGGAGGAATGTCCAAGAGTTTTTGAGCTTCAATAATTTCTTCCAGTGCTACTCTAGATGGGTCATTGAGATACTTCCCTCCCATCTTTTCTTCGATGTTCCGTATTAAATTTAGATCGCCTCCTAAGACTAGCTTGTTTCTTTGACATTCTTGCACCTCTTTTTTAATTGATTCCCAGCATAGTGCTTTGTCCCTGTAGTGATTTGGAGCGTAGATGTTTAACAAGGTGTACTCTTCATTTGTGGTTTTATTTTTGAGATCTGTTCTGACCCACCAATTATTGAGTTTTTGACTAGTGAGATCCCACTTCCCTTTGTTCCATATCGTGCCGATACCTCTTGAAGCTCCAATGGAGTCTGTCGCTGTTCCTTCAAAACTTTTTTGTTTCTTCATTAATTTTTGGAATTCTTGACTGGTCACTTTGGTCTCTTGGATCATGAAAATATCTGGTTGTTCTTGCCTTATTATATCTCGGGCTGCATTGGTTTTTAGAGAGGGGCCCAAACCTCTGCTGTTCCAAGAGACCAAAATCATTATTTACCTGATTTTTGATGAGCCCCGATCTACTCCTCCTTCTTTTCTCTGCTTCCCTTTTGTTTAGCCAAGAAAGAGTCCATTGGTTGTTGGGTACCTGTAGCCATTTTTTTTGCTGCTGCTTCGTCTCTAATCTCTTTATTCGATTTCATCCCTGCTTTTTTTGGCTACTCTGAAGTATTGTTGGATTCTTTAACTTTGTTTCTTGTGAGGACTTGATCAATGGTGGGTGGAGGGGATGGGAAGTTCTGAGTGGGGGAATGGATGGCAGCTAAAGTTTTGTCGTGTGATCGAGAATGTGGGGATGATGGTTCTTCTTCTTCCAAGGTTTCGAAAGGGTTAGATGTTGAGGGTATTGGCTGAACCATGTTGAGGGGAGGAGTGGGGATTGCAGCAACGTTTTCAAGAGGCTGTTTGGGGTTTGGGCTAGATTGTTTATTGTTGGTTTTCTTTCTTTTAACTTGTTCCCAGGTGCCTTCATTTGCTTCTACATTCTCAACAGTTTCAGTTTCTTTTAGTTTGTTACATCTATTAGCAAAATGACCGTATTCATGGCATACCTTGCATTTGAACGGGATTTGCTCATAGTCCAGCTGCTGGATATGAGTCCACTGATCCACCTTGATCTTTATTGCCTCTGGAAGGCCCTTCCCCAAATCCACTTCTACACAAATCCTGGCGTAGGCATGCATGTTGTCCTTTGGTTCGCATCTGTCAATGTATTTGCCGACTGCATTTCCAATTGCTTTGACCGATTCATCTCCCTAGCAGTGAAGGGGGAGATGGGGCAATCTGACCCAGACCGGCACAGCATTTGGGATGTCCATCTCTGGATCAAAATATGGGGACCATGTATTCAAGTATAGTCCTCTTGAATCCATAAAATATGGTCTGCTTCTGAATATTAGGTTCTGATCTTCTTTGGTTTCGAAGAGTAAAGTGTAATATCCCCTGCCACAAAATCTTATTGCTATTTTCCCTTGGATATTGGTGCTCCAGTTGCACTCCACCCACTTCTGAACTGCTCTGGGGGAGGGCCACAGTCCAGTGAACTGACCTACCAGTGTTCTTTCAGATAATGAAACAACAACTTTCCTGGGTAGACTTGGAGGTAAAGAGATTTCTGGAATGTCTGCAAGTTTTTTAACGAATTTCGTTGCTGTAGGCTTGATTTTTTGTGTTCCATTATCTGAGATTAAAGAAGCGAAGGCTGCTACCTGTTCCTCAGGGCCTTGCAGATGGGGTGAATGGCACCCTGCCTCGAGGGGCGAGAGACGAGGGGGGCCTGCAGCAGGGCTGCCGGGAGGAGATAGGCCGAGCCCGATTGCGGGGATGCTAGAAGCCAACGGAAAAGGGACTAGCAGCAGGAGCTGCCAGGCAGAGGAGCTGTAGGAGGCAGTAGGAACAGAGGAGTAGAGCTAGGTCAGAGCCTGTGCGCTGTGAAAAAAACGCCCTGATCATGTTCTTCTTTACTCTTTGAATAAACCAAAATATCATCTATGAATACAATGACAAATTTGTCAAGGAAAAGACTCAACACACTATTCATTAGGCACATGAAAGTTGTTGGTGCATTTGTGATTCCAAATGGTAGCACTACAAGCTCATATTGTCCATATCTTATCCTTAATGTTGTTTTATATATATCCTCATCCTTGACCTTAATTTGATGATATCCAGATCTTATAATTCTTTGGAAATATTGAAGGTTCTTGGACTTGGTCAAACAAGTCATCAATTCAGGGTAAAGAATATTTTCTTTTAATAAACATTTTATTGAGTTGCCTATAGTCAATACAAATCCTAAGGGTCCCATCTTTCTTCTTGACAAATAAAATTAGTGCACCCCAAGGAGATACACTAGGTCTTATGTGCTTCTTATCTAGCAACTCTTCTAATTGAATTTTTAACTCCATTAGCTTAGGAATACTCATTCTACATGGAACTTTGGACACCGGAACTACTCCAAGAACGAGATCAATAGTGAAATCTATATCTCTCCTTGGAGTAAGTCCTGGTATCTCCTCATGAAAGACATCTTTATATGGCTTCAAAATAGGGTAGTCTTTTAGAGATACATTTTGTTTGTTCTTAGATAGATCTTCAACGTGAACTACAAACATTTGGAAGTCTTTACGAGCACATTTATTTAACTGTAAGGTAGAAATTTTCCTCACAAAAATAACTCTTGGAACTATTTTAACTATACAATCATCTCCCTCATCATTGACACAAGTGAAAGGCTTTTCCACGCAATTCAATATTACTTTGTGAAATTCTAAACAATCCATCCCAACAAGAACATCATATGACCCCAAAGGTAAAACATTCATATTTAAGTAAGTGTTCATTCCATTTAGGTTTAATAAACAATCCTTGGTTATTTTTGTAACTTTCCTCTTTGCTCCTATGACTAGTTGTATTAACCAGGGCCTACTCTATTTTCTTTTTAAGTCCACACTTTTCTATAACAACAGGGGAAATATAACTTAAAGTAGATCTAGGGTCTATTAATACTAAAACATTTTTTTCGGGAATTTTTCCTTAGACTTCCACCATAGTGGACTGGTGGTCTGTTTGTCTTCCATCCAATGTTGCACTGATTCTTGGAATATTGCAGGCAATATCATTGACTGTAGAGGCTTCTTGCAGGTTATTTATTGTTTCCCTTTTATTTACTAGGTTTTTTGGACATTCTCTCCACAAAAGA
This sequence comes from Pinus tabuliformis, assembly GCA_031772625.1. Lineage (NCBI taxonomy): Eukaryota > Viridiplantae > Streptophyta > Pinopsida > Pinales > Pinaceae > Pinus > Pinus tabuliformis. The sequence goes on from CM062817.1 coordinate 647,218,443, forward strand.
TTCTCACTTCAACCCCATCACTTGATTGGTGGTTTAGTTATTTCTCCAAAATTTCAATTTCCTGCTCTAGCCCTTTGTCCACCTTTCTATCGTAAATTTCTCTAGCGGTTCACATTTTTTCTATAATTACCTCTTTAATTACTTTTAGATGTGTTTGAAAAGGTAGGTTTATTAGACCCCTTTTCTTAGTACTAAACTTCTCATGTTTCTTAGCCATCCAACCCTCAGAATTGTCATCTTTCTTTTGGTTCTGATTATAACATAAATTTTCCTTTCTTATAGTTAGTTGATGGTGTTGGATGTCCCACCAATAGCTAGGGGGTCTCCCCGGTGTGAAGTCCTAATTAGACCTCACACCGTTTGCGATAAGAGCCCCATTTTGTATGTGGGCCCGACTGCGACCATGAATGTTTCACTCTTGGCTATCAAATGTGAAGGTGCTAGAGTGAAGTCAAGAAAGAAATGCCCAAACAATTAGAAAAAGTCAACCCAAGATTGACAAACTACAAAAAGGGGTACAAGAAAGTCACAACAAAAATAAGAAGTATGCCATGAGAAGGATTAGTGAGACAAAACCCCCTCAGACATACATGAATAAGAACATGCTAGAGGTTAATTGCAAATTAGTTCACAATAGGCCACTATAATGGCGTGGAATAAGTAAGCATAGATTCAAAGGAAAAAATACATGCAACAACTACAAACTAGTCCATAACATATCCCTGTATGAAAGCACACATACAAATACAATGAAAATACTAGACAACCAATACAACCACTATGAGTAATCATGGGAATCAATGCCCGAAATGAAGAACTTATTATTAATGTTGCTGCAAATACAAGTACATGCCATGCAATTGAACAAATCCCAATAGTGGAACATGCGATGCTCATACCATTATTCAATGCAAAAACCTAGCGTCACTACAACTCACCCTACTAGCTGCCAAGAGTTGAATGCCTCTAGCTCTTCAAGCAAAGATCAACTATCTACTGTGAGTCCTAACTCTAGTGGTAAAATTCCTCTTACAATGAGGCATGAGGATACATTTATAGAGGTGAGGTGATTGTTCATGTATTGTGACCTTTGACCTACCCTCATGACTCTTGAGCTTCCTAACTGCTCTCTCTTGTCTAACGACTGTTACATGCTCGAATTAATCTCAAAAAAACTACTGGTATTATGGTGAGAAATGTCTACAATATGATAGCAGAGAAATTGTGAGGAAAATAAATAAGGTTGTTGGAAACTGTAATGCTTGTTGCTAATATTGCTGCAATGATATGGAGACATGTATGGGCCAATGAACTAAGTGTCTAATAGTTGTTTGTCTGCAACTACTCCTCCTTTACATCCAACCAAATTTGATGTCGTTCCTTTGAGCTTACTGAAAGTTTTTTTGAAGCTTGTAAGGATTTGGTTTTCTGGCTTGCTGAAACCCTAGCTTCCTTTAGACACATCAACCTCTCGTTCCCTTTCCTCTACCCACAGACAAAATTACAATGGTTACACATATTTGCATTCAAAGAATAAAGTAAGAACATGAGGAATTGATTGAAAGAAATATACTAATTTGGACACCTATGTAGTCCCTTTCAACATTATAATATGGCTTGTGCAACATCACTCAGAGTTTCCCAACCATGTTTAAAAGAGGCTCCTAACCACTGTTGTTTGTCCTTTTCCCTGGTGTCCCTTTGGCCTTTTCCTTTGAATTGCAAGTGGATGCTTCATTTGTGTTGATTCCATAGTTACAGGATAAGTATTTTAGTTGTACTGGAGATCATGGCTCTGAATAAAACTTACATATTCACCTGGTGCCAATTAAGATGCCACATGAGGCACATTATTTGAATTGTTAACACCACCCTTGGAAAGTTTATTTGTAAAAGACTTAATATCCTCTGATAAATTCCCAACAACCTTGGTTTTGACAGATTCACAATAATGCTTAATGGAATTATCATATCCCATAGGTTCCCTAGTTTCTAGTGTATCTGCGATAGAGGAGAAACTATATTTGAAACCTATTTGTCCTTTTCCACTTGCATCTAAGAGATATACATATATCTCCATAGTTCTCATGGATAACTACCTTGATTCAAATTGATTATAATTCTGGAATATCAACCTCTAATGCCCATTCTTCATCGTTAGCCACAGGGTGGACTCTCATGTTGCAAGTTATTCCACTAATGTAACTTTGATTTGACTTTAGATAACAACATCTAAATCAAAGAAAACCTTGAAAATTGCTCTGGTTCTGAACACTCCTAGATGCTTTGAGGGAGTCACATCATTCTAGTCATTTCTATCTCTTTGACTACTGACAACATAATTTGGCTTTAATAATAAAGGATCACCTATATTCAATCATCTAAAACGTTATCCAAATTCTTTATCTGACATCCAATACCAGTCTACTCCTCCTGGACTAGATCCTCCTTCTTTAGTCCTTAAAGCGATTTGTAGTAGGCTTCCTTTTCTCAAGCAATTTTAAGATATATTAAGTAGACTGTAATTCAAAACGTAAGGAAACAATTCCCCCTTATATATCTATATATATCTTAATTAGATATCCTTTTGCTTGCTTTATTGAATATTATTCTCCACCAAACACTACTTCGACATGACACCATGTTTAGTAGTTATTTTAATTTGTGGACCCAAATTAGTAGCCTGAGCAATTGTTAGAGCTAGGGAAATTAGACATCATCTTCCACCATTAATTCACAAGTTTGGGCTTTTGGTTTATTAGGGGTAGTGTCACAATCTAGAAAATTTTTGGTCTTGTCTCAATTAGCTCATCTAATGCCATATTTGACTCTAGTTGAATTCATTGATGACTTTATCATAGGTGAACTTATATTCGCCAATATCAACATTCCAAAGACTAGCAACCTCCTCAATGCCGCATGTAATAAACAACTTATCATCAAGCCTATAATTTCGTAGTGGGAATTCGATCTCATTGGGGATAAAGAACGATGTTGTATGAGTCACAAATGGATAATGCAACTTTGGAGGCGTTGTTGGTGGAGGATGCAACTTGATGAGAACAATTGTGACCTGTGGAGTCTATAAAAAGGAAGGCGATTTATGAGGCTGCATAGTCGTAGTGTAGGCAAGGTCACACTTCTGGTGGCTTGTATGAAGCTTCTAAGTGTGCTTTTTTGACTCGTGGGGGTCACATGGTTGCAATTTATAGATAGGATGCATTCTTCATTTGAAGGGTCCCCGAAGGTTAGTGCTTCGACTTGCAACCTATGGGATAACCAGAGTAACCTACTCACACTTTTATATGGCTAGACAACTTGTGTTCTTTATGAAGCTCACCATGGTGGTTGAATTTCATTTTCCCTACCTTGGCTGCACTTACATATTATCATTATTATTCACTTCCATAACTTCACACTCTTGTCATGCATTGTAGAAGCAACCATGCATGTTGCCTCGAAAGCAGCTAATGCAACAATGAGGCCTTCATGAGAAAGAATTGCCATACTCTTGTTCTCGACCATATTCCATAGCTCCATAGAATGATAGAAGCCAATGACCATAAGCGATTGGTACTTGGAACGGAAGATGCATGAATGGAACTTATTTCGACAATAGTTTAGTTCGTGTACACATTCTCCATCACCTCCAAAACCAAGGTTCCAAACCCTCACTAAATCCTCACTAATGGATGCCACATAATTTCCTTTCCCATTCCAACAAACATGGTGCAAAGGCTTTGTACGTATCTGTAGAGAATGTAAGAAAGTTCCAGCCTCGACATCAAATATTGACACAACATTCTCAGCCACTGCATCAAGATACCTGACAAGACAAGGCTAAAATTGCACTTGACTCATAACACCCTCAAAATATCTTGTTCATGCACCCTAGTTAACACTCCAATAATGGAATTTACTTTCTCCATGACAAGAGAAAATAAGATCTTCATTGTTCAGGTGGAAATTAAGAGACATTACAGACCTAATATGACCAGAAAAATTACATAAGGTATAGTTTGGATTATTTTCATCCCAGATTTTCACCATTTCATCAAAAGAGGATGTAGTCAAGCATGTTGAATTAGGATTGAATTACAAATTATTGACAAAAGGAATTTTCTTTGAGGAAACCTTTAGCTTTGAGATTTTCCATGTTCCACAACACTACCTTCTTCTCATGTCCAACACTGACTAGTAATTTTCCAACCTCCTCCATTGTTGACACTAATCCTTCCTACGTGTTAAGAGTCGATCCAACTTTTCAGTGTATATAACATATGTAAGGTGGAGTAATATGCATGTGGATCATTTTTTTTGCTATCAAATAACATAAATACGATTCCTACCGTGCGATAAGTTTTGACCGATTCCCATTGCATTCTAATATGTGGGCGTTGTTTACAATACTTCTTGTGTGTTGGCATTGTGACCTTTGGGTTGCCTCCATGTTGCCATGATATAAGTATGCACTTCTTTACAATGATGTGGTATAATTCAAATGTGTTCCATTAACATCCATACACAAAATATCATTGCATTTGCTGATAAAACATTGCATCATTTTCTCCTAGTATGGTTATGCATTTGACAATATGCCTCCTCACATAGAGTCGTACATGTAAGCAATAACAGATATAGTTTATCCATGGTGGGCTCACTCGATATGCCTTTCCATACTGCACTAGGGTACTTGGTGTTCACCTTTCAGAGGCCCAACTTTCGATAGTCAAATAAGAGACATGCGATGCCACATGTAAGAAAGTAAGAGCCCTTTTCTTTTTATTTTTAACACCAAGTAATCCCAATGAATTTAAATCTCAAGCTTTAAGCATACAAAATGAGATCCCTAACAAACATGATTTGATTAGCCTTAATTCAAGTATATCTCAAAATGATTACAAAAGAGATCTTTAGTTGACTTTGTGAAGGAAAATGACTCAAATGTTCAAATGTTTCCTTGAAATATTGATATGTGGAGTGAAATGCAAAGCTTTGAAAACTTCTCTTTAGAAAGTGAATGCCCACAACATAGTTATAGATCAAACGAGAACTATTACCTCAAAATGAGAACTCTAGGCCAAAAACCCAAAAAGAACATGAAAAAACAACCCAAAAAAAAAATTTGTGTATGCCAAAACGTTGTTTTTTTAAGGGTAAATTTTCATTTTTTTTTTTTTTTTTTAAATGGAAGTAAAAACCAAGTTTTTTTTGCAAAATGGATGGAAAAACACCCTCAAAACAATAAGTGTTGCTGTTGGAACAAAAAAAACCAGGTTATAATTTTAACACTTTTTAGCAATGGAATTAAAGATAAAATATTAGGACTTTGGAAAACTGTAAAATTCCAACAATTCTCGGACATGATGTTAAAGATAAAATATCATGTCTCAAAACTTTATAATTCCAATTACTTCCATCCATGTTGTCAACGATAAAAATATCTTGACTCTAAAAAACCTTAAAACTGTAATTGTTTTCAACAATAGCATTAAAGATAAAATATCATAACTCAAAAAAACCTTAAGATTTTGACAAATTTTCAACCATGCAATTAAAAACCTCAAGTTTTTAACATATTTCAACCATGAAATTATGGACAAATTATATGATTAAAACGATTTTTAAAAATGAACAAGTAAATCAAATATTCATTATTCGAAGAGTAATTTTTATTTTAAAGGCTAAAACTATATCTCTTTTCAAATCTTAGCCTAAGACAACTTATCCTATTGCAACAAAAACTTAAAAATCAACCATCAAAATGAAGTGTCCCTTTTTAATGAGGCATTGAAATTTCAACATTTTTAAAACTATCTTATACCAAATGATAAAATAAATAATATGATGACATTGTCACTGTATAATTTAAAAAATCAACATTAATTTGTAATATTTCTTTACTTTTAATCAAAACATCGATTTTGGTGGATTGAATATAAAATACATTATTTTTGTAATTCATTATTGCATTGTGGATATTCTAAAGAGATGAATTCTTCATAATTAAAACATATAATTCAACAAATATAGAAATGACACATAACTTCATGTAAGATTATATGGAAAACAAAATATTTATTTCAAGTTACCATGCATACATCTCTAAAGATATGGATTCTTCATAATTAAAACATATAATCCAACACACATAGAAATGAATCATAAATTCATGTAAGATCATATGGAAGTCAAAATATTTATTTCAAGTTACCATGTAAACATCTCTAAAGAGATGAATTTTTCATAATTAAAACATATAATCCAACAAACATAGAAATGACTCATAACTTCATGTAAGATAATATGGAAGCCAAAATATTTATTTCAAGTTACCATGAAAACATCATTTACATAAAATGTTTTATGTATTTATTCAAGATCACCCATAGGTTCTGACACATCATCAAAATATACAACTTCAAATGAATGATTGGATGCAGATGAAGATGACCCATATTATTCTCTTTCATCAACTAGAGCCCCACATGAGTCAACATGCATGCCCACCATTTTAGGTTTCAAAAGCATTCTAGATCTACGAGTAGGTTCAACAAACTCCCATCTCAACATTGTTTCTTCTGGTAGCAACTTCTTCAAAATCTCTATGGTTTTGAAACGAATAGTTCCTATCTTTTTTAAATTGAAGTCATAGACAAGTATGTCAACATCCTCCAATTTTAAGAGATATATGCGAAGACGATTTATATTTGTACCCTTTCTTTTTCTCTTTCTGCCAATTTGTTTATCAACTACCATCTTTGGCTTGCACACATCATTGAATGGGTGGTTATTTGTGGCATACCAATGTATTCATTTTCTTTAATGACCTCTATAACCTTGGCAACACAAAATGGATAACCAAGTGGATTTCTATATGCTAATATTGATATCATGCAACCCTGCTTAACATCCTGCACAGAACCCCTGTAAAGGTCTTCCATGGCTTCTTATTGTGCACGTGATCTTCTAGAACCAATATAGATTTCTTTTTCCTCTACCTATGGAGAATTAATAATGCCTTGAGATTGTTGTTGTTCAACAATGTGTCTTTCCACCTGTTCATTTGACATATTTTGTGGACAAATAAATGGAATCTTCAAAAGTGTATCTTCATTTGTTGATCTTGAAATGATATCACTTTGATTATTGAAAAAAGGCTTCCACTACACTAAATCTACAGCATCAAAGTACTAATATGTATCTCTAATACATCTTTTAATTTCTTCCAGGAATTCAAAATAGTTTATCTCTCTCTGATGCTTTCGTGCATTATAGAGTTAAACAACTAATTGTAATAATATTATCTTTGATGCAAATATTGGATGATCTGGAATGAACTTCAAAAATGCTAAACCTGATGACAACGCCCTTTCTACAATAATTGAATACTTCTTGCCCCATATAAGTGTTTTTCCATCAAATTTTTTGATACGAAATTAATGTTGGAAGCTAATGTCATTAAGTTGTTCAATGCGTTTCTCCTCACCATGTGATCCTAGAATAAACCTTCACATGTCAATAGTTTTTTCCAACACATGAAAAATAGGCTCTGGAATGTATGATTTCTTAATACATTTAATTAATGATGGTAGAATCCCAACATCCTTCCTCCTCAATGTTACTGAAAAACGACTAAACATCTTATCAATATGGTCATGAGTGTGCCCGACAAGAAGGAAACCAACCTTTGTCTTTTTAAAAATTCCCAATTCAACAAGCATGTTTAGATATCCAAAAAGAATTTGATTTTTGTTTTCAAAAGTTGTGTTGTCTAATTGCAGATACAAAACTTCAGGAAGAATACTAGACCAATGAGAAACCACATCATGGATTATAGTTATGGTCAAATTTGCATCATTATGAATATTTGGAGCTATGAAGTAAACCCTTGGCAACATCTTACCATTAAATACTAATGAGCGTCAGTATTGCAACAAGAATGCTGCAACTCCTGGGGTACCAACTTTACTTCATCAACCAGGGGTTCGTACAAACTTAGAGGTGACAACGCTGTATACACAGTAGATGTAATGGTCTACTCTTGTCACTTTTCAATTGCGGCGATAAACCACTAGGGTTTCTCAAACTAGTCTTCTATTGACTAGAAGAAGTCTAACTACCAAATGGAGAAGGGAAAATTACCCTTAATGAAAGAAAATGAATGATGCCTACTTTAAGGAATGAAGGACTAAATTGGAAGATGCTTGTAAAGTGACATGAAATCCTTTAACTACTTATTGACACATTTTGCTTGCATAAGAAACCCAACTTAACCTTGTTTATGACCTGTGATGATCTAGACTAAATGAGCATGGAATCTGATCTAAGAAATATTATGACTGTTGCATGGATGTGCTAATTTAGGGATTGTAGAAAAAAACATTTTTTTGATGTTTTAATATGAATGCAAATGCTAATATTCACCTGTTCTTTGGCAGGGAAGACAGGTGTAGGTTTTAACCCTGTATAGAAATTACCTACATATGAATTCTAAAACACATAAAATAAACAATGCGAGAGCATAACACATAAAACACATATACACAGAGATTTTCCCTTGGATCCCAAAACTGAGACTACCAGCTTGATTTTTCATTATGTTCCTTTCAATGTTATAATACATATTTATACATGCCGAAGCCTCCAATACCATGGACTGAAAACCATCGCGTCAAAAAACATGTGAGAAAATCATGCAACGAAGGGGGGGCTCCACCCCCCATCTAACCCCCCAGTTAACTACATGGGCTAGTCGTGAAAAGAGAATAACACAACCCAACATTCTCCCACTTCTTGTTTTCTTTCCACAGGGGGCCACAAGAGAGCTTAGTCATTTATCCAGCCCTGCAATGCCCATTGTTTCTCTACACCAAGAGAACTTCTCAGAGCTCACAGATTTTATCAATGCATCTGCAATATTCTTCAAAGTGTCCACCTTTACCAGCAACACCTTTTTGTCTTCTATCATATCTCTCACAAAGTGATATTGAACATCAATGTGCTTTGTCTTTGAATGATATGCAGGGTTCTTTTCCAAGAAAATTGCACTTTAGCTGTCACAGTATATCCTTATAGCTCCCTGTACTAACCCCATATTTGAACACAATCTCTGCAACCAAACTTCTTCCTTGCTTACATGAGTGGTTGCCATGTATTCTGCCTTTGTAGTTGATAGTGCCACTACAGATTGTTTCTTGCTCATCCAACTGACTGCACCTCCAAATAGGTTAAACACATACCCACATGTAGATCTTCTCTCATCCAGATCTCCAGCCCAGTCCGCATCAACAAAGTCATGAATATCCAACACTCTGTTCAATCCTGGTCTTCTTTGGTAGCACAAAACATAATCACTAGTGCCATGCAAATACCTGAAAAGCCGCTTCACTACTGTCCAATGCTCCTTTCTTGGTTTTGACATAAACCTGCTCAATACTCCCACTACATGTGCAATGTCTGCTCTAGTACAGACCATTGCATACATCAGGCTGCCAACTGCACTTGCATATGGAATACGGGACACGTCCTCTTCTGCTTCTTGTGTCTTGGGACACTGTTCAGCAGATAACTTTACTCCTACAGGAATAAGAACCTTCAACGGTTTACTATCCTACATATTAAATCTCTACAATATTGTCTCGACATACTTCCTCTGGTTTAACCAGAGCTTCCTCTTTGCCCGATCTCTTTTAATTTCCATGCCCAAAATATAGTTTGCAGCACCAATATCTTTCATGTCGAATTTGGAGGATAATTGGGTCTTCAAATCCTGGATAATTTCTTTGTCATTTCCAGCCAGCAACATATCATCCACATACAAGACCAAATAAATAACACGGTCACCAATTAATTTAAAATACACACAATAATCTGCTTTGCTTCTGGTGAAGCTGAGTCCCCATATAACTGTATCAAATTTCTGATACCACATCCTTGGTCACTATTTTAACCCATACAAAGACTTCTTTAACTTGCATACCAGTTCTTTCTTACTGTTCACCGCAAAGCCTTTAGGTTTCTTCATTTAGGTTTCCTCTCCCAGATTCCCGTGAAGAAATGTTGTCTCCACATCCATCTGTTATACCTTAGAATCAAAAGAAGCAGCAACATATAAAAGTAATCTAATAGAAGTTACCTTGGCAACAGGAGAAAAAATATCACAAAAATCAATTCCCGACACTTGGGAATAACCTTTTTCTACCAACCGAGCTTTGTAATTTTCCACCTTTCCTTTAGCATTTGTCTTCTTCTTGAACACCCATTTGCTGCCAATGGGTTTCCTTCTAGCTGACAACTCCACCAGATCCCAAGCCTCATTTTTGTGAAAAGATGCCATTTCATCAACCATGGCCTCTTTCCAGAGTTTTCCATCCTCTGAATCTACTGCTTCCTTCACAGTTCTGGGATCATCATCAGTAATAGATAAAACAAAATTTGAATAGAAAGTAGATGGACTATAACTTTCTGGCTGCCTTCTTTCTCGAACTGATTTTCTCACATCCGGAGTTTGTGGCTCTTCATCTTCTGATTCCTCCTCTGCTGTAGAGTCTGATTCTTCCTCCTTTAGCTCAAACTCTATCTTCTCAGGTTCTTTTGGTTGGATTTCATGTTTAATAACATCTTTCACCTCTCTGAACACCACATTTCGGCTGTACACAACCATCCATGTTACTGGGTTCCAAAGCTTATAACCCTTTAAACCATCCTTATACCCAATAAAGATGCACTTTTCAGATTTACTATCCAACTTGGTTCGCTTCTCCTTTGGAACATGTACATATACATCACATCCAAATACCCTCAGATGTGAAAGAGAGGGTTTCTTACCAGTCCATACCTCTTGTGGAGTTTTATCCTCCAACGCTGATGAAGGTGATATATTGACTAGGTAACATGTTGTCTCCACCGCCTCTGCCCAGAATTCTTGTCCCAAACCGGCACCACTGTACATGCTTCTTGCCCTTTTCATCAACGTCTTGTTCATTCTTTCTGCAACTCCATTTTGCTGAGGTGTTTATGGAGTAGTCTTATGTCGTGCTATACCACACTTCTTACAAAATTCTCCAAATTCCTTACTGCAAAACTCTCCACCGTTATCTATCTTTAGCACCTTTATCTTCTTCTCTATTTGGTTGTCCACTAGAGCCCTGAATTCTTTAAACCTGTCAAAGACTTCAGATTTCTTCTTAAGGAAATATATCCATGTATTATTTGAGAAGTCATCTATAAATTATACATAGTACACAGACTTACCCAGTGATGGAACCTTCACAGGTCCAAACACATCACTATGCACAAGCTCTAATATATGTTTCACCATCTTACCACCAGAGGGGAAACTCACTCGATTTTGCTTCCCACATACACAATTTTCACAGAAATCAAAATTCAAAGAGCTATTACTCATACCTTTTACCATACCTTTACCATGAAGTATTCGAAGGCCCTTCTCTCCAATATGTTCAAGCCTTTGATGCCACAACATGGCATTCTCTATAGAGACCACTAGATTTTCTGCTCCACTTTTAGGAACCACAAAACTGTTGCACCCATCAACAATCGTACTACCTTGCAGCTTGTACAGAGTTCCAATCCAAACTCCTCACATCAATACCAATGCTCCCCGAACCATCTTGCAGGTATCCTTCTCGAACACTATTTTTACACCTGCATCATCTAACTTGTTTATAGAAATCAAATTTCTGGCCAATGCAAGAATATATAGAACACCCGAAAATGTTCTAACCCTTCCACCTTGCAACTTCAACTTTACTTTTCCGTGGCCAACGATTCTAGCCTTCCTATCATCCCCTAATAAGACATCACCACCATCTATTTCTCATACTCGCAGAACCACTCTCCATGGGGAGTGAAGTGAAAGGATGCACCTGAGTCAATCAACCATGCCTCATGATCTACATGTGTACTTGAAGAAGCCAAGTACACAACCCTACCTTCATCTAAGGTGGTTTTCGCCTTTGCAGAAGGAGCATCATCAGATCCCTTTTCTTTATCAGGAGCTTTAGATTTATAGTCCCTTTTGTAGTGCCCTTCCTCTTCGCATTTCCAGCACACCACCTTTACAGGTTTTCCTGGAGATTTAGATCTCCCTCTAGATTTAGATCTCCCACTCGATGACTTATTTTTGCTTCTATTCTGGGACTGTCCTCATCGTCCTCATACAAACAAGGCATCACCATTCTGGCTCTCCATATTTTTCCGTCTCATCTCCTCTGTCAGCAAGGATGAGACTATTTCATCAAACTGTAAGTAGTTGCATTGCTACCTATTGCAACAACTAGACTATCCCACGAATTTGATAGAGAACATAACAAACTGATGCACTTATCTTCATCTGAAATTTTAATATCAATAGATTCTAACTGACTTACCACAGTATTAAATGCATTCAGATGCTCTGTCACCGAGTCTACATCTTTCATCCTCAGGTTATACAGCTTTTCCACAGGAACAATTTATTCACTAGAGACTTAGATTGGTACAAAGTCCTTAACTTGTCCCACAAATCCTTTGCCATAGCTTCCCCTGATACATTCAACAATACTGAATCTAAGACACACAATCATATTGTGCTCTTTGCCTTTCGATCCAACTTCTTCCATTATTCATCGGACACTCCCGTTGGTTTAGTACCCGGATCTACTGTGATCCACTGATCTTTATCCACCAAAAGATCCTCCATCTTGAGTTTCCACAACTCAAAACTATGACCATTAAATTTCTCGATCTATATCTTTCCATTCCTCGCCATCTTCTTTCACCACCAAAATTGATCTCGCAGATCTCCCACTGAACAGGGTCTACCGCAGGCGAGCGAAACCCCTCAGCAATAAAGGCGTCCCCTTGAAGCCAAAACAGCTCTGATACCAAATGTAGATTTTAACCCTGTATAGAAATTACCTGCATACAAATTCTAAAACACATAAAATAAACAATGCGATAGCATAACACATAAAACACATATACATAGAGATTTTCCCCTGGATCCAAAAACCGAGACTACCAGCTTGATTTTTCATTATGTTCCTTTCAATGTTATAATACATATTTATACATGCCGAAGCATCCAATACCATGGACTGAAAACATTGCATCCAAAACCATGGACTGAAAACCATCGCATCCAAAAACATGTGCGAAAATCATGCACAAAACCATAGGTGGGTCCGCCCAACCTAACATAGGTTCCAAAGCCAAAATTTTCTGGGGCGCTACCTCGGACCCCATAGAGTGGGGTTAACTACACCCCTCAAAGCCCCTATGACTCCCCTGCTACGCAATCAGCACAAGGAAGGGGGGGGGCTCCGCCCCCCCTCTAACCCCCTGGTTAACTATGTGGGCTAGTCGTGGAAAGAATATAACACAACCCAACAATAGGTATGGACTAGTCTCAAGGGTATGGAAGCCAAGGAGAGGCTTAATCCAAGTTCAGATGACAATTTTGCTAAATTCAGGCTTCAAACAGGCTGTTATAGGGTTTCTTGTAGTACTACTACAGGATGTGTTAGTTCTACTATAGGATGCTTGGTTTTACTACAGGAAATGAGTTGAAATCTTAGGAGATGGTAGGGAAGGTGGAATGAAGTGTCGGAAAGGTATTTGATGGAGAAATGAGGCATGGAGGAGGTGAATGCTATCCAAGGCTCAGTCAGATGCTTCAATATGGTTGGATTTTCTCCATGGAAATGCCAATTTTCCGTACAAAACAAGAATTAAGATTTAGGGTTTAGTGGACATTGGCAACATGGGTGGAAAAGGCTTGGATGAGGCAAGTAAGATGAGGTCTCTGTGAAAATTAGAAGCTCCTATAACAACATGCATTCTTGTCTTTGTTTATGCACAAATTCATATACGCAGGGAAAAGATTTATTAAATGGAAGAAAACAGAGTTATTACTATCTAGTGGTTAAGTTCATGAATGGAAGTGCTTTGAAACCAATGAAAAACTTAAGAGATCAAAAATGACAATTGTAAAATTATCCTAAGAAACTCAAAGACAATGACCTAGTCATCAAGAAACCCTAGATCATGCATTAAAGTAAGAAATCTATCTTTGGGTTGTGTGAATGGAACCCTTAAGTCATCATCCCATAAGGGAGATGAGGTGAAAGCCATTATCGCCATCTTTTTTGGAGTGTCTTCTGCCACTATGATACCATTGATCTAACTATTCACAAATGGAAGCAAACTAATTAATCATCCAAATACTTGCATTAACAAAACCAAAACCACTTCAACAACTAACTATGAATGTAATTTAAGCATACATGTACAGAAATAGGAACCTCTATTGCTAGGGTTGGGCCCTAACCCAAGAGCTTTAGCCCTATGAGTAAACTCAGTGCTGGATCAAGGGAATGCTTCTTATTTTCATTAAACTATAAAAAATACACAAGAGTCATCAGTCACAATGTCTTAGATCGAAAATGCCTCTTGGCTACAACAACAAAAAATTCGAATTCTAATGAGGCTCTAGGCCTTCTTATTTATACAACTGAAGCTACCAACAACTTTCTTAAATTTAGGGAGGCTTGGCTCCCAAACTCGAGATCAACTAGCCTTCAACTATCACTGGCTTGGTTGCTAATGATCTTAATGGCTCAGTTTCTTGTAACTCTGCGCTGATGAGATATGGTGGAGGAATCTTCGAGTGAGTGAAGAGTTAAGGAGGGAGATCCAATCTCCTAAAATCCATCTTGCTTGTCTACTTAGAGTTCCTGCACTTTAATTAGACAAATTTTTCTCCAAAACCTGCAATCTATGCACATTAGACCGCAAGACATGACATCTCATATTTACCCTTCTCATTAAGCAAAATATAATAAAACATGTAAAAAAATGTGAGAAAAGTTGATTTTAATAAGCTGGAGAGTGGCATTAAGGTCCATATAATTTACCCATTGATGAACCTCATCATCATCCCCTACTGAAAGTGTTTCTCATCCTCTAAGCAACTCAATCTATGTCCATGTCTTTCATTGCTTTGGCGACCTCCCTAACATGCTAGGCTTCTGTTGCAATATCCTCCCCTTGTGGATAAAATCCTTCATACTTCTCTACTTCCTCTCACTGATTTCTTTCTTCTTCTTCCTTTCTCCCTTCTAACATACCCAAGAGCAATGGTGGACTGAGTTTCAAGCCAATCTAGTTGATTTTGAGTCTCTGCAATGCTTTCTTATACAATGGGGTCCTTTCTAGTGCATCCCTCATTCTTTCAGGGGAATGTTACTCCCTAATATTTAGGCCGTAGAGTAAGGTGTTCCATCTCCTTTGGCATGTTTTCTAGCTTTCATCCCCTAACAATCTCAAAGTGTCCTCAAAATGAGTGATTGCTTGCTCTTGTGTAGCTAGGTATCTTGGTGCAAGCTAGGGATCATTGATGATGAGGTTTTGGGTTCTAATAACAGCCATGGAGTTGATCTGATCTGCTATGATGTGAAGGGGTTATATTTCTTCTCTTTCTAATACCCTTTTTACTTCCTTAGCCCTGGCCTCCTCATGATTCATCCATGATGCCAAGGCCATTAGTTGTAAGTCCCCTAGCTTTGTATTAGGGTCCCACACATTCAAATTTGTTAGGGCCAAGTTATGTAGGTAGAATTAAGATATCTTGGCCCTTCCCTCCAGGGTGCTTTGGTTACAGAGGTTAATGACCTTCCTATAGTCTTGGAAAGGCATAGTTCCTTTTTGTGCTATGCTTTTTATCTGAAATTGTAGCCACTATTCTTTGAGGTATAAGGCATATGGTTTTACTGGCATCCTGCACTGGAGTTCCTCCATGGAGAGACTTTCCATAGTTTCCAATTGGCTCTCTTTTTCCTGTAATTTCCTTCTCATCCATGTGTTCTTAGCCTCTAGTTGAGATTTCATTACTCTTTCCCTGTCTCTTATCCTACTCAACTCTCTGCCCATTTCTAGCAGCTTTTCTTCAATATGGATCACATCCTCTACACTTTTTGATTTAGAAATTTTCATCCAGCGACGTGTCCTTGCTTTCTCATTTTCAAGCTCAAAGGATAGAGGGATGGAAAATATTTGTGGTATTACTCTACCTACCTCAATGAATCTATAATAGGAGCTGAGGTTTAATTGTGGGCTAGGTTCCTGTAGCTCTTGAGACTCTCCCTTTACTATCTTTTGATTATTTGTCTCCCCTTGTACTTGTGTTGTTGCTTCTTTTCCTTCCCTTTGCCCTTGCTGTCCTTCCTGCTCCTGTTTCTGTGTTTCATGTAGTTTTGACAAGGTTTCCTATAGGAATAGATGTGTTTCCTGTAGGTCTACCTGTGTTTCTTGTAGGAGGCCTTTCCACTTTTGAAAAGGGGTCAAAGGTTCTTTAATTTGTCTTTCTGAGGTTGACCTGGTAATAGACCTCCTAACATAGGTGATTGGTGACCTTTGTGGAAGCCTGTTGTGATGTGCCCTCTTCACCTATCATTCCTAGAGGGACTAATTTCTCTTGTTCTTTTGGTGAGTCCTCAATGATTATAGGAGTCTTGGTAGGTGTTTGAGGTCTCCCTTATTTTATCCTGGTGCTCCTCCTTGTTCTGAAGTATAGGGGAGTCTACCTCTGCCTATTTCCTTTTGATTTTATAGGTGTACTTAGAGAAGTTAAGGCAGTCATTGCCTCCTTCTTTGTGGGCTCAAGAGACACTCTTGGGGATTCCTCTCCTTCCTTGCTATGCATTTCAGGACTTGATCCCTTGTTTTGTGCTTCTTCCCTACTGTCCTTTTCATCCTCTATCTCATTTATTTCCGTCTCCTCTTCTTCCTCTGGTTCTTCTTCTTCTTCTTCTTCATGCTTATGTTCTTTAGGCTCTTCTTCCTCTTCTTCAGGCCCTTCTTACTCTTCTTCAGACTCTTATTCCTCTTCTTCAAGCTCTTCCCCCTCTTCTTCACCACTAGAAGTAGGGTCTCTCTGATACTCAATGGATTGAATTACATCTTCTCTGTTCATGTCTGCAAATGTTGACAACATACTAGGGATTCTCAAGTTGTTTAGGGCATCTTCTAGTACGAGCTTGATCAATCAATGATGTGCTAGCTACTGATGCTTTCCTTCTTGTACTTTGATGCTCATGTCTATTATTTATTGCAACAAAAAGTAATGCACACTAAGTATTCTATGAGGAGGTAACTCTTCTCCAAATCTTAGCTCATGGAGGAGTCTAAACTAGTAACCATAGACTATAAACAGCTTAACCTCACAAGAAATATACTTGAGAATGTGATAGATTACTTCATCCCAAGGATATGGAATGCTCCCCCTTCTAATCCAATTTTTGTCCTCAATTGGTTCCTCTCCTTCCAGGAAAAAGTTCTTCTTGGCAAGAGTGTTGCTAGCTTTATCCTCTTTTCGCCATTGAAACCCTAGAGGAAGTGTAGTGATCCTACTAATGATTTCAGGGGTAATTGTCATTGAAAATCCCCTCAATCCAGTAGTGGCACTGACTCTAGATAGAGGTATGAGTGAAATTGCAAATTCCCTAGCTATATCATCATCATATCCCTTAAGTAGCTCGAAAAATCCCAACCATTGATGCCTTGTAAATATTTCTACCACGGGAGGATGTTGATGTATTCTAGTTGTTCTGGTGGGATCCCTTATGTTGAAACCCCCTGTCATATTTTCTCTCTATAAATCTCTTTGTATGAAGTTTTGGTGGCTATATCTTAAGAGCTTCCCTAGGTAATGAGGGTTTAGAGTTTAGGAGGGTGATGACTACAATTCTCCTTTTTCTCTACACAATCCTCCACACAATTATGCCTATCTTTATGCACATTGTAATCACTAAAAGAAATGACAATTTCTTTTATTTTTATATTTACAAATGAAAGCACAGAGGATATGGAACCTACCTTTCACTTCAATGCCTTGGTTGAGGAGAATTATTGTATAGTTGGGCCCTAGGCACCCCCTTACAACATTTTTAACAATTCTCCCTGTTTCCTATAGTTTTCCTGTAGGTGCTTACTATAGGATGTCGAGACTAGCTTTCCTCACTATTTCATGTAGTTTTCATGTGTTTCTTGTAGATGCTAACTGTAGGATGGTCGGGACTAGATTTTCATTTTGATGGATCCTCCAGGTGGTCCCAACTCTCAAAATCTCGAAATGAACAATATCTTGCATGAAAGTTAGGGAATATTTTTATTTATGGTCGATTTCATTGAGCGATGTGCTGGCTGGATGAGTATGGATTTCTCCTTTTGGACCATTGGTCCCACTATTAGTTATAAGAAACATTTCCTTGTAATCATCACCCACTTCTGTTCAACATAACTCAACCACCTTTCTGATTTATTCCCTTTGATGTGACCTTGCCATGTGTCCAGTTGACTAGCACTTTAACTTTTTGTTATCAGGCTGAGGGTGGCCAAGTTAAATGGCCACCTTCACTTATAAAACCAAATTTCTACATATTCCTATAGTTTTAATCATATTCGTACTTATGAGAGAGTGTGGATGAGGTGACATACCTATGGTTCCCTTTGCCTTGATTATGCATGTTTGATGGTGGCTTTGCTGTGCTGCTCATGGTTCAAGTACATCTTCTCGACTGTTCATTTTTTTGTTGATTTTATTCTGCTGATAGGTTGTTTTCTTATTGATGTGCAGGTGTTGGCTTCCTTTGTTATTGCTGAGCTTTGGAGAGGTGACATAGTGCCTGTAGTTGTGATTCTCCTATTCCAATGCATGGGTGCTGAAGGTTAGGTTTGGAGTCTACTGTTGCTTTAAAATAGGCTACTATAGGGTTTCTTGTAGTACTACTACAGGAAATCCTGTAGCTGCCCTTTCTTGAATTTCTGTGGCATTTATTTTCTTGGAGGGTGAATAGATATTGGAGTGAGTGTAAGGTGTGGCCATGGAGTGGTAGGTGAGGTAGGCTTCTGATGGTATGCCCCTTTGATATTTCTTTGTTTTTTTTTTCATTTTTTTTTTCTTCTTCTAAGTAGATTTTTTTGATGGATAGAAAGGGTGACATGGTCATGAAGGGTGTTGGATGAGATGTGGTGAAGTCAATGGCCTCATTTTTTTTATCCAAAACAGGTCTACATCATAATTTTTCAATCAAACTTCCTTCCCTATATATTTTCAGGACTTCCTATAGTACTACAGGAAACTCCTGTAGTAGAAGTCACAAAATTGCCTGAAATTTGGATTTTTCTATTGTTGGATATGAGTATGGATGAATGAACATGGGAGTAATGGAGGAGATGAAATGGATGAAGAAAAACATTGGGTTTTGCATGGCTTGCTTCCCTTTGATCCCTGTGTCCATTACCTTATTGAAAACTTTCAAAAACCAAATTGTTATGAGTGGACAGGTTTGAGGTCCCTGCCATTATTTTTGTGATTTTTCTCTCTCTTTTTTTTTTTGAAAGACAACAAGGTTGCCTCGAAGGAGGTTTTCATCCTGGTTGCTTGGCCTAGGCGCCTCAAAGGAGGTTTTCATCCATGGGTATTTTATTTTTCTCTTTTTCCTCTTTTTTTTTTTTTAACTCTTCAGCTGCCTCAAGGAGGTTTTCAACCTAAGAGTGGGCCTTAGGTGCCTCATGGAGGTTTTCACCTGGGTCTCTTATTGTCCTTTTAAAAAAAAAGATTCAATAGTCCTCAAGAACTTGGTGAGGTGGAAGCCGAGAATCCTTCAATCACCATTACGACCTTACTGATACTACTGATGAACTCCTTCTTTGACAAAGGCTTTTTGTAGACTTTCAACCTATACCCATTGATAAGCAAAGGGATACCTTCTTCATGAATGGTTCTTATCTAAACAACCTCACTTTCATGGCACTTTTCTATCGCATATGGGCCCATCCATCTGGTCATCAACTTGCCTTTGAAATCTTTGAATCTGGAGTCATACAACAGATCCCAATTGCCTTCTTGAAACAATTTGTCTTAGACATTTTTGTCATGCCAGAACCTTCTTTGTGCTTGAGTCACTTATATGTGTAGGAGGGCTTGCATCTTGAATTCATCTAGCCCATTTAGCTAGAGAAACCTCTCTTGCTATTCCCTTGTAACATTTAGATCCAATTGTGCTGCCATCCTTAAAGTGTTGTACTCAAACTCAATGGAGAGCAGAGTCTTCTTCCCATAGACCAAATCATAAGGGGTGAAGCCAGTAGTTGTCTTCTAAGTTTTATTGTAGGCCCAAGTGACCTCCACTAATCTGTCAGCCCAATCCTTCTTGTTGCTACTAACCACTTTTGTCAGAATGATTTCCAATGCTATGTTGGTGACTTCTACTTATCCATTGTCCTGAGGGTGGTAAGGAGTGGAATTCTTGTGCTTGATCTTATGCTGGCTTAACATATTCTTAATCATGTGTGAGGTGAATTGAGTGCCCTAATCAATGACTAGCTCTCTAGGGTATCCAAACTTGTAAAAAACATTCTCCCTCAAGAACTCAACCACTTTCTCTTCTGTGGCTACCTTGATAGCTTTGGTTTCAACCCACTTTGTTAAGTAATCAGTGCACACAATGATGTACTTTTTCTGTCCCGATGGAGGATCAATGGGCCCAATGAAATCCATGCCACACTTGTCAAATGACTCAAAAGTCACCTAAGGTTGCAAAGGCATTTCATCCCCGCAAGTAGGTTTCCCCATTCTTTGGCACCAATCACACTAGTTGGTATACCTTCTCGCATCTTGGTGGAGAGTGGGCTAGTAATAGCCAACTTGTAGTACCTTGAAGGCTGTCCTTTTGGCTACAAAGTGACCTCCACAAGGCCCATCATTATAGGCCAGAAGGATGTCAAAGACTTCCTCCTCCCTAACACATCTTCTCATTTGATTTGGGCCCAACTTGAATAGATTTCCCCCAATCCAAGTGAATGGGGTGATTTTCTTTATAATTCTGCGCTTTTCCTTGGAGGACAAATTTGGAGGGAAATGTGCAGCTACTAAGTAGTTGGCTATGTTAGAAAGCCATGGAGAGAGAAATGAAATGGAAAATAAATGCTCCTCTGGTAGTTGGTCATCGAACATTCCTTCCTTTCCAGTACGCAAAGCCAATATGGACAAAAAATCTACAACTACGTTTTCTCTGCTAGGCTTATCAATAATAGTTAGATCAAATTGTTGTAACAAAAGTAACCATCTAATAATTTGGGCATTCACATCAGGTTTGTTCATCAAATATTTAATGGCAGCATGGTTGGTATGTACAAAGGTCTGGTAACCAGTAATGTAATGTCTAAATTTATTCAAGGAATGGACAACAACTAGGAGCTCCTTTTCAGTCACTGTGTAGTTCAACTCAGCTTTGGACAGATTTTTGTTAATGAAGTAAATGGCATAAGGTAGCTTGTCATCTATCTAGCCTAGAGTTGCTCCTATAGCTTTGTCAAAGGCATCAACATGTATGTGAAAAGGAAGAGCCCAATTTTGGCCTTGGAGTATAGGTGCAGTAGTCGACTTGTCCTTTAGGGTTTCTAGGGCCTCTTGGAAGCTTTCTGACCATAAAAATTCAAAGTCCTTAGCCAGTAGTCCAATTAAAGGTGAGGCTACCTTACTGAAGTCTTTTATGAATCTCCTATAGTATCCATCTAAGTCTAAGAAAATTCTGACATCCCTCTGCTTTTGAGGAGTAGGGACCCTCTTTATGATAGCTATCTTATTTGGGTCTACTTGCAGTCCTTCCTGGGATATTGAGTGACCTAGAAAAGTCCCTACAGTCATCAAGAACTCACACTTCTCGAGACTAAGGGATAAGTTCATTTCAATGCATTTTTTTAATACCTTTCCCAAGTTAGAGAGATCCTCCAGGAAATCACACCCATAGGGGGTGAAATCATCCATATAAATTTCCACAGAATCATGGACTAGCTCTGCAAAGATGCTCAGGACTGTCCTCTTGCTGGGCATGGAATCCACCTACAACATGTTTTGGGGCTCAAAGCCCAAATTTTGAGTAACATTGTTGTGAAGACTCCGCGAATTGCAGGCATGGAGCGTAAATTGTATGTTAGAGTCATAGGGTTTTCCACCCTAATTTTCGAATGTAGTGTCAACCTATCCATGGTCCGCGAGCCATGGGATTGTATAAATAGAGCCTCTCTCTAAGTTGTAAAGATAATTAAGGATGGATAGAATCTAGTGGATAGAATGAGATAACAAAGCATAGAAGAAGAGTCTAAGTGTCTTGGGTCGTAGTAGTAGGAAGAGGCTCTGCAGCTGAGTGCGGAGAGACCTAGTAGAGTCTGCAGCTGAGTGCGTGGACCCCTACAATTGAGTGCATAGGGTAGAGTTGAGTCTGTAACCAAGGAAGAAGAATAATAAAGAGAAGTTTGATTCCAAATCTTGTGTATCTATTTTGAGTTATTATATGGTTGATATCTTTTGCAATTATACTGTTTTAATTATCGTGCACACTTGTATGAATAAAACACTGTTAAGCATAACTAAACATAGGCAGATAAGCTAAGTGATTAGCTAATATCGGGCTAATAGTAAGGGATTGGGTAACAACGCGAATTGAGCCCCAAGTAGGGTTGCGCGAAGGCAGCCTCATAGGCTGCGAGGTATTGATAAGTGCACGTAGTGACGTGCGTGCAGGGTCAAACTGCGGACCACCGAAAATCATCATACATCTCTGGGTGAAAAAACCTGGTTCTAGCACCCTCCCATACTACTTCGGGTGAGACCTCAGTCGCGCTCTGTGGACTGTTGTCGAAAGGGACAATAGTACTGGGATTTGTTTGGCTAAATCACCTCTGAACCTGGGTCAGGCCCTAACAAGCCAACAAATGGTTCCGTTGCCAGGACTGAGATCTGCATAAGGGATGTCTGATGTCGTGTCACTGGAATCCGACCAAGAAGGAAATTGAAGGGTGGCTAGACAGAAAAATTCATGAGTTCACAGCACAGGAAAATCGGAATCCATGAGTATCAAAGGAACAGTGCTTGGAGCGCTACTGATATATGGAAATCCATGAAATTTTCTTTGCGTCCTTCCCCTCTGATTTGTATGAGTGGATCACGAAGCTAGCAGACAGTCAGGGGAGGTGTAGGCTTGACAAACCAATTGTGGGGACTCCAAAATTGGTGCACATACTAGAAGTGTTAGAAGAGAAGCTCGCACACGCTGTAGACCACTGACTTGATCAAATTATAGGAGGATTTATTAGCGAGTTCACGGTAGACATGACAGTCAGTTATAGCGAGGTGGAACGACGCTTCCTAAAAGGACCGCGAGGTAAGTACATTAAATCTTTGAACACTTAGATTAAAATGCTACTGTGTGAAAGGCGGGTTGTGCAAATAAATTTATGTTTGGGGCAACGCGAAGTGGGAGGACCTATAGAAATGGAAGTAGTGAAGAATTAGAGACTAGTCCCTTGATTTCACTTCTGCGGGAGAGCAAGGAGGAGCTTGCAAAAGTTATGCCAAGGAGCGCGATTAGTCTGATAAGACAATGAATTCCGCACATACCACCCCCACCTACACCACCACTGGTTTCACCATCTTCACCTCCAACTTCGCCCACACCACCTCTGCCACCACCACAGTTTAATATGGCGAGCGCAATAAAGTTTCTGGTATTCAGGGGAGTAGGAAACGAAGATCCGGACCAATTTTGGTTCGTGGTAAAAGCTGTATGGGAAGCGCAAGGAGTCACAGATGATAATATCAAGAAGGCAACGCTAGTTAGCGCGTTGTAGGATCGCACGTTGACATGGTACATTAAGCATTCTAATGACCATCCAAACGTGGGGATCACAGATATCCAGACCACGCTGAATAAGGAATTTAGCAGGCCAAAATCAGAAATGTAGTCGATTATCAGGTTTAAGGAAATCACGATGCTTCCAGGCGAGACCCCCTGGGAGTTGGATTAGAGACTAAAAAGTATGATTCACGAAGCCAACATGACTTTGACAGATGGACAACACCGCGCATGGTTTGTGGCATCACTAATGCCGCATCTAAGGACCGCGCTGTCACAACAGAAGCTATCTACTCAGGCCGAAGCCTTGGAAATAGAAATGAGGCTGCATGAGACCCCAATACAAGATCCGAGCCTGGGAGTCCAAAAAATCCACGTGCAACTATAGAATTTATGTTTGGAAATGCATAGTTTAAAATAGGACAAGACAACTCACCCGGAGGTACGCAAGGAGGTGTGGTGCATAAAAGGCAAAGGTGAGGGGCATGACAAGGACCATTGTCTAGTCTTCGTGAACTACTTGGCAAGAGGAGGGCTGATGCCATTAAGACCAGAGGCACAAGCAGGACCGAGCGCGACGCCTGCATTATGGTGTGTGATTTGTCAGATAAGAGGGAATCACGCTACAGATACTTGTTACCTATTACAGAAGTATATGCAAATGTCCCAACAATTGTTTTGCAATTTTTACAAGTCGGTAGGCCATGATGAGCGCACCTGTAGAAGTTACAAGTTGATGATGGACCGAACTCTTACTTATAGAGCGTAGATTGAAACACGATCCCTCGATCCAAATGCAGGGATGGCACGCATTGGATTTTAGGGGTGCAGATGAGGTTGAGGTGTAATGGGACTAGGAAGGGGTCACGGATAGCTGAATTGTTACAATTGTGGAGGGCCAGGGCATTATGCCTGCGATTGTACAAATCCGACAAAAGCATCATGTTTATATTGTACCCAGTTTGATCATGAGATGGAGGACTACCCTACACTGATAGTGAGGTTGCACGATAAAGGGATACTCCAGCCTCCCCTGACTCAAAACCTACAAATGATGAGGTCTGAACTGCACGAAGAAGACCTGAATGTAAACATAGTGCTTCGAAGTGGTATCACAACTGGGGATGACAAAGGTAAGCAGTCAGGAGAAAGCACGTGGGTTCGTAAGGCTCTTGCGAAGGAACCAGAGTTCGATTTGGAATGTGCAAAGGAGACATTCATGGAAGCTAAGAAGAGCTTCACGGAGGCCTCCACTTCAGGTAGTAAAGATCAACTAGAACTAGGGATGGATCCTTCAATGCTCACTACCTTTCTAGAGACATGCATGAAACTGCTACACGACAGCAAGGCTGTGAAAGGACTACAGGAACTCATCACTAGGTGCGCTGGGTTAGGAGAACCGTGCGTAGTCCAAAAGCTCGGAAAGCACACAACGCAAATGGGAAGAGAGATGAGATTGACTGCGCAAATCATAGAATATGAAATGGATCAAGTGATTCTGTATTTAGGATTGGATGCAAACATTCTACCAAAGCAGACATGGGAATGCATGGGTAAGCCCGCGTTGTAATGGTCTCCTATTCAATTAAGAATGGCGAACCAACAAAAGATCCTACTGATGGGAAGATTGCAGGGAATAACGTTAGACATTGAAGGTGCGAGCGCGTTGGCAGATTTCGAAGTGATAGAGATTGTTGATGATAGCAATCCTTATCCCGCGCTACTGGGAATAGACTGGGCCACTGATATGAATGGAGTAATAAATCTGAAGAAGCACAAAATGATTTTTGAGAAAAAGTCACTACACATAGTAGTACCTCTAGATCCGGCCAAAGGAGCGTGCTATATGGAATTGGTGCATGACGATGATAGTGATGACGATCTCGACTGTATCTACAAAATAACTGCGCACGAGAAGGATTGGGTGAATCCAACAGCAGATGATGGTAGGATTTCATGGGAGCGTGATAGCTCCTGTACTTCAGATTCGGACGAAGAAGTAGAACAATGGAAGAACCAGTTACATGAGGTAACCACACTCAATTGCAACACGATGATAAGGTCACTACATTGTGTAGCAACAGAGGCAAGGGATTTGCCTATGTATGATGGGTTGACACCGGTGGATGAATTCCTGGACAAATTTGAAAGTGAAGTACCAAAACAATAGCGGTTCGATGCTCTGAAATGGGTGTTGCGTTCTACACCTGCAAGATGGTGGGGTATGCATCAAAGAAGTTTTGAGGATTGGCGCAATTGTAGAAGGATGATGTGCCTACGATTTGGACAACCCCAGCTATGAAGGAAAGCCGGTTATGATGAATGAAACAGCCTACGTGCCCACCTTTCCCGATGGATACAGATGGGTGGTACACAGCCCACATAAACGCACACTACTCTCGCGATAGAAAGCAGGAACAACATGCAGAAGCAGGGAAGTCAAAGCACTCTAAAGATTATCCACAGAAAAGCCTTTGACAAGGTGTGCGAAGTACTAAACAGGGTCCACCACATGAAGCGCATTGTCTGGAACCTGCACGTACTAACGGTTCGATGGGCCTATAGGGCTATGTGCAAAACTCTGCTCGTGAGAGAAATTCTGAAGCTGAAGTATAAAGCAGGGGTTGTAATTTATGAAAATCATGCAAAGCCAAGTCCATGCGTAGGAGCACCCATAGATGCAACAATCTGTGCAGACCGGAACGAAGAAATCACACTGCTGCATGAAGCAGAACATATAAGACTTCAAGAGGAAATTCGATAGGGAAACTTTAGACTTTGCAAACTTGAAGAAGACTGGGTATGGCTAAGGGAGAAAAGTGCTTTAATGGATGTAGAGGTCAAGGAGTTGGAAAACGAAATAAAGGAAGCATTTCTCATCTATAAACCAAGAATGGCAAGGCAAGATGCATACAATCATAATGACAAATTGGAGGGCTATCACCGAGAAATGGTTAGATTGCTGTCATTGTTGGGACCACATATCGCCAAACATAGTAATCAGGGTAGCGTAATGCAAATAATAGAGTGCACGGTACCGATCACCACAATAGCAGATGAGGATTTTTCGCGAACCATGCTGGAGGTTAGGATGGAGCCGCCATAGGTGGTGCGGCCACCTGACTAGCCGCAGGAAGGACATTATTAACACTCCAGGCAGTTGAAAGGGAGTGTGAGACTATAAATTATTCTACCTGGGAGCTGTGCACTTTGGGAGATATGTGCAGAATCCAAACATTTTAGGGTTTGTGACCATGCATGGAGGGTTGCGCTGCTGTGTGGATTGGTTGGGAAGTGACCGTTGAAGTCGCTATTCACGATGGGATTGCGATTTGAGGCCAAATGGAGCCTCACGACACGATCTTTACGGTGTTAGAGACATGGCCTCTCGAGTGGTGTGCCCCAGATTTAGAGGATTTGGAGAAGACACCAGTGCAGAAAAGGAAGGATGATGCCAAGCTGCATGCCACCCAACTAGCCGAGAAAAGGCGCAATGAAAAAGTGCCAACCGAGGTCAGGGCAGCTCGTGAAGCGGCACAGGTAGCCACGAAACAGGAGAAGGCCGCTGAAGTAGCAACAACAATGCAGACAACACAGGTAGACAAGGGTCAAGCAACATCCTCAGGACAGGAGGCAAAGGAAACAAAAACAGTGGGAGGGAGCATGAACCCAGGAACTACGCCCACATAGCTATAACCGCCACACATCGCAGAGAGACCGGGTCCAAGAAAGAAGGTCAAGGCCTCGAAGTTGGCCATTGACCCAATCACCTTAACTAAAGGTGACCTCCATGACATCGGTGAGACGATCTACGATGTCATAGGTGAAGCGCTCCAAGATTTTATGATAGAGCACCAGAGTGTGTTGGGGGCCCTCAGGGCACAGCTGTAGGAGTTACAGGTGTGGCCCTCGTAGGAAGGAACCTTGTCTACCCACGTCACAACAGGCACATCCGCAGTAGAACAGATGCTCCGTGTAAATATGGCCAACACGATAATCTTGCCAGAAGGAGTGCTAGTCTCGAAGAGCACAAGGGATTGGGTGACGCTTAATACAATGAAAGGCATTGGCCTTAACTTGGTTGCCCTTCCCCATGACACACTTTATCAGCTGCAAGATGGGATAACAGCTGAACTCTGCGCCAGAGAGAGCCACACAATCTAAGTTCTGAGCGACAAAAAGATTAATATAGAATAGCTTAGCTTGCAGCGTGACGAGTTGATGTTGCAGAATCAAAATTTAGTGCACATGGTAGATGACGCTTGCTGGCACAACCCATAGCTGGTTATCATATCAGATCTACCAATAGAAATGCAGATCCATAGTTTGGCAAGTGGAGTCTGTGACGTGAGAAAAGAGACTACAAGGGTGCAACTGGAGTTGAATCTCCAGATCGTTGAGCTGCGGTTGAAGGCACAGCCTTCCACTCCCCTATAAGTCAGAGAATAGCACACTAGCACTATTGCAGCAAGGCTAGAAAAGATTGGAGGTGCAGTCTGTGACTGTACCGGCATGTTGGAGCAAGCATTGGAGGTCCTCACTACGTTGCAGGAGGATCCCAACATTCAGTGGTTGGAGACAGAGGCCGGTGAGCTCCAGCAACAATATGACATCATTAGAGGGACTGCGCAGACAATAGTCCTTACTCAGTGGCTTGCAAGGATGCAGCGGGCCAAGGCTTTAAAAGAGAAGGTGGATGCGGCACACCACAAAGAAGCAGTTCTGAAAGCGCGTGTCTAGCCGTGGATTGATGAAGCCTTCATAATCATGGTGAAGATTGAAGGAAAGCTTGTGTAGATTCAAGGAATGCATGCACAGATGCAGCGCAACATGTCGGAAATAGAGAATTCAGAAATGAGAATGCATCAGGTTCAGTAGACAGCAGCTCAGTGCGCTGCCGACATTCAGGCCGTTCGGGACCAGCTAGAGGAACTCCATGCCAAGATTGCTACGTCAACAGAGTGACTTGAGGGTGAGTCACGATGTTTGTGTTGGGGGCCTGTTGGGCATGGAATCCCCCTACAACATGTTTTGGGGCTCAAAGCCCAAGTTTTGAGTAACATTGTTGTAAAGACTCTGCGAATTACAGGCGTGGAGCGTAAATTGTATGTTAGAGTCATAGGGTTGTCCACCCTAAGTTTTGAATGTAGTGTCAGGGACCATGGGATCGTATAAATAGAGCCTCGCTCTAAGTTTTAAAGATAATTAAGGATGGATATAATCTAATGGATAGAATGAGATAACAAAGCATAGAAGAAGAGTCTAAGCGTCTTGAGTCGTAGTAGCAGGAAGAGGCTTTTCAGTTGAGTCCGCAAAGGCCTAGTAGAGTCCACATCTTAATACGCGGACCCCTACAGCTGAGTGCACAGGGTGGAGTCAAGTCTGTAACCAAGGAAGAAGAATAATAAAGAGAAGTTTGATTCCAAGTCTTGTGTATCTGTTTTGAGTTATTATATATCTTTTGCAATTATACTGTTTTAATTATCGCGTGAACTTGTATGAATAAAGCACTATTAAGCATAACTAAACACAGGCAGGTAAGCTAAGTGATCAACTAATATTGGGCTAATAGTAAGGGATTGGGTAACAATGTGAGTCGATCCCCAAGTAGGGTTGCGTGAAGGCAGCCTCACAGGCTGCAAGGTACTAATAAGTTCGTGTAGCGACGTGTGCGCAGGGTCAAACCGTGGATCACCGAAAATCATCAGACATCTTTAGGGTGCAAAATATAGTTCTAACACCCTCCCATACTACTTCGGGTGAGACCTCAGTCTACGCTTCGCGGACTGTTGTCAAAAGGGCCAGTAGTACCGAGATTTGTTTGGCTAAATCACCTTCGAACCTTAGTTAGGCCCCAACAAGCCAACAGAGGGTAAATTGTATGTTAGAGTCATAGGGTTGTTCGCCTTAAGTTTTTAATGTATTGTCGGCCTACCCATGGTCCGCGGACCATGGGATTGTATAAATAGAGCCTCGCTCTAATTTGTAAAGATAATTAAGGATGGATAGAATCTAATGGATAGAATAAGATAACAAAGCATAAAAGAAGAGTCTAAGCGTCTTGGGTCATAGCAGTAGGAAGAGGATCTACAGCTGAGTGCACAGAGGCCTTGTAGAGTCCGCAACT
Source organism: Pinus tabuliformis (assembly GCA_031772625.1). Lineage (NCBI taxonomy): Eukaryota > Viridiplantae > Streptophyta > Pinopsida > Pinales > Pinaceae > Pinus > Pinus tabuliformis. Next base: position 647,248,272 of record CM062817.1, read on the forward strand.
GAGTGCGCGAACCCCTAAACCTGAGTGTGTAGGGCGGAGTCGAGTTTGTAACTGAGGAAGAAGAATAATAAAGAGAAGTTTGATTCCAAATCTTGTGCATCTGTTTTGAGTTATTATATGGTTGATCTATTTTGCAATTATACTATTTTAATTATCGTGCACAATTGTATGAATAAAACACTATTAACAATAACTAAACATAGGTAGGTAAGCTAAGTGATCAACTAATATCGGGCTAATAGTAAGGGATTGGGTAACAATGTGAGTCGCGCCCCGAGTAGGGTTGCACAAAGGTAGCCTCACAGGCTGCAAGGTACTGATAAGTTTGCGTAGCGACGTGTACGCATGGTCAAATTGTGGACCACCGAAAATCATCATACATCTCTAGGGTGCAGAAGCCTAGTTCTAGCACCCTTCCATACTACTTCGGGTGAGACCTTAGTCCACGCTCCACAGACTATTGCTGAAAGGGCCAGCAGTACTGGGATTTGTTTGGCTAAATCACCTCTAAACTTGGGTCAGGCCCAACAAGCCAACACCTCTGGAAAGTGGAAGGGGCATTTTATAAACCAAAAGGAAGGATCCTATAAGAAAAGGTACCCCAGGGATAGGTGAAGGTGGTTTTATCCTGGTCCTCTGGGCTGATTTGGATTTGATTGTAACCACTGAATCCATCCAGGAAAGAGAATAACTTATTTCCTTTCAGAACATCTAATACTTGGTCAATGAAAGGTAGAGGGAAATGGTCCTTTTTTATGAATTTTTTTGGCTCTTGGTAATCCACACATATCCTCCACATTCCATTTTTCTTTGGAAGCATAACTAGAGGAGACACCCACTCACTATCTAATATGGGGTAAATGAACCTTGCATCCAACAACTTCTGCAGTTGTTCTTTGACTATATCCTTTAGGGCTAGGTTCATTCTCCTCTGAGGTTGGCAGATTGGCTTGCAACCTTCCTTGATGTAAATATGGTGAGTACACACCGAAGGGTGAACTCCCTTCATTTCCTTATAACTCCAGGCAAGGGCAACCAGATTCTTTCTTAGCATGTCACATAACTCCTCTTCCTTATGTACAGAGAGAGAGGAGTTTATTTTCAATGTTCTTTCTGGGTCGAATTCTATCATCTTGACATGAGTAGGGCTTGAGCCATCTAAGCATAGATTAGTCCAAGGGTTATCTTCGGCTTCCTCCACTAACTCCTCAAGGGACATGGTGTTGGGGGGATGATTCTGGAGGATTTGCTCAATCAGGTCATCTTCATCATGTTGCCCCCCTCCTATAGTAGCATCTAGGGTATAGATTGTAGAAAAGTATACTTCGTCTTCCTCCTCCTCTTGTAACCATAAAGGTAAGTCATGCTCTAGATATGGTTGAGTAGGAGAGTACAAGACCAATTGTTTGGAAAAATGCCCATTTTTAATGGTCATATTCCCAACCCTGCAACTTATGTAAGCATTGATAGTGGCTAACCATGGCCTCCCGAGGATGAGACGATAACCATTCAACTTGGTCTTAGGTTGGAGAACTAAGAAGTTAGTAGGGTATTCCCAAGAATCAATGGAGACCATCACATGCTCAACAACTCCCTCAGGAGCTACTGTGGACCTATCTGCAAGCTGCAAGACTATTGTGGTGTTTATTAATGATCCCTGGAGATTCCATTTAAGCATAGTCTCCTTAGTCATCACATTTATGGCAACCCCAAGATTGATCAATGTATGGGGGACAATGATGGCATCAATGTGTACATCTACTATAGGACTTACAGAATCTAGACACTTTGGGAAAATCACCCACCCCAGCATTAAGTCATACAGTTGTACAATAACATTAATGGTAGGGGTGTATTTCTTGCACCTTCTCGGATGTTTGAAACACTTCTGCTTGATTAAATTGTTGTATATGGGGAAATCCTTGGTAGCTTGGAGAAGTGGGATATTAACACACAATTTTTTCAGTTCACTGACAAGTTCAGTCTCTTCTAGGGTGTGCTAGATAGGATGGGTTAATCTCTCAGGAAAAAAAGGTGGATTTTCTTGAGGGACACTTTCCTCCTTTTCCTCTTCACACTCCTCAGGTGGAGATTGATATTGATCATCTGGAAGCACTCTTCTAGACTTGAGGTTAATTTCTTGAATTTCCACAGCATAGGTAGGGTAGGATGTTTCTCCACTGTAGACCTGTTATGCCTGTCTGTTGTTCGGGTTCGGATTTGGTTGGGTAGGCATATGAGGTTTCTTAGGTGGAGCAGGGTGTAGGAGTTGTGGTTGAGATGGAGGTGGAGGAAGTAAAGCTGGAGCTTGGTTGTATGGGGGCCTCCACCCTTGGGATGGTGCATTCCACTGAGGTTGTGGAGGAGAATATGGTTGAAATGGTTGGTTGGTGGGTTGGGAATGGTATTGAGGTGAAAAAGACCAGGGAGAAGGTGTGGACCATGAAGGATGAGAAGGAGGGCACCAATGGGGAATGGATGTATTTTGGTTAGGTTTGTAATATGAATAGGATTCCCCTTGCATGCCTTTCTGATATGGTCGAGGTCCTTGAGGCATCCTTTGAGTGATGTAGAAGATTTTTTCAATCACCCATTCAGTTCCCTGATACACAAATTTTAATCTAGACAAAGAAGGGCACTTTTCTATGGAGTGGTTTTCCTCATAGATCGAGCAGATTTCGATAAGATTTAATGGACATTCATTCCTAGGGTGCCTCATGGTGCATCTAGGGTAGAAGAAATCTAAGGCTCTCTATGCTTCCTCCTGATCTGCATGGAGGAAGGGTATGAAAAATTTCACTCTTAAAGTCTTCCAACATGTTCCCAATTTCACTTTTTATGTATGTGTTGGAGGAGGACGAACTGACCAAAGCTTGACTAGACCTACCCTTATTTCTAGATGCCCTAGAATTATTCCTGAAAACTGTCTTAATATCATCATAGGGTAACTGATAAATGTCCACTCCTAACAGTAGGTTTAGGGTTTCTAAGAGATCTTCCCTGACCCCCCTAAGAAGGAATAGCTTAAGTGATTCAAGATCAAGGGTGCACCTGGCCCTTTTGTAGCTGAGTTGGAATATTTCCTCATAATCTTCTAAAGATTCATCATGTCCCAAGGTCATTCTAAAAATTTCCACCTTGGTATCTTTAGACCTACAGTAGTTCCTATATTTATTGTTGAAGGCTTGTTGCATCTGAGCCCAGGTGGTGATATTGTTCCCAGGTAAACCCATGAACCAATGCAAGGCTTCATCTTTGAGAGTGGATGGGAACAATTTCAGCTTCTGATAATCATAGGTGTAATCATAAGTTCTGCATATGACAACAAACTTGAACAAAAATGTATCTGAGTTTTCTAAGGTCAGGCCATAGAAGTGAGGAAGAGAAGAGGGGCTTATGTTTTTCATCCTATCATCTCCATTAGTTTCTCTAATGGGTTGAATGGAACTATTTGCAGAACTGGAAAGAAAGTAAAACCAAATTGAAACTATCTATTGAATGGAACTATTTGCAGAATGAGAAAGAAATAAGGAAAGAAAGAAAACAAAAATCACATCTACTCAAACACCTCCCGGACAACATCACCAAAAAGTGATGAGCACTAGTATTGCAACAAGAATGTTGCAACTCCTGGGGCTACCAACTTTACTTCATCAACCCGGGGTTCGTACGAACTTGGAGGTGACAGTGTTGTATACACAGTAGATGTGATGGTCTACTCTTGTCACTTTTCAACTGGGACGATAGACTACTAGGGTTTCTCAAACCAATGTTCTATTAACTAGAAGAAGTCTGACTACCAAATGGAGAAGGGAAAATTATCCTTAATGAAAGAAAAGGAATGATGCCTACTTTAAGGAATGAAGGACTGAATTGGAAGATGTTTGTAAAGTGACATGAAATCCTTTAGCTACTCATTGACACATTTTTCTTGCAAAAGAAACCCAGCTTAACCTTGTTTATGACCTGTGATGATCTAGACTAACTAAGCATGGAATCTGATCTAAGAAGTATTATGATTGCTGCATGCATGTGCTAATTTAGGAATTGTAGAAAAAGACATTTTTTTGATGTTTTAATTTTATGAATGAAAATTCTAATCTTCACTTGCTCTTTGGCAGGGGAGACAGGTATGGAGGAAGATGTATGGACTATTCTCAAGGGTATGGAAGCCAAGGAGAGGATTAATTCAAGTTCAGATGACAATTTTTCTAAATTCGGGCTTAAAACATGCTGCTATAGGGTTTCCTGTAATACTACTACAAGATGCCCTGTTTTACTATAGGAAACAAGCTGAAAGCTTAAGAGATGGTAGGGAAGGTATAACTAAGTGTGGGAAATGTATCTGATGGAGAAATAAGGCATGGAGGGGGTTGAACAATATCCAAAGTTCAGTCAGATGCTTCAAGATGGTTGGATTTGCTCAATGGAAATGAAATTTTTTCTTACAAAACAAGAATTCAGATTTAGGGTTTAGTGGACTTTGGAAACATGGGTGGATAAGGCTTGGATGAGGCAACTAAGATGAGGTCTCCCTGCAAATTAGAAGCTACAACAACAACATACATTATTTTCTTTATTTATGCATAAATTCATCTACGCATGGAAACGATTTATTAAATGGAAGAAAACAAAGTTATTACTATCTAGTGGCCAAATTCATGAATGGAAGTTCTTTGAAACCAATGCAAAACTTAAGAGATAAAAAATGACAATTGTAAATCATCCTAAGAAACTCAAAGACGATGACCTAGTCATCAAGAAATCCTAGATCATGTAATAAAGCAAGAAATTTGTTTTTGGGCTGTGTGAATGGAACCCTCAATTCATGATCCCATAAGGGATATGAGGTGAAAGCCACTATCACCAGCTTTTCTGGAGTGTCTTAAGTCACTATGATACCACTGATCTAACTATCCACAAATGGAAGCAAACTACTTATTCATCCAAATACTTGCAAATTAACAAAACCAAAATCACTTCAACAACTAACTATGAATGTAATCTAGCATAGATGTACGAAAAGAGGAACCTCTATTGCTAGGGTTGGTCCCTAACCCAAGAGATTTAGTCCTCTAAGTCAATTCAGTGCTGGATCAAGGGAATGATTCTCATTTTCATTAAAATATCAAAAATACACAAGAGTCATCAGTCACAATGTCTTACATCAAAAATTCCTCTTGGCTACAACAAAAAAGTCGAATCCTAATGAGGCTTTAGGCCTTCTTATTTATACAACTGTGATGAGCACCAGTATTGTAGCAAGGATGCTTCAACTCCTGGGTTACCAACTTTACTTATCAACCCGGGGTTCATACAAACTTTAAGGTGGCTATGCTATATGCACAAGTAAAAGTGAAGGTCCTACCTGTTGTCCCTGTTCATCGGCGAGAGACCCCAGGGGTTCCAAGCTAGCCTTCTAGAGAGTCATAAGAAGCTTGATCCTTTGATGGTAGAAGATCAAATCTATTCTAAGAGAGCTACTCTACTACAGTAATGAAGAAAACAACATGTAATGCTAAATCACACCACATCCTAATTAACCATTTAAACAGCTATGCTAAGCAGAATTGCTAAATCAACACTAATCTAATGTTGCTATCTAACCTACAAAAGTAAAGAGCATCAAACCATACTAATGTGTAAGCAAGAAAACTAAACTAAATCTTTTTTCACTTTTTTTTTGGATTTTTTTGGCAAAATCAAGTAGGTAAATTAATTGTTCTTGTGGATGTGACAGGTGGATGGAAGGTGATTGAGGATGGCTGAAGGCTCATGGGGTGGTTGGATGGTGTGGAAGGGTCCTAGGAGGATTTTTTGTGACTTCCTAGAGGTTCCCCATCAATTCGGCCTCAAAATAGGTTGTTTTAGGAAAACCTACAAAATGTACTAGAAACCTACAGGATGATCCTGTAGGAATTACAGGAAACCTACAGGATACAACTGAGAGCTAATTGTGAGGTGTTGGGAAGCTTGGAAAAGGTGTGTGATGAGTGGGATGGGGTGTTAGAAAGTCTAGGAACACTCAGGAGTCAATATCCAAGAGAATAGATGGCTAGATTCGCTCAATGTACCTAGGGGAATTTCAATGAAAAATGACAAAAAAAATAGTGAGGGTGATGGTGGAGAAAGTGAAGGCTAAAGTGGATGAGGTGGAAGGTGGCTACTGGTAATGAAGTCTGGGTGTCCTCCTGAAGTACCTACTGTGCTTAAAACATGCGTGTCTTCCAATAACTATGCAAAAAAATACATTTTCATAACCTAGAAAAGCATGAATCAATTGCCTATATTATGCATGAAGAAAATGCTACAGGGAATGAAAGCATGAGTGATATCTTATTGTGGAAATAGAGTAATGGGAAAATATGACAATGAAATGAACCAAATACTAAATCAAGACAACAAACTCCAAAGCTCATGCAAGAACTAGAAATATGTGTTTTCGGGGTTACTGAAGGGTCTCTTCCTCAAGTCATGTTCCCAGAGGGAGGAAGAGAGGCTGAGACACCTATTGACAACCTTATGGTGATCCTTTTTCTCCTTGCTAACCTATTAGTTGAAATAAGGCACAAATGGAAGCAAAATAACATACAACCAATCTAATCTACATTGCTATAATGGAAATGTAGTTACTTAAGCAAATGAACAATTAAATTATGAATCTATGCTAGCATACATGTACAATAAAGAGGAACCTTGGCTGCTAGGGTTGGGCCCTAACCCAAGAGCTTCAGCCCTCTAATTTAACTCAGTGCTGGCTCAAAACAAAACTCATTCTTATTATCAAAACAATGGATTACATCAAAAACTGTCACAAGTCTTGCAGCTCGAAAATAGAGTAGAGTTTTACAATCAAAAATCCGAATCCTACTGAGGTCCTAGGCCTCTATACTTATACATCTGATGTCTCCAACGAATTCCTTAAAATTAGGGAGGCTCAGCTCCCAAACTCAAGATAAAATGGTGCTTTGTCTTCACTTGCTTGGCTGCCTTCTAGTCCTCATGATTTGGCATTTTGACCTCTGCGATGATGGAGGAATATTCGAATGCAGGGTAGTAAATGAGGAGGATTTTCCTCCTATAATTCCTCTCCCTTGTACCATTCAAGTTTTGACCAAGGTCTTTGCCAAAATTCCTTGCTTTTATCCTTTAATCCTGCATTAAATGCACATTAGACCACAAAGCAAAGTATCCAACTCTAACTCATCTCATAAACAAAATATAATCAAAAGTATGCAATAAGTTATGAGAATAGTTGGTTTGACTAAGCTAGGAGGTGAATTAAGGCCCATATAATTACCCAATGATGAGGCTCATCATCACCCCCCTACTAAAAGTGTTACTCATCCTCTGAGAAACTTAGTCAATATCCATGTACTTCATGGCTTTGGTAGCCTCTTTGACATCCCATTCCTCTGCTGTGGTATCTTCTTCTTGTTCATAGAAGCCTGCTTTCTTTTCTACCTTTTCCCACTTCCTATTTTCTCTTTTGTCCCTTCTAGCATCCCTAGGAGTAGTGGTGGACTGAGTTTTAGGCCTATCCAATTGACCTTCAACATTTTCATTGATTTATTATACATAGGTGTCTTGTTGAGTGCCTCTCTCAACCTTTGAGGGGAGTGATATTCTCTGATCTTCAAGCTCTGTTACCGTGTGTTCCATATCCTTAGGCAGGCATGTGTACTATCATCTCCTAGCAGCCTAAACATATCCTAAAAATGTGAAATTGCTTGCTCTTGGATAGTAAGATATCTATGTGCTAGCTGAGGATCATTTGCAATCAAATTATGGGTGTTGATTAGGGCCATGAGATTTGATTGTTCAACTCTGATGAAAAAGAGGTTCATTTTTCTCTCTAGCCAATATTCTTTTCATCTCTGCAGCCCTTAACTCCTCATGGTTCATCGATGATGCCAAAGCCATTAATTGTAGATTTCCTAGCCTGGCATTAGGATCCAAAACATTCATGTCTGTGAGGGCCATGTTGTGCAAATAAAACTCAGCCATTTTGGCTCTATACTCTAGTGTACTTTGATCACAAAGATCAATAAATTGCCTGTAGTCCTGAAATGGCATGGTGCCCCTTTGTGCTAGTATTTTAATTTGAAACTGCAGCCATTGTTCTTTGAGGTAAATAGCATAGGATTTAGCTGGAATCCTACACTGGCTAGCCTCCAAGGAGAGGCTGGCCATACATGCTAGTTGGTTCTCCCTTTCCTGCAATTGTCCCCTCAGCCATGCATTTTCCCTCTCAAGTTGATCTCTCGTTGTTACTTCTTTGTCTTTTAAGCCACTTAGCTCTTTTCCCATTTGTTTGAGCTTCTCTTCCATGTGCCCAATGTCTTCCAAGCCTTTTGACTTGGTGATTTGCATCCATCGGTGGGTTCTGGCCCTCTCCTTCTCAAGTTCAAAAAATAATGGGATGGAAAATTTTTGAGGTATTACCCTGCCTCCTTCAATAAACCAGTAGTAGGAGTCAAAGTTAGGTTGGGGGCTTGGTTCCTTTGTCTCTGGGTCTTCTTCTTTTGTTTCTTGCTGCTCCCCTACCTTGCTTTCCAATTTTTGTGCTTCTTGTAGTTTTTGCAGAGTATCCTGTAGGACTGTTTTTGCTTCCTGTAGGTTTTGTTGTGGATCCTATAGGATGGCCTTACCCTTTGAGGAAGTTGATCTAGTACTAGGCCTCCTTACATAGGTGATTGGTGACTTAGGGGAAGGAATTTTGTCTCTTTGTGTAGGGGAATCTTCAATCTCAATAGGAATTTTTGTTGATATTTGTGGCTTCCCTTGTTTGATTCTTGTGCTCTTCCTTGTTCTAAAATATAGTGGGGTTTTCCTCCTTCTTTTTCCTTTTTTCTTGACTGGGGTGCTGAGAGTAGTGAGGGCAGCTGCTACCTCCCTCTTAGTGGCCTCTAGAGACACCCTAGGTGACTCCTCCTTGTTTTCTTTCCCTTATGTTTCAATGCCTTCTTCCTCTCTGTTTTTCCTGTCTTCTTCCTCTTGTGGTTCTTCCTCATCTCCATTAGTTCCTTCCTTAGTTTCCTCCTCTGTTTCATCATCATCCTCCTTCTCTTCTCCCTCTTCTTCTTCTGCTTCATCATGTTCCTCTATGTCAGCTTCTTCTTCATCCATCTCATCCTTATCTAGCTCTGTATCTTCTTCTTCCTATTTTTCCTCCTCCTCACTAACAGAAGGACTAACATCATAAGTGAGGGTTTTGATGTCATCCTCTGCTGGCAAGTCTCTGAAGACTGACCATGTTATAGGGATTTTGAGGTTTTGGAGGGAATCCTAAATGAGGATACTAATCAACCCATGGTGAGACAATTGTTGGGAATTCCCTTCCTTTACTTTGTTGTTGGAGTCTATGAGTGATTGCATCAAGAATAGGGTATGCTAAGTCTTTGGTGAAATAGTGTTTCTACACCAAATCTTAATTCTTCAAGGATCCTATAATGGTAGCAATAAAAAACACTATATCTACCCTCACATGACATGTATTTGATGAGTTGGTATCCTACCTCACTCCATGGGTATGGCAGACTGTCCCTTCTTACTCCATTTTTATCCTCTGTGGGTTCTTCACCTTCTAAAACGAATTTCCTTTTTGCCACCTAACTGTCTCCTTTGTCTTATTTTCTCCATAGAATTCCTAGGGGAAGTGTGGTGGCCCTACTGATGAGCTCTGGGGTGAGATCTATAGTGAGGCCTCTAACTAAAACATTGGTATGGATTCTGCTGTGTGGAGTGAGGGAGTGAGAAAATTCTTAAGCCACCTCATCATCATACCCTGTGAATTTTTCAAAAAACCCCATCCAGTTGTGTCTTGTAAAGATTTCAAGCACCTGGGGGTGCTGTTGTATCCTCAGTGTTTTTGGGCTCTCTCCTATTAAACCATCTTATCATCTTGCTTGTGAGGCTTGAGGAGAAAATGAGAGGGTTGACACATTTTTTTTTTTTTTTTTTTTTTTTAATTTAGGAGGAAAATAGAGTTGACTGTGTATGTAATTCACCCCTCACAGTTGCTAAATTCACTAGATTTTAGAGTATTTCTGGTTCATTTAATTTTAAATGGGGATGGAATTTTAGAGCCTACCTCTTTAGAATGGTGGCAGTGTACAATTCTATGATATCCACTCTTGAACTCTTCTTGGCCTATCCTGTAGACGGCCCCTGTGTATCTTGTAGACTGATCCTATAGACTATATCTTGTATATTATATCCTTTTGGAATTCCTGTGCAGAATGATGGATCCTTTCTTCCGGTGGGTAGCGAGAGTTATGAGAGTGACTTGAGTGAGGGAGTTTCGAGGAGGTGGAATGCATGCGAATGATGTTTTATTTCCCTTTTTAGTGTTTCCGGGTGAGGTGGTGTGTTGGAAGTAGAGGTACATTTCCATTTTTAGATCGTTGGTCCCCACTACAACCTCATCATTTCCCACTCCTCGTAATCAGCTCCCACCTCGTGGATCCATAGTTAACCACTTCTTGTCCTACTCTTCCTCTGTCTCTAAGTTGACTGCAGCCACGTGTGAGAGGACACTTGGTTTTGCATGTGCTAACTAAGCAAAGGTGGCCAAGTTAACTAGCCACATTTTCACTTCTAAAACAACTATCTCATAACCCTTAAAACTTTTGATTAAATGATGCATATGAGTGATTGAGCGGGATACTTACCTGTGGTTTCGATTCCATGTTGCAGTTGTCGAAGATCAGAGTTGTTGTGTTGTTTATTTGTTGCATGCCATTCTTCTTCCTCCTCTTGCTGTCTACTAATGGTTTCTTGGCTTTTGCAAGTATCTATGACTGAAGATCTGATGTTGCTGCTGCTGTGGAGCTCCTAGATCATCCTAGTGAAGACCTGTAGCTGGTGATTGACATTCTATGGGATAGGCTGCTACAGGATTTCCTACAGGATGTCGTGTAGCTGCTTCTCCCTCAAAATTCTCTAATCATGTTGCTGGCTGGGGCTGTGAGGATGGTGCAATGAATGGACAGAGGGAGTAGGAGTGTGTAAAGCAAAGGAAACTTAGGTAATTCTCTTACTCTCCTTTGTTTTTCTTTTTTTTCTACGACTGGCAGGAACTGATCCCTTTTTGTTTTGAATGGTGAGTGCAGGGATGATGATGGTGGACGAGGTGAGGTGTTATATCATGCCTAGGATGAATTTTAGGGACCAAACAAACCTACCATGTGCACTTGGAGTGCTTCCTATAGGTTTTTCGGGCCACTGTAATTCCTATAGGATCATCCTGTAGGTTTTCAGGGGATCCTGTAGGAATACAGGGGATCTTGTAGAAAACACAGTCTTTGCATAAATTGAAGCAATGGAGTGGAAAAACGATAGAAATGATGGAGGGATGCATGGTAAGGAGTGGAGGGGATGAATATGTGTGAGGCAGGGTTTCCTTTGGATCCTCTTTTTGCTTCTTGACTGTCTTTCTCGCCCACCTACAAATAACAATTATATCTTTTTCTCTCTTTTTTTTTTGAAAAACAACTAGGCTACCTCAGAGAGGTTTTCACCCTAGCTGTTTGCCCTGGGCGCCTCAAGGGAGGTTTTCACCCAGGGATCTTCTTATTTTTTCTATTTTTTTCATCATTGGGCCGCCTCACGAGGTTTTCAACCCAAATATGGGACTCAGGTGCCTCATGGAGGTTTTCACCTAATTCCTTTATTTTTCTCTTTTTTTTAAGTGACTTGATGAGGGAGGAGCTGGAACTTGCTCCACCATCACCATTGTTTTATTGATATTGTCAATGAACTCTTGTTTTGATAAAGGTCTCTTGTACATTTTCAATCGGTGCCCATTAACAAGTAACATAATGGATTCTTCATCTATAGTTCTGATTTGCACTGAACCATTATCATGGCATCTTTGCACAACATAAGGTCCAAGCCATTTTGTCCTTAGCTTGCCATTGAAGTCTTTGTACCTAGAATCATATAACAATGCCCAATCGCCCTCCTGAAATTGCTTCTCTTTAATGTGTTTATCATGCCAGATCTTCCTCTAAATCTGAACTATCTCTGTATGTAGGAGGTCCTGCATTATAAATTCATTCAAACCATTCAATTGGAACAATCTCTCTTTCTGTGCTTTGAGATCCAAATATAGTTGGGTTGCTATCCTCAATGTGTTATATTCAAACTCAATGGATAGCAAGGCCTTTTTTCCATAAAATAGCGCATAGGGTGTAAATCCAGTGGTGGTCTTCCATGTGGCATTATAGGCCTAAGTGGCCTCAACTAGTCTCTCTGCCCAATCCTTTCTGCTGCTGCTCACTACCTTGGTTAAGATGCCCTCTAGTGCCCTATTGGTCACCTCCACTTGCCCATTAGCTTGTGGTTGATAGGGAGTGGAGGTCCTATGCTTGATTTTGTGATGGTTGAGCAGTTATTCAATCATGTTGGAGGTAAAATGGCTACCTTGGTCTGTGACTAGCTCTCTAGGTACCCAAATTTGTAGAATACATTATCCCTTAGGAACTTAGCCACTTTCTCTTATGTTTCTTCCTTAATTGCCTTGGTTTCAGCCCACTTAGTCAAATAATCAGTGCACACAATAATGTATTCTTTTTGCTTGAAGGAGGGTTGATAGGCCCAATGAAGTCCATGCCCCACTTGTTAAATGGCTCGAAAGTCACTTGAGGCTGTAGGGGAATTTCATCTCTTGGAGTAGGCTTTCCCATCCTCTGGCATCGATCACACTGACTAGTGTACTTTTTCACATCCTAATGAAGAGTGGGCCAACAATAGCCTGCTTGTAGCACTTTGCATGTTGTCCTCTTTGCTACAAAGTGACCTCCACAAGGCACGTCATGATACGTCAAACGGATGTCAAAAACTTCCTCTTCCCTTACACACCTTCTCAAGATTTGATCTGGGCAAATTTTGAAAAGATTGCCCCCAATCCAGGTGAAGGGGGCACTTTTCCTGACTATCTTGATCTTTTCTTTGGAGGACAAGTTTGGTGGGAACTATGCTGATACCAAATAGTTTGCTATATCAACAAACCATGGGGAGAGAACTGAAATAGAAAACAAGTGCTTGTCAAGTAACAGGTCATCCACCATTCCTTCTTCACCTACAGGCAGATCCACCCTAGATAAAAAGTCTGCAACAACATTTTCCTTACCAGGCTTATCAACAATGGTTAGATCAAACTGCTATAATAAAAGCAACCATCTTATAATTCAAGCATTCACATCTGGTTTGTTCATTAAATATTTGATTACAGCATGGTCAGTATGCACAAATGTTTTATAACCTATAATGTAATGCCTAAATTTGTTTAATGAATGCATAATAGCCAGGAGTTCCTTTTCAGTCACTATATAATTTAGCTCAGCCTTTGACAAGTTCTTACTTATAAAAGAGATGGCATAGGGTAGTTTCTCCTCTCCTGTCCCAGGGCTACTCCTATGGCTTTGTGTGAGGCATCAACATGAATATGAAAGGGGAGGGCCCAGTTTGGGCCTTAGAGAATTGGTGCAATGTTTAACTTACCCTTTAGAATGCCTAAGGCCTCTTGACAACTTTCTGACCATATAAACTCAAAATCTTTGGCCAACAACCCAAATAAAGGAGAGGCCAAATTGCTAAAATACTTTATGAACCTTTAGTAGTATCCAGCTAACCCTAAGAAACTCTTGACATCTCTCTGCTTTTGTGAAGGTGGGACCCTTTGGATGATGGCTATTTTGTTCTGGTTCACCTGCAGTCCTCGCTAAGATATTGAATGACCTAGCACGGTCCCTTCATTCATTAAGAATTCAAATTTTTCAAGACTGAGAGACAGGTTCATTTCAATCCATTTGTGCAGTACTTTGCCTAAGTTAGTTAGGGCTTCTTGAAAATCACAGCCATAAGGTGTAAAATCATCCATATAAATTTCCACCGCATCATGTACTAATTCGATGAAAATACTCAAGACTTCTCTCTGGAAAGTGGCAGGAGCATTGCATAGGCCAAAAGGAAGGAACCTATAGGCAAAAGTACCCCAAGGACAGGTGAATGTGGTCTTATCCTGGTCTTCTGGGAAGATTTGGATTTGGTTGTACCCACTGAATCCATCTAGGAAAGAAAAAAAAACATTTTCCCTGCCAGGCCATCTAGCACTTGGTCAATGAAGGGTAGGGGAAAATGATCCTTCTTTGTGGCTTTGTTCAACTCCCTGTAATCAACACAAATCTTCACTTACCATTTTTCTTGGGAACTAACACTAAAGGAGAGACCCACTCACTATCGGAGATAGGGTAAATGAATCCTACATCTAGCAGTTTTTGTAGTTCTTCTTTGACTATATCTTTAAGAGCTAGATTCATCCTCCTTTGTGGTTGCCGGACTGGCTTGCAACCTTCTTTGATGTATATGTGGTGAGTGCACACTTAGAGGTGTACTCCCTTCATTTCCTTGTAGCTCCAAGTGAAGGATTCTAGGTTTTCTTTTAACATGTTGAATAACTTTTCCTCTTCGAGAGCAGAAAGAGATTGAATAATTTTCAAGGTTTTCTCTGGGCCAAATTCTATGGTTTTGACACAAAGTGGGTTGGAATCAACCAAACATAAGTCAATTGGATGATTGTTCTGGGTTTCCCTTACTTCTTCTTCTAATGGTAATGAACTAGGAGTTGGACTTTGGAGCCGATGTTCAATCAAGTCATCCTCATCTTGCTGTCCTCCTCCTATGGTTTCTTCTAAAGCATAAAGTTGGGTGGAATAAACCTCATCTTCTTCCTCCTCCTCCAACCGTAAAGGTAAATCATGCTCTAGAGAAGGTTAAGTAGGAGGGTATAGGACTAACTGCTTAGACATATGCCCATTTTTGATGGTCATATTCCCAGCTTTACAGCTAATGTAAGCATTGGTCGTGGTCAACCATGGCCTCCCAAGGAGGAGAGGGTAACCAGTAAACTTAGCCTTAGGGTGGAGAACTAGAAAATCTGTAGGGTACTCCTAGGAGTCAATGGAGACCATCACATCCTCCACAATTCCATCAGGGGTGACTGTGGAATGGTCTGCAAGTTGCAGATTTGTTGTGGGCTTCCTCAATGGCCCTTGGAGGTTGAGCTTGAGCATGGTGTCCTTGGTCATCACGTTAATGGCAGCCCCAAGATCGATCACAGTGTGTGGGACAATGGTGCCATTGATGTGCACATCTACTATAGGGCTTCTAGGGTCCAAATATTTTAGACATATTACCTTCCCCAACATTAAGTCGAACAGCTGCCCAATGACATTAATGGTAGGGAATCCCTTTTTCTTCTTCCTAGATGCTTGAAACATTTCTCCTTAATCAACTTATTGTAAATGGGAACATCTTTTATTTCCTGGAGAAGGGGGATCTTTACACATAGATTTTTCAATTCTCCTAGAAGTTCAGTTTCTTCTGGGGTAGGCTGGAGTGGTTGGGCTAATCTCTCAGGAAAGGGTGGATTTAATTTAAGGTTGCTTTCCTCTCTTTCTTCCTCAACCTCCCTATGTGGAGGGGGAGGTTGGTTGTCCGGGATAATTATCCTAGATCTTAGGTTGATCTCCTAGATTTCTACAACATAAGCTGGATGTGATGTCTCTCCACTTTATACTTTTTGAGCCTGCCTATTGTTCGGGTTTGGATTTGGCTGGGCAGGCCTCTACGGTTGCTTAGGTGGAGCAGAGTGTAGGAGTTTTGGTTGGGTAGGTGGTGGAGGCAATAGAACTAGAGCATTGTTGTATTGGGGCCTCCACCCTTGGAGTGGTGTATTCCACTAAGGTTGTGGTGGAGCATAAGGTTGAAATGACTGGCTGGCTAGATGGGAATGATACTGAGATGCATAGGACCAAGGAGGGGCTGTAGACCAGGAAGGATGAGTAGGGGTTCCCCAAGAAGGTATAGTTGTGGTTTGGTTGGGGTTGTAATATGCATGGGATGACCCTTGCATGCCCTGCTGGTATGGTCTAGGCCTAGGAGGTCTCCTTTGGTTGATGTAGCAAAGTTGCTCAGTGACCCCTTCAACTCCTTGATATATAGCTTTGAGTCTTGGTAAAGAAGGGAACTTGTCTGTGGAGTGGTTTTCTTCATAGACCAAGCAAATTTTAATACAATTCAATGGACATTCGTTCCTAGGATGCCTCCTAGTGCATCTAGGACACAATATGGCCAAGAATCTCTCTGCTTCCTCTTGCTTCATTTTGATGTTCATGGTGTTCCATTGCAAGGCAAGGGTTTGCAGCATCTCACTTTTGAAATCTTCCAACATATTTCCAATTTCACCCTTGATGGATGAGTTGGAAGATGATGTACTGGCCATAGGTTGACTACTCCTACCCTTTTTCCTGGCTGCCCTAGAATGGTTTCTAAAGATAGTGTTGATATCCTCATAGGGTAATTGGTAGATATCTCCTCCTGCTAACAAGTGTAAGGTATCCAGAAGGTCTTCTCTTACTCCCCTAAGCAGGACGAACTTTAGAGATTCAGGGTCAAGTGTGCACCTGAACCTTCTATAACAGAGCTAGAATCTTTCTTCACAGTCTTCTAAGGATTCATCCTAGCCCATGGTCATCCTAAAAAATTCTTCTTTAGTATCCTTTGACCTACAGTAGTCCCGATATTTGTTGTTAAAATCCTGCTACATCTGAGCCCAAGTTGTGATGCTATCTCCAGGTAAACCCATGAACCAGTGCAATGTTGCATCCTTGAGGGTAGATGGAAATAGTTTTAACTTTTGCTCATCATCTGTATAGTCATAGGTTCGACATATAACAACAAAATCAAATAGGAAAGTGTCAGGGTCCTCTGTGGTCAGGCCATGGAAATGAGGTAAGGCATAGGGGCTTATATTCTTCATATTAGTGTCCCCGTTGGTTTTCCTGATGGGGAAGACACCCTCAACTCTCTCTCTATTCCCTCTGTCATTTCGGTTTTCAGCCATTGGTTCAGTAGGAATGGGTTCCTCTTCTTCTTCTTCCCCTATAGGTTCTTCAAATATGTCAAGTTTCTCACCTAAAGGTTCCTCCTATTCATAGCCACCAAAGAAGAGAGAATGTTGGTTGTTGGATGCAGTGGGGGTATTTGGCAAAAAATTTCCCTAGATTGTCCCTATTCCTACGAGGCATGAAAGGAAATGTTTTTGGGTTGGTTTTTGTAATTTATTTTTTAAGCTAGAAAGTATTTTGTAGAAATGAAATTGTTGATTGAATGAAAATCACTGATAGAATGAAAAATCTACTAGTTGAATTGAAATTCTACTTGCAGGATGGAAAGGAAAGCAGATAATGACAAATGAAAGAAAGGAAGCTACTAGAATACTTTTGCAGAAATAAAATAATGGCAGAAAATTGAAGACAAGAGATAGAAGAAAAGAAAGCAGTAATCACATTCTACTCAGACACCTCCCTAGCAACGATACCAAAAAGTGATGAGCGCTAGTATTGCAGCAAGGATGCTGCAACTCCTAGGCTACTAGCTTTACTTATCAACCTGGGTTCGTACAAACTTTGAGGTGACAGTGTTATATGCACAAGTAAAAGTGAAGGTCTTGCCTATTGTCATTGTTTATTTGGCGAGAGACCCCAAGGGTTCCAAGCATGACTACTATAGAGTCATAAGAAGCTTGATCCTTTGATGGAAGAAGATCAAATCTATTCTAAGAGAGCTACTCTACTGTAGTAATGAAGAAAACAACATGTAATGCTAAATCACACAATATGCTAATTAACCATTTAAACAAATATGCTAAGAAGAATTGATAAATCAACACTAAACTAATGTTGCTATCTAAGCTATAGAAGTAAAGAGCATCAAACCATACTAATGTGTAAGTAAGAAAACTAAACTAAATCTGTTTTCACATTTTTTCGTTTTTTTGGGGAAAAATCAAGTAGGCAAATTAATTGTTCTTGTGGATGTGACAGGTGGATGAAAGGTGATTGAAGATGGCTAGAAGGCATATGGGGTGGTTGGATGGTGTGGAAGGGTCCTAGGAGGTTTTTTGTGACTTCCTAGAGGTTCCCCATCAATTCGGCCTCAAAACAGGTCGTTTCAGGAAAACCTATAGGATGCACTAGAAACCTACAGGATGATCTTGTAGGAACTACAGGAAACCTACAGGATACAGCCAAGAGATAATTGTGAGGTGTTGGGAAGCTTGGAAAATGTGTGTGATGAGTGGGATGGAGTGTTATAAAGTCTAGGAACACTCAGGAGTTGATATCCAAGAGAATAGATGGTTAGATTCGCTCAATGTACTTAGGGGAATTTCAATGAAAAATGACAAAAAAACTAGTGAGGGTGATGGTGGAGCTAGCGAAGGCTAAGGTGGATAAGTACCTGTTGTGATTAAAACATGTGTGTCTTCCAAGAACTATGCAACAAGATACATTTTCATAACCTAGAAAAGCATGAATCAATTGCCTATATTATGCATGAAGAAAATGCTGCAGGGAATGAAAGCATGAGTAATATCTTATTGCAGAAATAGAGTAATGGGAAAAGATGACAATGAAATGAACCAAATACCTAATCAAGACAAAAAACTCCAAGCTCATGCAAAAATTAGAAATATGTCTTTTTGGGGTTACTGAAGGGTCTCTTCCTCAAGTCATGGTCCTAGAGGGAGGAAGATAAGCCGACACACCTGCTGACAACCTTATGGTGATCATTTTTCTCCTTTCTAACCTGCTAATTGAAATAAGGCACAAATGGAAGAAAACTAACATACAACCAATCTAATCTACAATACTGTAATGAAAATGCAACTACTTAAGCAAATGAACAATTAAACTATGAATCTATGCTAGCATACATGTACAATAAAGAGGAGCCTTGGCTACTAGGGTTGGGCCCTAACCCAAGAGCTTCAGCCCTATGATTTAACTCAGTGCTGGCTCAAAACAAAACTCATTCTTATTATCAAAACAATGGATTACATCCAAAACTGTCACAAGTCTTGCAGCTCGAAAATAGAGTAGAGTTTTACAATAAAAAATATGAATCCTATTGAGATCATAGGCCTCTCTAAATATACATCTGAATTCTCCAACGAATTCCTTAAAATTAGGGAGGCTTAACTCCCAAACTCAAGATAAATTGGTGCTTTGTCTTCACTTGCTCGACTGCCTTCTAGTCCTCATGATTTGGTTGTTTTCCCTCTGAGCTGATGGAGGAATATTCAAATGGAGGGGTAGTAAATGAGGAGGATTTTCCTCCTATAATTCCTCTCTCTTGTCCCATTTGATTTTTTATCAAGGTCTTTGCCAAAATTCCTTGCTTTTATCCTTTAATCCCGCATTAAATGCACATGAGACCACAAAGCAAAGTATCCAACTCTAACTCATCTCATGAACAAAATATAATCCAAAGTATGCAATAAGTTATGAGAATAGTTGGTTTGACTAAGTTAGGAAGTGAATTAAGGCCCATATAATTACCTAATTATGAGGCTCATCAAACTGAAGCTACCAACAAATTTCTTAAATTTAGGGAGTCTTGGCTCCCAAACTTGAGATCAACTGGTCTTCAACTATCACTGGCTTGGCTGCCAATGATCTTAATGGCTCAACTGCTTGTAACTCCGAGATGATGAGATATGGAGGAGGAATCTTTGAGTGAGTGAGGATTTAAGGAGGGATATACAATCTCCTAAAATCCATCTTGCTTGTCTACTTCGAGTTCCCGCACTTTAATTATCCAAAATTTTCTCCAAAACTTGCAGCCAATGCACATTAGACCAAAAGACATGAAATATCATCTTTACCCTTCTCATTAATCAAAATATAATAAAACATGTAAAAAAATGTGAGAAAAGTTGATTTTAATAAGTTGGAGAGTGGCATTAAGGTCCATATAATTTACCCATTGATGAGCTTCATCAAATACCATACAACCAATGAAGTGAAACTGAATAAATTTTTCCTCCTGTAAATTTTTTGGTGTGTGGAAAAAATGTCGCAGAAGTGTTTTCTTTTGGTTCATACCATCAATTTTCAAACCCAAATATTTATTTGGATTATCATAACACTTCTTTCAATGATTATACAATTTTTGTCACTCACTTGTTCGTTGATTGCGATTCTCTTGAAGTGCTTTGACAATGGAATCTTCACATAAAATAAAATAAACCTATTAATAAATATATTCTCATAGTTGATAACTATCAAATTTTTAAAAATAATGTTATGAATTCATACCTCTTTCTGCCCCTTGAAATTTATCCCTTTTTTTATTTAAGAGAATCACATGTACTGCAAACCCCTATCCTTGTCTTCTTAGGAATATGAACATTGTTGAATTCGTTCTTCCATATCCTTGTAAAATATAAATATGTAATAAAATTACCATCTCCTTCAACACCTTTTGCATATTGTCTGTATAAGTTGTATATTTCTCATCTTGAAACATTATCTGGAATATGTATTGTGTCTTTATTTGGCATACACTATCCATGCTTTGAAAATAAGTCTTCCATCCATGACATTGCTGACGGTCAAACCTTTCTTTTATAATGTATGTCTGAATAAAATGTAGAATATTTTTCGAGTCTTTCTTTGATTTTTGACGAATGAAAATTACCAATTGAATGCAACATTGTGAAATCCGTTCTATATATCAATACATTCCCAATATGATAATCATAACATGTTAGTGTAGTTTGCATGCATCCCACTAAATATGAATTTTGCATGCTTTTATTAATTAACAAATATCTCTTCCTTTGCTCCAAAGCAATATTGAAATCCATATCCTTTCGACAACATTCACTTGAAATCAGATCATCGATAGAACTTCTACTTGTTAGATATTTCGTCCTAAACCTTGTATAATTGGAATATTTTGGATTGATATGAAAATGTCTACTCCTACTCCTAGATACAATATTTTCTTGACACGTCTCCATCATTTCATTATTCTCTGTAGAAGAATTTTCATCATCATTAGGAGGAATATTATCCTCATTCTGATCATTCTGAACATAGTTATAAAATTCATCACCATAATTGCTTGGAAATTATTCATTACCATCATCACCCGCAAGAAATTATTCACTACCAACATCTGCAATTTTGAAATCCTAACTCAGTCGAAATTCTTCACCATCTTCATCTGTGCTTTTGAAATCCTCCATTGGAGGATTCAATTTGTCATCACCATGAGTGCCTTTGAAACAATCACTTAGAGAAAATGCATTATTCACATCCATGCCTCTAAAATTATAATTTCCAAGAAACTCTTCATCCTCCCCTTCATAACTGGTGCTTGCATATTTCTTTTTAAAACAATATAAATATGGTTTTTAAATTTTTTTTTATGACTTTAGTTTTTTTATTTAAAAAACATGGGGCCTAAAGCCTTTGGGCAGGCCTGATCGGGCCCAAGTAGGCCCTCCCACGAGCCTTCGGCCCCCCGCTAGGTCGAGGGGCCAATTTTAGGGCCTACACGGGCCGAGTGGGGGACCGAAGGCCCGTGGGCAGTGCTGCTAGGCCTGTGCAGGCCCGCCCATAGGCCTTTAGCCCCATGTTGGGCCGAGGGGCCGAAGGCCGTCGACGAGCCTACTGGGGCCCTGCCCACGAGCCACTGATTCCCAAAATTGGTCCTTCAGCATATCCCCCCATAGGCCTTTGGCCCTTTGCTGGGTCGTGTAGGCCCACCCATGGCCTTTGGCCCCCCGCTGGGTCGAGGGGTCAATTCCTGGAATTTTCTCCTTGGCCCAGTGGAGAGCTGAGGGCCCATGGGTGAGCTTGGTGGGCTCGTGCAGGCCCACCCACAGGCCTCCCATCCCTCGTTGGGCCAAAGGCCCATGCGCAGGCCCGCTAGGCCCCACCCACGGGCCTTCGTCCTATCGCTAGTCTGGTTCCAGGAATTGGCCACTGGGTTGATCACAGGAATTGGCCTTTAGGCCTAGCCACAGCCTCTGATCCTTTGCTGGGCAGAGGGGCCGATTCCTGGAATCGTCCCCTTGTCCTAGCGGGGGGACGATTCTAAGAATTGGCCCCTCGGCTTGATCGGCAACCGAAGCGGGCCTCTTGTCCCTTGCTCGGCTGAGAGGTCAATTCCTGGAAGCGGCCCCTCAGCCCAACGGGGAGCCAAATGCCTGTGGGTGGGCTTGCCGGGCCCGTGCAAGCCCACCCATGGGCCTCCTGTCCCCCACTGGGCTAAAGGTCTGTGGGCGGGCCTGCAGGGCCTGATAGGCCCCACCCACGCACCTTCGGCCCCCTGTTGGGCCTATTCCAAGAATTCGTCGCTGGGCCCACCCATGGGCCTTTGACCCCACACTAGGTTGATTCCAGGAATCGTCCGTTGGGCCTGCCCATAGGCCTATCCCTTGGCTGGGCTGAGGGGTTGATTCCCAGAATTGTCCCCCAACTGGCCGGGGGGTGATTCCAGGAATCGACCCATCAGCTCGGCAGGCAGCCGAAGTGGGCCTTCGGCCCCCAATTTAAAAAAGTTAAAATTTTTTATTTTTTAAATTTTTTATATTTAAATGGTTTCAATTTGTTAAAAAAAATTGTTTATAATTTTTTACAATTTATATTGATTTTTTTTAACATTCAATTTAAATTATTTTTATATTTATATTCTCCACCCACGGGCCTTCGGCTCCCCGCTGGGTGGAGGGGCTGATTCTTCGAATTGGTCATTGGGCTTGGCAGCCCCACCCAGTGGGGGGCCTAAAGCTTTCAGCTCCCCACTGGGCCAACCCCTTGACCCAGTAGGGGTCGAAGGCCTATGGGCGGGCCTGCATGGGTCCGTGCAGGCATGCCCACAAGCCTTCAGCCCCCCGCTGGGATAAGGGGCTCGCCGAGCGGGTGGTCGAAGGCCTTCGACCCCTAATTTAAAATAGAATATATATATATCTATATCTATATATATATATATATATATATATATATATATATATATATATATATATATATATATATATATATATATATATATATATATATATTCAATTGTTTTACAAAAAATATTTATAATTTATATAATTTATATTGATTTAATTTTTTTCTAACATTAAATTTAAATTATTTTATATTTATATTTTTTGTTAAATAAAATTTATATTGTTAATTTTTCTTTTTCTTTTTTAATTAATATATGTGTTTTTTTAATTAACTAAGATATATATATATATATATATATATATTTGGAGGATGGCATCAAAGAAGGTCTCTGTGAATGTTTTTGGAACAATGACAACAATTCCATCATTTAAAGCTATAGTTGGACGCTCTATGAGTACTGCTGAACATACCCGAACTGAGAAACATAGTAAACGTTAAGCAACTGGCCTGTCAGGTACATTCAAGATTATTTCTTAATGGAGGAATTCATAAGAAATAAATAAAGCAAAATTTACATTGCATGTTAAAGATATTGAAAGAAATGATAGTACACATATCTATCTATATTGTGGTATGATTAACTTTGATGAACCTTATGAGGTGATCAGCATAGTATGAGACATATGTTTAGTGCCGAATGCATACACTGTTTATGTTCTTGCAAAATTGCCCAAGACAGATGAAAATGTTAGAAATCATCTCTCAAATGTCAAGTATAACATATATGAAAAATATACACTGTTGTGTGAAGAAATCACAACCAACATTTCAGATAACATTGTAAGTATGCTTATTTGTATTTGTGTGCTATGCATTACTGTAAGGATCATTAATTTTTTTATAAATGATTGATCATTGGCGTATTGTATTTTGTTTGATAGGATTTTGTTGAGAGTCTTTCAATGATGCTAGAAAATATTTATTATCTAGAGCCAAATATTATGAATGTGATCAGCAATTTCCATACAGAGACAAAAGAATAAAGGAGAAGGAAGCAAAGAGAAATAATCCATGACACTACAATAGTACATACAAGGGATCATCAAAGAATCCCTAAGGTGGGTCAATCTAGCAAAGCTAAACATGTTTCTTTTGAAGATGTGGAAATTGAAGTTGAAGCTGAAGCTGAAAAATATGTTACCATTAGTGAGGAGGAGATTAGAACTTTTGTTCAAAATGAGAAAAATAAATAAAACACCAAAAAAAAATGGCCATGAATGTCTCTATTCCATTTGATGATGAGGAGATTGTTTATGTAGAAGAAGATATGTTAACTAGTAAGAAGAAGAAATCAAAATTTGGTCAATATGTTAAAATCATGGGCAACAGTGAAGATCAAAGTGAAATTTCTAAAGGAATCAAATAAATCATAACACCAGGTGTTGATTTAGAGGATGAAATTATTAAAACAAAACAAAATTCTATCCGAGATCACTTGATGAAGAATAAATTAATTAATGATGGCAAAACATTTTAGCTTAATGTCAACCAATCCTATAGGCCATATGAAGGAAATTTTCAATATCAAATTAGAAAGGCACATCACCTACATGTACATAATTTGAAAACATTTTTTAGGTACAATCCATATGCATATCTAGTGGATTATGTGGTTTTTGTTGATACAAATCAAGTTCCCAAAAAAGAGGCATTTGATGGGACACTATGTCTTGAATACAAGTATTATGTAATTGGAGGGAACCATTCAACATATGCCAAAAGACACTTGATCAAGTAATATCCCAATAACTCTACTTTTGAAACCATGAAATGCATCATTTATGCTGGTTTAAAAGAAATAGAAGCAAAGTTATTAGCATGGGATCATAATGCAAACAATGAGTATAAAATGTCTATGACTTGCATCCAAACGGTCAAATTTATTCACAACAAGTTTGTAGAAAACTACAAAGGGGATAAGACAAAAGTCAGTTTAAGCTTTTTGAAGGAATGTTGTATGGAAACACGTTATCAAATAGAGGATAAAATCAATTCACAATGTGAAAAAGTAAATTCATAATTATTTAGAGGCATGGATAACATTTTCCAGTTGGCATTTAGAACTGGGTAAATATGAGAATTGATTGATGAGATTTTTGACATGTAGGAGAATATTGTTGAAAATAACAACAAGAAATGCTAAATATAGAAGTGCTAAGTTTAGTACTACTATAAATAGCATTTCGGGATACCTTCCTATTTTAGTCAGTCCCTAAACTAAAATAGTGAAGTAAAATTCGAATTTGATCTTAGCAGCTATTTGTAAAATAATTAATTAATTCACCATGAGTTAATTAGTTAAGGAAAATCAAACATGAAGTCTATGTGGGGACATGCAATAGTTTCTCCATTAATTGAGGAATCTATCCATTAGTTAAAGAGATAAGGATGAGTTGTAATTAGTTGGCTCAGTTAACCGAGTCAAGTCTAGTTAGATTAATTCAAACAGTTTGTTGACTTAATGTGAGTTCAGTTAGTTAATGCATGCATGCATGTAACCACTACACTTCAGATAACTGAATATTCTCTCATAAATAACTCATGCATGTCAATTAAGACAGAGATCTAGTTGAGATCAGATGGAGGGGCAGTGTACTATCAGTTACTAGAATATTCCATTGTGAATATTCCTTGCATGCAAAAGGAATTCTTTCCTTGAGGATTGCACAGTTACTTCTTCAGGTTTTGTGAGTGTGATGAGGCCAATTCACACATGTGGCTTCACTAGACCCCAAGAAAAAATGCGCAAGGAAATAGGAGGCTTGGAGGGCTTGAGAAGGACATATACTATGTCTATTCAGTCTGTGAGTTGTATTGTTTAATTGCAGAGAGAGCAGGATAGCTTGAGAGCTGATTCTTGTTGTAACTTGAACAATATTTCCACTTGTATGATAATACAAAGATTGGGGTTTTAGGTTGAGGCTTTCCCCAGGTTATTTCTTCTATGTTATGTGTGATTGATTTCTCATTCTCAGTTATATGTGTTCTCTTGATCTTGCTCAATTCGATTAAGCTTCCACAAAGTGTCATAAAAGTAGATCTTGTATTATGTTTTAGTATATTGCATAATCGGTTGATCTATAGTGGGAATTTCTACATGGTATCAGAGCAAAGGTGATTAAGGTGAAGAACAGTATACAAGAAGGAGAAGTTCGAAGTTTGAGTTTCCTAAATATAGAAATCAAGTTCTTATCACATCTCAATTTCACCAGTGGCATTCAGTGGTTTTAGACTCGAGTATGCCCTTGATGGCAGCTTGAATTATATAGCCTGGAAGGATCACATGGAGGTAGTATTAGAGGATAACGGTCTAAAGGACTTGATTGATCAAGAAGTACCCAAGCCTACTGATGCTACTCAATTGGCAGAATGGAAGAAATGTGTGGCTAGAGCAAGGAGAATCCTCCTGGAGGGAGTTCGAGACCACATTGTCTCGAGCTTCCATGGGAAGGAGACACCATTTTCAATGTGGAAAACATTGAAAGATCTATATCAAAACAACAACGATCAGAGGAAGCTGGTGCTGAAAGACAAGCTTTGTAAGATCAAGTGTGAAAAGGGCGACACGATCTATACATATTTGAACAATCTCACCACCTGCAGGGATGAGCTTGGAAGTGTAGGGATCACAACCGCTGATGATGACATGGTGAGTCTTGCACTCCTCAGTCTCCCTAAGAGCTAGCATAGCTACCAATACTCGGTTAATGGAAGAGAAAAACTACTAGATTGGGAATGAATTTGGTTGGATTTGATGGATCCTCATCAAAGCAATATGATGAGGAAAATTTGGCCTTAGCGAGTAAGGCGAGGAAAGGGAAAGGGAAGGCGTCCCATTCCAAATCCGGTTCTTCGCATGGTGGGAAGAAGATTGACAAATCGAAAGTGTGATGCTTTCATTGTCATGAAGTGGGCCATTATGCTACGAATTGTCCACAGAGGGATCTAATGGTGAGGTACTAGCCTCATAGATTGAGATGGATTTCTCACTTATCACATGCATGGTTTCATCCATGGTGGGATGTGTGTGGTACCTAGATAGTGGAGCTTCATTCCACATGTTAGGTGACAAGAATATTTTCAGTACCTTGGAGGATAAGGATCTTTAGATGTGGATCGATATGGGTGATGATGGAAACTACCATGTTTTAGGTGAAGGTATAGTTTTGCTTCAGAGGGAGCATGGAGCTCCTCTCACCCTGACTAATGTAAAGCATGTACTAGGTCTAAAGAAGAATCTTGTGTCTGTCGCTATGTTAGAAGATAAAGGCTATGGTGTAGTCTTTAGTAAAGGAAAGGTATTCCTGAGGCATATCGGTATTGGACAGACAAAGTGAATAGGGATTGGAGTTAAGAATCTCTACAAGTTGGAGGTAGATGACTATGCATCTTTGACTTCCAAAGCTGAGATGATGCAGAGCCAAGATGTTGGCGAGCTATTGCATAAAAGACTGGGCCACTTGCACCATGGAGCCCTAAAGATCATGTAGCAGATTTCTACCGGATTACCAAAGGGAAAACTTGAGTAGACGAGTACATGCAAAGGTTGTACCATGGCTAAGTATGCGAAATATTCCTTTATGTATTGAGACAGTAGAGCCGGAGCAATCTTGGAGCGAGTTCACTCAGATGTTTGTGGACCTTTCTCTACGGCCTCCACCGCTAAACAAAGGTACTATGTTATTTTTATTGATGATTTTTCTCGTAGATGCTGGATCTACTTTATGCAAAATAAGGATCAGACCTTCTTGAGTTTTGTGAGTTTAAAGCCTTGGTAGAGAAAGAATCTGGAAAGAAAATAAAAGCCTTGCATAGTGACAATGGTGGAGAGTATGTCTCCCAACAGTTTAAAGACTTTTACGCTGCAGAAAGAATTAAACGGGAATTGACAGCACCCAATAACCCACAGAAGAATGGGGTGGCCGAAAGGAAGAACAGATTGATTGTGGGAGAAGCTTGAGCGATGTTGCATGACCAAAGCCTACCACTGCATTTGTGGGCTGAGGCATGCAATATAGTAGTATACTTGCAGAACAAAAGCTCGCACCGTATACTGGGGATGAAGACACCTATGGAGGCCTATTCTGGGAAGCGACCTAATGTAAGTCACTTCCGAATCTTTGGATCATTAGTTTGTTGTCATGTGACCAAATATGCCAGGAAGAAGCTAGACCCAACAGCTGAGTTAGGAATACTTTTGGGGTACACGAACACACCCCACAATTATCGAGTGTATCTGCCTTCCACTCAGAGGATTGTGGTACGCAGGGATATGAAGTTTGACGAGTAGAAAGCCATGTAAGTGTCACTTGAGAGGGAGCTCAAGTTGCATGCAGAGGAGGAAATTTTAGTTCCTAAGGAGGAGGAGCCTCAGATTGATGCAGAGTAGCCGCATGCAGAGGATCCGGGAGTGGAGACATCCACTCATGTTGATACTTCCAGAGATGGGCGAAAACGCTCAAGGGAAGCTGACAGGTTGATGCTGGATGCATGGGAGAATGTGGGACAACCATCTTCTCAGCGCAGATAGAGGAGGTCACCCGAGCGGTACACTGGGTACATGGCCCTGGTTGGGGAGTGTGTAGATACCGAACCTTCTTCATTTGAGGAGGCAGTGCAGCAACCAATTTGGGTTGATGCAATGGTAGAGGAGTATGACTCTATCATTCAAAACAGTGTGTGGGATGTTGTCCCAAGACCTCAGGGCAAGTTAGTGGTGAGTTCTAGATGGCTTTACAAGGTAAAGTAGGCAGTTGATGGCAGTGTTGAGAAACATAAGGCAAGGTTTGTTGCCCGGGGTTTCTCACAAGTCGAGGGGATCGACTACAATAAGACTTTTTCTCCTGTAGCAAGGTACTCATCGATTAGATCGATATTAGCACTATCATCTCAGATGGGGTGGAAGATCCACCAAATGGATGAGAAGACAACATTCCTCAATGGGAAGATTGAGGAGGAGGTGTACATTGAGCAGCCAGAGGGTTTCGAGACCTTCAATCGTGAGTCGCATGTGTGCCAACTCAAGTGGGCTTTGTATGGGCTAAAGCAAGCACCCCGTGCTTGATACACCAGGATCAACAGCTATTTCACTGGGTTGGGATTCACCAAGAGTGAAGTAGATGTGAACCTTTACCACATTATGGTAGAAGGTAAACCATTGATCATTGTTCTTTATGTCGATGATCTGATTTTGATAGGTGATGATCAGCTGATATAGTCTTGCAAGGAGGACCTTGCAAGAGAGTTCGAGATGAAGGACATGGGCCTTATGCACTACTTTCTAGGCATGGAGGTGTGGTAGAAAGATGGTGAAGTATTTGTGTCTCAAGGCAAGTATGCCAATGAGATACTCAGGCGCTTTCACATGGAGAAGTGCAAGCCCATGCAGACTCCTCTAGCTGGGAACTAGAGGAAGGAGGATGCTACTTCAGGTGAGGTAGTAGCTGCTACTATTTATCGGCAGCTGGTGGGTTCACTTATGTATTTGGTGAAGACACAACCCGACTTATGCTTTGCGGTGAACTAGCTGAGTCAAGCTATGGTTCAGCCTACCAAGCTGTTTTGGAAGGCAGCGAAGCATGTGCTGAGATACCTCAGAGGCACATCTCAGTTCGGATTGTGGTACAGATGGATAGAGGGAGTGAAGCTTTAGGGCTTCACAGATGCAGATTGGGCAGGGAGTCCATCAGACCAGAAGAGCACTTTTGGAGGAATCTTCAACCTTGGTTCAGTTGTAGTTTCCTGGTACAGTAGGAAAAAAAGATCAGTTGCACTTAGCTCAGTAGAGGTTGAATACATGGTTGCTAGTCAGGCTGCATGTGAGGCCATTTGGATGCAGAAGATTCTAGTGGGATTGTTTGGTCAGAGGATGGATCCTATAGTGATATACTACGATAACCAGAGTTGTATCAAACTCTCTAAGAATCTGGTTTTTCATGATAGGTCCAAGCACATTGATATTCGGTATCACCATCTTCGAGGCTGTGTGGTCAAGAGGATCATGTTGTTGCTATATGTTTCGACCAAGGAACAGGATGCAGATATTTTGATGAAGGCATTGTCAAAATTCAAGTTTGAGTTCCACAACAACAGGATTGGGGTTACTGATAATCCCTTTCTTGTTGAGAGGGAGTGTTGAAAATAACAACAAGAAATGCTAAATATAGAAGTGTTAAATTTAGTACCGCTATCAATAGCATTTCGAGATACCTTCCTATTTTAGTGAGTCCCTAAACTAAAATAGTGAAGTAAAATTCAAATTTGATCTTAGCAGCTATTTGTAAAATAATTAATTAATTCACCATGAGTTAATTAGTTAAGGAAAATCAAACATGAAGTCTATGTGGGGACATGCAATAGTTTCTCCATTAATTGAGGAATTTATCCATCAGTTAAAGAGATAATGATGAGTTGTAATTAGTTGGCTCAATTAACTGAGTCAAGTCCAGTTTGTTGAATTAATGTGAGTTCAGTTAGTTAATGCATGCATGCATGTAACTACTACACTTCAGATAACTGAATATTCTCTCATAAATAACTCATGCATGTCAGTTCAGATAGAGACCTAGTTGAGATTAGATGGAGGGGCAGTGTACTATTAGTTGCTAGAATATTCCATTGTGAATATTCCTTGCATGTAGAAGGAATTCTTTCCTTGAGGATTGCGCAATTACTTCTTTAGGTTTTGTGAGTATGATGAGGCCAATTCACACATGTGGCTTCACTGGACCCCAAGAAAAACTGCGCAAGGAAATAGGAGTCTTGGAGGGCTTGAGGAGGACATATACTATGTCTATTTAGTCTGTGAGCTATATTGTTTAATTACAGAGAGAACAATATAGGTCAAGAGCTGATTCTTTTTGTAACTTGAACAAGATTTCCACTTGTATGATAATTAAAAGATTGGGGTTTTAGGCTGAGGCTTTCCCTAGGTTATTTCTTCTGTGTTATGTGTGATTGATTTCTCATTCTCATTTATATGTGTTCTCTTGATCTTGCTCAATTCGATTAAGCTTCCGCAAAGTGTTGTAGAAGTAGATCTTGTATTATACTTTAGTATATTGCATAATCTGTTGATCTACAGTGGGAATTTCTACAAATATTTCCATAAAAAATCAGAAGGTTAAAAAGTATAAACCCATAATATGTACCAAAAGTAAGACAAGTCCTAAAATGAAGCAACTTCCAGATGATATGGCTATCACACCTTAGAGAATTTTGCAAGGAGCGAAGGATGACAAACTAGTCAAATAAATATTATGTTGTGTGAAGTCAGGTGACATTAGGGAATTTTGATGTTTAAAATGGACCTCTTAAGAAAAATGTACAACCAAAATAAACTTTATAAGAACCAATATGATTCAAGATGATGATGTCAACCATGGGGGAAAATTCACCATTTTTGGAGTAAAAAAATAAAAAAGATTAAAAATAACAAAATAATAAAACTACTATTTCAACTTTTCTCCCTAAATTTTTACTCAAGTTTCAAGTGAGAGTACTCTTTTGATGCAAATTTTAATTCCTCATCCAAAAAGTACCCATGTTGCATACTTTCGATGGACCCTACTACACGAAAAATGAGAAATACATTAAAAAATGTGATTGAAATCATGTTTTTCATGTATTTCTCATTTTTCATGTAGAAGGCTCCATCGAAAGTATGCAACATGGGTAATCTTTGGATGCTGAATCAAATTTTTCATCCAATGAGTGTTTCCGCTTGAAATTTGAGTAAACCTATAGGGAGATAAGTTGAAAATACGAGTTGAAAAAATAGTTTTTTATTTTTTCCCTCTAAAATTTGATGATGTAATCTCATCTTATTTTATTATTTCCAGTATTATTTTATAATTTCCTTAGGATATCCATTTTAGACTTCAAAATTCCCCTGATGATTGTCATCAGAAGAAATGTGCTCAAAATTTCAAAAGTAAGTTTGTTGATTTTTTTTTTTGGATTATAATTTTATTTTAAATATAACATATTATTGTTAGTAGTATTTGTTATACATATCACTATATTAACCATTTTTACTTTATTTATTTAGTCATAAGATTTATATGAAAATACAAGAACATATGGTTAGAATGTTGAATGAAGAGAGTTGGGATGATGTTGTACACAAATACCCAGAATGAAGTTCTACAACAACACTTAAAGATTTTGTCTTGCAGTAAAAAATGTATGTTGATTTTTACATTAATTTTATTCATATGTAATTTTTATTTTATTTTATTTTATGACCTATAATTATATTTGATTATTTCATTAAAGATGTCAAAGAAGGGTGCATGTGGAGTAACAAATACTTTCAAAAGCTTTTTGGAAAAAAATAAGTTGGAAAGGTTGAGAAAGTAACGTCTTAGGAATGATGAACTTGATCCTACTCTTACTCATTTCATTTGGAATGCGCTAAACACTATCCAATATCAAATAATATAAGGTGATTTTGAAGACATTGCAAAACTCATACCTAAAAGAGAATATGCCCTGATTATTACAGACATTCCTCATGGTTTCAATTTCCCAGACATTGGATATGATAGTGAGCCTTATACTTATCAAGATTTTAATAAAGTGGTTACGAGCTTTCAAGAAGTCACAACATCACCACTTTGGAGATTTGTGACATTTCATTCAGACACACAATTTGCAATGTTATTAACAAGCTTCAAGGGAAAAACAAACTCAAGGATGCAACTTACATGGTAAGACATTGAAATTGTATGTTTGATTAATGTTAAAAAAATTTATTTATGTACAAGTTAATTGAACTTTTACTATGTCATGTTACAGGCAAAAGTCAAATCTTATTTCTTCCAGAGATCAACCAATTATAAGTGATTGTGAGTTCATCCATGTTGAATGTTGGACAAAAGATGATAGCTATAAGCCTATTCTTCTGAATTGAGTAGATGGAAAGAGTCATAGCCAAGTACTGGTTCATGATGCTGTCATAAGAAAGTTAACATATGAGGATAAATATGCAAAAGGAGAGATAGTTAACATTTATAAAAAACTGCAAGCATTGATTAACTATCTTATAGATTTATGTTCAAATGAAGGAGATTGAGTTTTGGATTTATTTTCAAGTTCAGGTAAGTTTTATTATATAAAATTGAATTTTAATATTTTCTTTTTTAGTTTTTATGTGTTTATACTAATTTACTTATTTATTTTGTGCTTGATGATTAGGTATAACACTAGCATGTTGACTACAAAAATGAAGAAATTGCATTACGATTGAAAAAGATTCACTACAATGCAATTTTATTGAACAAATAATTAATGCTCTTCAATGTCTTCTAGATGAAATGCAAGAAGTTGGTTTGAGGAAATGATATTTTAATGAATGGCGTGTGGAAAAAAAGGCAAAGGAACCTCAACCACTATTATATGGCATGATTGGAAAAGAACACTTGGGAGATTTGTAGACATGAAAGATCCATTAGAAGAAGAAAATGAGGAAACTCAAGCTGAAATATTGTGGAAGAAGAAAATAATGAAGCTGTAGAAGATGATGAACATGGATGATATGATACTGTTGATCAACTTTAAGTTATGATTGTTGAAAATAGCAAAAAAAATGCTAAAAATAGCATTGCTATAGATAGCATTTTAGGATACGTTCCAATTTTAATTAGTCCCTAAATTAAAATTCGAATTTGATCTCAGCAGTTGTTTGAAAAATAATTAATTAATTCATGTTGAGTTGATTAGTTGGAGAAAATCAAACATGAAGTCTATGTGAAGACATGCAACAGTTATCCCTTTGATTGAGGAATTTATCCCTTAATTAAAGAGATAAGGATGAATTGTATTTAAGTTGTAATTAGTTATCTCAGTTAACTGAGTTAAGTCCAGTTAGATTAGTTCCAACAGTTTGTGGAACTGATTGTGAGTTCAGTTAGTTAATGCATGCATGTATGCAACTAGTGTACTTTAGATAACTGAATATTCTCTCATAAATAACTCATGCCTGTCAGTTTAGTCAGAACCCAGTTGAGATTAGAGGAAGGGACAATGTACTATCAGTTGCAAGAATATTCCCATGAGGATATCTCTTGCATGTAGAAGGAATTCATTCCTTGAGGATTGCGTAGTTTAGTCAGAGGTTAGAGTTGTGTGTAAGGAATTATTACACACAGGTGGCAGCTTGAAGACCCAAGAGAAATTGCACAAGGAAATAGGAGGCTTGGAGGACTGAAGGAAGGCATATGTGTTGTCTATTATGTCTATGAGCAGCAGTGAGGGATTGTACTGAGAGATGGATAGCTTGTGAGCTAAAGCTTTGTGTAATCTTGAGATATTTCCACTTATATGATAATACAGATAGTGGGGTTTTTTAGCTGAGGCTTTCCCAAGAATATTCTTCTGTGTTTCATGTGTGATTAATTTCTTCTTCATCTGTTATATGTGTTCTATTCGATCTTGCTCAAAATCAATTAAGCTTCCACAAGTTTGTTTGTAGAAGTAGATCAAGTATTTTGCTTTAGTATATTGCATTATTAGGTGATCTACAGTGAGAATTTTTACATGGTATTGGAGCAAAGGTGATCAAAGCACAAAACAATATACAAAGAAGGGATAAGTTCGAAGGTTGAAGTTCTTGATTCTAGAAATCGAATTCTTATCACATCTCAAAGTTCACCAATGGAGTTCAATGGTTTGAGACTTGAGTATGCACTGGATGGAAACTCGAATTATATAGCCTAGAAGGATTGCATGGAAGTGGTATTAGAGGACAATGGTTTGAAGGACTTCATTGTTCAAGAAGTCCCCAAGCCAGTAGCAGCTAATGCCCAAGAATTGGCAGAATGGAAGAAATGTGTGGCTAGAGCGAGGAGGATTCTTCTGGAGGGAGTTTGAGACCATATTGTCTTGAGTCTCCATGGGAAGGAGACACCGTTTTCAATGTGGAAAACATTGAAGGATCTATATCAGAATAACAACGACTAGAGGAAGCTAGCACTGAAGGACATGCTTTGGGAAATCAAGTGTGAAAAGGGTGACACGATCTCTACATTTCTGAACAAGATCACCACCTGTAGAGATGAGCTTGGAAGTGTAGGAATCACAGTAGCTGATGATGATATGGTGAGTCTTGCTCTCCTTGGTATTCTTAAGAGCTGGCATAGCTACCAGGACTCAGTGAATGGAAGAGAGAAATTGCCAGATTGGGAATGACTATGGTCGGATCTGATGCAGGAGGAGATCCAGAGAAACACTAGAGACAGTTCTTCATCTAAGCATGATGATGAAGAAAATCTAGCATTAGCCAGTAAGGCTAGGAAGGGGAAAGGGAAGGCTTCCCATCCCAAATTGAGTTCTTCTCATGGTGGGAAGAAGATTGAAAAATCTAAAGTGCAATGCTTTAATTGTCATGAGGTGGGCCATTATGCAACTAATTGTACACTGAAGAAATCCATGAAGGGATCCTCGAAGGGATCAGATGGTGAGGCACTGGCCTCACAGTTCGAATTGGATTTTACCCTCATTGCATGTATGGTTTCATCGATGGTGGGCTGTGTTTGGTACCTGGACAGTGGAGCCTCATTCCACATGACCGATGATAAGATTTTATTTAGTACCTTGAAGGAGAAGGACCTCTAGATGCGCATAGAGATGGGAAATGATGGAAAGTATCGTGTTTCAGGTGAAGGTGCGGTTGTGTTTCAAATGGAGCATGGAGCTCCTCTCACCCTGACTGAAGTAAAGTATGTGCCTAGTCTGACAAAAAACTTGGTATCGGTTACTATGTTGGAAGACAAAGGCTATGATGTAGTCTTCAGCAAAGGAAAGGCGTTCTTGAGACACATAGCCATTGGACAGACCAAGAGGATTGGGATTCAAGTGAAGAATCTCTACAAGATGAGCAGTACACTAGTTACATGGCCCTTGTTGGGGAATGTGTAGAGACCGAACCATCTTCCATTGAGGAAGCAATACAACAGCCAGTTTGGGTTGATGCTATGGTGGAGGAGTATTACTCCATAGTTTGGAACTGTGTTTGGGATGTGGTTCCAAGACCAGAGAACAAGTCAATTGTGAGTTCTCGTTGGATTTGCAAGGTAAAGCAAGCTGTTGATGGTAGTGTGGAGAAACATAAGGCAAGGTTTGTTGCCCGTGGTTTCTCTTGACAGGTCGAGGGGATTGACTATGATGATACTTTTGCTCCTATAGCAAGGTACTCATCTATCAAATCGATGTTGGCACTATCAACATAGATGGGTTGGAAGGTCCATCAGATGGATGTGAAGACTACATTCCTTAATGGCAAGATTGAGGAAGAGGTGTACATAGAGCAGCCAGAAGGATTTGAGACCTTCGATCGTGAGTCGCATGCGTGCTAACCGAAGAGAGCCTTGTACGGGCTGAAGCAAGCACCTCGTGCTTAGTACACCAAGATCGACAATTACTTCACTGTGTTAGGCTTCACTAAGAGTGAAGCAGATGTGAACCTTTACCACATCATGGTAGAAGGTAAGCCATTGATCATTGTTCTTTATGTTCCTGATCTAATATTAACAGGTGATGATCAGTTGATAAAGTCTTTCAAGGAGGATCTTGTAAGAGAGTTCAAGATGAAATACATGGGTCTCATGCACTACTTTCTAGACATGGAAGTGTGGAAGAAGGATGGGGAAGTGTTTGTGTCTCAAGGAAAGTATGCCAATGAGATACTTCAGAGATTCCACATGGAGAAGTGCAAGTCCATGTAGACTCCTCTAGCAAGTAACTGGAGGAAGGAGGATGCTACTTCAGGTGAGGTAGTAGCTGCTACTATGTATCGGTAGCTTGTGGGTTCATTAATGTATTTAGTGAACACACGACCAGATTTGTTCTTTGCGGTGAACCAGCTGAGTCAAGCTATGGTTCAGCCTACTAAGCTATTTTGGAAGGCAGATAAGCATGTGCTGAGATACCTGAGAGGCACATCTCAGTATGGATTATGGTACATAAAGACAGAGGGAGTAAAGCTTCAGGGCTTCATAGATGCAAATTGGGCAGGGAGTCCATCAGATCGGAAGAGCACATAAGGAGGAATTTTCAGCCTTGGTTCAGCTGCAGTTTCTTGGTATAACAGGAAATAGAGGTCATTTGCACTTAGCTCAGCAGAGGCTGAATACATGGCTACAAGACAGGAAACATGTGAGGCCATTTGGATGCAGAAAATTCTAGTTGGTTTGTTTGATCAGAGGATGGATCCAATTGTGATCTATTGTGATAATTAGAGTTGTATCAAACTCTCTGAGAATCTAGTATTTCATGACAGGTCCAAGCACATTGATAACCAGTATCATCATCTTTGAGACTGAGTGGTGAAGAGGATTATGTTGTTGCAGTATCTTTTGACCGAGGAGCAAGATGCAGACATTTTGACTAAGGCTTTGTCAAGTGTAAATTCGAGTTCCATAGAGATAGGATCGAGGTGGCAGATAATCCCTTTCTTGTTGAGAGGGAGTGTTGAAAATAGCAACAAGAAATGCTAAAAATAGAAATGCAAAAAATAACATTGCTATAGATAGCATTTCGGGATACATTCCAATTTTAATTAGTCCCTAAATTAAAATTGAGAATTAAAATTCGAATTTGATCTCAGCAGCTATTTGAAAAATAATTAATTAATTCATCTTGAGTTAATTAGTTGGAGAAAATCAAACATGAAGTCTATGTGAAGACATGCAACAGTTATCCCTTTGATTGAGGAAGTTATCCCTTAATTAAGGAGATAAGGATGAGTTGTATTTGAGTTGTAATTAGTTAGCTCACTTAACTGAGTTAAGTCTAGTTATATTAGTTCCAATAGTTTGTGGAACTGATTGCGAGTTTAGTTAGTTAATGCATGCATGGATGCAACTAGTGTACTTCAAATAACTAAATATTCTCTCATAAATAACTCATGCATGTTAGTTCAGTCAGAGACCTAGTTGAGATCAGAGGAAGGGACAATGCACTATCAGTTGCAGGAATATTCCCATGAGGATATCTCTTGCATGCAGAAGGAATTCATTCCTTGAGGATTCCATAGTTTAGTCAGAGGTCAAAGTTGTGTATGAGGAATTATTGCACACAGGTGGCAACTTGAGGACCCAAGAGAAACTACGCAAGGAAATAGGAGGCTTGGAGGACTAAAGGAAGGCATATGTGTTGTCTATTCTGTCTATGAGCAGCAATGAGGAATTGTACTGAGAGATGGATAGCTTGTGAGCTAAAACTTTGTGTAATCCTGAGATATTTGCACTTTTATGATAATACAGATAGCGGGGTTTTTTAGCTGAGGCTTTCCCCAGAGTATTCTTTTGTGTTTCATGTGTGATTGATTTCTTCTTCATCTGTTATATGTGTTCTATTTGATCTTGCTCAAAATTGATTAAGCTTCAGCAAGCTTGTTTGTAGAAGTAGATCAGGTATTTTGCTTTAGTATATTGCATTATCAGGTGATCTATAGTGAGAATTTCCAAAATGCTTGCAAATCAAGCTCAATTTTGAGAGATATTTATTAGTTTTACTTGTAATGTTTTGACTTTGAGATTTTATGAGAAGAATGAGCATTTGATTATTGTTGTTATATGTTCAATATTTGTATTGTCTTATTTTCACTTTAATTTTTATGTGAATCATTTTTTTTTGTAAAAGAACTGTGATTACTATTAATTTTAAACATAAAATTCATAAAAAAATGTTATTTTTTAAAGTCTTTTTTTAGAATTTTCCCATAAAATCGTTTATTTGACATGCCACTTTTGACAAGAAGTCTCAAAATGTGTATTTTTGCATTATACTTATATTGAAAATGTGTATTTTGTTGTCAAATGTTTAAATTATTGTTTTTTAGTGACAATTATTTGATGTGCATTGAAATATTAATTAAAATTACATAAGCATATAGAAAACACTAACTTTAAAATATTGACTTTTTTATTTTTATTTTTCAACTATGCAAAAAAATAAAGATTTCATTACAAAAAAAATTGAAAAGAAAAATAAAAAACACAAACACATAAATACACTTAAAAATAAATATCTTAGGGAAGAAGAAGACATTAGAAAATTTAAAGTGTAAAAAATAAACCCTCTAAAAAAAGCAGTTGATGCTGCATCAACACTTTTTAAAATCATCATGAAAATTACTCACATGTAAAAAAAAATTTCATACTTGACACATAAGAAAATTTAAAGTGAACAAAATATGCTCTAGAAAAAGGTGTATTCTGAATCACCATTTTTCAAAATCGAGTGATTTTTTGCTACCTCAAAAAAACGGGTACTCAGTAATTTTCTCGTTTGATCAGTAACTATGTTCCACGTTCATGGATATTAAAGGGATGATGATAGGACTAATGCAACTAAAAATACCATTAAAATTTGATGGGGTGTAGGTTAGGTAATATGAAATAAAGTGAAGATAAGACAACATAGCTCAACTCTTCGTTCTTAGTTATGATAATATAGGGTGTTGGCAGTGTTTAAGTTAAATGACAATTACTCAAACCCTAATGCGATCACGCATATGAAGGCCGAGGTATGACATGATTATCGACATAAAATACCTTCCAATCTTTTGGAATGCATCCTTTGAAACATGGGACATGAAAATGCATGAAATGCTCTCAATTAAAGGGGATGATGATCAAACCCTAATACATTAAATAAAATGTAAAAGTTCATAGGATATGAGTAATATGCTATGCACTTTAGGGTTTAACAACTGCACAAGAAAAATCACCTTTTCCCAAACCCTAATGCAATTAGGGAGAAGCCAGGTTGATCAACACAGGGTATCTTTACCTCATGCAATGCTCATCGAGAGATGGAACTTGAGGGTGTGAGGCTTGTAATGCCTCATTAGAGAAACCACCCTAAAAAACCCTATTTCAACAATGCAATATGCATCACATGAGTGGGTGCATCGACAAGGTTTGGCGAGGTTGTGTCATGGGGAGAT
Organism: Pinus tabuliformis; assembly: GCA_031772625.1. Taxonomy (NCBI): domain Eukaryota; kingdom Viridiplantae; phylum Streptophyta; class Pinopsida; order Pinales; family Pinaceae; genus Pinus; species Pinus tabuliformis. Next base: position 647,288,040 of record CM062817.1, read on the forward strand.
TGACTAATTCAAAACCTGATCATAACCCTAGCGGCTTGAGGCGAGCAAATGGGGGACCTGAAATTTTGAATATGCCCAAAATATTAGGTGTTGTTGTAGCAACTACAACAATTGGCGAACCACTGGTAGAATCCAACATCTCTAACTATGTCCCTACAATAGATTGAGTTTCATTATGTTGAAAATGCAACAAGAAAATCTAGTTTTGTCTTTTCCTTTGTCAAACTAGATTAAAATTCAAATTTCAATTTCAATAGAATACTTGGAGGTAGTTAACTGAGGTAACATGGCTCTTGTCATTTAGTTAACTCAATAAATTTGAGTTGGAGACACTTCAGTTCAATTCTACATGATTGATTGCTACTTTGTAGCAATCTATTTTAGTTAATAGGAGTTATTGCCAGTTTAACTAGTTCTCACAGTTAGAAGAACTAGTGGAGGTCAAGTTGTGGGTGTGTAATTTTTTCCACACTGAGTGATCAACCAGTGAACTGATCAATCAACAAAAATAATTGTTGCATGTAGAGAATTTGAGTTACCCAGTTGAGATTGGAGTTCAAGGGTAGTGTAATATTAGTTGTAAACTAGTTCAAGTTGTACAGGTGGTGCATGTAGTCAAAGAATTGACCTATGATAATTCTGCAATTCTTTCGTGAGAAATTCCTAAAACATAGTGTTGTTTGTGGAGCATGATTGTTCAGAGGTCTTTGTTTCAGCCGGATGTATACCCCAGGAAGTTTGTACACCCCTCCACGCGGGGGGGGGGTGTGCGGGGGGACTTGTCCCCCCCGCGGGGGTCCGGGGGGCCCGATCCCCCCGGATGGGGGGTGCGGGGGCCAGTGGTCCCCTGGCGGGGGCTCGGGGGCAGCGCCCCCGAAGCTAAAAACAAATGTAAAATTGCCTTGTAAAAGTATAGTAATTTCTAGTCAATCTGGGCCGTTCATTAGGCAGATGATCTGACGGTAGAACTTATGTTTAGTTTAGGGTTTTTTGCCCTAGAAGGCAACCCCTCTCTTTGTATGAGGGCATTGTATTGGAGGCTAAGACATAGATGTGTATTCTGTGAGCGAGAAATAGAGGTGATATTGTGAGAGAAAACAGAGGATATTACAGTGGATTTGTTGTAGGTTGTGTCTCTTCATTTTGCTAGATAATAGAAAGGAAGGACTGGCTGTTTAGGGTGGACGTAGCCCAAACTGGGTGAACCACGTATATCTGTGTCTCTCTTGTTTTGTGCGTTTTCTGTGTTTATATTTCTGCAATATTTTATGTGTTCCATTGCTTCGTAATATATAATTTTCTAACAACTGGTATCGGAGCCGAAGGTCTATTTGGCTGATAAACTCGCAGGAAAGAAGGGTTCCTGGTTCGAGTGGGAGAAATGGCGGAAGATGGTAAGTTTAGGGTCGAGAAATTTAACGGCCAAAACTTCTCGCTGTGGAAGATGCAGATGGAAGATTATCTGTATCAGAAAGATCTATACCTACCATTGGGCAGAAAAACAAAGATGCCGACGGGTATGAAAGACGAAGAATGGAACCTTCTCAATAGAAAGGCACTCGGAACAATACAGTTGTGCCTTGCTGCGTCAGTCGCCTTCAACATTTTGAAGGAAACCACGACAGAGGGTTTGATGCAGACGTTGTCGAAACTATATGAAAAACCCTCGGCCTCAAACAAGGTATTTCTTATGAAACAGTTATTTAATATGAATATGTCGGAAGGTGGATCTATTGCAAACCATTTAAATGATTTTAATACAGTTACAAGTCAGTTAAGTTCTGTAGGGGTAAACTTTGATGATGAAATTAGAGCTCTGCTATTCTTGTGCTCATTACTAGAAAGTTGGAATGGTTTGGTAATGGCCATTAGTAACTCCGTTTCTGGATCTAGTACTTTAAAGTTTGATGATGTTGTCGGTGCTATCCTTAGCGAGGAAATGCGACGAAAAAGCTTCGGTGAGACATTGGGAAATGCTTTGAGTGCAGAGTCTAGAGGAAGAAAAATGGAAAGAGGAAAGAGCTCAGGATATCGTAGTAAATCAAGGAAAGGCAGATCCAAGGCTAGATTGGGGATAGTGTGCTGGAAATGTGGAAAGAAAGGACACCTAAAGAAAGACTGTAGATCTCAGAAGGGAAAAGAAGGAGATGCACAGCAAGAAAACAATCATGAAGCAAATGTGACAGGTGAGGTGTTACAAGATGCTTTGATTCTTTCTTTCGAAAATATTACTGATTCCTGGGTGGTAGATTCAGGGGCTTCATTCCATGCCACACCTCATAAGAAATACTTTCATGACTATGTTCAAGGAGATTTTGGACAAGTTCATCCGGGTGATGATAAACCCTGTAAAATCGTTGGAATGGGTAAGGTTCTTGTAGAACATCAGAATGGAAACCAATGGCTATTAAAGGAGGTAAGGCATGTTCCAGATCTAAAGAAAAATCTGATTTCAACAGGGCAGTTAGGCGATGAAGGTTGTGTGACAACTTTCACAGATAAAGCTTGGAAGGTCACCAAAGGAGCCTTGGTAATAGCAAAAGGCGAAAAGGTTGGTACATTGTATTTATGCAATGGTATTTCTAACTCTGTTAATGCTTTAACTTCCAAAGGAGCAAATGCAACATTATGGCATCATAGGCTCGGACACATGAGTGAAAAAGGGATGAAGACTCTTCACTCAAGGAATTTGTTGCTGGGTTTGAAGAATGTTGATTTGGACTTCTGTGAGAATTGCATTTATGGAAAATAGAAGAGAGTCAGATTTCTCAGAGTTGGGAAAGAAAAGAAGAATGAAAAATTAGAGCTTGTGCATACAGATGTATGGGGACCTGCTCAGGTATCATCTCTCGGTGGCTCTCATTATTATGTTACTTTTATTAATGATGCAACTAGAAAAACTTGGATTTATTGTATTAAGAATAAATCTGATGTATTTGATACTTTCAAGAAATGGAAAGCTTTGGTCGAGATTGAGACAGGAAAGAAATTGAAGTGTCTTAGATCAGACAATGGAGGTGAATATTGCAACAAAGAGTTTGATAGGTACTGTTTAGAGCATGGAATTCGCAGAGAGAAGACAGTTCCAAGAACACCACAAGAAAATGGTGTGTTAGAAAGGATGAACAGAACAATCATGGAGCGTGCAAGGTGCATGAGATTGCATGCAGGATTGCCTTTACAGTTTTGGGCAGATGCTATAGATACTGCTATTTATCTAATAAACAGAGGGCCTTCAAGTTCCTTGGATGGTGGTGTTCCAGAGGAAGCATGGACAGGTAAAAAGGTAAACTACTCTTTTTTAAAGCCTTTTGGTTGTGAGGCCTCTGTCCATATTGATAAAGAAAATAGAACAAAGCTTGAGGCAAAGTCAAAGAAATGTACCTTTATTGGATATGGTGTTAATGATTTTGGTTATCGCTTATATGATTGCGAAGATCACAAAATCATTAGGAGCAGAGATGTAATATTCAATGAAAAGGTCTTGTATAAGAATCAATTGCAGGAAAAGAAACAGGAAAAAGAAAACAAGGAATATGCAGTTCTTGATGAAATCACTAAAAGGTAAAGGTGCCTGAAAATAATAATAATCAACAACAACAACCACCACAACAGCAACAGGAACCCCAAACACCTGAAAGTGGTGTTAGAAGATCTACCAGGATAAGTAGACCCCCTGAACGATACTCTCCTTCATTATATTATTTATTGTTGACTAATTCTGGTGAACCCGAATGTTATGAAGAAGCAATGCATGTTGAAAGCAGGAAGAAGTGGGAGGTAGCCATGGAAGAAGAGATGGACTCCTTAATGCATAACCAGACTTGGGATTTAGTCAGGTTACCTGTAGGAAAAACTACATTGAAGAATAAATGGGTTTACAGGCTGAAGGAAGAAGATGGAGGAAAACAGAGGTACAAAGCTAGACTTGTGGTGAAGGGGTTTGCACAGAAGAAAGGTATTGATTTTGATGAAATATTTTCTCCTGTTGTTAAAATGACTTCAATCAGAACTATTTTAAGTCTTGTAGCAGCTGAATATTTGCATCTTGAGCAGTTAGATGTAAAGACAACCTTTCTCCATGGGGATTTGGAGGAAGAGATATATATGTAGCAGCCACAAGGATATGAGGTGAAAGGGAAGGAGAAACTAGTGTGCAGGTTGAAGAAGAGCTTGTATGGCTTAAAACAGGCTCCAAGGCAGTGGTATCTAAAATTTGACAAGTTTATGTCTGAACAAGGTTATACTAGATGTCACTCTGATCATTGTGTTTATTTGAAAAAGAAAAACGATGGCAGCTATATTATATTGTTATTGTATGTAGATGACATGCTTGTTGCAGGATCTAACATGCAGGAAATAAATGTGCTCAAAAGAAAATTGGCAAATTCATTTGCAATGAAGGTTTTGGGAGCTGCAAAACAAATCCTTGGTATGAGAATAACTAGAGACAGGAAAAATCGTAAATTAACATTGTCTCAGGATGAGTACATACAAAAGGTGTTGAAAAGATTTAACATGCACAATGCAAAACCAGTTAGTACACCTTTTGCTAGCCATTTCAAACTTAGCAAGGAAATGTGCCCAAAGACCCAAGAAGACATGGATTATATGTCTAAAGTTCTGATGTATGCATCAGCAGTTGGAAGATTAATGTATGCAATGGTCTGCACAAGGCCTGATATTGCACATGCAGTGGGAGTTGTAAGCAGGTACATGAACAATCCAGGAAAGGAACATTGGATGGCAGTGAAATGGATTCTCAGATATTTGAAAGGTACCACAAATCAAACATTATGCTTTGGTGGTTCAAACATCTCCCTACAAGGATATGTTGATGCAGATATGGCAGGTGACAGAGATAACATGAGGAGCACTACAGGATATGTATTTACTGTTGGAGGAACAGCTGTCAGTTGGATTTCAAAAATCCAAAGTGTTGTTGCACTTTCAACAACAGAAGCAGAGTATGTTGCTGCTATAGAGGCTAGTAAAGAAATGATTTGGTTACAAAGGTTTATGGGTGAATTGGGTAAGGTGCATGATATGGGCACGTTATACAGTGATAGTCAAAGTGCCATTCATCTTGCAAAGAACTCAGCATTTCATTCCAGGACTAAACACATACAACTCAAGTACCATTTCATACGATCAGTGTTGGAAGATGGAGAGTTCACTACAACAAAACCAGCGATTAGCGTCCCCTTTTACTTCTTTTTTTGCATCTAGAGCCCATTTTTGGTGCTATTTGCATCCATTTATCAATTATGGTGCAAAACTTGACACAAAATTTGCATCAAGTTTTGCACCAAATCTTACACCAAGTTTAGCACCAGGTATTGCAATAGGTTTTGCACCACGTTTTGCACCAAATTTTATGCCAAGTTTTGTATCATCCTTTACACCAGGTTTTGTTCCAGGTTTTGCATCAAGTTTGGCACCTAATTTTGTTTGACATACTTTTGCATCCTCATTTGCATCCACTTTTTGCACCTACACTTGCATCAACTTTTGCATCCTTTTTTGCATCCTTTTTTAAATCATTTTTTGCATCCATTTTTTCATCCATTTGTGCATCCCTTTTGCGCCAAGTTTTACATCGTGTTTTGTGTCTAGTTTTGCATAAAATTTTGCATCTACTTTTGTTGCATCCACTTTTTCCTCTTGTTTGGCATCCATATTTACATCCTCTTTTGCATCTATTATTGTACCCACTATTGCATCTAATATTTTTGTGCCACAATTAGCGCCTAGTTTGGCACCTCCTTTTGCACCCACTTTTGATTATAATTTTGCATCCACATTTGCATCCTCATTTGCGTCTAGGTTTTCATCAACTACTACATCTATTTTTGCATCCTTTTTTGTATCCAATTTTGGACCGAGATTTGCATCGGGTTTTGTGTCTCGTTTTGCATCTACTTTTGCATCGACTTCTATTGCATCCACTTTTGCACACAATTTTGCATCCACTGTTGCACCCATTTTAAATTTCACTTTTTGCATCCCTTTTTACATCTTCATTTGCATCATACTTTGATTCTTTTTTTGCATCTATCATTACATCCACTTTTGTTATGCCACAATTTGCACCATGTTTTTCACTCACTGTTGTATCCACGTTTGCTTCCAATTTTGCATCCATGTTCACATCCTCTTTTGCATCAAATATTGCATCTATTTTTTCATCCACTTTTATGTCAGGTTTATGCATTGGGTTTTGCATCTCGTCTTGTATCTACTTTTGCATCTACTTACATTATATCCATTTTTTGCATCCAATTTTGTTTTGCCTGTTGCATCAATGTTTGCTTCCACTTTTACATCCATTTTTGCATCTTATTTTGCATATTTTTTGTCTATTGTTACATCCACTTTTGTTGCACCATATCTTGCGCCTACCATTGCAACCACATTTGCTTCCACGTTTGCATCCCCTATTGCATCCACTTTTGTTTCATCCATTTTTGCATATACTTTTGTTTCCGTTGTTGCATCCACATTTGTTTCACCACAATTTGTGCCAAGTTTTACACCTACCATTGGACCCATGTTTGCTTCCACTTTTGCCTTCATGTTTGCATCCAAGTTTGCATTGACAACTGCATCTACTTTTGCATCCACTTTTGTGTCAGGTTTTTGATGTTGTTGTGCATCTACTTATGTTGTATCCACTTTTCATCCAATTTTACTTCTATTGTTGCCCCCATTTCTATGTTCGCTTTTGCATCCCTTTTCCAACACTCATCATATTTTCTGCATTGATGATATTCCTTATGGCATTGACAATTATGAACAATTGATGACAATGTCAATAATATTGACAATGATGAAAATGAAGATGATGGCGATGACATGAATTGTGATTATGATGATAAAGACGATAGTGGTTACAATGACAATGATGATGATGGCAATGATTATGATGATGACGATGCTAATGACGTTGGCGAATCTTCCCAATTCTAGATGTTGTCATTGTCATAATCATAAGCATTATCTTTGGTGTCATGATCATAATTTCATCTAGGTCATCATCAAAAACAATAATGGCATGAATGATGATGATGCATGATTACAACAATGTCGATAGAAATTACATTAATGATGATGATGGGGATGATAAAAATGACAATGACGATGATAATGGTGGTGATGATGATCATCATCGATCATCTGTCAAAAATAGAGTTGTTATTTCTCTTACGTATATCAATGTGTCCTAAACAACCCTTTTCTAGCACTGATCACATTTTTTGGGTTGATGATATTTCTTACAACATCTACAATTATGAACAATTGCAAACAATGTCCATAATGATGATGATGATGGCATGAATGGTGATTATGATGATAATGTAATGATGGCAATAACAATGACAAGGATGATGGTGATGATGATGACAATGATTATGATAATGAGAATGACCTTACAATCTTATGGATTCGTGAACAATTACTAGTTTCAATACCATCTTCTGGATACGTATTACTATCATACTTTTTAAATTTTTTGTCTCTCTTGAGGTATCTTACTATAATGGTGTTGTCAACACTAGAAAGATATCTTGTTGTAATGGTGGTTCTAATGTTAGCACTAGCAAAGTTTAGTAGGGAGGATGCTACTACAAGAGGAATTCCTTCTAAGTGACTATGGCATTCAAAATGAGGCTTTATGGGCTGCTTGTTAACACATGTTCTCATGCTCATATAAAATTAATGTGAAAAGTTTCTTTAATTAGTTCCCATGCATAATTGATATTGATAATGGGGTGGTATAAAATTGTAATGGGCATATCCGTTAGTTAGTTATGATGGGTCAACAACATTGAAACCATCCAAGTGACATTTCACCTTGGAACAATCGTCGCTCGTGCGAAAACACGAAGTTTATGTAAATGAAAGTTGTGATTGTAGTGGAATTAAAACCATCGAGAAATATCAAAGAAGACGCTGCCTACCAGTTTTGAAAGACAACCAAGGCATTGAACAACTATTTGTGTTAGGATGTAGTGAGGGAATCGAAGGAAATTTGGCAGCCCTAAGTTGCCATTACTATTGCCAATCACACATTCAATAGTAACCATAAAAGGTAGCCACATATAAACAGAACTTCGAGGTGTTGACAGTCAGAATCTATTGTAATAGCTTTGACGTATATATAGTTTTGTGTTTAGATGAGAATGAAGTGGGCTTCATCCAGGGTTCGGCTCAATCCTCGTCCATTCCATGCAGTGGTGTTTAATTCGCCAAGCAAGAGAATATTACGTGAGTGTTCAGAGTTAAATCAACAGAAATCAAGGACGTGTGATTGTCAAATTATTGCTCCTCCCTTATGATTGAGCGCTTGATGCGATGGTCATTATCCTTGGGTGATACTTTTATTCCCCATTTTCTATTGAAAAAGTAGCGTTTTTCTGTTCGATTATGATAGGATTGGATGAACGCCGGTTTGGGTCGATGTAGACCCATGTTTTTTTGTGGTGATCTTCAAATGTCTTGAGGATAAGAAAAAAATCCTTGACCAAGGTCCATGGTTTTGGGGATGAGTTGGTCTTCTAGTGAAGCCATGGTTTCCCAACTTCAATCCTCTCACTATGTTGCCGATGACTACTCTAGTATGGGTAAGATTCCCAGTTTTCCCATTCACTTTACCCATCTAGATCTATTAGAAAAAGTGGGCAATTTTATTGGAAGATTCGTCAAAGTAGACAGGGAAAGACTTTTGAAAGGCATTTTCACCTATGTTTGCATATGTGTTTAGGTAGATCCCAATGAAGTTTTGCGAGATAAAATTGAGCTCAAGTGGATGGGAATTGTGTATTCCCAACCCCTGGACTATGAAAATACAACTTTTTGATATAGGAATTACCAACAAGATAGACGCCTTCAAACTGTCTGTCCCTTTCCAATAGGGGCTTCCTCCTTACAGTCATCTAAGAACTCTAGCTGCCGTTGGAGGGATCTTAAGGAAAGAGAGGGATCCAAAATGTAACACCCCTCCCTTATGTGTCAAACTTTGCAAACCTAAGCTGAGAAAAGCTAGGTATGATGTGTAATATAAAAAGTAAATACATTATTAATAAATTAATCACTTGGAAAAGCGAGACACCAAGAGATGAGATTCTTGCCAAATCACATTGGTGAATGGGAAAGGATAATTCTTTCATGGTAAAGCTTCTCGATTTAATTCTAGATAAGTTGGATGGATTGGAGATAAATATCCATTGAGAAAAACATAAAAGTTGTGCGGGAGAGAAAGGCAATCTTCTATGAGGAAAATCCTCATGGGAGAGAAAGGTGAGCTTTTATGAGATAAGCCTACGCAAATGGATAAAAAGATCCATAAAAGCGAGACACCGCTAATGGAAACCATATCATGAAAGAAGGTATTAAATACCCATTGCATAGATCAATTGGAGGCGGTTGATCCATGGCAAGAACCTCGACTCGGTGGTGAACTGAAGAGTCATTTCTAGGTTGGGTAGTGGTGCTCTGTTTTCCAAGTGTCGTTCTCTCTTTTGATCTAGTTTGACTCACTTGCGTGGATTGTTCTGTATGTTGGTTTCTTACCCTCTATGTTATAAATTCCTTAGCATATGAGAGAATTTGCTTGAGTTTTAAATGCACTGCATGTGGCGTTAATGAGATGATTTTATGGATGCACATAAATGAAATTCTAATTACAGTCACAGTATGTGGATCTTATGTAGAATTGGTGTTAACCTGTTTTTTGTTAAGATAGTGAATAGTCGTGCGTGAGCCGCTATGAAAATTTGTTAATTGTGGTTAAGGCTCGACTGTATAAACTATGGTACAAGTTATTTGTGCTATGCATCCAATGCTACGCTTCTGATTAATTGTGCATAATCCCTAAGATACACATGTTAACGTGTCATGCAACTGTGGCAAACGGATTATTGATTATGTATGATAAATGATTTTGTTTTGAAACGGTAGAGCCTATGGTTCGGGTTATCTAATATATTCATTATGCATTATAGGATGAATTGCATCCATTGAGGCGTTCTAATTATTTATTCGTATTGCATAAGATATATGTCGGTGGTACTTTTGGCCATGAAAATAGGAATATGAACATGCTATATGGCAAAGCTAGTTATTGTAAATGGATGACCTGATCTCCATAAATGTTGGATTGAATCCTCAAAGGAGGGATACTCGAATGCGGGATATTGAATAATATTGATTGATTCCTCCTCTGTGATGTGATGTAGGCATGGGTAGAAGTGCTTGTGTTAGCTTTGTTATGAGGTAGTTGTATATGAACGCGTGTGACAACCATTACATCTAAATTTATTACAAGCTAAAATTAGTAAAGGAAACCAATATGTTGCCTTTAATACTGTGGCTAGGAGGTGTCTACTGAAAGAGGACCCAAAGTTGATCATAATTCATGGAACAAGGTACCAATCAACCTTAAGCACAATGCAAGAATAGGATGAAAACCTTAAGCATGACCACCAACTCATCGAATGGCCTTGAGGCTGCAATATGCAAGAAGAGGATGAAAAACATTGACTTTGAAAGCTTTTACAACCAGAGAACCTTAAAACCCCAACTCCCTCCTTAGGACAAGTGTATTTGAGTTTACCAAGAGTTGGCTTCCAACACACCCAACGCTCAATGCCAAACATGACATGGTACACTAAAACACAAAGACCGTAAAACCTTTCAACATATCGACAAAGTACACATTCTTCCTTGAAATACACATTCTAAGGAAACCCACAAATGACTTCTCCTCATTTTGAGGATGGTACATAAGTTAAATTGGATTGCATAGGGATTTCTTAACACAGGGTTCAAAATTATTACAACAATATACTCATTAATCACTAAATATGTCATTTGTAGGAATTTCAGTTAGGTGGGGAGGATAACACTCCTATCCATTTTTAAAGCTACACCCAATTAATAAGTTCTCCATGTGCCACAATAAATGAAATTTTTATGACTATAGTGACACATCCCTCGAGATTTCCTTCCACACCAACACTTTTATCCATGAACTAAAGAGTGACTATTTCATTATTATATTATACATACATGTTAATATAAGCATTAAAATTTGTATTCCTTTGTAAAAAATGCTAGTCCAAGAGATACATTTGATCACCTTGTCTTGTATCCAATATCCAATGTTGACCCCTATATCCTTAGATCTAGAGTGAAGGTTTCATTTCTAATGTTGTGTTTGAGCTTAAATTAAACAGACACAGAAGCCAAACGCCGTTATTGATACTTACGAAGGTGTGGCTTCATATTTGCAAGCTTGTACACACATATTTAGATTTGGGTTTCATGGAAATATTTTCTTGCTAAGCAAACTAATAAACCTCTATACAAAGTCGACCGCATGAATTATGCACGACTGGTTTTTGAAAATTCCCCTAAACGGGACTGTGTTTTATGGAATGTGCCCATCAGAGGGTACGCCATGAATGGACCCTGTGAGGAAGCCCTCCTACTCTATTCCCAAATGCGGCCGAAAGGCATACAGCCCGATGAACTCATTCTTCCCTTTATTCTGAAGGGGATGAAGGTTCATCATTTTATAATAAGAGCCGGATTGGATTGCAATCTATTTGTGGGGAACGCCCTTCTTGCTCTATATGCAAAATGTGGAAGTATAGAGAACGCACGCCAAGTGTTTAACAAAATGTGTGAGAGAGATTTGGTGTCATGGAACTCTATGATTGTTGGATATTCTCAGAATGGACATGCCTATGAGGCATTGACGCTTTTCCATCAAATGCTGCTAGAGGAGGTGGTACCGGGTCCCGTTACTATGGTTAGTGTTCTCCGAGCATGTACATAGGTCGAAGCTCTTCAACGAGGTAAGTGTGTGCATAGTTACATGATTAGAAATGAGATTGAGATCAACATCTTTGTAGATACCTCCCTCACAGATCTCTATTCGAAATGTGCAAGTATTGAAATGGCACGTCTATTGTTTGACAAAATGTCTTGACAGAGATGTTGTGGCATGACTGCATGCAGTCAAAACACCCACAAATGTGATGTAGGTTGGCTTTACGCCACTGTGCTCCATTTGAGAAAAGAGCCCAAGAGCATTTTCAGCATGCCCGTTCATACCAAGACCCTCAATAATGTCTTGACCGTTTCAGAGGGGCTATTGCGAGGTTTGCGTAATGGAGTTCGGACAGATTCAGGACGGGGGGGTTTTCTGCATTTTAAGACGGTGATTCGAGGTTTTGTTTCTGAAGCATAAAATCTCTGTAGCGAAAATGAAGTCTTCTCTGAGGAAGCTGTGAGGGTTTTCACTCAGCAAACATGGAGTTAAAGAGAAACTGGGCGCGGTCTATCACAGCCAGAAGCAACAGCAGCTGCCACCTCCAGCTTCCCTGGACGAGCTCGTTCAAGCTTCCCAGGTACCGATTTCATGGATCATTTTTCAAGTTAGGGCATGCTGTTGCGTTATTTATATTTTCAAGAAAATTGAGCTTTTTCCTTTAAAAGAATTCGCGATAAAGAGGTTCTTGTTGCGTTTTAGAGATAGCCTGTGACGAATGATTTTCAAAAATGAAATGCGAAGCGTTAGTTCTCTTGATGAGTTCAGAATGTAGTGATTTCTTTGATAAATTGTAAAGTTAGGACAGGTTATGATATTTCAGGTTTCAAGCATGGAAGTTGAGCTTTGCCTTAAAATGAATTGCATTTTTTTTTGCCCAAAACGGTTTTCTTCGAGTTATGCAGATCGAATTTAGGTGATGATTTAATCATCTAGACAATTCTAGAGGTTTATTAAGCCCGTCCTAACTTAAAAAAATATAGTGCATGAAATCACTACATCCTAGACTTCTAACATTTAATCCCAATGTTTTTTACACTGGATCTGTAAACCTGATAACAATCACTTCCGATGTAGCATTTCAATTTCTTTAAAAGCAAAGCACGGTTCGATGCTTAAAACTTCCAATATCACAACGGCCTGTCCTAACTTTAGAGATAATCAATGAGGTATTCATTTAAAATCAAAACTCTATGGCCGTGTGTGAAACTAAAATATCACGACAGCCTGTCCTAAGTTCATAGATAATCACTGAAGTGTTCCTTTCGAATGAAAGATTAATTTCCATGGGTAAAAGTTCAAATATCAGGATAGCCTGTCTTAACTTCACAGATAATCAATGAAGTCGCTAGATAGAAAATCCTAGAAGTTTTTGATCACAGTGGCGGAAAGAACATAACTTGTTAGGTCATTGAGATGTTGCCTTTGGCAATCGGTGACCCCAGGGCTTGATCTCGTCACCTCTGGCTGGTATGTGTAAAGGGCTATCATGCTATGTTGAGGGTTGATTGTTATGTTATTTGAAGTTTTATGCATGTAGGTTGAGCTTTACCTTCAAATGAATTGTAGCATTATGTTAAAAGGGTTCTCGTTGAGTCTTTGTTGTTAACGATTTGCTAAGTTGATCAAATTTAGGGCTGTAAACATGAATCATCACGCTTCTAGATAATGCGAGAACTTTTGTGTGTTATGTAACATGTTGAAGTGCAGAACTGAGTGGCTCGTTGAGAGGTTTACTTTTGCAATTGCTGATTCTGCACAGTTTGAACTTGTGACCTCTGGCTGGCATGTGACAAGGGCTAATCGTATGACTCGCTGAACCTAAATTGAGTGAAAAATACAGCTCAAAACACTTCAAGTCAATGAGAAGCCATCTGCTCTGGAGGAATTAAATTGTCTATGAAATTTAAATACATAAATTTTGAGTCTTAATTAGCTTAATGTTGCTTAGGTTCCATTCCCAGAAAATGATTGGCATTAGGAAGTTTGAATCTCTTTTCATTCAACAGTGCTGTTTAGATAATATCTCAGCACAGTCGTCTTCAATATCGTTTCATGCTGCATGCTTTGATTTTTGGGGTAATTAAGATTTTATTAAAATACAACTTGTAACAAAATGAGGATAATAATGGTTTCCCCTGTTGATTCTGAGTATGTGCTATATTTTTCATTGCTTTACATCTTTCAAAAAAAGAGAGGACTTTAACATCTCCTTACTTGAAATTCCTAGTTTAAACCCTTATATGTTCATATTGAATATTTTGTTGCATGTGCTGTTAATCAGGCATAAGTTTTATTCAGTTCTGAGTAAATATTGCAGCTCAAAGTACAACAAACCTAAACTTATAAAAGTTTCATTCTAACACTTTTTCATCCAACTTTTAATTTACTATTAACAACCACTGAAAGTCGTCCCCATTCTACTAATCAGCTATAGTTAGCTTATCTTAATTAATTAAGCGTAAGTTGTATCCAGTTCCAAGCAAAATGCTGCAGTTCAAAGTACAACAAATATACTAATAAAAATCATATTCTAACCTTTTGATATCCAACACATTATCTTAAAATTTATATCCATGAATAACCTGTGGCAGTCATTCCTAATCTAGTAAGTACTAAGCAGCTAGAGTTAGCTTATCTAAAACTACTTCTACATCATGCATTTGCCATTTTAAACACAAAGTCAAATTCTTTTTCGTTATTGAGAGTGTTTATGCTAAAGACAATAAGGGTGGCTCTTAAGTTTTTTGTTTATGTGCTACAGAATCTCCTCTACAGTAAGCGAAACCATTCTAGGTGCGGGGTAGGATGTGCAGGGTTGAGAGGGAGACAGATGCTACTTGCCTTCCTTTGTTCTCTCGACTCAGCAAATTGTCTGTTTGCTAAACATTAGAGGAATTTTTAACCTTTTAGAAGTTGATTATATGGGAGAAGACAGTCAGGATTCAAAATAATAAACTTATGTTCTTTAATGAAATACCACTGGAGTGTTTTTGGTCATTCGTACTGAAAGAATTTTTGGTCATTCTTACTTTCATCTACATTTTTGTAATTAACTTGTACTTCAGTCTCTTTTTTTTAAATTTTTTTTTTTTTTCAACTCGTGTCTCCCATATCTCTCTTACTTTCCAACTATGTTGCATGGAGAGTCAACATGTGCCTGATGACAAATCCCTTGTACCTTGCATTCCAGTGTTTTGGGGACTTAAAAATGGCTTGGGAATGTCCCAGAATAGTTGGGGGCATCATGGGAGACATGGGAACTTCTAGGGCATTCCCAATCCGTCCCTCACAAAAATATCTGGGACAGTCAACTGACCCTTGAACCTACTGACAGCTCAAGATTATATCTATATATATAGATATATATAACCTAAATCCATCCCTGCACCTGCCTGAAGTCTAAATCCTACCTGCTTCTAATTTTCTAAATCCTACCTGTCATCTCAGCATATCATTCTAAAATTGTTCTCAGCAATTCCTTTCTGCGGCGCTGGCACTCACAGACTCCAGTGCATCATACTCTCAGTCAATACTTGCTATTCCTCTGCAATTCTTATCCCTGACTGTATTTATAATCTTTATCAGTGTCAGGGGGGTGGGCATCAACGGCGGCTTTTGGGATCTATTTAAATTTTCTCTTTGAATTTATTTAAATTCTTATTCACAGTGTTTCTTATTTGCAATTGGAATTTATTTATTTAAATGTTTTATATTTATCGTGGTGAATTAAGAAAAAAATATTATTATTATTATATTTAATATTTTATTATTTTCAAAATTTTAAATATTTATGATTACTATTACTATTATTATTATAATATATAAAATAATTTATATATTATTGCCATCTCCAACTTTTTGTCCCCTGAAAAATTTGGGGGTGCACTCTGGTGGTTCCGGAAACTTACCCACCATCCCTGCTACCCCCCGTCCCAAAGCCAGTGCCACATAGCTTTCTAACTATGTGTTTGCTGCAGCAAGGTGGTACAATTCGAGTTCAATTACTTTTTCCAGAAAGGCAGAAACAAGTTAGTTGCTTGCAGTTGTCTCAAGTTATTTTGCTTCATTGAATAGAGTGAGAAGTCCTCATGAGTCAAGGCCAGTATAATCCCCATGAGATTTGAACCTTTCTGAACATTGCAAGTATGAATTCTATTCACCATTTGGACTGACCATGGAGAGTAGTTGCCTAAGATACAACTGTTTGCAGCTGAGTTAAGGTTACTTTTCACTAATAAATAAACTAAGCTAAATAAAAGTGATTTGTAGACTGATCATCTAGCATTCCATGAATTCTATTTTACAATTTTGTGGAACTTCCTATTCTTTCTATAGAATTCTGTGGAACTAAATATTCTTTTCATCCTCCCCAAGTTAATGGTTTATTCAATCTACTGTTATTGTATTTTACAGGATTGGTCTGTCCTGATCTATATCCCAGGTTAAATGGAATAATTTTCAATTATCTTGGAGTGTATAAGATGTTTAAAATAGAGAAACGGTTTGTAAATTCTTTAGTACTTCCTCTAAGATTGAAAAAAGCAGAGGCTGGTCAATTTCAATTTGATTTACTCTTGCTCCCAGAGTTCATTGTGAAAGTCTTGGATGAGATTTTTCTTAATTTTTTTTTATTTTATTTTATTTATCAGGCAGGGATAAGTGGCTTTTATGTTAATTTCTTGTGATTGCAGAATGGTTCCGAGGTTAATAATTTTTTTCACAGTTATAGCTGGAATCCATTTATTGATAACCTATGTTCCTTCTTGTAATATTCTACATAATATTTGAATTTTTTTTTTTTTTCAAAGAAAAAAATGTATATATTAATTAGGCAAAAATATATGCATCTTCTGACTGGCAACTGATTTTTCAGTTTTGCCAAAATCATGACTGGCTATTTTCTAATCTTCCCAAAAAAAAATATTTGACATTGGTCATCCTGTTGATACAAATTACCTTTTTGTCATTTGCGTTATCCTTAGGCAGAATTGTTTGCAGGAGGCTTGAAATTTCCATTAGTTCCTGTGTAAGTTCACATACTAAGGATTTAGGGTAAGTGTTGCACCATTTTCTTGATCTACACATTACCGAAGCGTCGACCCTAAATCAAGGTGAACAACTTGCTTGGCAAGTTGAATAAATTCTGCCCTAATTGCTTGACGTTCAGGGCTACAAATCTAATTCTTTTCAGATCTGAATCTGTTTATGAGAGATAAAACACACAAATGGCATAATAATCATTTATTGCTCATCATAACATTCAAATGCATGAGATCCACGCCTTCCAAGTCACTTTCATGATGGAACAATTGACTGCATAAACAGTTTAATTTTTAGCCCGTTTCCATTGCTTTCTTGCAATCATTCTGATAAATCTAGCAACAGAGAACATCTCCAAGGACAGAGTCATGCCAAAACAAGATGAACAATTTGACTAATATAATTGGAATGATCTATGTTATTGAAGTTCGATGTCTGGAGTTTGAGATCACATTATTCTAATCTGCAAGTATTCATGATGGGTTTGGTATTTTATAGCTTGATACATCTTCTAAAGACTCACATTAACGCATGAACAAGCCTATCTCTCTGCCCTTTGGAATTTATGAACAAGGTTTGCTACTCTGCAACCAGATCACACTCTGCTCTGTCAAAACGTTTCCTTTTTGAAAATTTTTGCATGACTGATATCTCAGGTATATCCAAAACTAAATCAGTGCTGATAACAGCCCAAACATCCACTCAATAATACTAGCATCACACTGGTTCTATCTTCTGTTACTAGGAGTTCAAGTACTAGATTTTACTGCAGAATTCTTGAGATCATGCTAACGTCCTGAATGATCAAACTTTGGGGTTTATTTGCATCATTGTTATGTAAACTTTCTTGTTTTGGAACTAGTATATATCTTCTATTTTTTATTTTTATTTTTTATTATTATTATTGTGGATGCATTGTTTTACATACATAGTCTTGTGCTTTGGTGCTGGTGTCTTTCTGTCATATTTGAACATCATTAATGTGTTTATTTGGAACTAGTTTGACCATTGTATGTTGGAATCTAAACTTTGATTTCATTTACAGGACTGCTCTCTTGAATTTTGGAAAATTTTGACATTGTTTCAAATTTGATTCATATTTGAAATAACACTTGAATGCTCATTAATTGGTATACATCTGGAAGCACTAAGGGAGCATTTCTATGTTGTTTCATCATTTACACAGGGTACTTCCTAACTGTTATTCTACCCCGGATTCAGAGGAGCAGCCAAGATTTTATCCATAGTTTCTTTCCTTCCAACTTTAGATGGGATCTCACCTCAACCTTCTGCCTTGGTGGTCAATCAACATCTTTGATGCCTGTTCGGGGTTGTGCCATATTAGGTTACAGATCATACATAATCAGACCGAGTTATGGACCAGCTCCAGACAGATCCAGAGTATGGCGCCTTCCACCCATTAGGGGTAAATCAGCTCCAGACTGATCCAGAGTATGACACCTTCCACCTATTAGACTAGGCCATACATAATTAGAGCGAGTTATGGACCAGCTCCAGACAGATACTTTGCAGATCCAAAGTATGGCACCTTCCACCCATTAGGGGTAAACCAGCTCCAGACAGATCCAGAGTATGGCACCTTCCACCCATTAGGGGTAAACCAGCTCCAGACTGATCCAGAGTATGGCACCTTCCACCCATTAGGGGTAAACCAGCTCCAGACTGATCCAGAGTATGGCACCTTCCACCTATTAGACTAGCCCTACATTCAGCAGAGCAGAGATAATATTTTCAAGAGTTTCCTTGCTTGGACATTAGATGATAGGAGAGCATTTTGCATATGTTCTTAGGATGATTTTGTGCAGATTATAGTGGGTTGGTAAGGGATCCCCCTCCCCAAACACCCTATCAGCATAGTTAAGACTTGAGTTTAGGGTGGCTTTAATTATCTCTGGCAATAGAAAATGATACGGAGGATTGTGCATAACCCACCCCCTTTTTGATTCCAATAAGCAGAGGTGGTCACTATGGTAATCCGATTTCAATTTGTAGTTAGAAAATGGGGTCACAACTTTCCATATATATTTTTTTTGTTTTGTCTTTTTACATCAAACAATAGTATATTTATTAGAACCATAGTCAACTAAACAAACAGGAAACAATTTATTTGACAGGTGGAAGAAGTGATAGGCTTAGAGCAATTGAATTGTAGTCCATGCTTCTTGACAAATTGATGAACAGATGTCTCCTTACTTGAGATTTAGGTTGGCACCATGGCACCATCCTGTCCATCATTATACACTAATCTTGTCATTATCTTCTTCACTGTGAATGACTGGCCTGTTCCCTGCAAATAGATCTGGGCATAGAGGAGCCAATCCAAGAACAGTAATCTCTAGCACAAGACAATATTAATGATCTAAATACCTAATCCTGAAGCTTGAGTTTGATTTTTCTCTACTGGTTCTGAATCTCTGATTGAGAATCTCCCACTCGTCATTATCAAACCTTCTCCTTCATCATTGGCATCAGCTGCACTGCTGAGGTACGTTGGTTGGTTGTCATTGGACTTGAGAGCTTGAAGTTTCAAATGATTATAGTAACAGACAGCCAGAAAAGCCAGTCCACACCCACTCAAGTTTATGACTGTAACCTTTTCATTTATTACAGACAAAGATTATGTTATGAGCAGCCAGTCCTTGACAAGACCAACAACATTCATAGTCAAGGCTGAAGTCTTTCCTATCAGAAGAAACACTGCAAGATTAAGAGCCAAGGCACAAGCAGAAATGTCATGTAATCCAAATCAAAGGAAGAGACCCTGATTATCAGAAATGGGTATTCTACTAAGGCCCAGGGGGTGCTGAGAAAAACAAGGCAACAAGGAGCAACAAAGATGTGATGGGATTCAACTTAATCCCTTTTGATGTTCGTGGAATTTGTATGAGAACCAATTGGGTAGTCTCACATGCAACTGCACTTAACTGGAGAATCACCTCCCATGCATTCATCTTGGCCTCCCCATAAGCTGAAATAGTAACTCCAATGGATATGGCCAACATATTGGCCTCGGGCTCACCTTTATAAGCTTCTTTCTTCAGGGAAACCACAATCAAATACACAGCAATGGGAATTAGAGCTTTCAACATTTGAAATAATGATACTGAGAGGAAAACATAGGCAGAATTTGAAAACCAGAGACCCAAAGAATACACTTATCAATACTATGGGTTCAATGAGCTTGAAGACTCTTACAATAGCAACAGCCAGTGTTGAGTAGAAGCCCATGTGAATCATGGTGGGACTGATCACACTAAAGTTGTCAAGCAATGGAAACTCCAATGGATATGGCTAACATATTGGCCATGGCCTCACCTTTATAAGATTCTTTCTTCAGGGGAACTGCAATCGAATGCATATCAAATGGGCACAAGAGCTTTCAACATTTGAAATATCGATACTTTGAGAGACATGCACCAAAGGCTGCATCATTTAGGATTTGTACTCAGTTTAGGTGTCATATTCAAGGGGAAGTTGTTATGCTTTCCACCACTTCATAGATTGTTAGAGTGATGAAACAAAAGAGGCTCCCTCTTGAGGCTAGATTATGTCATTCATATCAGCTGTGTTGTTGATGTCCTAGCTCAGCCAGGTCTTGCCAAAACTCTGTTGAGGTTCAAAATTTATTATAAACTGAAATGTCTTCACAAGAATTGACCTCATAAAATGCCATAATCACAAGATATTCCATACATGGCTGTGATTATGGCTCGCAAGACCCTTAGACTTTGAGCAATGAGGCTCACAACATCACTTATGATTATGCACTCTACAATTCTGTGACTAGCTGAATGTCAAGCAATTGAACCGCGATTTAAATCCTATTTTGTCAGCAATAAGTACTATACTTTGTCTTTATTTAGTGTAGAGAACCAAGCACTTATTCTGCTCATCTATAGAAGGGACAATGGTTGTTGGCCTATGAGGTATAAGGAAATCCTATCAGATGTTTTGTATTTTCGTATGGAATTGAATCATACTCCTGCACACTGTAACATTCATATATATCAACCTGTAGAGGCTTTAATAACACCTGGTATTCTGGTTAGTGATTTTATTGGACCTCATGTGCATATCCTACATGCATAGGATGGACTATTCATATGTTACAAGGTATTATTCTTATTATTTAGGGTGCACATCTTCAGGTGCTCAAGAACGATTACTAGAACAGTCAGTTAATTCTGCAATTTAAAAGATGAAAAAGGAGGTTATAGGAGTCTAGTTTTGGTTCTCATCCACAATGTCACACTAGTCTGCCTGGGCATGGTTCTCATGGTTTAATAGTGACTTGAGGAGTCATAATACCACAGATCACTAAACACGAACAACTAAGGTAGCCCAAGGACAATAGCCATCTTTACACATTAATTAACAGGTCTTACATTAATTATCCTAGGGGGTTTTAATACTTCCAAATGCTTAAAAAACAGTTAGCAGAGCATTCACATTACACATTCCAGCAATCTTTTCTATAAACCAACTAAATGCAGTCAGGAGAGCCCTCCTTTTACACTATACAACCTTATTGTTAGTATGATCAACCTTATTTTAATATATAGTGTGACAAACCGTATGTGACAGGCAGGTGGAAAACTTTTCTCGCAATTAACTAAGCGACGTCCTGCGAGCCAGACTTGAGACGGAAACCCTCGTCAGAAGTTTATGCTTGGCTCTTTTCCAAACAAATGAAGAGTCAATGAGGTTTTGTGTAATCACTTCTGGTATCGTATTGGGTTATTGTTAGAAGCGATAATTGGATTCGGATTCTCATCGAGTGAGTTGTTCTGCTTTCTCAATTTGAGAGGGTTTGTTTGGAGGGAAAAACAAAAGAGGACATACAAGAATAGTGAGGGGAAAGATGCAGAGGAAGAGGATTGAGAACATCGCCAGCAGGCAGGCTACATTTTCCAAACGTAGGTGGATTGCTGAAGAAAGCTTACGAGCTCTCGGTGCTTTGCACTGCAGAAGTTGAACTTGTGATTTTCTCCCTAGCAGGAAAGCACTATGAACTGTTTTTTAGTGCAAATCCTACTATTTTGATTCTAATAATCATGGCTATGCAAACCTCATGAGATTCTTACTAATAACCCCGGTGGTGCAAGCCCTAGTAAGCTCGATGTTGAAAAACTTAGTGTAAAACCTCCAAATCGCTGGTTTTGTTGTAGTGCTTATTGGAGAGTATATAAAAAATTTCACACCTTTTTATGACATATGGGAGGAAAACATGTTAAAGATTTTTAATAAATATAAAATTTCCAAAATGATGCTAGTTACGTGTGATTCTTTTTTCATTGTTTGTGATTATGAAAAATGAAACTCAATGTTTTTTCATTAGTGCACACATATTTCATTATATAATTGCATATAGAAAAATCATTCCAGAGCCGATAAAAATAAAAATGAAGAATTTATGGTCCAACGTTATATTTAAGGGAGATGTTTAAGGATGACGTTTGAATTTTGTTTTTCATTTTAAGACATTTGGAGCAAATATTAGGAAGGAATTTGAGAAAGGATTGTCCTTGATTTTCAAAAATGGAGTTGTTCCTTTCCAGCCATATGCCCCAAGTGACCATCAAAGGGAGAGCTCATATGTTTTTTGGATGTTTTCTTTATAGCCATTTTTTTACACATATCCATAGAGTCCCCATGCCATTGATGTGAATTACTTGTTCGGTTTTTTTTAACCAAAATTTTTAACCAAACAAGAAAAATTAAAAAAATGCCTCAAGATCAAAGACTGAAACAAAGACCTATTGACATACCTTTTAAAGTATGGAAAGAACTTGTAAAATCATATGAGAAGTTGGATGCACAAAGAAAAGCCGGCAATGAGAGCATTCAGGTATTGAATTTTTCATTAAACATTATTTAGAATGTATTAATACTTATAAGTATCTTAGACATGTATTTGTGTGAAAATAAATTGAATTGGTTTATGTTTAAGGACAAGGCATCCAAGGCGAGGTTAACCAAGACAAAAGTCACTCATCGTAGTGGCCAGAAAGGTTTAAAAGCACTGATAACAACCTTTGTAAGTATATTAAACATGTGATATTTTTTTAATAAAATTTGTACTAGAAGAAAGTCATTGTTATCTAATTTCTCCCTATTTACTAATTGATAGGAACTAAAATATGGAAGACCTCCAAATCATTTGGAAAAGGAGGTGCTGCAGCAAAAGAGATGGGTTGAATTTGTTGTTTGGATGGACTCTATGGTATGTAATTTTAGTTGGATTTCCAATATACTTTTAAACCATATTTTCATTTTATTTTTTAGTACTATTAGATATTATATCTTACCTCATTTTATGGTTAACATTGTATAACAAAAACATGCGTTGTGTTATGTAATTAATACTAACATGTAATATTGATTTTTTTTGTCAGAATGCTATAGGTAATGATTGCCAAGACGATGATCCAAATTATGTTCAACATATATCAGGAGATGATGAGGATGAGGATGAGGATGATGGTGGTGAAGGAGGAGATGATGATGATAGTTGCGGTGTTGGTGATGATGTGGATCAGAGTAATGAGGATGGTCAAGATGATCATGAGGATGATCTTGGTGGTGGTAGCTAGGCATGCACATGCATTATTTTTTATGAAGAAATTATTGTGTAGAATGACATTGTTATGTTTAGATGGGTGTTGTGAATTTACCCTATATCAATGAGACATTTTTATTTTGTAATCATACGATGAGTTTGATTTATGTATGTTGTTAATTTATCGTAGAATAACGATATTCATGAAATATTTTGATTTGTTAATCATATTTGAATTTTACTTGTTTTGATTAAAAATAATACTGATTTTATTAGTATTATGTTGCTATTTTATACATGTTTTGAAAATTGTTAATGACACATTGTTATTTTTTTGGATGGATGTTGTCAATTTCTCTTAAATTTCTTTACAAATGATTTTGAATTGTGATATCTGCTTTAATGATATTTAGAAACTATCATATATTTCACTATGAATCTATAAAGGGGGTCATATATGTAAAGAAAAATATACTCTATATAAGAAGTCAAATGCAGATGTAACCATGGATGCAAAATTGGATGTTAAACTAGGAATTAATACAAAATGCAAACAATTGACATACAAAGTGTTTTAAATTAGAAGTGAAAAATTGTGCAATAGTTGACACAAAGAAGGGAACAAAACATGGCATACAAAAGGATATCAAATTGGGCAAAAACAAGGACACATAAATGGGCACCAAATTAGATGCAAAAAAAGACAACAACTAGATGTAAAATAATATGCAAAGTTGAGCGTTAAAAAGAAGCAAAAAACGTTACAAATTAATATGCCAAATGATGATGCAAATAATGGTGTAAATTTGGGATGCAAACTTGGGTGCAAAAAAAGGAAAAAAAAAAGATGTAAGAAAAGACATAAAACAAGATGCAAAATGGGGCTGAAAAAAGGTGAAACCAAGGATGCCATATTGGATGTAAAAAATGATTCCTAATCACATGCAAATTTAGGCTCCAACTCAGACACAAAATTATATGCAAATGTGGACACAAAATGAGGCAAAAAAGATGCAAATTTGGATGGTGAAAACGATGTAAAACTAGACACCAAAAAAATGCAAAATTGGATGAAAAAGGCGGTGTAAATAATGGTGCAACATTGGACACAAGTAGACACAAAAAAATGGTGCAAAAAGGGGCATAAAATAGCTTAAAATTGGATGCAAAACTTGGTGTAAAAACAAATACAAAAGTAGACGTAAAAAATGGCTCTAAATTGAATGTACCATTAGACACAAAATAATATGCAAAGGTGGACACAACACATGACTCAACATAAGATGCAAATATAAATGCAAATTTGGATGCTCAAAATGATGTAACATTAGATGCAAGATATGGTGTTAAAAATGATGCAAAATTGGATGAAACAAATGACGCAAAATATGGTGCAAAATGAGATGGGAAAAATGGAGACAAATCAAACGTAAATGTGGATGTAAAAAATGGTCCAAAAAAAGATGCAAAAATGGGCACAAAAATGGATGCAAAATTTGGTGCTAAATCAAATTCAACACATGGTGCAAAGATAGGCACCAAAGCTGGTGCAAAAATAGAAGCAAAAACTAGTGTAAGACTAGATACAAAACCTGGCGTAAGACTAGATGCAAAAACTGACACAAAATGGATGCATAAAAAGATGTTAAATTGAATTCAAAATACAATGTAAACTTGATGCAAATGATGGTGCAAAAATGGAAGCAAAGAATGACACAAAATAGGAAGCAAAAGAGAATGAAAAATAGATGCAAAAAATGACACAAAACTAGAAGCAAAACCTGTCATAAAATAAGATGCAAATCTTGGTTCAAAATTTGACGCAAAAAATGATGCATAGTTTGGTGTAAAAAATGATGCAAAATCTAGCGTGAAAAAGGATGCAAAATTAGGTGCAAAAAAGGACGCTTTAAAAATTGTACAATAGAGCCAGATTTAGCGCCAGGTTGCTCATCACAATTACAAAAAAAATGCACTAAAATCTGGCGCTAAATCTGGCGCAAATCGCTGGTTTTGTTGTAGTGGTTGAAGCTGGAAAAGATACACACTAGCCAGAATCTTGCAGATATGCTAACAAAAGTTGTAACCAGGGAGAAACTGAGAATATGCTCAGTTTCAATTGGTCTTCAAGGATGACGATGAAGATGAGAAACAGCCAGGTCCAAAGAGGAGTCATTGTCCAGCAAATGAAGCAACGGTGGAGTTTCAACAATCATTCTCCAAGTGGGAGATTGTTGTGTGTGGAGCATGATTGTTCAGAGGTCTTTGTTTCAGTCGGATGTATACCCCAGGAAGTTTGTACACCCCTCCACGCGGGGGGGACTTGTCCCCCCCGTGGGGGTCTGGGGTGGGGGGTCCGGGGGCCAGCAGTCCCCCGGCGAGGGCTCGGGGGTAGCGCCCCCGAAGCTAAAAAAAATTGCAAAATTTCCTTGTAAAAGTATAGTAATTTCTAGTCAATCTGGGCCGTTCATTAGGCAGATGATCTGACAGTAGAACTTATGTTTAGTTTAGGGTTTTTTTCCCTAGAAGGCAACCCCTCTCTTTGTATGAGGGCATTGTATTGGAGGCTGAGACATAGATGTGTGTTCTGTGAGCGAGAAACAGAGGTGAGATTGTGAGAGAAAACAGAGGATATTACAGCGGATTTGCTGTAGGTTGTGTCTCTTCATTTTGCTGGATAATAGAAAGGAAGGACTGGCTGTTCAGGGTGGACATAGCCCAAACTGGGTGAACCACGTATATCTGTGTCTCTCTTGTTTTGTGTGTTTTCTGTGTTTATATTTCTGCAATATTTTATGTGTTCCATTGCTCCGTAATATATAATTTTCTAACACATAGGGGCAATTTCCCAAGGGAAAAATGCAAGGAAATAAGAGCTTGGAGGATCGAAATTTTGGCTAAGTATTGGCCAAGGTTAGTCAGTCAGGAAGAGGATAAAATATATAGGTGCAGGTTGAGCTCAAGCTTGAGCAGAGCATATTGTATTCATCCAAATTCTTTGATTAACACAATATAGAAAGTAAGGGGTTTTGAGCAGTTGCTTTCCCCTAGATAAATATCTATGTATATGTGTTGAATCTTAATGATTTTCGTTCTTGATCATGAATTTACTTTCGTAGATCAGTAGAGTAGCTTTTAGTCTTATGATTTAGAAAATTTCAAGAGAAATTTAGAATCTACACATTAATTTCTACATCGTATCAGAGCTAGAATCCCAGTAGAGAAGATATTTCGAAGTTTTCATTGTAGGAGGTTCGAATTTGAAGATCAATGTTATAGTTTTTCTCCAAGACTAAGAAGATGGATTTCAATGGAATCTGGCTCAAGTATGCTTCGGAAGGAACCACAAATTTTTTGGCATGGAAGATCCTCATGGGGGCAGTATTGGATGATAATGGGCTACTAGAATACATCAGGACAGATGTAGCAAAAACCCCAACATCTGATGCCAAGGATCTTGCTAAGTGGAAGAAGGATGTGGCTAAAGTGAAGATGATCATATTGGAGGGAGTTTATGATCATATTTTCATGAATATCCATGGGAAATAGAATTCGTTCGCGATGTGGAAAAATTGACAAAGTTGTTTGAGAACAATAGTGACCACAGGAAGATGGCACTCAAGGACAAGCTTCAAAGTATTAAGATGCAAAAGAATGAAAGAATTATGCAGTACCTAATCAGGTTTACACAGTGTTGTGATGAACTTGGTGGGGTCGGTGTTACTATCCCTGAAGAATATCTGGTAGCTCTAGCCCTCTTGGGCCTTCCTAAGAGTTGACATAGTTATCAAGATTCAGTAAATGGTAGAGAGAAACTACCAAGCTGGGAGCGGTTATGGTCTGATCTAGTGAAAGAAGATATAAGGTGGAGCAACAAAGATGGGACTTCATCCAAGGGCGAGAATGAAGAGAAATTTTCCTCGGATGGAAAAGAAAAGAAAGGGAAAGGGAAGAAATCTCATTCCAAAGCAGAATATGGTTAAGGGTGCAAGAATAAATACTTGTCCAAAATTAAGTGCTTTCACTATCATGAAATGGGACAATATGCCACAAAATGTTCACACAAGAAGGTGAGAAAGAAGATTGTAGGAGGAGCAGTGGGTGAAGCCTTGGCTTCACAATTTGAATTTGATTTTACCCTCATTTCATGCATGGAAAGCACAGTGATGGGTAGCGTGTAGTATCTCGATGGCAGCACCTCATTTCACATGACAGACAACAAATAATTTTTCAGTGACTTGGAGGAGAAGGATCTCCAGATGCACATCGAGATGGGATATGAAAGAAGGTATAACATGATCGACATTGGTACAGTTACTTTTCAAAAGGATTCTGGCTCCCCTCTAAGGCTCAAGGATGTGATGTATGTACCAAGTCTGAAGAAGAACCTAGTTTCCATCGCAGCGTTTGAAGAACATGGATACGATGTGATATTTAGCAAAAGGACGGATTTCTTGAGACACATTGCCGCAGGACAAGTGAAGTAGACCAGAGTTTGAGTGAAGAACCTCTACAAATCAGATGTGGAAAACTGTGTAGCATTGAGCACAAGAGTAGAGAAAGTGCAGAGATGAGATGTCAATGAGTTATGACATAGAAAACTTGGCCATTTGCATCATGACACTTTGAAGATCATGAAACATATTTCTACAGGCCTCCCCAATGGAGCACTAGAACAATGAGTTACATGCAAATGGTGTACAATGGGGAAGTACACAAAATCCACCTTCAAGGATCAGGATAATAGGGCGCATGTAGTCCTTGAAAGGATCCACTCAGATTTATGTGGACCTTTCTCGACAACATCCACTTCCAAGCACATGCATTATGTTATATTTGTAGATGATTTCTCATGAAAGTGTTGGATCTAATTCATGCATAAGAAATACCATACATTCTCCAAATTTATTGAGTTTAAAGAACTTGTTGAGAAACAAATTGGCAAGAAAGTGAAGGTTCTGAAGAGCGATAATAGTGGTGAGTACGTGTCTAATGAGTTTAAAAATTTCTATGCAAAGTAAGGCATTCAACAAGAGTTTACAACACCTCATAACCCATAATAGAATGGGGTGGTTGAGAGGAAGAACAAGAGTATTGTGGGAGAAACACAAGCGATGTTGCATGATAAAAGCCTACCTCTACACTTGTGGGCTGAAGCATGCAACACAATGGTATATTTGTAGAACATGAGTTTTCATCGGATTCTTGGGATGAGTATATCAATGGAAGCTTTTATAGGGAAGAAACTGGATGTGTCACACTTCAGGATCTTTGGATTATCAAGTTGTTGTCATGTTTCGATGGAAGCAAGGAAAAATCTAGAGCTGACAAAAAAGTTGGGGATATTTGTGGGGTACACAGATACACCTCACAAGTATCAGGTTTACTTTCCATCCATCAGGATGATAATGGTCAGATGGGATGTGAGGTTTGATGAGGAGAAGGAATCAAGGTGTTCTCTTGAGAGGGTGCTTTAGTTGTAGCTTGATCAAGATCTTTTGGCTCTCAAGGAAGAATTTCAGGAAGTTGTGGACTAGCCACAAGTAGAGGATGAGAGAGTGGAGACATCCACTCAAGTAGAGACATTTAGAGAAGGAAAGAAGCGGACCAGAGAAGCTGAGATATTATTGCATGATGCTAGAGAGAATGTGGGATAACCCACACCACAACACAAGAATAGAAGGTCACTAGATCAATACATTGGCTACATGGCTCTAATGAGTAAGCTGGTAGAGACAGAGCCATCCTCATTCAAGGAAGTTGTAGAGAAACCAGTATGGGTTTATGATATGGTAGAGGAATATGATTCCATTGTCAAAAACAATGTTTGGGAAGTGGTCCCAAGACCAATAGACAAATCAGTGGTTGGTTCGAGATGGCTTTACAAGGTAAGCATGTAGCAGACAAGAGTATAGAGAAACAAAAGGCCAGATTTGTGGCCTGTTAGCACCTAAATCTGCCTTAGGCTAAAGGAAGGCAAAATTCAAGGTAACCACAAACCAAGCTCAGTTTGGTAGCTAGCCCTATCAGAACAGGAGAGGGCTCTCTTTGAGTCACGCTCAACGAATAAGTAAACGGAATGGTCTGAGATGACTAACAGTGAACTATCGATCTTAGGCTAGTAAGTAAATATGGATACAAGAAGCAATTTTTTATGAATGCCTGAGTTTCTGGGAAGGTATGGGACCAACGGACAACAATGAGCAGAGAATTTAATACAAAGGCGAAGATTACTCCGTGAGGCAAGACAGGAGGAAAGTCTAGCAATTTAGTTTGAAATAACACGGAATGGAGGAATTGCATAAGAGGGTGAAAAGGGCATAAGTACATGAATCCTTTTCAACAAAAGAAGAACACTGAACATGAAATTTTCCCACAGGCAGAGCAATAAAAATGAATTCTACCTTATCTAACTTAGAAAATTTCACTGGAAATGAATATGTAATGAACTATGAAACATTACGAAATACATATGAAACGTAAGAGACACATTTGCTACAATCACAACCACATGAATCTCATGAAACAGACCCGCTACCTTTCATTAATTCTCTGTCAAAATATACAATAAAGAACTGAGTTTCTCTCCCACAGCCTCCCAGAAATTACAATCCAACCAACCCTTTGCAAATAGTTTGCATACAATATATAGAATGTGCCATGAAGAGATAGAACGCCCAAGGGTTGGGGAGTTACTCGAATCATTACAAAATGGAGGTGGAAAGCCAACCATTAGCTACACGTGCAGCGTTACAAACATGACAAATGGCTTGGGTGATTGTTTGCCTTCCTTTGCCACTTGGATAGAAGCCAATCTGGAGTGAAAATACTTTAAATGCCACCTTAGGTTCCAAAAAATTGAAATGTATATGAGCGGGCCCACTTGGAGAAAGTCGCGAATCGAAATTTCACGAAACGAGCTCAATTTTGGCCTTTTTCTCTATATGCGCCACGCCCATTCTATATGTGCCACGCTACTTTGGAGGTGATTTTAAGGTACCTGCAAGAGTCCAAAATGTGCCTAAGTGTTCTTGTTGGAAATCCTGGCCTGTGTAATTTCAAACCCAAGTGGAATTTCTGAATTTGGTGCTCATTTGCCCCTCCAAATCTTCATTCTCCCAAGACTGCTTCCTGTGTGTCAAAATAGGGGCAGAGAGGTCATTTTTTGAGTGTTTTTGACCTCTTGGGGACTCAAATCATGCCCAAATTTCTTGTCCAAGCACCAGTAGTCGTGATTTTTCATGATGAATCCAAAAATGCAAACCATTTGTGATTTGGAGCTCCCAATCCTAAGCGCCGCGCCACAGGGAGAAAAAACCTGTGTTGTGACCAAAAATTTGCCATGTGACCAAAATTGCCCCAAATTTCTTGAAATTTGGGCTGGAGGTTCTCTATGAAGTGCTATGCTACGCCAAAGAGGCTTTAGCCAATATCTGAAGTCGATCGAGCTCCCTTTGCCTCTTTTGTTTCTTGAGTGCCTTCCTCAATTTAGCCTTCAAATTCCTGATTCGGGCCTTGAATACTTTGTTTTGCACCATGTAGTGGAAAGTCACGTGTCTTAGCAGTGCATGGTCCTTGTCAGCCTTGTCCAGCAGCCTCTCCAAGTTCATGTTAACTCTCTCGAGGTTGGCCTCCTGATCCTCATTAATCTCTCGCTCCAATGACGTGAGCTCAACTCTTCTCCTTTGTGCAGCTTGGCGATGCTCACGAATGTTTTGTAGCTCCATGATCGCTTGCTGATCCTCAAGATGTTTGTTTCTCTGCTCCAGATATTTCATGTTCCACTTAGCCCTCTCCAAGTCAAGGGATAAGGCTTTGATCTCTGATTGCTGCTCCTCGATGATCTCTTTGAGCTGTGCACTTGTCGGTTTTGTATCTATATCATCATCATGAAGGAGAACGAATTCGATCTCTAATTCACTTGATGCCTCACCTGAAGGTCCCTCATCATGCATTGGCTCCTTACCTCTGTCTTGTACCTGTAGTGCTGATGTCAGAAGCGAGGCCCCTTCCACCCCGGGTGGAGATAACACTCGCTTTGCTGCTGCAAACAAATGTCTAGCACCCCTCTGATATGTGATGAATACTGGCATAGTAGTGGTCTCATGGCGCTCATACTGATGAGAAGGACCACCTATCTCATGTTCAACCTTTGACTCTACCTGTGAAGTGCTGAAGAGGTCACGGGAGATGAAGTCATCCCAAGTAATGCCCTGCAATCCCAACTGATGATCCACCAAAATCTTAATAAGAGCAAAGTGATAAACACTGTTAAGTTGCTGCTGAGGGGTCTTGTGTTGCATGAAGGTGTTCATCCTCTCTATGTTCCTGCAAATGAAAAATGGGATGTTCATCATCCGTACCATGGTAGAGTGCATGAGCAACGTGATGTGATAGGCATATAGACGAGAGAACCTCCCCTCACAGCTGAAGTACTTCATGATCAAATTCATGAGTGGAGCATATTCATCTTTTAAATATCTGAATGGAAAGACTCTTGTGAGATGCCTCAAGCAACTGGCCTTAATGTAAGGCTCATAATGCTGCCGATCAACTTTCTATTTCTTGTGCCATGGTTCTCCAACATTCGGTATAGCGGTTGCTAATGAGACAGTTTCGGGTGTCAGTGTGAAGGTGACACCGGCCAAGATAGAGTGATCTCCATGTAGGTGAAGCACAAAAGGACGGGCCAACTCATGATGAACTTGAACACTAGCCACTCTTTGACAAAATTCAAAACATGACAGATGCTGGAAACATGACATGGCAAGAGGGCAAGCCTGCAATTTAGTGAGGGTAGTGGGCTAATCTCTAACATGTTTGCCACTCTTGTGATGTTTCCTGGGAGCCTGCTCTTCCGAGGATGAGTCACTTTGTGTCTCCATCTCATACTCTGATGAATGCTATGATGCCATGATTGCTGTGTGTACTATATTTAGGCTTACCTTTGATGATGGTGTGAAGCTGGGTGCTTTTGTGATATCTGCCACCAAGGGGAACAATGAAACAAAAGGGAGTATTAGGAGGGGAGTAATGTGATGGGAATAGGGGTTATGGGGAGAAGTTTGTTTAGGGATATGTAGGGGGTTTGGGTATTTGATAGGGTAGGTTTTTTGGGGTGTTATGTTGACAAATAAGAGGAGGGAAAGAGAATAGGGTTTGGTAGTGTTTTAGGGTAGGGATAATAGGCAAAATGAGAAAGGGAGGATAGGGAAAAATGGTAGGTGAGGGAAAAATGGTGGGTGAAAATGGAACCTTGACCTCAATACCACAAGTATGCAACCCTAGCATCAATGGCCTTTGATGTTTTCTTGTGGTTGATTTTATGAGTTTTGTTGCATTTCAAACATAGCCATAAACCACCATATCATTTATAAACTTTGATGAACAAGTCATGTCATAGAGCCTACTTGTCAATTTGAGGGGCTTCACAAGAAATTTGAGAAAATTTGGCACGGTTTTGGCCCTTTGGGGGTGTGCGCCACGCGCAAAACCCAGTGCGCCGCGCCCGTTGAAAAAATACACTGAGGGGTGGCTCTGTGTGCGCTGCGCCCCTGTGTATATGCGCTGTGCCCCTGTGTATATGCGCCGCGCCCTGAAAACTGCCTCCAACCTTGCTCCAAACACACACGATGCACACTCAAACACTTTACAACATTTCCCTATGCACTTGATTTGCACAATGACTTTGATTTTGGTGGAAACTTGTATATAAAGACTTGGAAGTCATGGGTTAAATTTTTGCTTCTTCAAAAACCCGTTTTTATGATGTTATGTTTTGACACTTTTTCACTGACTTAAAGCAACACTGATTTTCACTTTCCCTTTGAAATTTTAGCTCAAATGATGAAATTTTCGGCACTCTTTGTAGGGATTGTACGATAGGACATTTGGCCACGGAAACCATGCCTGCATCTGAAGAAATCAATTGACGACTTTTTTGAAATTTTTATCACCAATGACACTGTTTGACTCTTCTTCAAAACAGAGTTTTGAAGGACAGTCGAAGTTTATCAGTATGATGATGAAACTCTTTGAATCGTTACTTTGTAAGGGCCTCACTCTGGCCTACATGGCTTTACTGGACATATTTAAAGGCCAAATTGATTAATCCCTAGACCTAATGATCGAAAATGACTTTTGTCCTTTAAAGGACCAGACCTTGACTATCATGGACTTTAGTGATCATTGACAAAAGACCTAAGCCAGTAGGAGCCAGACATGAGGGGAAATGACTAGCATGACCTTTTCCGTCAGATTTTGTCATGCTCTTAGCGGAATGCAACTGGGTGAATGGAGCGGGACTCCTAAAAATTAAATGCATAAAGAGTTTTGATCTCTGACGGAGGACTGACCAGACCGACTCTAACATTTGCTCCATTGGGGGATGGTAGCCCCTTGGAGGTGCCAAGAATAGTAGATCTCTAGAAGAGCTAGACAATGCCTTCGTCCATTGGGCTATGGAGTCATCATTTCGACAAACAACACAGGACTCTGACTCATTTATGAAACTAAAATGACCAAAAAATTGACTCAAACTTGACATTGAAATGACTTGAAGACTAACTTGACAAACTCAAACCAAACTGAAATAAAAATGGTATTTACAATGATAGTGGAAGCAGCGTTAATAACTCAGAAATGGTACCGCTTGAGCAGCCGACCATTGATCGGCCCTCCTGGACAATCTTCCCCGTTCATTTCCTTCAGAAGAAAGGCATTCTGACCCCGATATGTTGCAATCTTGAAAGGACCTTTCCAAATATTCTCGAACTTACTGTGCTTACCTTTTTCCTCATTCCTTGCATCCCACTTTAGCACCACATCATCCAACTAAAATTTATTTGCCTTTGCTTTTCTGTCATAAATTTTCTTGATCTTCTCCTGCAATTTGGACGTGTTCTTGAAAACTTCTTCTCTGGTCTGCTCAAGTGGACCATTTGATTCAACCTTCTCTGCATGGGATCTTCTTCACTGCTAGACTCCTGAAGAAGTTTGACTACCGGGGTAGCGAGAGAGGTAGGAAATACTGTATCAACTCCATAAACAAGCTCAAACGGTGATGTACCAATGGATTTCTTCTGGCTGACCCGATCTGCCCAAAGTGCATTGACCAACCTCTTATGCCAGCTCTTATTATTTATTTCCAACAGCTTCTTGATGATGTTGACCAATGATTTTTTCGAAGACTCCGCCAATCCATTGCCTTGTGGATGATAGGTAGTTGAGTGACCCAAAATGATGTGATATTTATGACAGAACTCTACCATCCTTTTTGATTTGAAAGCTGCTGCATTATCAGTGATTAACTTATTTGGGCAACCAAAGCGAGACAAGATGTTATTTTCAAGGAATGAAATGATTACCGCATCAGTAGCTTGCTTGGTGGGAATTTCCTCGATCCATTTCGTGAAATAATCTGTCACTGTGAGGATCCATCTATGCTGACCGAAAGAAGTGGGATGAATTTCACCAATGAAATCCAATTCCCATTGCTGAAAAGGGGCACTCACCTCAATAGGCTTAAGTGGAAAAGGCTGTAACTTCTGCTTTCCTTCAAAAATCTGACACTTATGACAACGCTTGACCATCTTATATACATTAGCGAACAATGTCGGCCAATAGTACCCTGCTCTCAGAATTTTATTTGCTGTTGACTTCCAAAAAAGGTGACCACCACAGTCTCCTTGGTGGCAGTCCTCCATGAAATTCTTTGCTTCTTCTTCCACCAAACAATTCAAAATAACACGATCGGGATCTTTCCAATAAAGTGGAGAATTAAGAATGCAAAACTTAGCAGCTTTCAACTTGACTGTTCTCGCTTTGTTTCTAGTCATGACGGGCGATGGTGACAAATTTTTAAGCACATATATGATATCTGAATACCATGGAGAGAGAGAAAACATTTCAGATACCTGAATTGGTGATGCTTCCTCATTCTCATTGGACATAGCAGCGATCAGATTTATGTCCAAGGCGTGCAAGTTTGACTCGGCCATTAACTTTGTCAATCCATGTCCTTTAACCAGCTTTGTGGGATTTATTTCCACATCATATTCCAGCAAGGCTACAATCCATTTGCCTCGTCTTCCTTCCGGATCGGTCTGCACTAAAAAATCTTTGACAGCAGCATTAGGAACATAGGCCAAAATATGAGAATGTATAATATATACCTGGAAATCTTTCAATGCCTTCACAAGTGCAATGGCTTGCTTCTCAATGATGTTGTATTTTAAGGCTGCATATCATATAGCTCTGCTGAAGAATGCAATGGGTCTTTCATGATCATCTCTTTTCTGCAATAACACAACTACCATAGTGTGCTCCGAAGCAAATGAAAACAATATGAAATCCCGAGTGTAGTCCGGGCT
This sequence comes from Pinus tabuliformis, assembly GCA_031772625.1. Lineage (NCBI taxonomy): Eukaryota > Viridiplantae > Streptophyta > Pinopsida > Pinales > Pinaceae > Pinus > Pinus tabuliformis. Next base: position 647,323,870 of record CM062817.1, read on the forward strand.
GACTAGAATGGGAGCTGAAGAAAGAGCCAATTTGACTAAATTGAAAGATTTTACAGCCTCCTCCATCCACTTTACTTGGCTGTCCTTCTTAAGCATGTTTGTCATCTCTCTTAGGTGCTCAACAAGATTAGGTACAAAGCGGTGTAAAAAATTCATTTTACCATTGAAATATTGTATCTCTTTCTTATTCCGGGGGAGATCGATTTGCTGAATTGCTTGCACACGTGCTGGGTCAATACAAATGCCATCTTTTGAGATAATGTGCCCGAATAATTTTCCTTCCTCCATGGCGAACAAGCTCTTTTTCGGATTCAGCGACAAGCCATATTTTTTGCACTTTTGAAAGACAGTTTTTAGATGGTACATGTGCTCTTCATCAGATTTGGAAAACATCGTCAAATCGTCCAGGTACACAACCAAAAAGACATCCTTCTCATTTGCAAAAGCCAAGTCCATTGCACGCTGAAATGTGGCACCCACATTCTTTAAACCAAAAGACATTTTAGCGTAATGAAAGGTTCCCCATGGAGTGGTGAATGCTGTCTTGTCTCGGTCATCTTCATGGACAAAAACTTGATTATATCCGAAATAACCATCAAGTAATGACATAAGAGATGCTCCCACTACTCGCTGAAGTATATGGTCCATTTTGGGTAGTGGATAATTATCTTTCAACGAAACTTTATTGAGATTTCTAAAATCAATGCATAAGCGAATCTCACCTGTCTTCTTTCGTACGGGAACCAAATTAGAGATCCAATCTGAAAATATGATGGGAACAATGATCCCTGATTTGTACAACCTGTTTATCTCCTTTTCAATAGATGGCAGCAACTTTGGATTTAGCCTTCTCAACTTCTGTCTGAATGGTTTTTGATTGGGCTTGATGGGTATAGTGTGCTGATTTATATTGGTATCAACGTCTTTAAGTCAGAATAGTCCCAAGCAAACACATCTGCAAATGAAGACAACACACTGATATATTTGTTCTTGATCTTTGGTGGCAATGCTTTAGACAATTTTACCAACTTAGGATTAGCAGCTGTTCCGATGTTGACCTCTTCTACACCCTTCTCTGTTGGCTGCAATGTTGGCTTGAGGGCTACATCATCTTGATCAAAAAGTTCTTCTGAAGGTATCAAGCCCTTAGGAATGACGTTATTCTTCAGCTGCAACACGTCCATTTCATTGATCTACACCTCATCTGTACCATTACCTTTACCATCGTCATTTTCTACATCAATTGAGGTCTCTTTGTACTTGCCTTTGTTTTGCAGAAAATCATCAATCTCCTCATCATCTTGGAACACTTGCCAATATCTCTGATTTTCTGGAATGGTTGGACGATGCTTGACATGGATTTCGAATTTATTGCTAGAGTTCATTGGGATCTTCAAACTACTTGCTGCCTTGGCAAGAGCATCAGAAATACTATTTTGTATACAAGGCACGCATGTCAAGGTGTATTCTGAAAATAATTTTAGGATGTCTAGAACTGCATTACGGTAAGCCCGCATCCTAGGATGCTTTGCTTGATACTCGCATCTGACCTGCTTAATTACCAATTTGGAGTCGCCATATACTGAAATCCTCTTAGCATTCAACTTTCTTAGAATCATTAGGCTAGCAATCAGAGCTTCATACTCAGCTTCATTGTTTGAACACTCAAAAGCAAACTTGTAAGAGCATACCCGCACGTTACTAGGCACTTTGTTCGGGGCGGAGAAAGGACTGCGTACCCAAATTCCAATTCCAGCGCCATCATTTCCCACTGTTCCATCGAAATCCATGGTCCACAAACCTTCTTCCTCCTCTTGCAAGTGCTGGAAATTTGTTTGCTGTGCCTTGTCTGCTTTCTGTCCATTACTTTCAACTGATTGCCCAACAATGTTCTGCTGTTCTTGTCCTTATTTCTTTAAAATTTCTCTGAAATTTTTTGTTATTTCTGGAATATCATCTGCTTCCACTAACTGACTATCTATATCATTGAAACTATCTGAATACAAAACAAAAGACTCTAAATCTGTATGTACATAGTTAATTGGATGATTTATTGGTTTCTCCTTGCTGTGATCATGTATTTCATTTTTTGTTCGCGATACAATTTCCTCATTTGTCCAAACACCAGAATCGTTGCATAGGAGAAATCTAGCTGTAGTGTCCCTTTCAATTTCACTACCAAAGACCTGGAAAGAAGCATGCCAAACCTGGGAGGAATATCTGCTACAACAACATCCATCAAAACATTCTTCATTGGGAGCTGATCCAGACTCACAACCAAGTCTTTGATGAGTCCTATACATCTTACTCTACTGGAATAAAACGAATAGAGATCATGGTATTGCCGGGTGATGTCCAGACCAAGCTTATCCATGATAGCCTTGGGCATGAGATTGTGAGAAGCTCTGGAATCGAACATGGCGTTATGTAACACAAAATCATGCAACCTTAAACTGATATAAAAGGGTGGCACATCACTATCAGGAGACTCACCATTCGATGCTGACCCAAAAATCATTTCAAGTTGATCGTCTTCAACATTCACCATGTCAGACATTGGGTCTAAATTCAACATTTTAGATACTTGCCCTCTATAACTGCTGTTCCTCATTATTTCAGTCAAGGGGATGGATACCTTTAATTTAGAAATCTCATTCTCTAAATTAAAAGCGGGAATATTTTCTACCTCTTTGACTAGGATTTCTTTCTTTTCCTTTTCTTTCGATGCAACTTGCTGATGTGATTGTTCTGCTGATGGTGATTTGCTGCTCTCTAGAGCAACCACCTCGTTTCCTTTGTGTAACTGATGAATCATTCTTTGATGCCTCAACATCCTTCCTTTTCTGAATTGGTTTGACCGGCACATCTCTATTTCTAAGTGAATATCATTACTGCTGGGCAGACAGAGCATTCATATAGCCTCTTTGGTACTCATCTAATTCTTCCTCCAAGGCAGTGTTGTTTGCTAGAATGAAATCTACATCTTTGTGTACAGCTGAACTTTCTACATACTCCTCTTCCTCAGTGAGATAAATAGGCAAATAATGAGGAGTAAAGAGGTGGTTTTCTTCACCTATTATATTCCCATCCTCATCTGACTCCGGTCCATACACAAAATTTTGCTGCAAAGGTGTTTGTATTGGCTGTTGTGCTGTCTGCTCTTGGGCTCACTGATCTCTTTGTCTTATTCTATATTGTGGTTGTTGCTGACCATGAAAGTTAGGATTTCTAACTTGTGGCTCCGGTTTTTCAAGTTTCACCCTTTCAAGCATCTGCTCTACCTTCTTGAGTAATTGATCCATCGAGGAAGACTCTTCCTTGACTGTGACCTTCTTTTCTGCTTTCGCTCTAGCTCTTTTGGACAGCAGATTTGCTTCAACGCTGACCGCTATCTTCTGCATGTCTTCCATTGTGGCCGGTTCTCTCTCTCTTAATTGATAAGCCATGTCAGCATCAAAACCATCTGGGAACTTTACCATGGCTAGTCCCACCGGTGGCCTTAGATGATCTGGAATTTTGTTATAAAATGAATTGAATCTAACGCAATAATCTTGGACTGACTCACTAGCGTTTCGTTTGATTTGCTCATATTCAGCCAGGATTTGAAGAAAATTCTTTTTCACTTCCCATCGGTTTAAAAATTGTCTTTGTAGGTCGGCCAAGGTAGCAATACCTGCCGCCGGCAAACCTCTGAACCATTTCCTCACATCACCTGCAAATGTCTGTACAAAGAGTCTCATTGCCACATTCTCCGCATCGATCTCATGAAGTTCATAGAAATCTGCCATTCTGTCCACATGTTGTTGAGAAGTAATGTTGTTAGGAGTGCCATCAAAAAACGGGATTTTTCTTTGATAATCTGCGGGCATATCATCTAGAACTTGAGGCAGAACTAGGGGTGCAAAATGGGCAGCCATCACTCTTGGTGGATTTGGCCTTAGAGGTGTTGGAGGAGTGTGCACAGTTTGTAAGGGGCTAGCAATTGGAGTTTGAAGCTGTGTCGCAATATAATTATCAATTGACCAGTTAGACCTTTTAGTTTCTAGGTCTATAAGAAATTTTGGATCGGGGACAGTATAGTCAACAACCCTTTCGGATTTGGTCTCGAACAATGATATTTCAAAATGCTCATCAAACTCAAGCTCTTCAAGATACTCAAAACTGTCAGGACATGAATGGGATTTGAACACGGGAGTTATAGTGCTCTCTTGACGAAGGAGTCTTGGAATCAAGTTGGGTTTTTCGTAAATATGAGGAGGATCCGGATCTGGATTGGCTCTGGTATATCGTCTCGAAGCCATCGTGCTATTTTCGAAAAAATCAGAAGGACATGAACAACTTACTCAGCCTATCAAATCCTAAACTTATCATCCAAAAGCTTAGAATTATCAAGAAGTAAGGGGATTGATTTTGTTCCCCAGTGTGAGTCGCCACTATGTTAGCACCTAAATCTGCCTTAGGCTGAAGGAAGGAAAAATTCATGGTAACCACAAACCACGCTCAGTCTGGTAGCTAGCCCTACCAGAATAGGAGAGGGCTCTCTCCGGGTCACGCTCAGTGAATAAGTAAACAAAATGGTCTGAGATGACTAACAGTGAAATATCGATCTTAGGCTAGTAAGTAAATATGGATACAAGAAGCAATTTTTTATGAATGACTGAGTTTTTGGGATGGTATGGGACCAACAGACAGCAATGAGTAGAGAATTTAATACAAAGGCACAGATTACTTCGTGAGGCAAGACAGGTGGAAAGTCTAGCAATTTAGTTTGAAATAACGCGGAATGGAGGAATTGCATAAGAGGGTGAAAAGGGCATAAGTACATGAATCCTTTTCAATAGAAGAAGAACACTGAACATGAAATTTTCCCACAGGCAGAGCAATAAAAATGAATTCTACCATATCTAACTTAGAAAATTTCACTGGAAATGAATATGTAATGAATTGTGAAGCATTACAAAATACATATGAAACGTAAGAGACACATTTGCTACACTCACAACCACATGAATCTCATGAAACAGAGCCGCTGCCTTTCATTAATTCTCTGCCAAAATATACAATAAAGAACTCAGTTTCTCTCCCACAGTCTCCTAGAAATTACAATCCAACCAACCCTTTTCAAATAGTTTGCATACAATATATAGAATGTGCCATGAAGAGATAGAACGCCCAAGGGTTGGGGAGTTACTTGAATCATTACAAAATGGAGGTGGAAAGCCAACCATTAGCTACAGGTGCAGCGTTACAAACATGACAAATGGCTTGGGTGATTGTTTGCCTTCCTTTGCCACTTGGATAGAAGCCAATCTGGAGTGAAAATACTTTAAATGCTACCTTAGGTGCCAAAAAAGTGAAATGTAGATGAGCGGGCCCACTTGGAGAAAGTCGCGAATCGAAATTTTGCGAAACGGGCGCGATTTTGGCCTTTTTCTCTATATGCGTCGCGCCAAATTCTATATGCACCGTGCCACTTTGGAGGCGATTTTGAGGTACCTGCAGGAGTTCAAAATGTGCCCAAGTGTGCTTGTTAGAAATCCTAGCCTGTCTACTTTCCAACCCAAGTGGAATTTCTGAATTTGGTGCTCATTTGCCCCTCCAAATCTTCATTCTCCCAAGATTGCTTCCTGTGTGTCAAAATAGGGGCAGAGAGGTCATTTTTTGAGTGTTTTTGACCTCCTGGGGACTCAAACCATGCCCAAATTTCTTGTCCAAGAACCAGTAGTCGTGATTTTGAATGCTGAATCCAAAAATGCAAACCATTTGTGATTTGGAGCTCCCAACCCTAAGCGCCGTGCCGGTGGCGCGGCGCATAGGGAGAAAAAACCTGTGTTGTGACCAAAAATTTGCCATGTGACCAAAATTGCCCCAAATTTCTTGAAATTTGGGCTGGAGGTTCTCTATGAAGTGCTATGCTGGGCCAAAGAGGCTTCAGCCAATATCTAAAGTCGATCGAGCTCCCTTTGCCTCTTTTGCTTCTTGATTGCCTTCCTCAATTTAGCCTTCAAATTCCTGATTCGGGCCTTGCATACTTTGTTTCACGCCATGTAGTGGAAAGCCATGTGTCTTAGTAGTGCATGGTCCTTGTCGGCCTTGTCCAGCAGCCTCTCCAAGTGCATGTTAACTCTCTTGAGGTTGGCCTCCCAATCCTCATTAATCTCTCGCTCCAATGACGTGAGCTCAAATCTTCTACTTTGTGCAGCTTGGCGATGCTCACGAATGTTTTGTAGCTCCATGATCACTTGCTGATCCTCAAGCTGTTTGCTCCTCTGCTCCAGATATTTCATGTTCCACTTAGCCCTCTCCAAGTCAAGGGATAAGGCTTCGATCTCTGATTGCTACTCATGGATGATCTCTTTGAGCTGTGCACTTATCGGTTTTGTATCTATATCATCATCATGAAGGAGAACGAATTCGGTCTCTCATTCACCTGATGGCTCACCTAAAGGTCCCAAATCATGCATTGGCTCCTTACCTCTGTCCTGTACTTGTAGTGCTGATGTCAGAAGCAAGGCCCCTTCCACCTCGGGTGGAGATAACACTTGCTTTGCTGCTGCAAACAAATGTCTAGCACCCCTCTGATATGTGATGAATACTGGCATAGTAGTGGTCTCATGGCGCTCATACTGATGAGAAGGACCACCAATCTCATGTTCAACCTTTGACTCTACCTATGAAGTGCTGAAGAGGTCACGGGAGATGAAGTCATCCCAAGTAATGCCCTGCAATCCCAACTGATGATCCACCAAAATCTTAATAAGAGCAAAGTGATAAACACTGTTAAGTTGCTGCTGAGGGGTCTTGTGTTGCATGAAGTTGTTCATCTTCTCTATGTTCCTGCAAATGAAAAATGGGATGTTCATCATCCGTACCCTGGTAAAGTGCATGGGCAACCTGATGTGATAGGCATATAAATGAGAGAACCTCCCCTCACAGTTGAAGTACTTCATGATCAACTTCATAAGTGGAGCATATTCATCTTTCAAATATCTGAATGGAAAGACTCTTGTGAGATGCCTCAAGCAACTGGCCTTAATGTACGGCTCATAATGCTGCCGATAAAATTTCTGTTTCTTGTGCTATGGTTCTCCAACATTCGGTATACCGGTTGCTAATGAGACAGTTTTGGGTGTCAGTGTGAAGGTGACACCGGACAAGATAGAGTTACCTCCATGTAGGTGAAGCACAAAAAGATGGGCCAACTCATGATGAACTCGAACACTAGCCACTCTTTGAAAAAATTCAAAACATGATAGATGTTGGAAACATGACATGGCAAGAGGGCAGGCTTGCAATTCAGTGAGGGTAGTGGGCTCATCCCTAACATGTTTGCGACTCTTATGATGTCTCCTGGGAGCCTGCTCTTCCGAGGATGAGTCACTTTGTGTCTCCATCTCATACTTTGATGAATGTTGTGATGCCATGATTGCTGTGTGTACTGTATTTAGGCTGCCCTTTGATGATGGTGTGAAGCTAGGTGCTTTTGTGATATCTGCCACCAAGGGGAACAAAGAAACAAAAGGGAGTATTAGGAGGGGAGTAATGTGATGGGAATAGGGGTTATGGGGAGAAGTTTGTTTAGGGATATGTAGGGGGTTTGGGTATTTTATAGGGTAGGTTTTTTGGGGTGTTATGTTGACAAATAAGAGGAGGGGAAAGAGAATAGGGTTTGGTAGTGTTTTAGGGTAGGGATAATAGGAAAAATGAGAAAGGGAGGATAGGGAAAAATGGTAGATGAGGGAAAAATGGTGGGTGAAAATGGAACCTGACCTCAATACCACAAGTATGCAACCCTAGCATCAATGGCCTTTGGTGTTTTCTTGTGGTTGATTTTATGAGTTTTGTTGCATTTCAAACATAGCCATAAACCACCATATCATTTATAAACTTTGATGAAGAAGTCATGTCATAGAGCCTACCTGTCAATTTGAGGGGCTTCACAAGAAATTTGAGGAAATTTGGCAAGGTTTTGGCCCTTTGTGGGTGTGCACCACGCGCAAAACCCAGTGCACCGCGCCCGTTGAAAAAATACACTAAGGGGTGGCTCTGTGTGCGCTGCGCTCCTGTGTATATGTGCCACGCCCCTGTGTATATGCGTCGCACCCTGAAAACTGCCTCCAACCTTGCTCCAAACACGCATGATGCACACTCAAACACTTTACAACGTTTCCCTATGCACTTGATTCGCAAATTGACTTTGATTTTGGTGGAAACTTGTATATAAAGACTTGGAAGTCATGGGTTAAATTTTTGCTTCTTCAAAAACCCATTTTTCTAATGTTATGTTTTGACACTTTTTCACTGACTTAAAGCAACACTGATTTTCACTTTCCCTTTGAAATTTGAGCTCAAATGATGAAATTTTCGGCACTCTTTGCAGGGATTGCACGACAGGACATTTGGCCACGGAAACCATGCCTGCATCTGAAGAAATCAATTGACAACTTTTTTGAAAACTTTATCACAAATGACACTGTTTGACTTTTCTTCAAAACAGAGTTTTGAAGAACAGTCGAAGTTTATCAGTATGATGATGAAACTCTCTGAATCATTACTTTGTAAGGGCCTCACTCTGGCCTGCATGGCTTTACTGGACATATTTAAAGGCAAAATTGATTAATCCCTAGACTTAATGATCGAAAATGACTTTTTTCCTTTAAAGGACCAGACCTTGACTGTCATGGACTTTGTTGATCATTGACAAAATACCTAAGCCAGCAGGAGCTAGACATGAGGGGAAATGACTAGCATGACCTTTTCCGTCAGATTATGGCATGATCTTAGCGGAATGCAGCTGGGTGAATGGAGCGGGACTCCTAAAAATTAAATGCATAAAGAGTTTTGATCTCTGACGGAGGACTGACTAGACCGACTCTAACATGGCTAAGGGGTTCTCTCAGGTTGGGGGAATTGACTATGAGGAGACCTTTTCTCTAGTAGCAAGGTGCTCATCCATCATGTCAATTCTTGCACTTTCAGTGTAGATAGGGTAGAATTTCAACCAGATGGATGTGAAGACAACATTCCTCAATGGAATTATTGAGGAAGAGGTGTATACTGAGCATTTGGAGGGGTTTGAGACCTTTAACAAAGAGTTTTATGTGTGTAGACTCGAGCGAGCATTGTATAGAATTAAACAAGCACCCTGTGCTTGGTATACTAGGATTGGAAACCATCTCACCGGTTTTGATCCAGGTGAATATTGGTGGCCACCCACCTATTCCACTTGGACCCCCACCATTGTTTCTTTCAGTTTTTCAGTTTACTTATTTGTAGCACAATTTACTATTTTTGACAATTTTTCAGGTCTTGAACTTCTAGAGCTCTTTTTAGGTCCTAAACGACATTTTTTGGGAAAACTAGGACCAAAATGGGCATTAATTGATGTTGGCAATTCAAAAGTTGTAGTCCTTGGATAGATATTTCTAACGAGGTATTGTGTGCGTCAAACGGAGATCGTATGCCAATGTTACGACCTTGGGAAGTTGATGTACCAATTTACCCAAATGGGGCCCATAGTTTGGTGCTTCATCTCCTAGTGTTAGGTTTTTGGATGTTTATGGTTTTCCATTATTTCTCAATAATAAATAGGCCTTTGAGCCTCATTGTAACATAGTTCAGAGGCATGTAGCTACCACATCTCTTCTCAGAGATAAGCTACCATCGCTTGAGCTAGTCTTATTTCCATTCTGTTTGTAAGCATATTTCAGTATTTGAGATTAATGAAATGAAGTGTTATTTCTACTGCATCTTTGTATTTATGGTTATATCTGTGATTTGTTGCATTCCTGTTTAAATTTGGATCAGTGGTATAAGAGCGCTCTGCTCTTTCTTTGTTTTTATTTGCATTTCCCCAACAAGGTCAGCTTATAAGGAGTTAACGCTCTATCTGGTTGAACGCTTGCAAGATCAGCCTCACAAACCCTAATGGCCACCCATGGGGGAAGAAAAGAAAGACGAGGGGGTAGGAGATCCTATCAAAATATTGCTTAAGGAGGCCCTTGAGAAACAAAGGAACGCGATTATGGATAACTTTGCCCAGATCCTTCAACGGTTTCCCACCTACAATGCATCCACATCCAACGGCCACTTTGGAGGCTCCACTCCTTTTAAGGTACAAGTAAACTTTGACATTCCCATATTTGAGGGCCAAATAGATGTAGACGCCATTGATAAATGGTTAAATTTGCTAGAAGGATGCTTTTCTGTTCATGATTTTTCCAGCCGAGAAAAGATTACTTTTTCTCTTCTCAAAGCTGACCCCACGCCAAGGATTGGTGGGAAACCTACTGTGAGCGGACGGATGAAAGTGCGACCTCACTTTTTTCAGCCTCACCCACTTGGAATTCATTCAAGATGCCATTAAGGAGCAGTACTGCCCTGTCGGGAGCTATGAGGATAAATACATAAAGTGGACAACACTGCGGCAGGGAAGGGACCAAGATGTGCCGAGTTTACCAATGCTTTTCATACCCTTCGCACGAAGTTGGGTATCAAGGATTCTGAGAAACATTTGGTACTCAAGTACCATGACTGCCTACATAGGTACATCCAGGACAAGATGGAGTTCCTAGACATCTCCTCGCTCGGCACGGCATACCGATACACCGTCAAGATTGAGCAGAAGTTTAAACAGAAGAAGCGAGACTTCGGATCTGTGAATCCGAAGCAAGGGAGAGGTGCCCCCAACCTATAGAAAAAAGGACAAAGCCAAGTGTTATAGACATATTTGGGCATTGAAACCCCAATCGCATATGTTAATAAACCAAGGGCTCTTAAACCCCTAAAAGTGTTGTTTCATACCCTAAAGTATCAAGGTCAACTGATTACATCATTTCCCAGAAGTTCTCCCTTAAAAACTGCTTAGAACTGGTCAAAATTGGACCATACAGACTGCTCCATGCTGAGGGTGTGATGCATCTCACCTACTACACACAAAGGGTGCGATGCATACTGAAAAGCCCTTCTGTAGGGTGTGATGAGCGAGAGTAGACAAATGGCAAAGGCAGTTTGCTAGGTTGAAACTCAAAGAATCTTCTAGAAACTGCTCATATGACACTTGCCTCTTTGAATTTGCCCAGGGATGAGTAAGAGATCATGAAATCTCCAAGTGGAATGAAGAACTATCAGTGAAATGACACTAATCAAAATCCCAGAAGCTGACTCACTCCCCTGCAAACATCTATATATGAATCCCTCATCCTAGAGATCCAAAGGCTGGAATTTTGTAATTTGTAAGGAAGTGCTGTTGGTTTCTCTTTGAGACATTGTATTGTTGGGTGATCTTGCTTTTTATGAGGTGAAGAGGACTTTCATGCTGGGAGGATGATGATGGATCAGACAGCTGGGTTGTAATCCTCTCTTCTACTACTTCTATCAATAAAGCTATTTGAGTTTTCCTCCATATACTTGTATGTTTCTGAATCTTGTATATGTGTATGCATTTGTATGGTTAATATACATCTAATTCTACATTGTTTATGGTTATAGAGCTCTATGCTTTGATGGTATTTTGCTGCTTTGACTCTACAGATGTTCTTTGAAGTGGGACAAGCGAGAAAGGAGTGGCGAAGCTCTATCAAAGGATAGAGGAAACAAGCAAGGAGCCAAGCAAAAGACTGAGGTTGGTACTATCTACTTCTCTCTCATCTATCTCTCATAAAGGAAAACACAAGTTACTTTAAATTGTTTGTTTCTAAGATAGCTACCCATATTAGTGGGACTAGTAGCTCTGAATGGACACTAGTTTTCCTGATAACACCAAGGCAGGGCGACCCAAGGAAACCTACCAAAGCTGCAAGAAAAGAACAACACCACGAAGCCGAAGAAGGACATGAGAAAGTGATGTGAGTTCCATAAGAGCTCCACTCACAACACAAGTGAGTGTCGGGCCAAGCAGTCACTGGTGGCCGAGTTGAAGGGTTTAAAATCAGATGCATGTTCTAACATTGAGTCAAAACTTGACAAAGGGAAGAATATTATCGATGCAGAGCCCAACGCCATCGTTGCCACCACAAAGATCCAGAAGGAGGAACTCGAAGATCCAGGGGAGGAGGAGTGCCTCTTCCACTCCCAGATGTGGGTAAAGGGTTCCCTGCTATAGTTCATTGTCGACAACGAGAGCCAAAGAACCTCATTTTGGCAGAGGTCATGAATTGGTTGGGCTTATCGACCACTGCACACCCACAACCGTACACCATCAGGTGGCTTCACCAAGGACGGGATCTTCGCGTGAGCCAACAATGTCACCTTCCATACAATATCAAGCCCTTCACAGATGAGGTATTATGTGATGTTGCTCCCCTTGATGTTTGTGATGTATTATTAGGTCAAACATACTTATGGAAGTGACATGTTGTGTATGAGTCAAGGCCTCACATTGTTATTATTACTTTGGGAAATAAGTTGTATAGGATACCAGAGGTAGCACTGCCTATCACCATCTCTTTAGTTACTGCAAAACAATGTAGTAAGTTCATTTCCAAAACTGGGAATTTTCTTTTCCTGATGATATGCCCTCAGGGAAAAAGGAAGACAGTGGCCACAACCTCCAAACATGGCCCCTCCGCACGACAACAATAGATGGACAAGGTTGTGGAGGAGTATGAGGACATCTTCACCTCCCTCATAGGGGTGCCTCTGCACTGTTAGGTTAAGCATTTCATCGATCTGACCCCAAGTGCGTCATTGCCTAATGTACCAATCTATTGATGCTCTATTTTGGAGAAAAATGAAATCAAGAGGTAGATTCAGGAGCTGCTACAAAAAGTTCACATCCGGCCGAGTTCATCGCCTTGTGGGAGCCCGATCATGTTGGTACAGAAGAAGGATGGGACTTGGAGACTCTTTATTGACTATCAGGTGTTGAACAAGATCACTGTCTAGAATAGGTACCTGATCCCACAGATTGATGACCTCTGGACCAACTCAAGGAGGAAAAATATTTCAGTAATATCAACTTGAAGTCCGGATATCACCAAGTACCAATTGAACCCTATGATGTTTGGAAGACTGCGTTCAAAGCCAAGGAAGGAATTTTTGAATGGTTGGTTATGCCTTTCAGGTTGACGAATGCACCTACAACCTTCATGAGGCTGATGGATGACGTCTTGCGAAAATTCACCAACTCATTTGTAGTGGTATACTTGGATGACATCCTAATCTTAAGTCAGAATTGGAAAGAGCACCTCCACCACATTCGACAGGTTCTCCAAACACTGCGACAACACAAGTTGTGTGCCAATTTGGAGAAATGGAGATTTGGCATGACCCAGGTTCAGTATCTAGGATACATTATTGATGAACGGGGGGTGCATGTGGATCTAGCCAAGATCCAATTCATTCGGGATTGGCTAGCCCCAACCACTGTGACAGAGCTCTGCAACTTTCTGGGTCTTGCCAATTTCTATTGTAGGTTTCTGTTGGGATTCTTTCATATCACTTGGCCCTTGAGTCAAGTCACCAAGGGAGGGGAGAAAGAAAAATTCTTTTGGTCTGAATCTCAACAAAAGGCATTCATAGAGTTGAAACATCACCTTTTCTCTGCACTAGTGCTCACTTTAACAAACTTGAAAAAGCCATTTGAGATCGAGACAGATGCCTCTGAATATGCTATTGGGGAAGTCCTTACTCAACAGGGGCATCCAGTGGCATATCACAGTGAGACACTTTTAGACATAGTCCAGAAGTATCCCACTTATGACAAAGAGATGTATTCCATTGTGCAGGTTTGTCGACAATGGAAGCATTACATTTTGGGGAAGGAAATGGTCACCCACATAGACCACCAACCCCTACAATTCATACAGATGCAAGGGAAGTTGCAGAATGATCGCCACCATATGTATGCCACATACCTGCAACAATTCCATTTTAATATCAATTATAAGAAGGGCAGGACCAATAATGTTGCAGACTGCCTCAGTCGACCACTGATTATGGTGTTAACCACTGTGCTCAACTCTTTTAGGCATGAGACTTCTGATTGGCCACTTCTCTATAAAAGCGTCCCAGAATTCGGCCACACATACCAGACACTCTTGGAGGGTCAACATGTTACAGATTTTCACCTCTAGGATGCCCTGCTATGCTACCTAGGACACCTTTGTGTTCCTTCAAGCGATCATGCCAAGTTGATTTGGGAAGCGCACTACAGTCGAGCCGCTGGGCACTTTTGGGTTAAGAAAATGGTGGCAGTACTACAGAAGTATTTCTTTTGGCCCAATCTTTTACAAGATGTCGGGAAGTACATTAGATCTTGCACTCCCTATGCCATTGCCAAACCAACCATCAAGAAGCAAGGCCTTTAAACTATGCTACCTATCCCTAGTCAACCTTGGGAATCCATCTTCATGGATTACATGTTAGGCCTTCCTTCTACTAAGCATGGAAATGACTGTGTTTTTGTGGTCATTGACAGATTCTCGAAGATGTCCATTATGGCAGTCTGTAAGAAGAATATCACAGTAGAAGCCACTGCTAAACTCTTCTTCGAACGAGTGTGGGTAAACTTTTGGATCCCACAATCTATCATCTCAAATCGGGACAACAGGTTCCTCAGTACATTTTGGTCCAATCTTTGGTCGATGTTGGACACCAAGCTCACTAAGTCCAGAACTTTCCATCCCCAAACTTATGGCCAAACAAAGGTCGTCAATAAGATGATTATACACATTTTGTGCATGTACAACTCAAAGCATCCATGCACATGGGATGAGAGCCTTCCCTATGTCCAGCATAGCTATAACCAGGCTCTCCACAACTCAACTGGCCACAGCCCTTTTCAGGTGGGCTTGGGATTCCAACCACTATGTCCCATTGATGTGGCCATACCATTTGCAACTACTTAGGAAGATTTAGCTCATGTCCAGTCGGAAGACGATAAGGCAAGTAACTTCATTGAGCACATCCAACATATTTGTCAGCAGTTCCATGACATTCTGGAGAAATCAAATTGCAAGTACAAGCAGTGACATGATCAACATCGGGTGCCAAATAAGTTTCAGGTGGGCGACAAGGTCCAGTTGCATTTGTAGAAGAAACACCTTACCACAACCTGTCAGAAACTCAGACCACTCTGATATGGTCCTTACACCATTACCAAGGCTATGGAAGACAATGCATTTGAGCTCAACATTCCCCCATTCCTTGGCCTGCACCCAATGTTCAATGTGGACCGCGTTCGACCATACTTCCCACCATTGTTGGATACATCAGATATTGCAGAACAACTCACACCTACAAAGTTAAATCCAGATTGCATGGAACAAGCCATAACTGATCGGATCATGGACATGCAGATCAAGAACATTTGACAACAAAGGATCCAACTATATCGAGTTGTCAAAGCAGGCCAACTCCTTCACCATGGAAAATGGCTCACCAGGGACCAAGTTTAGCATAAGTTTCCTCATCTCATGGAGGAACTGAATTCAATAGGGACCATTGCTTCCTAAGGGGGGAGGAATGATCTAGGTGGATATTGGTGGCCACCTTCCCATTCCACTTGGACCACCACCATTGTTTCTTTCAGTTTTCAGTTTCTTTATTTGTAGCACAATTTACTATTTTTGGCAGTTTTTCAGGTCCTGAACTTCTGGAGCCGTTTTGAGGCCCTAAACGAAGTTTTTTTGGGAAAAATGGAACCATTGTTGGCCATTCAAAAGTTGTAGTCCTCAGACAGATATTTTTAATGATGTATTGTGCATGTCAAATGGAGATCGTATGCCAAAGTTACGACCCCGGGAAGTTGATGTACCAATTTATCCAAATAGGGCCCATAGTTTGGCACTTCATCTCCTATGGTTAGGTTCTTGGATGTTTAGGGTTTTCCATTGTTTCTCAATAATAAATAGGCCTTTGAGCTTCATTGTAACAAAGTTCAGAGGTATGTAGCTGCCACATCTCTTCTCAGAGATAAGATACCATTGCCTGAGCTAGTCTTATTTCCATTCTATTTGTAAGCATATTTCAGTATTTGACATTAATGAAATGAAGTGTTATTTCTACTGCATCTTTGTATTTATGGTTATATCTGTAATTTGTTGCGTTCTTGTTTAAATCCGGATCAGGTTTGGGCTTCACCAAAAGTGAAGCAGATGCAAACCTTTATCATGTTGTGGTAGAAGGTAAATAATTGATTGTTGTGTTATATGTCGTTGACTTGATCCTTACTAGTGATGAGCAGCTGACCAGATCTTGCAAGGAGGACCTTGCAAGAGTGTTTGAGATAACAAGATGGGACTCATGCATTATTTCCTTGGTTTGGAAGTATGGCAAGGATATGGAGAATTGTTTGCCTCTCAAGGTAAGTATGCCAACGAGATACTAAAGAAATTATGCATGGAGAGTAGAAAACCCATGGACACTCCTCTAGCATGTAACTGGAGGAAAGAGGATGCCACTTCAGGTGAGGAAGTGGAGGCTACCATTTATAGGCAGCTTGTGGGTTCACTCATGTATTTGGTGAACATGTGACCAAGCATGTGTTATGCAATTAACAAACTTAGTCAAGCAATGGTTAAGCCAACCAAACTATATTGGAAGACAATAAAGAATTTGTTGAAATACCTCAGAGGCAGTACTCAGTTCGGAATTTGGTACAAACAGACAAAGGGAGTGAAGCTGCAAGGCTTCATAGATGTTGAATGGGCAGGGAGTCCATCAGACAGGAAGAGTACATTAGGAGTAATTTTCAGTGTTGGGTTAGCAACAGTTTCTTGGTATAGCAAGAAGTAGATATTTGTGGCACTCGACTCAGTAGAAGCAGAGTACATGGATGTAAGTCAAGCAACATGTGAGGCTATCTCGATGAGAAAGATTATTATTGGGTTATTTGGGTAGAAGATGGATCCTACAATTATTGACTATGACAATTAGATATGTATCAAACTCTTTGAGAATACAATATTTCATGATCAAACCAAGCATATCGACATTTGGTATCACCATCTACGAGATTGTGTGTAGAGGTGTATTATGTTGTTGTAGTACATTCCGACGAGAGAACAAGATGAAAATATTTTGACAAAGGCCTTGTCAAGAGGAAAATTTCAGTTCCATAGAAGCATGATTGAGGTATCTGATAATCCCTTTCTTGCTTAGATGAAGTTTTGAAAATGCAACAAGAAAATATAGTTTTTACTTTGCCTTGGTAAAACTAGATAAAATTTGAATTTCAATTTTAGTAGAATACTTGGAGGTAGATAACTGAGGTGACATGGATCTTGTCACTCAGTTAACTCAGTAAATTTTAGTTGGGTACACTTGAGTTCATTTCTACATGAGTTATTGCTACTTTGTAGCAATCTATTTCAATTAATTTGAGTTATTGTCAGTTTAAATAGTTCTTACTATTAGAAGAACTAGTGGAGGTCAAGTTGTGGGTGTGTAGCTTTTTCCACACTGAGTGATAAAAAAATTAACTGATCAATCAACCAAAACTAATTGTTGCATGCAGAGAATTTGAGTTACCCAGTTGAGAGTGGAGTTTAAGGGAAATGTACTATCAGTTGTAAACTAGTTCAATTTGTATAGGTGGTACATGCAATCAAAGAATTGACGTATGGTAATTGTACAATTCCTTGGTGAGAAATTTCTAAAAAATAGGGGTAATTTCCCAAGGGAGAAACACAGGAAATAGGAGCTTGGAGGCTTGAAATTTTAGCTAAGTATTGGCCAAGGTCAGTCAGTCACGCAAAGGATAGAAGATATAGGTGTAGGTTACCCTCAAGCTTGAGCATACCATATTGTATTCATCTAGATTAGTTGATTAATGCAATACATATAGTAAGGGTTTTTGATCAGTTGCTTTCCCATAGATAAATCTATGTGTATATGTGTTGAAAATTGATGCATGTTAATGATTTCTTTTCTCGTTCATGAATTTACTTCTGAGATCAGTAGAGTAGCTTCTAGTCTTGTGATTTAGAAAATTTCATGAGCAGTCTATAGATCAATTTTTACACATTAATGATTCAATGAAGTATTAAATAGATACTTTGGGTACTCCTGGGGTTGCTTGAACTTTTACAAATATATCCTTCCCTTGTGTCTTAGCTAGGTCTCGTTAGTAATTAAACACCACATTAGAAGTTCACACATGCCAATAGTTAATGATGATGCAGAGAACAAGGAAAAAGGTTTATTGTATTCAAAATTTTAAAGTAGGTATCCGGTATTGCTTTGCTGCCAGTAGGCATATTCAGTACTTTGACAGAGTCACTCAAGGAATCACAAAAATTGCTTCGCTGCCAGCAGGCCTGGTCAGTACCTTGGCAGAGTAACTTGCACCACCTCTCTGTTCAAGAAGCCTTTTTCAGTCCTTTACCCTTTTATTTAATTACCTTTCTCTTTCATGAAGATTGGAATTATCTGTTAAGTGTTTATTTCACCAGGGATGATGAGGGATCCCGACTTATTTTATGAGCAAGAGAGGTTAATCCTTGTTTTTCAAAAACTGAAAGATCTCTTGATTTAGGTTTTCCCTCATGTCGTGCCTCCACATCATATCTCCAGTTCACAAGTGGAAAATGAAAACATACTAGGAAATATGAAGGACCATGACATAAATAGGTTTCAGGTTATAAATATAGGTTACTTGAGCTAATTAGGGTTCCCCATGAGTACATGCTTGTATTTTCCTTGTTAATGAGATAGATTGATTTGAGACATGATTAAGATGTAGTTTTGATTATTGGTTCTATGAGTTGATACCCCTTGGAGTAGGAAACACAATCACATTCAACCATTAGGGTTAGGGTTTGAACAATTAGGTCAAGTGACCATGGAGGCTATTCTAGGGTTTCAACAAGTGAAAAGATGCATAAGAGAATCTCAATGCAGGATACATGTTAAAGAATCCCATCTAGGGTTTGAGCATGTGCAAACAGGCCTAAGAAAGCTAGTCAAAAGTACCAAAGGTTCGAAGGGCTTGAGGCGCGTGTAGGCTCATGCATTGACATGCAACGTAGAGAGAGAATACAATACTAGGTCAAAAACATCTCATGCATGAAGATGAATGCACGATGTAATGCAATGGGGAGAGCTAGAATGCAATGTAATGCTATGTAAATGCAAGGAAGAAATCAAGTAATTGTAATTAAAAGATCCATGCAATGCTCATGTAGTAAATTCAATGCAAAGGATGAATGTATGATAAATGCATTAGATTGTGCAATAACTAACTACCCATGAATAAAAAACATACAATGAACTCATATTTAAAGCCTAAAACCATAAAACAAATCCTACAAGCAAACCCTAATTAACAAACTTGGATAGGTAAATCGTAATTAACAAACCCTAACTAGCTTAAACCTAAAACCCTAATTTAACCAGAGAGAAGTTCGGGTCATGTGAAATCAAAATTCCAATGCAACCACCACAACACTTTCCGACCTACAAAATAAAATATGTTAGCGATTAGGACCAATATAAAGAATTGCGCAAAAACAACAATGCTTAGCTACAAAACATGCATAACAACAAGAAGGTCACAATTGTTGGTAGGAAAACATGCCAAAAAGGAATGTTCAAACTAAGGTGCAATCCTATCCTCGTAAATAGAATGATAAAATTGAAAACCATGATCATCAACAATGACACACATTCATTCATGTTTAACCCTAAATTCAGCAAAAGCGAGGCAAGATGTCGCCTGCTTGCAGAGGAATTAACTAGATAATAGTCTGCTAGCCAATCAACAATTTGGTCATGAGGTTCAAGATTACTAACTTGATGACTTTGAAAAGGTGGGTCTTCATTAGGTGCAACTGAGATATGAGAGGGATCTTGTGCATAAACCCTAATTTTAAAGACCTTAATTTTAGTTTTTTCATAGGTTTTGTCAAGGACGTGAGGACCTGACATAACCATCAACGAGAGCCGAAGTGCCTCATTGTCTTGATAGAAATCTAGACTTCTAAATGGTATATCATAAAATATGGGTGGTTTCATGAGATCAATAGGTGAATACACATGGTCATCGTCATATATGACAACAAAGCCACTACTGAATACATTGTTGGTTTGATTAGATGTTTAGATACTGATATACTGGTTACTTAAAAGATCAGATTCTCTTGGTTTCTAAGGTGGAGATGAACATTAGAGAAATTTTGGGGTCTCAAATGGGCCTCATAAGTAATATTATAAAATAATAGTGGAAAAGATAAAATAAGATTAGATTATGTCATCAAGTTTTGGAGGGAAAAAAGAAAAAATTACTTTTTCAACTCATATTTTTAACTTATCTCCCTACGATTTTACTCAAATTTCAAGTAGAAGCACTTGTTTGATGCATAATTTAATTTTACATCCAAGGAGTACCCATGTTGCATACTTTTGATGGACCCTACTACATGAAAAATGTGAAATACATGAAAACATGTGATTGCAATCATGTTTTTTCATATATTTCACATTTTTCATGTAGTAACACACGGAGAATCATTGTTAAATAACACATGGAGAATCATTGTTAAATAAAAATTTCCATTCAATTCAGTTTTCTGATTCTGTTTCAAATCTTGGTCATTTGTGGTTTCCTTGCTGTTTCTTTTCCTGTTTTTTCTCCCATTCTACCAACAATTGGTATCGGAGCCTAACAAGGCCGAGCGATTGGGCGTGAAGGCGTGATGCTGTTTGTGTGATGCTGTTTTTCTGTCTGCATGAGAAGCCGTGAGAACCTGCTGCTGTAAGAACCGGCGTGACCTGCGCTGAGAAGAACGTTGGAAAAAAAACGATTTGCTGCTGTAAGAACCGGCGTGACCTGCGCTGAGAAGAACGCTGAGAAACAAAAACGACAGACCTGTGCTGAGAAGAGTCCAAGACAGACCTGCGTGTGCAGCTGTGTGCTCTGCGTGAAGCAAGTTGAGAACCCCTGTTACGTTTGCAGTGTTTTGAATGTACTGCACTTGCGCTGAGAAGAGGCTGAAACATGCGTGCGTTGCTAGAGTTTTTTTTTTTTCTCTCTGCGTGAATTTGGAGTTTGTTGCGGGTTGTCTAGCGTTTGAGTTTGCTGCGGGATGTCCAGCGTTTTGTGCAATGTAAAACCCTTCTGTGCGTGTTTTGTGCTCCTGCCACCAGAATTTGGAGTTTGCTGCGGGCTGTCCAGCGTTTTGTGCAGCGTAGTGTGAAGGGTTGTTGCGTGCTGCCAGAGAGTCGCACTTGTTCAGCAAAGGAGGATCCGGGTAAATTTTTTTAATTTGAGAGAAAATTCTGTTTCAGAATTTTTTTTTTTGTTCAGAAAGTTGTGGAAAATAAAGCGGTGGATTGTGGAAAATAAAGGAGTTCAAAGGCTGAAGCTATTTTTTTTAAGAAAAAAACCTAGATTGAAGATTGAAACCTTAGAAAATGGCCAAGATGTCGAATGAAAGATTCGAGGTGGAGAAATTCACCGGAAAGAGCAATTTTGCTCTTTGGAAACTGAAGGTTAAGGATCTGCTTGTGCAACAAGGGTTGCACAAGGCATTGGATGGGGTGACTAAGAAACCTGCAACCATGACTACTTCAGACTGGGAGGACTTGGATGCCCAAGCTCTCAGTACCATCTGGTTATGCCTAGCGGATGAAGTTCTCTTCAACATTGTTGAAGAGACTACGGCATCAGGATTGTGGGAAAAACTTGAAAAACTCTATATGACAAAATCATTAACTAACAGAATTTATCTAAAACGACAGTTATACAGTCTTCGAATGAAAGAAGGTTCAAATGTTGCAGAACATTTGAATTTTTTTAATACACTAATTTGTCAATTAACAGATATGGAAGTCGAAATACAGGAAGAAGATAAAGCCATAACCTTACTGTGTTCTCTGCCTGAATCATGGGATCACTTCGTAACTTCAATCAGTTTCAGCTCTGCTGATTCTTTGAAGTTTGAATCAGTCATGGGAGCTCTTCTGTCTGAAGAAGTACGAAGGAAATCCAGCACTAAAACAGCTGCATCAGAAGCCATGGTCGCTAGAGGATGCTCAAAGGAAAGAGGAGAAAAATCAAGGGGGTCTTCCAGGTCGAAATCGAAGGGCAAGAAGTGTAAGGCAAAGTGTTGGAACTGCGGTAAAGTTGGACACTTGAAGAAGGACTGTTGTAAACGGAAGGAATCCGAAAACCCGAAGAACGAAGCGAATCAGGCAGATTCAGGTATGGTAGACGAAGTTTTATCTGCTGAAGAATTGTGTATGATAGATGAAACTTCACCTGAATGTAATGTCTCTCAGAGTTTTGATAGCTGGCTGTTAGACTCTGGTGCTTCGCATCACATGTGCCCACATAGAAATTGGTTTACTTCATACGGAAATGTAAACGGTAGTTCTGTGTTTATGGGTAACAATATGTCATGTCAGACTGTTGGGATGGGAGATATCAGGATTAAGATGTATGATAACACAGTTAGGACATTAACTAGTGTTAGACATGTACCTGATTTGAAGAAAAATTTAATCACTTTGGGAGTGTTGGATTCAGATGGTTATAAGTTTACAGGTCAGGATGGTGTCTTGAAAGTCTTCAAAGGAGCCCTTATGGTTATGAAGGCAGAAAAGGTTAGAAATCTTTACAGGTTAAAAGGAAGTACTCAGGTCGGTGAAGCAGCGGTTGCGTCAGAAAAGGAAGAAGCAGGTACTCGTCTGTGGCATCAGTGTTTGGGTCATATGAGCGAGAAAGGTCTTCATATACTGATGAAACGTAAATCTCTTCCCGGTCTGAAATCCTTGAATTTAGATTTCTGTAAACATTGTGTGTATGGAAAACAACGTAAACATAGATTTAAAGTTGGAAATCATAATAGTAAAGATGTTTTAGACTACATTCATTCTGATCTGTGGGGGCCTTCCCCTGTTGTGTCATATGGAGGTGCATTGTATTTTTTAACGTTCATTGATGATTACTCTCGTAGAGTTTGGGTCTATATGCTAAAAAGGAAAGCTGATGTATTAAATGTCTTTAAACAATTTAAAGTAATGGTAGAGAAAAGAACAGGCAAATCTATTAAATGTCTAAGAACTGACAATGGTGGTGAGTTCACTTCTGTTGAATTTGAACAATACTGTAAGGATGAGGGCATTGTTAGACACAAAACTGCTGTTTATACTCCTCAGCAAAATGGTGTTGCTGAGCGTATGAATCAGACTCTTATGGAAAGAGCCAGAAGCATGATCAGCAATGCTAACTTGCAAAAGGAGTTGTGGGCAGAAGCAGTATCTACTGCTTGTTATTTAGTTAACAGATCATCTTCAGTAGCAATTGATTGTAAAATTCCTGAAGAAGTTTGGACAGGTCAGTCTTGTGACTATTCTCATTTGAGGATATTTGGCTGTGATGCTTATTCTCTTATTCCGAAAAATCATCATTCAAAATTAGATCCAAAGTCGAAATGTTATGTCTTTGTTGGGTATGACTATGCAGTGAAAGGATACAGGTTGTGGGATCCTACATTGCGGAAGATAGTCATTAGTAGAGATGTAACATTTGATGAATCCTCTTTGTTAAAATCAAATGTTGAAAGAATTGAACAGGAACAGGTATCGCTGAGTCAACGAGTTCAGTTGGAGGCTAGATCTTTCGGTGACAGTCGAAAGGAAGGAGAGACTTCTGGAGACAAAGGTGTTGAAGACACAAAGGAAGCCGTTGAAGCTTCTGAACCAGTACAAGTTTCTAAACCAGTTCAGCAACTAGTCGCTCTGAGAAGGTCTACAAGGGAAAGGAAAACTCCCAAAAGGTATGAAGATTCTGCTTCATCTGTTGCTTTGGTTACTGAAGATGGGGAACCTTCTTGTTATCAGGAAGCAATAGATGATACAGATAGTGAGAAATGGAAAATGGCTATGGAAGAAGAAATGGACTCCTTAGCCAAAAACAATAACTGGGATCTTGTAGAGATTCCTGAAGGGAGAAGTGTTGTTGGATGTAAATGGGTCTTCAAGCTGAAACAGAAAGTTGATGTTAGTATTGAAAGGTATAAGGCGTGACTGGTAGCAAAAGGGTATTCTCAGGTTGAAGGTATAGACTTTCATGAGATTTTTTCTCCAGTTGTAAAACTTGTTTCTATACGTACTGTGTTGGAACTAACTGCGTTGCTTAATCTTGAGTTAGAACAGTTAGATGTTAAAACAACTTTTATACATGGTGATTTGAATGAAGAGATATATATGGAACAACCAGAAGGTTTTGTACGAGGTCGCAGCAGAAGATTAGTTTGCAAGCTCAGGAAATCATTGTATGGTCTGAGGCAGTCTCCCAGACAATGGTACAAGAAGTTTGATTCTTTCATGGTGAGCCAGAACTTTATAAGAAGTGAGTATGATCATTGTGTGTACTTCAAAAGTTTCAATGACATATTCATTATCTTAGCTTTGTATGTTGACGACATGCTTATTGCAAGCAAAAGCATGGAAGAGATCAATAGGTTAAAGGCTCAACTCTCTAGGACGTTTGATATGAAGGATCTTGGAGCAGCAAAACATATCTTGGGCATGGAGATACACAGAGACAGGAAAAATGGTAAGCTTTGGTTGTCACAGCAGAAGTATGTGGAGAAGGTACTTGAAAAGTTCTCTATGAATAATGTGAAACCTGTTAATGTTCCTTTAGCTTCCCATTTTAAGCTCTCTTCGGTTTTGAATCCTAGAGCTGATGAAGAAAAGCAATATATGTCTCATGTACCATATGCAAACGCTGTAGGCAACTTAATGTATGCGATGGTATCTACAAGACCTGACATTTCACATGCAGTTGGAGTTGTCAGCAGGTTCATGGCAAATCCAGGTAAAGAACATTGGCAAGCAGTGAAATGGGTGCTTCGATATCTAAGAGGCACAAGTGACCATTGCATCGTCTTTAGTGGTAGTGAAGGATCAGTCTGCGGATATGTAGATGCTGACTATGCAGGTGATTTGGACAAAAGAAGATATACTACAGGTTATGTCTTTACTCTTGCAGGTGGAGCAATTAGTTGGATGTCAAAGCTTCAAGAAACAGTTGCGTTGTCCACTACCGAAGCTGAATATATAGCTGCTTCAGATGCCAGTAAAGAAGCAATCTGGTTAAAGGGTCTACTCGATGAGATTGGAAGGACGCAAGAGAAAGTGAATGTACTTTGTGACAGTCAAAGCGCTATTCACTTGGCTACAAACCCTGCCTATCACAGCAGAACCAAGCACATTGATGTAAGGTATCATTTTCTGAGACATGTGATCGATGGCGGAAAAGCAGCTCTTAAAAAGGTCCATACACGAGAAAATTGTGCAAACATATTCACAAAGCCAGTTACAGTAGAGAAGCTGCGGTGGTGTTTAGCTTCTCTTGGCTTGCAGGAAAGATGATGAATGGGAAAATTGTTGTCAAGGTGGAGTTTGTTAGTTTGACAACGAATTAGTAACTTTAGGTAAATGTAAATAGACAGTTGTATACCGAATAAATTAGTTATGTAACGATAGTTGGTGATATAAAACTATCAAATGCCCATGAAATAACACACGGAGAATCATTGTTAAATAAAAATTTCCATTCAATTCAATTTTCTGATTCAGTTTCAAATCTTGGTCATTTGTGGTTTCCTTGCTGTTTCTTTTCCTGTTTTTTCTCCCATTCTACCAACAGTAGGGTCCATCAAAAGTATGCAACATGGGTACTCCTTGGATGAAAAACTAAATTATGCATCCAATGATTTCTCCTGCTCAAAATTTGAGTAAAATTCTAGGGAGATAAGTTGAAAATATGAGTTGAAAAAGTAGTTTTCTTACTATTTTTTTATTTATTTTTTTATTATCTTTTTACCTTTCTACTCCATAAATGGTGAATCATCCCCCATGGTTGAAATCATTATATTGAATCCTATTGGTTCTTATAAAGTTGATTTTCGTTGTACATTTTTGTTTTGAGGCCCATTTTTGACCTCAAAATTTCTCTAATGTTAAATGGAGGAGTCTCATGTAAGAGAGGAATCAAATGACTTGTTCCCTCACATACGATGGACTGGAAGCTTGCACCATCTTGTATTTGATCACAATATACACCAGCTAGGTGAAAATAATGAAGGTTTGAAACAATGGTTAGTGTACTTTCTTCAACAAACAAATCAGGGTACAAAGAGTATTGCGTATCAAAATATTTCAAAAATGAGCTTTCATTCAACAAGAGGGTGCTGAGAGAGGAATCATGTTAGGAAACCCTAATTTAAAAAACCCTAATTTGGCATGGTTCAGGGATCTCATCAAGAATGTGAGAACCTGACATAACCATCACCGAAAGTTGAAGTACCTAATCTTCCTAACGAGTCCCATAACCCTGAAAAGGTTTATATTCAAATCTCGGTGGCTTAGTAAGGTCAATAATGAACATGGACAACTGCCAACAACAATATCAGTGAAGACATTATTAATTTGGGGACAATTTTCATTGTCACTAATTTGATTAGATGGGATATCTGACACATGAGACTCTTCAAGGGTTAAGAACAAAGCTGAATCAATCAGAGGACCACTTGAATTTGATGAGATGTAAGGTCTTTTTCTTCACTTGTTAGTGATTTCTAATTGAACAGATCATGAGCCAGGGATTTAATACCCTCATCCTTTGATTGTGAAACATCACCCACGGTACATGATTGCAATCAAAACTAGTAGGTTAAATATCTAAAGGACTTGGAGAAACTACTGGTGTATCTGACTCATGGAACATATCAAGATACACCGAAAGAAAAGGTTTACATGAAGAGGCCTCAGTTCCATGCAAGTTTAGTTTAGAACTCAAACCTTGGACATTGATGGTCAGCTTGAGAAAGTAATGAATAAACACACATGCTATGATCCATGGAATTTATTGAGCACCTGTTGTCATCTAGTACTTGTCTTTGTTCTAGGCTCATGAATTAAGGAGAGTGTAAAGGATCCCTAGAAGAAGCATCAAGTTGAACCAAATTTGATCAACTATTTTGATTTAGCAGCAAAATACCAACTTCTCTATTATGTTATGTGGAATGGATTGTTGTTTTAGTATTATCGGAGAGATGCCCTAGGTCATGGCTAAAAAATGAAGGATGGAGCATAATATGAGGAGACTTAGGGACATAGTTAGGAATATGATTAATAGGCTCTAGTTGAATCTTGTCAATAGAGATAGATGTTATTTGAACTTGATCCTTGGGCTATCCAATTTCAATAGGATGTATGAGAGTTTCAAGAGCTAGACAACTTGATTCCTTTCCTTGCAAAATTTCTTCATCATCTAAATTATTTATGACTAAAATTTATTAGGTAATGAATCTTGAGGATGAGAAATTTCACAGGCTATAATTTCATCCTTGGAGGCTTGAGGCTTTCCCCAATTCATAGAAATAGGCAATACAAGGTTAGGGATAAGATATGGCCAATTTTTAACTTGCATATTATCATGACGATGAACAAAATTAGGACTTGTTTTATATTGAAGGTGTTGCAGAGAAACATAAACTAAACGTCGAAATTTCTCACTTAAATACTTCTAGTCCACGTCTCTTTCAGAAAATTCACAATAGAGATGAACAAACCTAGTAGAAAAATCCTCCAATGATTCTTTGGGGTTCAATCTAAGTTAATTTATCCTTTTAAACACATCTTGAAAATTGTACCTGTCAAAGGCTTGATGGAGCTCGCCGATGAGTTGCTCGAATGAGTGGATAGAAGTGATTGGAAATATGTGGCACCATTGCTTGATGTGACCTTCGAGCGTGAGGGTGAATAATATGTCTATAACATCTTTGCAATGTATTATGTTAGAGTGACATAAATGAATAACTTGGTGCATGTGTCCAAATATCGTTGTTTAACCCTTTCCATTAAAATTATGTTGCGACAAGTGATAGACTACTTTCGCGGGCACCAAAAGATTATTAATTTTAGAAAAAGAACCTAGGATAGAGATTTGGGATGGAGCAATTTAAATATATATTGTTAAAATAAAATCTCCAAGGGCTCAACTTATTATCTACCATTTTCCTAGTGCCAAAGAATATGTTGATGGTGCTTGATATCCCGCTATCACCAAGGGGGTCTCGTCAGTGTGAAATCCCAAATAGACCACACATTTTTTGGAATAGGAGCCCCATCCAGTATGTGGGCTTGTCGCTACCATGAATGTTTCACTCTTGGATATCAAATGTGAAGGTGCTAGAGTGGAGGCAAGAAATAAATGCCCAGAAAATTATACAAAGTCAACCCAAGATTGACAAACTGCAGAAAGGGGTACAAGAAAGTCACAACATAAATAAGAAGAAGTATGCCATGAGAAGGATCAGTGAGCCAAAACCGCCTCAGACATACATGAAAAAGAACATGCTAGATTTTAATTGCAAATTATTTCACAATAGGTCACCAGGATGGCATGGAATATGTAAGCACACATTCAAAGGAAAACAAACACGCAAAAAATAAAAAATAATCCATAACATATGCATGTATGAAAGAACACATACACATACAGTGAAAATATCAGACAACCAATACAACCAATATGAGTAAGCATGGAAAGAAATGCATGAAATGAAGAAATTCTTATTAATTTTGCTAGAAAATATAGTTACATGTCCCAAAATTCATTAAATCCCAATAGTGGAACATGGGTTAATCATACCATTATCCATCGCAAAACCCTAGCCTTACTACATCTTAGCCTACTAGTTTCCAAGAGCTAAGTGCCTTTAGCTCTTCAAGTAAAGATAAACTATCTATTGCTAGTCCTAGCTCTAGTGCTAAAAGTGCTCTTACAATGAGGCATGAGGATACATTTATAGAGGTGAGATGTCAGTTCACCTACTATGACCTTTTACCTATCCTCATGACTCTTGAGCTTACCCACTATCTCTCTCTTCTAGTGACTATTACATGCTTGAATCAATCTCAACAAAGCTGATAGATTATGGTGAGAAAAATCTACAATATGATAACAGAGAAATTGTGAGGATAATAAAGAAGGTTGCTGGAAACCCTAATGTTTATTTCCAATATTTCTACAATGATATGGAGACTTGTATGTGCCAATTAACTAAGTGTTTAATATGTATTTGTCTGCAATTGCTCCTCCTTTACATCCAACCAAAATTGATGTCATGCCATTGAGATTGATAAAAGGTTTTTTGAATCTTGTAAGGATCTAGTTTTAGGATTGCTGAAACCCTAGTTGCACAACATTTTTGATAAACCATAGCTTCCTTTAGGCACATCAACCTCTCATTCCCTTTCTTATACCTACAGAAAAATTACAATGGTTACACATATTTATATTCAAAGAACAAAGTTACAACATGATAAATTAATTGAAATAAATATACTAATTTAGACCCCTATATAGTACCTTTCCACATCATAATATGGCATGTGCAACATCACTCAGAGTTTCCAAACCATGTTTAAAAGAGTCTCATAACCACTGCTGGTTGTCCTTTTCCCTGGTGTCCCTTTGGCCTTTTCCTTTGAACTGTAAGTACATGCTTCATTTGTGTTGTTTCCATAGCAGAATAAGTATTTTAGTTGTATTAGAGATCATGGCTCTGAATAACACCCACAACTTTTCTTGGTGCTAATTGAGATGCCACACAAGACACATTCTTTGAATTATTAACACCACCCTTGGAAATTTCAGCTACAAAAGACTTAATATCCTTTGATAAATTCCCAATAGCCTTGTTTTTGATAGAATCACAATAATGCTTAATGGAATTATCATATCCCAAAGATTCATTAGATTCCTGTTCCTAGATTCACTAGATTCCTAGAGGAGAAAATATATTTGGAACCTATTTTTCCTTTTCTGCTTGCATCCAAGAGATATACATAGATCTCCATAGTTCTCATGGATAAGTACCTTGATTCAACTTGCAATTAATTCTGGAATATCAACCTCTAATCCCATGCTTCATCCTTAGCCACAGCATGGACTCTCATGTTGCAAGTTATTCCAATTATATAACTTTGATTTTACTTTAGATAACAACATTTGAATCAAAGAAAATGTTGAAAACTACTTTGGTTCTGAACACTTCTAGATGCTTTGAGGGAGTCTCATCATCCTAGTCATTTTTATCTCTTTGATTACTGACAACATAACTTTAATAATAAAGGATCACCTGTATTCATCCATCTAAAATTTTATCCAAATTATTTCTCCAACATTCAATACCAATCTACTCCTCTCGGACCAGATCCTCCTTCTTTAGTCCTCAAAGTGATTTGTAGCAGGATTCCGTTTCTCAAGTGGTTTCAAGATATATTAAGTAGAATTTAATTCAAAAAGCAAGGAAACAATTCCCCATTTTTTATATATATCTGAATTAGATATCCTTTTTCCCACTTTCTTGAATATTATTCTCCACCAAGGACTGTTTAGACATGAAACCATGTTTAATAGTTATTTAATTTGTCGGCCCAAATTAGGAGCCTAGGAAAATGTTGGAGCTAGGGAAATTAGACATCGTATTCCTCCAATAATTCACAGGCATGGGCTTTTGGTTTATTAGGTGTAGTCTCATAATATAAAAAAAGTTTGGTCCAGTCTCAATTAGCTATCCAATTCCATATTTGATTCTAGTTTAATCCATTGATGACTTTATCATAGGTCAAATTATATTAACCAATATCAACATTCCAAAGACTAACAACCTCCTCAATGCTGCATGTAAGCAACAACTTGTCGTCAAGGTTGTAATGTCACGGTAGGAATTTAATCTCATTGGGGATACAGGATGGCGTTTCTTGAGTCGCAAATGGATAATGTGACTTTGGAGGGGTTTTTGGTGGAGGATGTGACTAGATGAGAACAATTGTGACCTATGGAGTCTATAGAAAGGAAGGTGATTTATGAGGTCACATAATCACAATGTAGCCAAGGTCACACTTCCAGTGGGTTGTATGAGGATTTGAAGTGCAATTTTTTGACTTTTGTGGGTCATACGGTCACAATTTATAGACAAGATACATTCTTCATTTGAAGGGTCCACATATGCTAGCACTATGACTTGCGACCTATGGGATAACCAGAGTAACCTAGTCACACTTTTCTATGGCCAGAAAAATTTCGTTCTTCATGCAATTTTCCATGGTGGTTGAATTACATTTTTCTTGCTGGATCTATGGTTTCATATTATCATTATTACTCACTTCCATAACTTCACACTATTGTCATGAATTGTAGAAGTAACCATGCCTACTGCCTCTGAAGAAACTAATGCAACAATGAGACCTTAGTGAGAAAGAATTTTCACACTCCTATTGTCAGCCATATTCCATAGATCTTGAGACTGTTATAAGTCAATGACCATAAGCGATTGGAACTTGGGAAGGAAGACACATGAATGGAACTTATTTCCACAAAAATTTAGTTCATGTACACATTCTCCATCACCTCTAGAACCGAGGTTCCATACCCTCACTAAATCCTCACTAACATATGCCACACAATTTTATTTCACATCCCAAAAAACATAGTGCACATGATTTTTATGTATCTAAAGAGAATTTAAGAAAGTTCCAGTCTTGACATCAAATATTGACACAACATTCTTAGTTGTTGCATCAAGATATTTTCCAAGACGAGGATAAAATCACACTTAACTCATAATTCCCTTGAAATATCTTATTCATGGACCCTAGTTAACACTCCAGTAATGGACTTCACTTTATCCATAATAAGATAAAATAAGATCATCATTGCTCAGGTGCAAATCAAGAGATGTCACAGACCAAATATGACAAAAAAAATCTACATAAGGTATCGTTTGGATTGTCCGCATCCCTGATTTTAATTGTTCGATCAAAAGAGGATGTAGCGAAGCACATTGAATTAGGAGTGAATCACACATCAGTGATGAAAATGAATGTTATTCATGGGAACCTTTAGCTTTGAGATTTTCCATGTTGCACAACACTACCTTCTTCTCATGTCCAACAATGACTAGTAATTTTCCAACCTCCCGTGCTATTGATACCAATCCTTGTTGTGTGTTAGGAGTAGATCCAACTTCTCAACGTATATGACATATGTAAAGGTGGAGCAATATGCATGTGGACCAATTATTTTTTCTATCAAATAACATAAGTACCATTCCTGCAATGCAATAAGTTTTGACCGATTCCCATTGCATTCTAATAGGTGGGTGTTATTTACAATACTTCCTACGCATTGGAATTCCAACCTTTGGGTTCCCTCCATGTTGCCATGATAAAATTATGCAGTTCATTTACAATGGTGCCGTATAAATCAAATGTGTTCCATTAACATCCATACATAGAATATCATTTCATTCTTTGATAAAACTTTGGTCCATTCATCTGCAACACTAGAGTAGTAGGAGAAGAAGCAAACATGTTACTAAAGGAAATGAAGTTTGGTCTCAGTTTCACTTGGTCTTATGACCCAATCGGAGTGATTTATAAACTCTTGACATACTACTGCTTCTACTTTTCTTAGTGATTCTCATTACTTTTACATGTAATATATATGATATTTAATGAATATTTGACATTAGAATATAACAAGTCCCTACTTTTGTTGGAAATAATACTGAGAGGGGGGGGGGTGAATCAATATTATCAGATCAATAAAAATTTTTCATTTCCATACTTAGATACATATACGCTACTTCATTCAAGGAAACCTGTGTGTATACGCAACTGAGACTAAAGCAACTAGTGTATATCCAAAATACTTATGATTCAGTTAATCCATTAAATGTTGATCTCTAGTTAGTGCACCAGGACTTCATTAACCATATGAATAGTGAGCGGGAGCAGTAAAACAGAACAGATCATCACACACAAGAAGCACACATGAACACCATGATATAAGGTGGAAACCCAATGTGGGTGAAAACCACCTGCTGTAAGTCGTCTCTATCTTCTTTCAATAAGATAATTCATTTTACAATATTTTGTATTGGTGTAGTCCTTTACCAGTACGCAGGCTTCTACCTACAGAGGGCTACAACCCTCTCTCATTTTCCAGACTCTCTTGGATGGGAGCTACAAACCCCCTTAGCTTTTGTACTAGCTGATCCATTTACTAGTACGTAGGTGCCTGCCTACTGAATGCTCCAATCTTCACTCGATCTCCAGCTGCTACTAGAAGGGAGCTACCACCCCCTTTTCTCTTGTACTAGCTGATGTACTAGTACGTAGGCGCCAACCTACAATCTCCTTTCATCCTCTAGGGACCACATTTCATACATTTTCAGATTGGATACTCCTGAAGCACAACACTATAATATGAAGGCCACGTTTCATCAAATTTTCATACTGGACCCATAAATATCATTGAAGCACAAAACAATCAATACTAGCATCATCAATCTCTGAATCACTGAAACACTGAAACCCTGTCAACAACACAGTCACCAGAACACAGAGCAGACAACAGAACTCTGCAACAACAATCAGACCCAACTGCAACTTCAAACATCAAACTTCAAAATGTATACGCTACTACGATGAATCAAACCTGCATACATATGCGCTTTTTCCAAGGCCAACCCGCGTACAGATCTAAAAATATTTTCTTATAACTTTGCAGCTGTACCATACATCAGTCATACTCATAACATTTATAGAAAATTACATGCGTCAGTATGCAGATCTAGAATAAGCATAATCAACCATATAAAGATAGTTCATTTCAAACCATTTGATCCCGATCTCTCCTTAGATCTTGTTCTCCATCAACCGGTGAGATCCCTCCTTAGCTCAGATCAAGCAATGCATCATCAACCCATAACCTGCATACTGGATCTCATCCTTCATCAGATATTCAAGACTTTTTCAATACCCTTGCCTAATGATCTTCTTCTCCTTTTATAGTCTTAGGCCTTGCTCAATACCATGGTCCAAAACCATAACAAATCAATACCATGGACCCAATACTTGGGGTCAACACATCTGACGAGATACTATGGTCCAAAACCATAGGTTCAAATACCAAGGACTAACTACCACAGACCAAAAGTAAGTTCTCCAACATGTACATGCTTTTCCTTGCATGAAAGTGCGTGTATACGCATACACGCCTTTGTAACGTCTAACCCACGTGTATGCGCAGCTTGGTCACGATGAACCTGCGTATATATATATTTTCTCTTCATTTTTGTAGTCTGATCATCAAATCCTTGCTGCTGACCTGCTGCACTATGATCTGTCATCTGTGTGATTTGCCATCAAGGACAACACTTGTCTCATAATGCCAACAATCTCCCCCTTTGGACTTGATGGCAAAGCTAACTTGTCACACTTAGAACTATCATCTGATTCCTTTGAGCTTGTCTTGCATCTCATGTATTCAATCACATATGATATCTCTTCTGAACTAAGTGAGATGTTCTTCTATGAGTTGGTTGCCATCAAGTACAACACATGCATCATAATGCCAACAATCTCCCCCTTTGGACTTGATGGCAACAACACCAAATCACTCTCCCCCTTTGACATCAAGGGCAAAGGGCGGACCAAGATATTCACTTTCTGTGATAAAAATCCCGCTGACCATACTCCCCCTGAGTACCTGTTGAAATCTCCGAATGAGCTCCCCCTTTGTATATGCCAAGGTGTACCAATCTTACCATGCTCCCTCTGAGTACATGCTAAAGCTTTTCTCTTGCTGAATTGTGCTGTTCATGCTCCCCCTGACTGTAAGCAAGGTCTACAAAAGATGTTCTACAAGAAAGAACATGACTCTATACATCATAAGTGACCAAAGACTCATACATCCATCTCCCAACCAAGTGGGGATATATCAAAAGTTTACACATGATAAAGCAAGAACATTACATCATCCATCCCAGGCATAGTGGGGAAACCAATATAGGCCATTACATGACCTTGACACCATAAAAGAGATACCACAAAAGAGATACATGACATAGAGACGAAATATCTAGAACAAGACTTATGAAAGTCACCAATAACTGATAGCAGCAACATCTGTCAATCACCATTCAGATCAGCAACCATGATTTCCTTCTGTTCTCCCTCTGCATTTGTTCTAACCAAAACAGCTTGTGTACATGAACCAAGAGCTTCTAAGGTAATGCCAATCAATGCATTATTAGAAGTTAATCTGCTCCCCCTGAACCTATGCCAGATGGTCTCTGTTAGACCCATATCAGACTCTTCTCATCCAGAGTCTGGCCCACTGATTTTATTCAAACCAACATATACGCGACTGTATCCATAGAAACATGCGTATATACGCGGATACTCCTTATGAAACTCGCGTACAACCAATTCCAGATTAGCAACCTGTAAATGTCCTATGGCAGGGTATGTCTGTAGATTGATATCAACTCATCATCATAAAATCATTCACATTATATCATGTGTGAAACCACCATAGCCATTTCATCAACATCAAGATCTACATGATCCAAGAATCATTACTTGGGAACATCTACATCAATCAACATATGTAAGTATCATATAGATAAGAACTCATCATCATGTCTCCAGAAAAGCAACTTTGAGTAGTCATCCATGTATCAGCACTATGTATCTTGAGCTCAAACTCATTTGTCAAAACTTCTTTATATCATCATCTATGAGCACCAAGAACTATAGGAACCTTGCATCATGATCTTTATGCATATGACGACAGCAGCATATGAGAGACTCATCATCAAGTAATGAAGTTCTGTATTCAAGCTTTGTACTTCTCCTTATCCTGATCACCATGCACCATCTAAGAATCAATCCACAAATATGATCTGAACATCTACTATGTAACCCCAAGAATCATATGATATTTTATCATGGACAACTCATAACCACATCATAGCAAGATATATCATTTAGCTATATAAGCATCATCACCAAAGACTATCAACCATAATGCCAACAATGCATTATTAAAGGAATATGCTCCCCCTCAACCTGTGCCATCTGTTTACTCTTAGATCTGATCATGCATATATCAGCAATAAGCTTCAAGACATCATCATCATCAAGTTAGGATCAAAACACTTCTAAACATCTTACAAATATCAAAACATTTCCACACATCCTCAGCAGACTGTAACTATTAACCAATAGAGCAAATAATGGACTGAATCACATCAGATCCTTTTTCTGAGCCTGTCCCCACTGCTTTTCCTCAGACTGACATATACGTGACTTTGCAGTGTCTAATTCGCGTATATACGCGACTTCTATTTATGAAACTTGCGTATGAGATTCAGGACACTAAAGTTTTATACTTTCAGCTCCCTCTGAGTCTGTTATGTCTGTGCTGTGCTATGTCTGAGTACATTGTGTTGTGCCACATCTTTCTGACTGTACTTCCTTCTTCTTCCATATCTTCAAGTGTGATGATATTTTCTCCTTTTGGTGTGATGTCCGTACTTTGTTCCTGCATTCCTTTGCTATATGTCTAAGCTTGTTACATGCATAACATCTTACATGTTTCATATTCCTCCTGTAGCAATCAGCAGCTTTGTGACCAAACATATTGCAAGCAAAGCAATATCCATTAAAGTACCTGGAATGTGATGATCTTTCTGTGTGATGATCTTGAAACATTCTTCTTCTGCATCTAGCTGCAACATGTCCAAGATTATGACATTCATAACATTCAATATTATTTATCTGAGTAAATGGCCGACTATTACTACCATAGTTAGGAGTAAAAGATTTTCTTTGAAGAATCTCTTTCCTTGATTGTTGATGGGGTTGACCTCTCATCTCCTTGTTGATCATCTTAGATTTCTCTCTAGAGTTCCTTGCCTCACCTTGTGAACTAGATTCACCTTCAACAGATTCATGGAAACCCAGACCAGTCTTGATGGCAGGAGACCTTTGACTACTAAGAATATCATCCAAGGCTTTAGTACTATTTTGAAATCGTAACAGTTTATCCTTTTCTTCTAATTTACCTTTTAAGATATTTACCTCAATCTGAAGTTGTTCTTCCTTTTCCAGACATTGCTTCTTCAAGATTTCTTCAGACTTTCTTCCTTCTTCCATTTGTTGCCTTAGTTTGATAATCTCCTTTTCTTGTTCTTCATTCAGATCCTGCTGCATTTGATGATTTCTGAAGGCACATCCCAGCTGAGATTTTAAGCTGATAACTTCGTTTACCTATTTTTCAATCGCTTGGAGTAGATCTTTTTTCGGCTTCTTTGATTCTTCAAGATCTTCTTTTAGCGAGCAGATCGAGGCTTCAAGACTTTCATAGTAACTGGATCTATCTCTGAGTTTCTTGATGGTTATGCTTCTTTCATTGACTTCATTTCTTAGTGATGTTACTTCATCCTGCAACTTTTGATATTTGTCCTTGAATAACTTCCTTACCTTATTTCCTTCCTCTAGTTGGGATTTTAGTTTGGTAGCTTCTTCTTTGAAGTCACATTCCCTTTTGTTCAATAGATCTTGTTGATCTTTGATTTTGTCTGAAAGACTTTTAAATTCTGCCTCTATTTGATATCTTTCTTGTTCACCCATAAGAGAAAATTCAGTTGTTTCGCTATCACTTTCATCTTTTCCAAATGGATAGATAGCTGGAACATCAGAGGATAGCAAATTGATACCTGATAGTTCATCTTCATTCTGAAATGATTCTAAATCTGATTCTGAATCTGAAGAGCTTCTTACACCTAATCCCCAATCGATTCTCCCACTGTCATAGTTCTTATGAGATGTCTTCTTCTGCTTATGTGCTTTCTTCTTAAGCTTCTTTCCCATTGTTCCAAGGATCTCCTTTAAGCGATCAAGCCTCTACCAAAGGACCTGCTCTGATACCAATTGTTGGAAATAATACTGAGAGGGGGGGGGGGGTGAATAAGTATTATCAGATCAACAAAACTTTTTCATTTCCATACTTAGATACATATACGCTACTTCATTCAAGGGAACCTGCGTGTATACGCAACTGAGTCTAAAGCAACTAGCGTATATCCAAAATACTTATGATTCAGTTAATCCATTAAATGTTGATCTCTAGTTAGTGCTTCAGGACTTCATTAACCATCTGAACAGTAAGCAGGAGCAGTAAAATAGAACATATCATCACACACAAGAAGCACACATGAACACCATGATATAAGGTGGAAACCCAATGTGGGTGAAAACCACCTGCTACAAGTCGTCTCTATCTTCTTTCAATAAGATAATTCATTTTACAATATTTTGTATTGGTGCAGTCCTTTACCAGTACGCAGGCTTCTACCTGCAGAGGGCTACAACCCTCTCTCGTTTTCCAGACTCTCCTGGATGGGAGCTAAAACCCCCCTTATCTCTTGTACTAGATGATCCATTTACTAGTACGTAGGTGCCTGCCTACTGAATGCTCCAATCTTCACTCGATCTCCAGCTGCTACTAGAAGGGAGCTACCACCCCCTTTGCTCTTGTACTAGCTGATGTACTAGTACGTAGGCGCCGGCCTACAATCTCCTTTCATCCTCCAGGGACCACATTTCATACATTTTCAGACTGGATACTCCTGAAGCACAACACTATAATCTGAAGGCCACGTTTCATCAAATTTTCATACTGGACCCATAAATATCATTGAAGCACAAAACAATCAATAATAGCACAATCAATCTTTGAATCACTGAAACACTGAAACCCTGTCAACAACACAGTCACCAAAACACAGAGCAGACAACAGAACTTTGCAACAACAATCAGACCCAACTGCAACTTCAAACATCAAACTTCAAAATGTATACGCTACTACGATGAATCAAACCCGCGTACATATGCACTTTTTCCAAGGCCAACCCGCGTACAGATCTAAAAATATTTTCTTATAACTTTGCAGCTGTACCAGACATCAGTCATACTCATAACATTTATAGAACATTACATGCGTCAGTATGCAGATCTAGAATAAGCATAATCAACCATATAAAGATAGTTCATTTCAAACCATTTGATCCCGATCTCTCCTTAGATCTTGTTCTCCATCAACCGGTGAGATCCCTCCTTAGCTCAGATCAAGAAATGCATCATCAACCCATAACCTGCATACTGGATCCCATCCTTCATCAGATATTCAAGACTTTTTCAATACCCTTGCCTAATGATCTTCTTCTCCTTTTATAGTCTTAGGCCTTGCTCAATACCATGGTCCAAAACCATAACAAATCAATACCATGGACCCAATACTTGGGGTCAACACATCTGACGAGATACTATGGTTCAAAACCATAGGTTCAAATACCAAGGACTAACTACCACGGACCAAAAGTAAGTTCTCCAACATGTACGCGCTTTTCCTTGCATGAAAGTGCGTGTATACGCATACGCACCTTTGTAACGTCTAACCCGTGTGTATATGCGGCTTGGTCACGATGAAACTGCGTATATTTATATTTTCTCTTCATTTTTGTAGTCTAATCATCAAATCCTTGCTGCTGACCTGCTGCACTATGATCTATCATCTGTGTGATTTGCCATCAAGGACAACACTTGTCTCATAATGCCAACAATCTCCCCCTTTGGACTTGATGGCAAAGCTAACTTGTCACACTTAGAACTATCATCTGATTCCTTTGAGCGTGTCCTGCATCTCATGCATTCAATCACATCTGATATCTTTTCTGAACTAAGTGAGATGTTCTTCTATGAGTTGGTTGCCATCAAGTACAACACATGCATCACAATGCCAACAACTTTAAATTGCAATATTTAATTTGTTTTTGGAGTTTCATGTAGAACTGCAAGGTTTCCTATAGCTTTACTGATTTTCTTATAGAGTAGTCCCAAATTCTTCTTTTTGAGTGTTTTCCTTTTTTTTAGTGTATATTTATTATAATGTTTCGTTAATGGAACTAGGAAACATGGTTTTTTTAAAAGGGGTCAAGAAATGGACAATGTTCTTTTGTTTTTTTTTATGAATTCTTCACTGCTTATTGGAATGATACTATAGGAGGTTTATTTAAGGTTTCTTAGGATTAGCCATCCAATCACTTCTCTATTATAAAGAAAGGGAGTGAGATTTGTATGATGAGTTGTGTGTGAATCAATATTCAACAACTAAAACACATCTTCACCAAATCACCCATCCTAAAGATTTTAGATCCAAATTAACACTTCATATTTTATACAGATGCTTGCAAGGAAGCACTTGGTGGAGTTTTCATGTAAGAGGGACTAGTGATCAACTATGAATTAAATAAATTAAATTAGCTTGGAAACCATTATGTAAAACGTAACTGAGAGGTTGTGGCCATTGTACATGATTGTAAAATGTGAAGCCACTGCTTGCTTGGGATAATGTTCATATTAATGAAAAATCACATTAGGTTGAGATACTTGTTTGATCACTCCCAATTGAATGCTAGGAAAACTAGGTGGATGTCCCTTATTAGTAAATTTGAATTTGAGATCTAAAACATTAAGGGAAAGGAAAAATCAGTAGCAGATGTAGTCAGATGGAGCATGAAAACAACACATATGTTAATAATTAGTATATGTGAATTAGATAAAAGGGAAATAAGCATAGATTCTCTATAAGGTGATGAAAACTTCAAGCATGTAAAGGGATTCTTGGAGCAAGATCCTGGGGGGCCAAAGGGTTAAGGATATCAAATAAAAAGTATATACTATTGATGTACATGGGTATATTTCACATACCAAATTTAGAAGATTTAAAGAGGATCATAATGGATGAACTCCACAAAAGGCCTTATTTTTATCACCAAGGTTACCAAAAGGTAATAAAAACGATAAGAAATTTATCTTATTGACCAAGAATGAAGAAATAAGTTTCTACATACATTGATAAATGTTTGGAATGTCAAAAAGTTAAACATAAGCATACACTAGGGATGTTACAATGAATACAAATTTCAAATTGGAAGTGGTAAGTCATATCTATGGAATTCATTGATGGTCTACCAAGGACTGTAAAAAAACATGATGAAATCATGTCGGAAGTGGATAAATTGAGAAAAGAAGATCACTTATTCCACACAAATCCACCTATAAAGTTGTTTATATTGTCAATATTATAATAAAGAATATTTTCATATTGCATGGCCCTTGCGCAGAATATTTATATTGTCAATATTATAATAAAGAATAATAAAGTTAGCTGCACTAACCAACAGAACCCTATAGTACCAGCCCTCTCGGAAACAACCCGCATAACGCAAGTTGTAGTCTCACCCGAGGTAGTATCAGGGGATGACAGAACCAGGTTTCTACATCTAGAGGTCTATGTGATGTGTTTCTGTTACTCCTAGGGCTTATCTCGACCTTCGTGAACACTAACCCTTGAAACACAGAAATTATAGTAACTCATAGATAACATATTTAAACTCTTCGCTAAGTGTCCTAAACATTCATAAAATCATGTAATTGACCAAATCTATCATTTTCATGCATCTATTAAGCATGTTTCATAATAAATTGCAGTAAATAGAGTGAATACATAGTAAATTCAGAAGTAAACATAAACACATAGATGCATAGATATTTCTCCAAAATAGCCTTTATTATGTCTAGATATTCTATTATAGACTCCTTCTTCCCTGCGCAATTAGCTACAGGGGCCCATGCACTCAATTGTGGATTTACCAAGGTCTCCACGCACACAGCTGCAGGAGACTTCCCCTTCGCCTAAGTACAAAAAAATGACTCTTCTGACTTAGATCACTTGCTTATTGATTCATTCTTCCCTATCTCGTATGATTCTCTATGACTCATTTTTATATCATCTTCTTTTACAATACCATGGTTTGCAAGCCATGGTCGGGTCATAAAACAACTTAAATTCTAACAATATAAGGGGATTTGACCTTCTTAAATCCCCTTTGACTCCTGACGACCTTCACGCTTTGCTCCTGAAAATGTGGACCCTTTACAATAATAACAAAAACTATTTGTAAAATTGACTCCAGGGAACACTGTAACAACATTTGGAATTTAATACAACCTACCATCCTCAAATAGATGGACCAAAAAAAGGGTGAATATAACACTAGAGGATATGTTAAGGATGTATGTTATGAATTAACTTGAAAAGTGGGAAGACTACTTACCTTTGGTAGAATTTCCCTATAACAATGGTTATCAATAATCACTAAAAATGAGTCCCTTGGAAGTTTTGTATGGAAGAAAATGTAATATTCCATTCATATCATATAATATAATGGATACGGTTACTCTTGGGCCATATATGTCAAAATAAATGGAATAGAAAGTGACAAAGATCAAAAAAAATCTAAAGGTGGCACAAGAAGACAGAAAAACCATGTAGATCAAAATAGAACTCATAAGGAATTTCAAGTAGGGGAATCTGTATCACAAAATAAAACCCAGGTAAAGTTATTTGAATATGGGATCATGTACAAAGTTAGTGCCATGTTATTATGGACCCTTTGAGATCCTAGAGAGAGTGTGACAATTAGCATACATGGTTTCCTTACTGTTGTCACTGCGACAAACTCCCTTCAAAATTTGGTATACACTTTAATTTTGGAGCCTAATTTGGATCTTGTGATCATTCATTCCATAGCCACTATATGTTCGATTAGTTATTTGTTAAGTATTCTAGCCTTCTTCTAAGTTTGTAAGTGTCAAAGGAACTTACTCACACATGCTCAGTCTGTGACAAGTTCATGGATACACTCTTTTATGCAAGCTTGAATAGGCATAAAAAATGTCCATCAAGATATTTCATGTGCAATGTTCAACCTGTGTCAAAAATTAGTGCACACTCTTATCGACAGTCTCTCACTTTTGGTCGTGATTGTTCTTCTATTTTAGTGATTTTTCCAAATGTCGCTTTTGCACACCTTCGCATTTGCAAGTGTCACTTTCATGTTTACTACTATCACTTTTTGTTTTTTCCACTTCAATAAGTGCCATTTCCATGCTATCTTCATTCTAGCATGTGTCACATTTAATGTCATTCGCATTTTGCAAGTTTCATTTGCACTTTCCTCTTACTATTTCAAGTGTCGTCTTTTGAGCATGAAAATCATCACACATTGCACATATGTAGTTTTTGTTTGTTTAAATGGGTAACCTTTGTGATAATGAGTCATTCTTATCATGTAGACATGTACCATAGTCATTCCCAAAGTTTCAAGCACTATCGCATAAGTGTCGTCACTGTCGTCGCAAATTTTACCTTTAGTGTCGCACTTGGGGAAAGTTGTCGCAATGTCATCGCATTGAGGGAACTATGTTGTTCATGTGTTTTGAGTGATCAATGGTGTGTCATCAACTGGTTTAAGTGTTTAATCATGCTCAAGTTTTGTGCTTGTTCACTTTGGCCTTACTGGTCCCACACTTATCCAAATCCTCAAAAGTTCCTTCTCAAGCAACTTGACCTCACTTAGCCTTCCTGAACTGTGCACTATGTAGTTTCAACTCTCAAGCTCAGACCTTTCCTCTTGGAAATATGCAATTTTCAGAGCCTTCCATCCATAAATACACACTACACAGTCTCAGTGCTCAGACCTGACCCTTGAGCTCTAGAACTACATAGCGCATACCTTTCATTCACCTTCTTCTATGCACTACACAGTCTCGAGAAACAAGCATCAACATTGACCCCTTGAACTAGGCAAGCCCTAGGCATTTGTCCCTCAAGAATTG
Source organism: Pinus tabuliformis (assembly GCA_031772625.1). Lineage (NCBI taxonomy): Eukaryota > Viridiplantae > Streptophyta > Pinopsida > Pinales > Pinaceae > Pinus > Pinus tabuliformis. The sequence continues at coordinate 647,367,431 of CM062817.1, forward strand.
TGCAGTGGGAAACCTTAAGCATGACTCCTTCAGCCCCTCAATTGTGTATTTTTATTTCCTTGGCCTGCCCAAACTATGCATTTTGCAGTCTCAAGGCTTAGTCTTGGCCCTTGATCTCCTGAGTTACACAACTTCACAATCCTTGCACAAGTCTCTCATCCTATGACCCAATTCTAGATCAGTTTTCATGAAGCATGTTAGACTAGGGTTTTAGCAGATTGATGTCATCTTTTCATGAGTGAATTTAAGTTGTAGGTATTAAATCATGTTATGACAGGATGATGGTGGAGGAGATGAAGAAGCATACCTTTCTAAAACACACCTTTGTATCTACAAAGACAATCTGATCAGTCAAGAAAATATAAAGGGGCACCATATTGCGGCAACATAAGGAGTTCAATATCATAGTGAAGACTCCCTACCTTCAAGCCTTATGGAGGAGGAAGAAGAAGAACACGTGCTATCTTTCAAGAAGACATAAAGACAATAGCAAAAAAGATGGCTTGACATTTCCATCTCATCACCCATTCCATGTCATCAATTCCATGTCATGGCTTGTCAAGGTGTCATGTCAAGATGTGTATGAGTTGTAACATCACCTCCTCTCATATCTACCCACTTTCACTGGCTTACGTAAGGTAAACATCAGATGAGGGGTTACTATGATATGACTCAACCTCCTAAATGACTTTAACAAAATGGAGTTCGCAAAACAAGACCTTACTAACTTCCCTCAGGTACCTCGGGACCTCCAGGAGTAACCCAACCCCTCCATGTGTCCAATCCCTGAGATGACTCACCTTTTCCTTGACCTAGAGCCCTAGTTTCTCCCTTGCCAAGGTCTCCATGTGACTATGGGTTCCCAGTCGCTCCTATATTCCTCCATCAGTACGACTGTAGCCTTTTTCTACCAGTGTTATGCCAACAACTGTGAGAATTAATGCTACCTTCCAGGTTTGTGGCATAGCCTCTACCCAGAAAGATATGGAACTTCCAGAACCCATAAAAGACATGAAGACAATACTTTTAAACTGAAAAATGGAACCATGACTTGACCTAGACATCCCCAACTAGGACTAACATTATGTCAAACACTTGGTAGATATGCAACCTACAGGTCATGAATGCAATTCTAAACATAAGGGACTAAAAAAATATCTGAGGTTTAACAAGAAGGCTCACTACCTTCTCTCATTAGTTGTCTTAAAACAAATTAGGTCTTGCATTCAATATTCATTCAATTATGAGTGAAAACATGAAAAGAGTCATGACTAAGATTTGTCATAAAACTATGCTTATAACCAACATATAACCAAATAAATAACAATAAAAGAAAAACCACTAAAGCCACACAATAACCAGTACATTTTTTTACCAAAAGAAAGAGAAACTTAGATTTTATCAACCATAGGCAATTACCTACCGGGTTTGGGACTTCCACATTCCACTTGACCATATATTGGTTGAACCCAATCTTTCTTTTAGCCAATCACCCGTGTGGCATATTCCAAGCATGAATGCAGGGTCTCATGGGATAAACCAATCCAAAGACAACCAAGAGAATCTAGACCTTAAACCACCTCCACCTTCTCCATGTCATGATCACACCTAAACTGGTGTCGAGATCACAAAACTAAACTGAGCTCGGATACCTCATAATTTCTTCACCATCCTTAAGGAATTTTCTTGTCACCACCCTTAGGATTTACCATGTATCCCGCCATTACCAATCAAGGGATTCTTAGGCCTTTGTGAATTTTCTTGAGACCACCTCACCCCAGATTCCAAAACCATCCGGCAATCCAAATCTCAAACTGAGAACAATACCATCACACCATGGCTATTTGGAAATGGAAAGGCTAGTCTAAAATCCATTGTAGAATCACAGAAAAATTCATTCCAATGATAACAAAATAACCATATACCAACATGCACATACCATGCATGTCAAAACCAACTAGGAAATCATATATGTAATCTACTACCTGGAAGTATTCTCGCTGAAGTTGCTCGATCCTTTCCTTCCTTTACTTTCCCTTATCCTTCTTCACTTTTCCTTTCCTTTTCTTTGTTTTCCTTTCCTTTCCTCTTCCTTCCTTTTTTTGCTTTATTTCTTTCTCCTCTTGGTTCTCTTCTCCTCTCTTAGACTAGCTCTAAAATTGAACTAATAAAAGGCTACCAACTGATCTCTGAGGTATTTTTATTGATGAGGCCTCTAATTTCTTCAAGTTTCCATTATTTTCCTTCATTTTCCACCTCACATGAAACTTGTCACCTTTCACCTACCTTTTCTCCTAATTTCCATTATTTTCATAAATAATGTGCCTAAATACCTTTTTTCCTTTTCAAATCCTTAGTCATTGCCTTTTCCAATTTCCCCTTAGCCATAAAGCACAACAAGTGATGCCCATTAGGATACTTTTCTCATTATTTAGCTTGGAATAAATGTCCCTTTCCCATGGTCTTATTTTACCTTTATTAACTTTTATTACACGAAATTTTAACCTGAGGTTGTTACAGACCCCTACCCTTTAGGGGAACACTGTCCTCAGTATTAAATCACACTTAGACCCAGTAAAACTACTGAAGAGAAAAACATACTACATATGGAGCTTTATAACCGAGATTGTTGTAATATTTAAAATAACATCATGCTCAAAATCAAAACCATCATGTAAAACATGACAACATGAAAACCATACCTCTTATTGGAGCTTTATAACTTAGCTCATTACAGGTTTTATAATAGAACCATACATAAATCTGTACAAATACAAAGACTCATTTTCCTTCATTACCAAACAATGAAGGATACTTAACTTGCATCTGATCATCCATTTCCCATGTAGCTTTATCAAACCCAAAGTGCTTCCACTGCACTTTAACATACTCAAGTTCTATGTTACAAAGCACGAGATCATAGATGTTTCCATTGCAATATGCATTACGGTTCAGGTTGGAATTATCCTTCTTGCTCCACCTATAATATAGACTAATCAATAACATGATCAACATCCTTTACGCATATTTTATGCAATGGAACATAAAAAACATCATGAACTTTCATTGTGAGAGGCAGTGCAATTCTATAACCCATTGTTCCAATCCACTCAAGGATCTCAAAAGGTCAGCAATACTGTGGTGCCAACTTGGCACATGATACTATCCTAAAGGAGCTCTTCTTTGGCTTGATGTGCAAATACACATGCTCTCCAACCTGAAACTCCTTAAATTCCCTGTGCTAGTCTGCATAACTTTTCTGCCTATCTTTTGTTGCCTTTCGATTCCTCTTTATAACCTACATTTCTTGTTCCATGTCTGCCAACATCTCTATTCCAATAAGAACCCTATTTAATGGATCACTCTAGCTGATGGGAGTGTTACAACTCTACCCATATAGTGCCTCAAATGGACTTATACTTAGTGACTCTTGATAACTGTTGCTATATTAAAACTCAACCAATGGAAGGTACTCCTCCCATCTCCTCTGCTAATGCATGACATACATCCTCAACATGTCCTCCAATATCCTATTTACCCTTTGTATCTATCCATATGTTTGTGGATGATAAGTTGTGTTGAAGGCCAACCCTATACCTAATCCTACAAACAACTCCTTCCAAAACTTGGAAGTGAACTTGGCATCCCTGTTTGACAAAATGTTCTTTAGAACACCACATAATCTCCTGATCTCCTTGATGAAGACATGTGCTATCTCACTAGACGAATAGGTGGTCTTTACTAAAATGAAGTGAGCTATCTTTCTCAACCTGTCTACCACAACCATGATAGAATGATGTTGCCTCGATGTCCTGGGAAGACCCATAATGAAATGCATGGAAATGGCATCCTATTTCCACTTTGGAATTAGAATAGGTTGAAGAAACCCACCTGGATTATTACACTCTACTTTAACTTATTGATATTTTGAACACATCACCATGAATTATACCACTTCCTTCTTCAAATCCAGCCAGTACTATAACTTCTTCATGACCAGAAATGTATTTTAGTATCTTCGGTGACCTGAATATGGTTTTACATAAAAATCCCTCAAGATAAGCCTCTTGAGTCCACTATCATCTGACATATAGATCCTTCCCCTAAACCTCACCAAGCCATTTGTTGTAAGATGATAATCCACATCATGATCACCTATACCCAGTTGTAACCTAAGAATAAGCTCCATTTACCTGTCATCCTGTTGTCTTGCTTGTAATATCTGATCCTGTAAATATGTCCCATATGATCTCATTGTTGTGGCATGGTTCAAATGAACTTTCCTTCTAAGAGAATCCGCAACCCTGTTCTCCTTTCCCTTAATGTACCATATCTCAAAGTCAAACTCACTAAGAGTAGCCAATGGTCTAGCTTGCCTAAAATTCAAGTTTGTCTCATCAAACAAATATCTCAACACATTGTGATCGCTCATCAACAAAAACCTCTTGCCAAGAAGATACTTTCTCCACATCTTCAAGGCATGAATAATAGATTTCAACTCAAGGTCATGGGTCACATAGTCCTGCTTATGATCATTTAGTTTCATGGACTCATAGCATATCACTTGCTCCTCGTGCATAAGTAATCCACCAAGCCTTCTGTTGCAAGCATATGTACATGATACAAACTATTTATCCGGATCTTCAATCTCTAAAACCAGAGAATTTTTCAACAACTGCTTCAACTACTCAAAATTGGTTGCACACTACCCTATCCATTCAAAATTCCTACCTTTCTTGTCCAATGATGTAATAGGATATGCAATGCATGAGAAGTTCCTGACTAACCTCCTGTAGTAACCTACTAAGCCCATGAATGATCTGACTCCCTCCAAATTTCTAGGAGCTCCCCACTCCATGATAGCCTCTATCTTTTCTAGGTCTACTACTATGCCATTATTGGAAACAACATGTCCAAAGTAGTGTACTTCTATGTGAAAGAAACTGTACTTGCCAATATTAGAATACAACGGATGCTCTCTTAGAAATCTTAACATTGTTGCTAAATGATCGACATGCTCTTCCTCATTCTTAGAATATATCGTGATGTCATCAATGAATACAATAAAAAATATTTCGAGATAAGGATGCAACACACTATTCATAAAACACATAAAAATAGATGGATCATTAGTTAAACAGAATGGAACTACCACAAACTCGTAATGCCCATACCTGGTCTTTAAGGTAGTGTTTTAGATTTCCTCCTTTTTGAAGTGTAAGTGATGTTATCCTGATAAAATATCTCTCTTTGAGAACACTACAACACCCTTCAACTGATCAAACAAGTCATCAATCCTTAGAAATGGATACCTGGTCTTTATCTTCACCTTGTTCAGTTGCATGTAGTTAATGCACAATCTACAAGTACCATCCTTCTTCTTCACGAACAATACTGGTGCACCCCAAGGAAATACACTTGGCCTAATATATCCCTTGTCAAACATTTCCTTTAGCTGCAACTTTAACTCTACTAATTCTAGCCCTATAAGGTGTCTTTGATGATGGTGGTACCCCTGGTACCAAATCAATAGAAAAGTATACTTTCCTTTGTGGAGGAAACTATGGAATCTTTGCTGGAAAAACATCCTAAAACTATTTCAATACAGGGTACCTCTTGAATATTTTTGCATCCTCAACATCTTTATCCTTGTCATTGGAAATATGAATTGCAAACATCACACACCCTTTCTTACATCTACACTTAGCCTGCATAACTGTGACAATCCTCACTGATGTATGCTTCTTCTTCCCCTACAATATTCTCTTCTCTCCATTATCATCCAAACACTCAATAGCCTTGCTATAGCAATCTATTTTGGTCCTATGAAGATACAACTAATACATACACAAAATAATACTATAGAATCCCAATGGAAGTACATTCAAATGTGCTACTGTAGGCATACGATTCAACTCAAATGTACAAGGCCTTACCCAATGATGAACTCTCTTCTTCATACCTGTAGCTAAATGCACCAACTAGGACTTTGCATACACTTCTTTTCCTAGGTCATGCTTATCCACTAGGTCAAGATTAATATAACTATAATTAGATCCAAGGTCAATCAAAATAGAAATAACTTGACCAAAAATCTTATCGTACATCTCAATGATAGATTCTTCATGATCTGTCTACCTATTGTCCATAGCTGCATATATCCGAGGAATACTATGACTAACATCCCCAAATGTCTACACCTCCTCAGCACTATAGATACAAGTCCTACCTCCCTGGTGTAATGGACAATATTTCTTACAATGATCTTTGCCACATATCCAACATTGCAACAGTGCTCTACTATCACCTCTAGTCTGCTTCTCTCCACTATGACACATTTCCCTTCTCAATTGTTGCATTGTGTTATATTATTTCCACGACTAGCCGATTGTGTAGTGGGGGGGTCACAAGGGGTTTGAAGGGGGCGGTTAGCCCTCCTCTATGGGTTCCGGGGTTTGGACACTATATTAGGTGGGCGGACCTACCTATGGTTTTGTGCATGGTTTTCGCACATGGTTTTGGGCGCGATGGTTTTTAGTCCATGGTATTGGATGTTTCGGCATGGATATATATATATATATATATATATATATTGTAACATTGAAAGGAACATAATGAAAAATCAAACTGGTAGTCTTGGTTTTGGGATCTAGGGGAAAACATTTGTGCATATCTGTTTTATGTGTTATTCTCTCGCTTTTTTTATTTTTTGCTTCTAGAATTCATATGGAGGTAATTTATGTATAGGGTTAAAACCTACATTTGGTATCATAGTAGTTTTGGCTTCAAGTGGACACCTTTGTTGGTGAGGGGTTTCGCTCAGGCCTATGGTAGACCTTGGTCAATGGGAGATCTATGGGATCGATTCTGGTGGTGAAAGAAGATGGCGAGCAGTGGAAAGATAGAGATCGAGAAATTTAATGGTCAGAGTTTTGAGTTGTGGAAACTCAAGATGGAGGATCTGTTGGTGGATAAATATCAGTGGATTGCGGTAGATCCGGGTACTAAAACAATGAGAGTGTCTAATAAATAATGGAAGAAGGTAAATTAGAAGGAAAAGAGCACAATACGATTGTGTGTCTCAGATTCAATATTATTGAATGTATTATGGGAAGCTATGACGATGGCTTTGTGGGACAAGTTAGGGACTTTGTACCAATCTAAGTCTCTAGTGAATAAACTGTTCCTACTGAAAAATATGTATGACCTGGGGATGAAAGATGGAGACTCAGTGACAGAGCGACTGAATGCATTTAATACTATGGTAAGCTAGTTATTGTTTATTGATATTAAAATTTCAGACGAAGATAAGTTCATTAGTTTGTTGTGTTCTCTACTAGCTTCGTGGGATAGTTTTGTTATTGCAATAGGTAGCAATGCAACTGCCTTACAGTTTGATGAAATAGGCTCATCCTTGCTGACAGAGGAGACGAGATGGAAAAATATGGAGAGCTAGAATGGTGATGCCTTGTCTATAAGAGGACGGTCCCAGAACAAAAACAAAAATAATTCATTGAGTGGGAGATCTAAATCTTGAGGAAAACTTGTAAATCTCGAGGAAAACCTATAATGTGTGTTGGAAATGCAAAAAGGAAGGGCACTACAAAAGGGACTGTAAATCTAAAGCTCCTGACAAAGGAAAGGGATCTGATGATGCTCCTTCTACAGAGGTGAAAACCACCTTAGATGAAGGTGGGGATGTGTACTTGGCTTCTTCAAGTACACATGTAGATCATGGGGCATGGTTGATTGACTTAGGTGCATCCTTTCACTTCACTCCCCATAGAGAGTAGTTCTATGAGTATAAGAAATACGATACTAGTGATGTCTTCTTAGGGGATGATAGGAAGGCTAGAATCCTTGGTTGTGGAAAAGTAAAGTTGAATTTACAAGGTGGAAGGGTTAGAACACTTCCGGATGTTCTGCATATTCTTGCATTGGCCAGAAATCTGATTTCTATAAACAAGATGGATGATGCAGGTGTAAAAACAGTGTTTAAGAAGGATACTTGTAAGATGGTTTGGGGAGCACTAGTATTGATGTGGGGAGTTTGGATTTGAACTCTATACAAGCTACAAGGTAGCATTGTTGTTGATGGGTGCAACAGTTCTATGGTTCTTGAAAGTGGAGCAAAAAATCTAGTGGTCTCTAGAGGAAATACTGTGCTATGACATTAAAGGCTTGGAAATATTGGAGAGAAGGGCCTTCGAATACTTCATGGTAAAGGTATGGTAGAAGATGACTAATCGCTCTCTAGATATTGATTTCTATGAAAATTGTGTATATGGGATTCAGAATTGGGTGAGTTTCCCCTCTGGTGGTAAGAGGGTGAAAAAAATATTAGAGCCTGTGCATAGTGATGTGTTTGGACCTGTGAAGGTTCCATCACTAGGTAAGTCTGTGTACTATCATTTATAGATGACTTCTCAAGGAATACATGGATATATTTCCTTAAGAAAAAATTTGAAGTCTTTGACAAGTTTAAAGAATTTAAGGCTCTAGTGGAAAACCAGACAGAGAAGAAGATAAAGGTGTTGAGGATAGATAATGGTGGAGAGTTTTGCAAGAAGGAATTTGAAGAATTCTGTAAGAAGTGTGGTATAGCATGGCAGAAGACTACTCCACACCTAAGAAAAATGGAGTTGCAAAAAGAATGAACAAGACATTCATGGAAAGAGAAAGAAGCATGCTTAGTGGTGTCAGGTTCGGACAAGAATTTTGGGCAGAGGTGGTGGAGACTGCATGTTACCTAGTCAACAAATCACCTTCATCAGTGTTGGAGGATAAGATTCCATAAGAGGTATGGATTAGTAAGAAACCCTCTCTTTCACATCTAAGGTTATTTGCATGTGATGAATATGTACATTTTCCAAAGGAGAAAAGAACAAAGTTTGATAGTAAATCTGAAAAGTGCGTCTTTATTGGGTATAAGGATGGTTTAAAGGGTTATAAACTTTAGAACCTAGTAACAAGGAAGCTTGTGTACAACCAAGATGTGGTGCTCAAAGAGGTGAAAGATGTTATTTAACATGAAGTCCAACCAAAGGAACCTGAGAAGATAGAGTTTGAGCTAAAGGAGGAGGAATTAGACTTTACAACAGAAGAGGAATTAGAAGATGAAGAGCCACAAACTCCGGTTGTGAGAAAATTAGTTAGAGAAAGAAGGCAACCAGAAAGGTATAGTCCATTTGCTTTCTATTCAAATTTTGCTTTATGATCTATTACTGATGATGATCCCAGAACTGTGAAGGAAGCAGTAGATTTAGAGGATGGAAAACTCTGGAAAGAGGCCATGATTGATGAAATGGCATCTTTGCACAAAAATGAGGCTTGGGATCTGGTGGAGTTTTCGGCTAGAAAGAAACCCATTGGCAGCAAATGGGAATTCAAGAAGAATAAAAATGCAGAAGGAAAGGTGGAGAAATACTAAGCTCGGTTGGTAGAAGAAGGTTATTCCCAGGTGCTGGGAATTGATTTTGGTGATATTTTTTCTCTTGTTGCCATGGTAGCTTCTATTAGATTAATTTTATCTGTTTTTGTTGCTTTTGATTTTGAGGTAGAACAAATGGATGTGAAGACAACATTTCTTCATGGGGATCTGGAAGAAGAGATCTACATGAAGCAACCTGAAGGCTTTGCGGTGAAGGGTAAGAAAGAACTAGTACACAAGTTAAAGAAGTCTCTGTATGGGTTAAAACAGTCACCAAGGATGTGGTATTAGAAATTTGATACATTTATATGGGGACTTGGCTTCACCAGAAGCAAAGTATATCACTGTGTGTATTTTAAATTAATTGGTGATCGTGTTATTTATCCAGTCTTGTATGTGGATGATATGTTGCTGGTTGGAAATGACAAAGAAATTATCCAGGATTTGAAGACACAATTGTCCTCCAAATTCGAAATGAAAGATCTTGGTGCTGCAAACTATATTTTGGGCGTGGAAATTAAAAGAGATCGGGCAAAGAGGAAGTTCTGGTTAAACCAGAGGAAATATGTCGAGACAATATTGTGGTGGTTTAATATGCAGGATAGTAAACTGGTGAAGGTTCCTATTCCTATAGGTGTGAAGTTATCTACTGAACAGTGTCCCAAGACACAAGAAGAGGAATGGGACATGTCCCATGTTCCATATGCAAGCATAGTCGATAGCCTAATGTATGCGATGGTCTATACTAGACCAGACATTGCACATGCAATGGGAGTATTGAGCAGGTTTATGTCAAAACCAGGGAAAGAGCATTAGACAACAGTGAAGCGGGTTTTCAGGTATTTGTGTGGCACTAATGATTATGGTTTGTGCTACCAAGGAAGACCAGGATTGGGTAAAGTTTTGGATATTCATGACTTTGTTGATGTAGACTGGCCTGGAGATTTGGATCAGAGAAGATCTATAAGTGGATGTGTGTTTAACCTATTTGGAGGTATAGTCAGTTGGATGAGTAAGAAAAAATCTGTAGTGGCACTATCAACTATAAAGGTAGAATACATGGCAGCCACTCATGCAAGCAAAGAAGCAATTTGTTTGCAAAGATTGTGTTCACGTATGGGTTTAGTATAGGGACCTATAAGGATAGACAATGATAGCCAAAGTGAAATTTTCTTGGCAAATAACCCTACTTATCATTCAAATACAAAGCATGTTGATGTTCAGTATCACTTCGTGAGGGATATGATAGAAGACAAAAAGGTGTTGCTAGTAAAGGTGAACACTTTGAAGAATACTGCAGATGCATTAAAAAAATATGTGAGCTCTGCGAAGTTATCTTGGTGTAGAGAAACAATGGGTGTTGCAGGGCTGGATAAATGACTAAGATCTCCTGTGGCCCCCTGTGGAAAGGAAACAACAAGTGGGAGAATGTTGGGTTGTGTAATATTATTTCCACGACTAGCCCCCCTAGTTAACTGTGGAGTTAGATGGGGGGAGGAGCCCCCCTTTCGTTGCACCAATTGCATAGCGGGGCAGTCACAGGGGGTTTGAGGGGGCTTGTTAGCCCCCCTCTATAGTGGTCAAGGTAGCAGCCTGAGGAAGTTTTGTTTTTTGGACCCTATATTAAGTGGGCGGACCTACCTATGGTTTTTCGCATGGTTTTTGCACATGGTTTTGGGCGCGATGTCTTTCAGTCCATGGTATTAGATGATTCGGCATGTATATATATGTAGTGTAACATTGAAAGGAACATAATGAAAAATCAAGATGGTAGTCCCGGTTTTGGGATCCAGGGGAAAATCTCTGTGTATATTTGTTTTATGTGTTATGATCTCGCATTGTTTATTTTTCATTCTTAGAATTTGTATGCAAGTAATTTTTGTACAGGGTTAAAACCTACATCCCTTCTCAATTGTACTAAACTTCTTGTAAGGAGCAAAATTTTCTTTCTCACCTACGTCTTAAGGTCTTCCCTATTTTCGTGGCCATTTTCCTCTTACTTTCTCATTTTTGTTCAAGTCATGTTTAGGCTTAGATTTTCGCTTTGAATTCTCATAACAATGCTTCACTTTACATATGGAATCCTCTAATTATCTAGGCTCATCAAAATCAATCCGGTCTCTATACGCTATTGGAAATCCACTGATGAATCTATGAATCTTAGCCTTCTCCTCCTTGAGATATAGCACATGCCTCAAAAACTCTAAGAATCTACAAGTGTAGTCATCATCTGTCATAGAACCCATATGTAGCTCATAAAACACCTTAGCTCTATCATTATAGTACCTCTCCGATCAGTACTTCTTCTTGAAGAGCCTCTCAAAGCCATCCCAGTTTCTTTTCTTTTTTCTGAATACCTTTGACATTCTTTACATCCTCCCACCAGATATTTGCCTTCCCTTTAAGACTAAAAGTAGCTATTTTATCTTTCATGCTCATTGAATAGCTATCCAATCTGAAGAATTTCTTCATTCCAAGAAACCCTGCTTCTGCATCTTCTAAATTCTTCATCTCTCCATTAAATGTAGGAGGCTTAACTTTCTTGAAATCCTTGGGAAAATGCTCACCCCTCCTATAAGGATGACGATGGTGATGACTGTAATAATGTCTCTTAGATGAGAAACTAAAACGATGTCCATACATACTATTCCTCATGTTAGATGTATCCAATGATCTTCTACCTATTACTATGTCCCCTCTATCCCATATGTATCTAGACCGAGATAGGCTACCATAGGCTCCATTAGTTTTCTCTTCCTGATCTTGAGTGATCCTTAGTTGTATTTGTCTCTGTAACTCTGACAATATCTGAAGGATTGTTGCGTTGGCCTCTACCTGCTTCTCCTGAGCCATTGCAAGTCTTTCCTGAGCCTCAACCAACAGATCATTGTCTACTTTGAAAATTTTGATCTCTTCCCTCAAGCTCCTCAATGTATCTTTTATACCAGGAGAATACTCTTCCCCTTTCTACCCAACTAATATGTAGGGAGAGTCACGAGAACTGTAGTTTACCATTTCTTTTGTCATCTTGAATTCTATTTTTCCTACAAGTATACCATGTCAGATAAACTAGATAGATAGAAAAACAAAATCCATACCTTAGTGATGCTCAGGGGAGTCTTATCTCATCTGCAAGATCAGTCCACATTATCATGTACATGTATAATCATAAACATATCCATATAATAACATAACATCACAACAACATCATGCATGATCATACCAACTATATACCTTGATCCCATGCATGACAACCATAACCTTGACAACATCAGACTTACCCAAAGAGAGTGAAACCATGCTCTGATACCACCTTGTGGTATCATATATGACCCAAAGAGAGCACAACCCACTCTGATACCACCCTGTAACATCATCTCCTCTCACATCTACCCACTTTCACTGGCTTACCCAAGGTAAACATGAGATGAGGGGCTACTATGATATGACTCAACCTCCTAGATGACCTTAAGGAAATGGAGTCAACACAACAAGACCTTATTGACTTCCGTTAAGTTCCACAAGGCCTCCAAGAGGAACCCGATCCCTCCAGGTGTCCAACCCCTGAGACAACTCACCTTTTCCCTGACCTAGATCCCCAGTCACTCCCTTGTTACGTCCTGTATGTGACTATGGGTTCCCAGTCACTCCCATAGGTTGACATTAGTGCTACTATAGCCTTTTTCTACCAGTGACTGCGAGAATTAAGGCTACTTTCTAGGGTTGGGGCTTAGCCTCTACCCAGAAAGTTGTGAAACTTCTAGAAATCATAAAATACATGAAGACAATACTTGTAAACCAAAAACTAGACCCAGGACTTGACCTGATCATCCCTAATCAAGACCAACACTATGCCAAAACCATGGTAGATATGCAACCTACAGGTCATGAATGCAAGTCTGAACATAAGGGACTGAAAACTTATCTAAAGTTTAACAAGAAAGGTCACTACCTTCTCTTATTAGCTGTATTAACACCAATTAGGTATTGCATTCATTATTCATTCAATTATGGGTGAAAACATGAAAATAGAAATGACTAATATCTATCATAAAACCATGCTTATAACCAACATATAACCAGATAAATAACAATAATAGAATAACCATTAAATCCACATAATAACCTATACATTTATTTACCAAAACAAAGAGAAACTTAGCCTTTATCAACCATAGGCAATTACCAACTGGGTTCAAGACTTCCACGTTCCACCTAACCATATATTGGTTGAAATAGATCTTTATTTCAACCAATCACCCTCGTGCCATATTCCAAGAATGAATGTGGGATATCATGGTATAAACCAATCCAAAGACAACCAAGAGAATCCATAGGTTAAACCACCACCACCCTCTCCATGTCGTGATCACACTAAAACAGTGTTGAGATCATAAAACCGAATTAAGGTTGGATGCCTCAGAATTTCTTCACTATCCTTGAGGAATTTTCCTATCTCCACCCTCAGGCTTTGCCATGTATCCCACAGTTACCGTTCAATGTATCCCTATTCCTTTGGGAATTTTCCTGAGACCACCTCACCCAGGATTCTAAAATCATCCGACAATCCAAGTATAATCCCATCAGACCATGGTTATCTGGAAATGGCAAGACCGGGCTAAAATCCAGTGTCGAATCCTGGAAAAATCCATGCTAATGATAGCAAAAGAATCATATAATAACATGCACATACCATGCATGCCCAAAATATCTAGGAAATCACACATACATTCTATTACCTACAAGTATTCTTGTTGAAGCTACTTGATCCTTGACTTCCTTTGCTTTCCCTTATCCTTCTTTTATTTTCCTTTCCTTTTCTTTAATTTCCTTTCCTTTCCTTGTCATTCCTTTTATTTCTTGCTTTATTTCTCCTCTTGGTTCCCTTCTCCTCTGTGAGACTAGCTCTAAAATTGAACTAACAAAAGGCTACCAACTGATGCTCTGAGGTCTTTTTATTGATGACGCCTCTAATTTCTTCAATTTTCCATTATTTTCCTTCATTTTCCTCCTCACATGCAACCTGTGACCTTTCACCTTCCTTTTCTCCTAATTTTCATTATTTTCATAAATAATGTGCCAAAATACCTTTTTTCCTTTCAAAAGCCTTAGCCATTTCCTTTGCCAATTTCCCCTTAGCCATAAAACACAACAAGTGATTCCCACTAGGATATTTTTCCCAACATTCGGCTTGGAATAAGTGTCCATTTCTTGTGGTCTTATTTTACGTTTATTAAATTTTATTACATGAACTTTTAACCTAGGGTTGTTACATGAGTCATCATTTTCCACATCATTTGTGGATTATGTAATTTGAATATGTGCGAAATGTAATGAAAAGTGGAATTCCAAGAGTCATCTATAGAATGTGAAATTTCATGAAGGAGTCTATTGTCGTTTTGTATTTTTGAAGTTGAGGGATTAAACACAATGGAAAACATCAAAACCACTTTGGAAGATAGGATCTAGCCCTGCTAGCTTCAAAGAGGCATCTCTCTCTTTAATTTAGCTTTGTTTTTATGAAAATTTTTATGCTAGTTATAATTGTACTTGTTTGTTTTGATTGATTTGTTTGGTTGATTTGAGTGTTATAATTCCATTGGGCTATGGAGTCTATAAACTAAACTATAGTTTTGCATTAATTTTTAGAGGAGTTCACATAGGGCAAGCTAGGTTGCACTAACTAGATCTTTTCAGAAATTAAATGAATTGTGGAATAGAAGAAGTGTAAGGTTCAGTAGAAACCAAGGAGAAATTAAGAATTCCTTGATCCGACTCTAATGGAAAATATTGAAATTAACAACAGCCAAAATAGGGTGCTCTAGATAACGAATCATATTATCACAGTTTCTGTTGATTAATTCAGAAATTTAGAATAATAGAGAAAGGAAAAACAATTTTTTAACAGATAGACAGAAGAGATACATCACCATTTAGCACACCACGTGAATCATGTGAAAGGTCCCTTTATTATTGATGCTCCAGTACTTTGAAAATTACAATATGCAGAAGGAAATCACATTTGGAAATCAACCCCTAATACTTCAAACAATGAAGTATTTATAATAAAAATTACAATAATTATTTACAAAATCATTGTCAAACAAACAATGTATTATTATCCTAATTACAAACTAATATCATCTAATATTGGAAAAAGAATAGGACATGTAGGTTGTTGAGGAGAACAGTGGCCCTGTTTGGATGCTTTTGGTTTTTGAGTCATCCCAAAACATAACGCGATGCTGAACTGACTCTCGTGCTGGTTGCTGCATTGGAAAAATTGTTTTACTACTCCTGAATTATTTCTTAATCCAGTAAATCAACTAACTCATCCCATATTTTCATCTGACATGGTCAACTTTGTTACCCTGCAGTAGATTTCATCTGCCTCTGTGTATTTAGCAAAGGTTGGTTTCCTGGTAAAAATATGTTTTACCTCATTCTACACATGGAAATCATTTGACATGGTCTCCAGAAATGCCTTTGCTCTCATACTCCCTTTAATTCCACTGAATTTAATGCTTCTTTTAGACACCTCTTTCATCTTCAGGATATAGTCTTCCTGAGTGATCAACTTTTCATTTAAGACATAGATACTAGGAAGTCCCTTCTGCATTAAGGCTTCAATCCTCTTTGTAAATATGTCCACCTGCATATCCAAGGTTTGACACCATTCCTCCAACTAGTCAATGAGATTTTTCTTTTCAAGACTTTCTTGACTTCCAGAATGGTGGCAGTTCTATCACTAACTCCTACTTCCTCCAACTCATATCTAGATTTTGAGTTTAATAACTTAATTATATTTGCAGCTTCGGTTGGCACCTCTCCCAGCTTTTCCCTTCCTTGCACAATGGTTTCTGTTTATTTATCTATTAACTCTTTATACTCAAATATGATTTGGATAGAAGGCCAAATCTCATTCATTGAGTCTAATATGTTCATCCAATTTGTTTCCTTGGCTTGGGCCAAGGTCTGGCCAATTGAAGTGTCTCTCTCTACCTTGCGCAAATTTTCCAAAAGTCTTCGGGATTTCTCCAATTCAGCAGTCCGAGCAGCTTCAGCTTTGGCCTTCTGGACTTCCAAAGATTTGAGTTGGCCCTGCAAAGTCTCAATTTCCTTCGATATCAATGACATGTTTTGAAGTGTCTGTGTGACTTGTTCAACATTAGGAGTCTGAGTTGAAGAAGTAGGTGTAGTGGTTTCTCCTGTTGATGGTAGTTGGGAAAGATGTACAACATCCAAGGGAACAATATCTATCTTCAAACTCTCTTCCTTCTCCTTTGTCATTTTTTTCAACTCTGCTTCCATCTGTATGATCTGCATATTTTGGTATATAATCAATTTCATCATATCTTCTTTATGTGCTTCACCCTCTTCAATGTCCTTGGTCATTGGATCTTTTGTAGCTGGCAGCTTCAGGTGTTTCCTAAATGCTGAAATGTCCAAGTTCTTGTTCCTAATAATCTCCTCAACAACATTAACATCTTTAGGGTCATACCCTATCTTGATCACCAAGTATTCCAAAGACTTGATCCTATTATCTTTGGGCAAGGAGGACACCTTCTCCATATTCAATTGTGATTGTAAATTTGCAAAAGAAACCTGAAATTTGGATCAGGACATGGCAATGTTAGTTAGAGTGGAGGATATCATCACACTAGTTTTCTCGTGCATCTCCATTTGATCAATGGGATGTATGTCCTTCTTATTGAACTCAAAGGTGGTGCTCCTATATTCTACTGCTGATTTGGGCTGTGGAATCTGGGCTTCAAGAAAAGCCATCTTCATTTTACCATGATCTGTATCAAACAATGACATCAACCTACTCTGTGAGCTGGAAGTCCACTTCCAAAATTGGTTATAAGTGTTGTTTTTTAGAATTTTCATTCATGAGCTTTATCTCCCTATACCTGTCAAAAACAGTGTTTTCTTTATCTTTTTGGACAGTTTGTGATTCCAGCTCAGTCTCCTTATGACCTTGCGAAGATGAAGGTTCATAAGCAGATGTAGTGAACATGGTGGTTGTAGGTGGTGAATCTGTGATGATGATAGCTACCTTCTCTTCAATCTCTTTGTCCACTTCTAGTTTGTGAGTTACCTTGGGTATCTTTTTATACCTGATTCTGAATTATTTGGCTTCACTTCTAGTAGTAGATGATCATCCTTCCTCCCTCTTCCTTTTGTTTGATTTTTCCTAAGGGATAGGACTATGCAAACTAGAAGTAGAAACAAGCTACTCTTCAACTTCCTACAGGGTATTTTCTACCCACTCCAGCTAATTGTCATACTGCTCTATGTCTGGCCTAGAAGTGTGTATGTAGGGGGTGTTCATGTTCTCCACTCTGAGCTTTGAGATGATGCCACAGGGGTCATAAGACCATGTGAAGCTCAATCTAAACTTCATCTCCTTCAGTATTTTATCTGCCTCCTCACCTACTATCCTTGTGTTGCACACAAATGGGCCTACCTGTGTCTCCTGAATTGTGCCTTCTTCTTGGCCACTACAAAGTGGATTTCATCTGAGTTCAACATTTGCCTGATATATTCTAGTGAAAAGATCCTCATTGGGAGGTACTTGGGGAGTTTATATGGGGCCAATTCATAGCCATAGACTCTAATCTCTGTATATTTTTGATATAGGTACCAATCACTGGTCTTTTCTTGGTCTGACAAATGTAAAATACTTTTTATCTCCTCATTGATTCTGGGATTCACTACACTATTGAGAATGTTCATAGCTGGATGAACAAAGTCCTTAATAAATTCCTTGTATGTGAATTCCTACTAATATTTCATGACTAGTGAGGTCCAAAAGATCATTGGTTGTTGGTGACCTACATCATCCAATTCCGCAATGCAAAACTGAATTTTTCTTCTTGATAATAGATGAACATGTAAATCAAAATAGAGGTGTAATTGAACACCTGATATGTAGGAAAATTACTAATTTCTCATGGATATTGTCAACGAAGAATTGATTAAAATTGAAAATCATAGAGGGCTTGTTGTCTATGGAAAATGTCGAGAGGAATCCTAAAATGGGCTCGTCCACCCACTGATCAGAATGGTAGCCTAAAATGTAAGAAATGATGGAAATAATTTTCTTTGCCTAATTAGGGAAAATGGAAGAAGGATATGGAGGTTCTTCTTGGGTAATTGGGCATTCTCTGGCAAGAAAATCTCAAAAATTATGGCTCTGGTGGAAAAGTCCAGCTTTTGAGAAGACTAGGTGAGGGGTTCTAGGGAGAAAGGGGCAACATTTTCCAAAGTGGGGGCCAACATCATCTAGTCAATGGATTTGGCTGTAATGGTGAAAAGAATGTCACCTGTAGGGGAAATTATGGCTCTTTGGGTTGGGACATAATAGGCTTGGCATATTCTGGTAAATTCTGGGGCTCGGAATGTCAAGGGAAAAATATAATGGGGGAGGTTTGACTCTTAGAGTCCTATCTCATCAGTCTTATTTGTGTGTTTATCCTCTAACCAACAATACAAATCCAGGAATCACAGTCACATAGAGTTTCATTTATCCCGTAATCTCTGTTTGCCAATGGTATATGGTCCAAATCTATAGAAGGGGGAATTAAAGGATTAATGGTTTTGTCTGTGGTCTTAGTCTTAGGAGGAATGAATGTAAAATACTTCCGAACAATATAAATATCCATAGGAGGCTTACTGAGCTCATAAATGATAATATTCTATCAAGCGAAAGGAAAAGGAAGTCAGTGAATGTCGCAGTTTGGTCACAAGAATGTTCTAATGCAGATCACTGAATGAAACTATAAAAGAAAAAAAAATTAGGAATGCAAAGGTTGAGAATGATAGGCTTGGAGTTTATTTAAACACTTGTGACAGAGTCCCATTGGAAATGGCGTAGGACCATTACTGGATGGTTACTCGAGAAAAACAAAATAAATTACGAACGGGTATTTGTCCGGGAGCACATTTAATTGGCCCAACGATCATGTTAAAATTAGCAACTAGGGCCAAACTCCATGTGGGTCATCTTATTAATGGAATTTTATACTTTTCTTGGATCCCTCTCATGAAAGGTGTAGGATTGATCTAAATATCATCTGATTCCGATAAGTATTCATGGAGATATGAATTTATTTGTGTTATGGGACAATTCGTTAAGGTCGGCCAGCAACCAAATAAACCCCACTTGTGCTCAACGTTTTAGTATAAATAGAGGTGGCCTTCAAGTCATTTCAACACACTTGGGATCTCTTCCTCTCTACTTGACTTGGGTTTTAGTAGGAGGAGAGATCCTAAGTGATAACGCTGCCCTAATCTAGAGGGCAGAAGCCAAAACTGCCTGGAACTGTCGAAACTGTCGAGTAAAGCTGGAACTGCCGGAACTGCTGGGAAAAGTCGAAACTTCTGGGAAAAGCCGAAACTGACGAAATTGCTGGGAAAAGCTAAAACTGTCGGGAAAATCCAGAACTGCCGAAACTACCCGGAAAAGCCGGAATTGTTGGAATTGCCAAATTTCCAGGACTAGCCAGAATTGCTAGAACTGTTGAAACTGCTGGGAAAAGCCGGAACTGCCGGGAACTGCTAGGAATAGCTGGAAATGATGGAATTGCAGGAACTGCTAGAAACTGCTGGAACTGCTGGAACTGTTGGAATTGGGGAAATCTGGAACTGCTGGGAACAGTTGGAATTGCCGGGAATAGCCAAAACTGCCATTACAACTGTCAAGACTAGTCAGAATAGCTAGAACTACTGGGAATAGCTAGAACTGCCGCAACTGCCACAACTTTCGCAATTGCCGGGAACTACCACAACTACCAGGAATTGTTGGAACTGCTAGGAATTGTCGAAACTGCCAGGAACAACGAGAATTGTCGGAACTACTAGGAACAGCCGGAACTGTCGGAACTGTCGGGAACTGTTGGAGCATCTGTCTCCGAAGGAGAGCAACATGTAAGGGACAACTAAATAACATTGGGATAGTTGTATGGTACTTAGCAACAAATACACCAAGCATGCAATGTTACAACTAGCATGCAAGGGACAGTTTGCATGCAACAAAAAGCATGATAAGGACAACAAGCATGCTAGGGACAACAAGCAAGCAAAGTGTAGCCTACACATAGGTCAGTATGGAAACATGGTGCAACAATGGCACATAATGCAATACATTGATGGGTACAATCATGATTAATGAAGCGTGATGAGATGCAACATAGTGATAATGGGTGCATCATGGTGCAGCACGGTGAGGTGCAACATGATGACGAAATGCAGCAAAACGATAGGTGAAGGAGTCACTTTGGAGAATCATTTGAAGCCACATGTCTTCAACTGATCTCATGTATCATCTTCTTAGAGATGATCTATACTGTTATCTAGATAAGTCAAAATGTTGACTTCTGTTGTAAACGTACTATCTCTCTGTCTCTCTCTCTGCTAAACTATTGAAGAACATACAAGAAGAATTGATCAAGGGTTTCCCCACATTGGGGTTTGTCCCTGGCTAGTACCACATCTTGTGTCATCTTATCTTGGCTTGTCTTCTGTGATTTATGTTTATTTTCTATCTACAGTTTACTTTAATGCTGATGTAATTGCTAATCTGGAAAAGATATTGAGCTTACTGTGAAAATTGAAATAAATTTCTCTAAGCATAGAACATACCTAAAATTAACATGGCATCAGAGCTGAGGTGAAGATAATGCCCAAGCAAGAGTGAAAGAGCAATCACCGAAGATAATTGGGAAAGGACAAAAGGATCAATGGATTCCTCATCCCTCTTCAAATTCACCAAGGGTGAAGTCGAAGCAAAGAATATTATCAGAATGGCGCGACAGAAGTTTCTGATGGCCTACCTAAAGATCACTTCAATGGGAAGTCTGGATCTAAGGGTGGGAGGAAAGGAAGATGACTTGGTTGTAATAAGTTCGGAAATTATGCGAAGGAGTGTCCAAATGGCAGAGACACGTCTCTTAATGAAGATAACAATCATTCTAGGGACATCTTCAATAATCAAAGGAATGACAGGTAATGTAGGTCATCAAGGAAATGACCGACTCTTCAGAGAAAGCAAGAAACCCCAGGTATGAAGAATCAAATGTTGTTTCTGATAAGATAAAGAAGCATTATCTTGTATTGGCCCTCTCCTTCACATTCTTTGGGAATCTAGCTTATTGATCATAGTGCTTCAAGGCACCTCACCGGATAGAAGGGTGCTCTCTCGAATTTGGTAGAGATGGAAACAATCGTGGGATTATACTTGGAGTCGATGCCACCTATCCCAGAAAGGGTGTAGGGAATGTTACCCCTCAATTGAATGAGGGTAACTCTATTCATTTAAAATAATCTCTTTTATGTACCTGATCGCAAGAAGAACCTGGTGTCCATCTCAGAAATGGAAGTCAAAGGTTTCAGGTTGGCATTCATCGATGGAAAGGTACGTGTTAAAAAATAGAATTTTCAAAGATGCTTTTTCTCATGGGTTCAGGGTTGGAAATTTGTATCAAGTTGTAGGATGGTCCATTGGGGATCATGTCAATTGATATATCACATCTATAACACTAGAGGTCTACCTATAGGGCCCTACCCGATGTGATTCAGATGGTGATAGGGATGCTTGAACTTAAAAAGAGCATGAAAGTACGCGTCTGAGATGTACTGAAGGAAAATATTATAAGGGGACCATTCCCCTCATACAATAGGTCCACAGGTTTGGAACAACCCAAGGAGTTTGAGATTCATGATCAAGAATCTCATGTATATAGGTGGAAGAAAGCCCTCTATGGCTTGAAGCAAAACTCCTTGGGCGTAGTATGAGATGATTGATAGCTGTCAGATGAAGCTGAGATTCATTGAGAGTGAAGCCGATCCAAACCATTGTTTGAAGGTTGTGGATGTAGACCTCTCATACCAACACCTTCTGAGGATGACCTATTTTTGACAGGTGCAAACCCTCTCATTTGTAGAAGTAAGAGGGAGTTGGATTCTGGATGTGGAATAATAAACTGCAAGCTTGTAACTACCTCGAGGATCTTAACTCTCAGAAGTTATATGGTAGTGATGTCAGACCAGATTTGGGAAATGACTCTGAGTTTCATAAACTCATTCGTGTTGATGTTCTTGGTGAACTTCTGTCCGGATATTTTTTTTGCAGTTAGCATGGTGAGCTCATATTTGGTTGAGCCTCACTGGATTGGTGCCAAGAATCTTCTGAGATATCTTCGGGGTACAATCTCTCATGGATTGAGATACACTGCCAAAAATATGAAACTGCATGATTATTCAAATGCTAACTGGGTAGGCAGTGTGGAGGATCACTAGAGCACTTCTCAATGCTAGTTCTCTTTGGATTTTGCTTCGATATCATGGATAAGCAGGAAGCAAAAGTTGGTTGCTATAAGCACCACTGAGATCGAATACATAGCTATGAGTATGATCTTGTGTGAAGTTACATGGTTGCAGAAGCTCTTAAGTAATTTGTTTGTACACATGATGAATACCATTGTGATTCTCTGTGACAACCAGAGGGGGGGTTAGATTATTGAGGAATCTCGTATTCGATGTTTGCTCCAGCAGATAAACATCAGATATTGCCTTATCTGGGACATGGTAATTCGATGAGCGAGGAGGCTCCATCACATTGAGACTAATGTACAGGTTGCAAACATTTTGTCAAAGCCCCAAGGAAAGGTCAAATCCGTGACTTTCTTAAATGACTTGGAGTCGTTAAAATACATTCTCATAAGGGTCCTGCATGTTGCATGCATTGAGCTTTGGGAGCTCTGGGGGGCTTGGGGTACTTACTGGAGAAACATATGACCACAGGGTGACTCACCCTCCCCTGGTGATGCGCTATGTACAAGATGACAGGTTTAACCTCCCCCTGTGATACCCCGTGGTGACTGTGGAACAGGATGATTAGTTCTCCTATGGGTTGGGATGATTAGTTCTCTCATGGAAACTGTGGAACAGGATGATTAGTTCTCCTATGGGCCAGGATGATTAGTTCTCTTGTGACGACTGTGGAACAGGATGATTACTTCTCCTGTGGGCTGGGATGATTAGTTCTCCTATGGAAACTGTGGAACAGGATGATTAGTTCTCCTGTGGGCCGGGATGACTAGTTCTCCAGTGGCAACTGTGGAACATGATGATTAGTTCTCCTGTGGATCGAGATGATTAGTTCTCCCGTGGCAACTATGGAACAGGATGATTAGTTCTCTTGTGGGTCGGGATGATTAGTTCTCCCATGGAGACTGTGGAATAGGATGATTAGTTCTCCCATGGCAACTATGAAACAAGATGATTAGTTCTCCTGTGGGCCACGATGATTAGTTCTCCCGTGGCAACTGTGGGGTAGGATGATTCATTCTCCTATGGACAGGATGACTAGTTCTCCTGTCGAGGCATCCTACCCATGCATTCTAGGACTCATGGGAAGTACCTCTCATTTGATCAATGAGCAGGGAAATGGGGTTAGGGACCATAGTAGTACTATCGATGGACACATCGATGTACCTACCATACTCCCTATGCTAGGATAACCTCCATTATTCTGGGATCAAGGAAACTAATCTGGGATCAGTACGAGTGGTTTGAGACACTCTCTTGTGATATTGATCTAGGATCAATAAAACTGACTTCGGGCCAGTAAGAGTGATGTGACACACTCTCTTCAAATGAAGCTGACTTCAAGTTAGTAGAGAATGGTATGTGACATTCTCAATCAATTCTTCTTCTTCATGGTTCAGAAGAGCAGAGCAGAGCAAAGTAGAGCAGAGCAGTGTAGGGCACTGATGGAAGAGATGGTACAGTCGGACATATGGATCAGTAGATGGATTTCTTCCTAGTTGAGAGGGACTATTAAAATTGGCAACTAGGGCCAAATTCCATGTGGGTCATCTTATTAATGGAAGATGATATTTTTCTTGGATCCCTCTCATCGAGAGGTGTAGGATTGATCTAAAGGTCATCTGATTCCGATAAGTATTCATGGAGATATGAATTTATTTGTGTTATGGGACAATTCGTCAAGGTCGACCAACAACTAAATAAACCCCACTTGTGTTCAATGTTTTATTATAAATAGAGGTGGCCTTCAAGTCATTTCAACACACTTGGGATCTCTTCCTCTCTACTTGAATTGGGTTTTAGTAGGAGGAGAGATCCTAAGGGATAACACTACCCTAATCCAGAGGGCAGAAGCCGGAACTGCCAGAACTCCTAGGAACTGTGGGAACTGCCAGGAAAAGCCAGAACTACCGGGAAAATCCGGAACTGTCGGAATTGCCGGGAACTGCAGAAAGTACCTAGGAAAGCCGGAACTGCTAGGAAAAGCCAGAATTGCTAGAACTATTGGGAACTTCTGGAACTGCTAGGAATAGCTGGAACTACTAGAAATACCGAAACTATTGGGAAAAGTCGGAACTGTTGGGAATAGCCAGAATAGCCGGAATCGCCAGAATTGTCAGAACTACTAGGAATTGGTAGAACTGGCGGAACTGGTGGAACTTTTGGGAACTACCAGAACTGCCAAGAAAAGCTGGAACTATCAGGAATAGCTAGAATTGCTGAGAATAGCAGGAATTTCCTCAACTTCCGCAACTGTCGGGAATAGCCAGAATAGTTGGAACTGCCGAGAATAGCCGGAACTGTTGGAACTGACAGAATTTTCGGGAACTGCCAGGAACTACTAGAACTTCTAGAACTGCCGAGAACTGTCGGAACTACCAGGAATAGTCAGAACTGACATTACTGCTAGGAACAGCTGGAACTGCCTGAACTGTTGGGAATTGTCGGAGCATCTGACTCCAAAGGAGAGCAACATGCAAGGGACAAATAACTAACATTGGGATAGTTGTATGGTACTTAGAAGCAAATACACTAAGCATGCAAGGTTACAACTAGCATGCAAGGGACAACTAGCATGCAACAACAAGCATGCTAAGGACAATAAGCATGCTAGGGACAACAAGCAAGCAAGGGACAACAAGCAAGCAAGGTACAACCTACACATAGGTTAGTATGGCAACATGGTGCAACAATGGCACATAATGCAATACAGTGATGGGTACAGTCATGATTGATGAAGCGTGATGAGATGCAACATAGTGATGATGGGTGCAACATGGTGCAACGCGATGAGGTGCAACATGATGATGAAATGTAGCACAACGATAGGTGAAGGAGTTACCTTGGAGAATCATTTGAAGCCACAAGTCTTCAACTGATCTCATGTATCTTCTTCTTAGAGATGATCTATGATCTTATCTAGATAAGTCAAAGTGTTGACTTTTGTTGTAAACGTATTATCTCTCTCTCTCTCTCTCTCTGTTGAACTATTGAAGAACATATAAGAATAATTAATCAAGGGTTTCCCCACATTGGGGTTTGTCCCTGGCTAGTGCCACATCTTGTGTCCTCTTGTCTTGGCTTTTCTTCTATGATTTATGTTTATGTTCTATCTGTAGTTTACTTTAATGATGATGTGATTACTAATCTAGAAAAGATATTGAGCTTACTGTGAAAATTGAAATAAATTTCTCTAAGCATAGAACATACCTAAAATTAGTAGGTCGTGACAAGTGGTAGATGGTGAGTGGTGGAGGAAAAGTTGTGGGGCATGACAGAAATGGATTAGGGATAGGCAATTTCCGGAGGGGGTGGTGGGTAGAAAGCGGTATCGATCGAGGGGGGGGGGGGGGGGGGGGGGCGTGAAATCATTGCGATGCGCCACGCAAGTTGTAGGGCCCGATGGGAGAAACCACCTTTCCGACCCCCCCTGGTGGTAAAGGGAGAATGCTAAGTGGGGCCGAAAAATAAAAAGGGTCGTAGGAGTGGGGGATCAAATCCTGAGGTGCTCAAAGCCACTGACCTTTAACCATAAACGACAAACATAATTTGTCCACTTGTGCTTTTTAATATTAGCTATCCGGACTTAGGATAAGGACGGGTGATGAAAAGTATGAAAAATTTTACCCATAGCGTGCACCTTGAGCTTTTGAAACTTAGGATAAGGTAAATATAATGAAACATTTTGAAATACATTATCCATAGCATGCACATTTTCCTCTTTTGCTATATTCTCAAACTTAGGATAAAATTTACATAGGCAAATTATTTACCCAATCACCTAATCTACCTACCCTTAGCTAGACTAACATTTTTATTTTCTGTCTCCAGGGTGCACTTAGACTAGCAAACCCATTTTTATTTTCTTTTATGCAGAATGAAAAACTATCTAACCTATCCCTTATTTCTCCTATTGACCCAGATTAGACAATTTGATGAATTTCATTTTCTACCTAACTGGTGATTTAGTGAGATTAAACTATTGGATAAACCTTTATTCTCTATCTATTTTACAAAAATTTAAAGAAATTTAATCATGATTAAACAATATGATTAAACTAAAACTAGTGATTGTGGCATTTTGAACAAGTTGCACACAACTTTATTTTACAGAAATGAAGCAAAAGCTATCTATGAGTAGTGGAATTTTGAATTGCAACACTTTCAATGTTATTCTTTTTTATTTTCTTTCTTTTGGTGGGGTTCAATCCTTCTTCTTTTTTAATAAAAAAAATGTCTTTATTTTTCTTCTTTATACCCTCTTTTCATTTTTTTATTCTATTTTTTCTTTTATTTGGAAATCATTGTCAAATTGACAAGTATTTACTAAATTGGATTCCTGAGATATAACACTCAATTACCTTGAGATTCTATAAATTATAGGACCCTAACAGTGGCTCTAGCTAGGGATGGCACTCTCCCTATGAAGTGCCAAGAACATGTGATTAGTAGCCTTGATTTTTTTATTTCAGCAACATCCACCTCTGATTTCTTTATTGCAATAATTATGGTAACTCATCAATAGTAGCTCAGGGCCTTCTCTATAGGCTTCAGCTTCTGTTAATAGGTCACCCAATCCAAAAAATAAGCACAATGATATTTACAATGAGAAATGTTAATAAAATATCTATTGCTCAAAGAAATAGTGTTTGAGCATCCTGCCATTGACAGGTCCACCAGGTAATTCTGTCCCATCCAAATTTCTAATAAAAAATGCATTATTCCCTCTGAAAGCATAAATGACATAAGGCCCCATCCATAAGTTGTCAAATTTTCCATGCTTCCCTTTATCCTCTCTTCTTGAATCCCACTTTAAAACTTTATCACCAATGGTGAAATCATCTGCCTTTGTCCTTCTGTCAAAAAATTTCTTGATATTTTCATGGATGACTTGAGCCTTGTTATAAACTTCTTCCCTAGATTGCGACAACTAGATTTTTTGATCAATCCTCCTTTGAATATCATTTGGATAAGCTTGCAATTCCTGAATTAACTTCATGACTGGAACCCCCAAAGAGGATGGAAAGACAAATCCATCCCATAAACCAATTGGTATGGAGACATGCTGATTGATTTCTTTGTAGTGAGCCTATCAACCCAAAGTGCATTTATGAGTTTGTTATGCCATGACGTCATTTTTTCTGCTAACAATTTCTTGATAATAATTACCAGACTTTTATTTGAAGATTCAGCCAGAACATTACCTTGTGGGTAATAAGCAGTTGACTGCCCCAAAGTAATATGGTATTTATTGCCAAAATATACCATTTTCTTAGACCTAAAGGTTGTAGCATTGTCTGTAATAAGCTTGTTTGGGCAGCCAAATCTGGACAGGATATTGGTTTCTAAGAATTTGATGATCACATCATATGTGGCTAGTCTAGAAGGAGTGGCCTCAATCCATTTGGTAAAGTACTTAGTAGCAGTAAGGATCCATTTATGTTGAGAAGAGGATGGAGGATGGATTTCTCCAATGAAATCCAATCCCCACTGTTGCAAAGGGCTTTCAAGAGATATGGGCTTCAAAGGTAAAGGCAAAATTTTTCTTTCTCCCTCAAATATTTGACACTTATGGCAAGAGGTTACCTTCTTATGAACATATGGAAAAAATGTAGCCTAGTAAAAACCATCTCTAAGGATCTGATTGGAAGTGGTTTTCCAATACAGATGGCCACCACAACCACCTTCATGGAATTCCTCCATTGTTCTTTCTGTGTCATCACTCAATAAACACTTTAGTAGAAGACCACCAACATCTTTCCAATATAAAACATTTTCTATGATGCAAAATTTAACTACCTTCAATTTCATAAATCTAGCCTTTGTTTTTGTTAGACCAAGAGGAGCGTTTAAATTAAATAAAACATAAATAAGGTCTGCATACCAAGGTGAGGTCATGAAAGTCTCATCTAGTTGTGGAGTCGCATGTTCCTCTTGATCATCCAATTCAGGTACAAAGTTAATATCTAAAGCATTAAAATTAGATTCAACCATTAATTTGGCTAATCCTTGTCCTTTATTGAGCTTGGTTGGCTTGGTGTCCATGTCATATTCTAGAATGATGGCAATCCATTTTCATCTCTTTCCATCTGGTCCATTCTCTGTCAAGATTTCCTTAACTACAACATTTGGTACATAAGCAATTATATGAGAATGAAGGATATATACTCTGAAATATTTAATTTCTTTTATCAATACAAAAGCATGCTTTTCCATTATGTTGTACTTGAGTGAAACATCCCTTAAATCCTTGCTGAAGAAAGTAATAGGTTGTTCATATCCATTAGCATTTTTTTGCAAAAGGACAGTTGCAACAGTATGTTCAAAGAAAATGAAAAAATTATAAAATCTTTAGTAAAATATGGACTAATAAGGATTGGTGCCTTGGTTAATGTCTATTTAACCTAGTGAAATGATTTCCTAGCTTCAAGGTTCCATCTAATTTCAAAATCTCGTTTTAGCATGTTTGTGATATTTTTGAGAAGTTTTGAAAGGTTAGGGATACATCTCCTTAGAAAATTTATTCTCCCAATGAATGATTGAATTTCTTTAATATTTCTTGAATGATTTATTTTCAGAATAGCTTCAATCATTTTAGGATCAATTCTGATACCTTCCTTAGATATAATGTGACCAAGAAGTTTTCCTTCTTTAAGTCCAAACACACTTTTCTTAGGATTTAATGAGATCCCAAACTTTCTGCGCTTTTCAAAAACTCTTCGTAAGTGTATGAGATGCTCTTCATCAGATTTAGAATATATAGTTATGTCATCCAAATAGATCACAATAAATCTGCCAATTTCATCAGCAAAAGCAATATCCATTGCTCTCTAAACTGTGGCTCCAACATTCATTAATCCAAAAGGCATCTTCACATACATGAAGGTACCCCATGGAGTGGTCAAGGCTATTTTTTCCCGATACTCTAGATGAACTAAGACTTGATTATAACCTGAGAATCCATCTAATAAGGAAATCCTAGAAGACCCAACTACCTTTTGCAGAATATGATCTATTTTAGGTAAAAGATAGTTGTCTTTTAGGGAAACTTTGTTCAGGTCCCAGAAATCTATACACAACCTAATTTCACCTGTTTTCTTCCTAGTTGGCATAATGTTGGAAACCCACTTAGAGTACCTAAGAGGAACTATGATTTTGTAATCATACATTCTTTTGATTTCTTTCTCAATTAAAGGCATGATAATTGAATTTATTCTGCAAAGTTTTCGTTTAAAGGGTTTCTGATCTTCCTTAATTGGAATTTTGTGTTGTATAATTTCAGTGTCATATGTTTTAATATCTTCATAGCTCCAGGCAAAAACATCACTAAATTCCTTAAATAAAGCAATATACTTTTGTTTTTTAGCTGTTGGGATTGATTTAAACAATTTTATGACTTTTGGGACTTTTTGAGTACCTAAATTGCAATCTTCAATGGTTGTTCCTGAGGGCTCAATCTTAGGGTTTTTAGCCACATCATTGAAATCAAATAATTCTTCTAGTGGAGATAGACCCCTAGGCAAAATATTATCTTTGAGCTGGAGTGTTTCAAACTCTTCTTTTTCTGGGTCTATTTCAAGAAATTCTAGTTTATTTACAACTTTATCTGAGTATTTACATCTAAATTATCTAGTTGCCTTTCTAGATCAGAATGTTCAACATTTGACCATCAACTTCAAATTCCAAATCAATACTGTCATCTTGAAATTCATTTTTGGACTGGAGGAAAATTTCAATCTGTTTATCATTTCCAAGCACCCGACAATATCTCATGTTAGCAGGTACAATTGGTCAATGTTTTAACTCTAGTACATATTCTTGATTTTGATAAGGCATTTTACAAGAGCTGGTTGAAAAAGATAGATTGTTGGAATGATGTTTTGTTTTCTAGGAATTGCAGAAAAGTCATATTCAAGAAAAATCTCTACGAAGTCAAGCACAACATTTATGTATGGCCTCATCCTAGGATGTTTGGCTGAATATTCCCCTTTAATTTGTTCAATAATTAATTCAGCATCCCCTTGAATAGAGATTCATTTTTCACCTAAATTTGTTAACAACTGCAATCCTAGAATAAGGGCTTCATACTCTTCTATGTTATTAGTGCATTGAAAATTAAGCCTGTATGAATGACCCTCAACATGATTATTTCTTGTATTAACCACCCAAATTCCTGCTCCAGCACCATATTTGTTGCAAGAGCCATCGAAACTCATGTTCCAAAGAGGTTCACAAGGAGTTTTCAGTTCTATTATTTGTGTTTGGGTTGGGACTGATTTAGAAATCTCTATTTCAGCATTGATTAATTGATTGTTGATAATTTTGAGGTTTGTCTTGAGTACTCACCATAAATTTCATTAATGTCTCCCTATATAGTCTCCTTTGCTGCCCAAAAATGGGTATGGTAGCAAAGTTCATCTCCATTTGTAGGGTTCCTTGTAATTTTTCTCCCCATGAGCATGACAACAACATGCCATACTTAGGGGGAATGTCTGCAACCACTATGTCCATTACTAGACTTTTAGCAGGGATTTGGGCTAAAGTAACACATAGGTCTTTGATAAGACCTAGGCATCTAACTTTGCTAGAATCAAAGGAGTACAAGTCTTTGTAGGGTCTAGTAATGTGAAGTCCTAATTTCTCCATCACGGCTTTAGGAAATAAATTGTGGGATGCACCTAAATCTAACATAGCATTATGGAGAATCTTGTCAAGAATATTCAGGCTAACATAGAATGGAGGAACCCCTCCCTCCTGTGGTTTTCCTTCAACTTCCGGTCCAAATAAGAGTTCAAGCTGGTCATCATTCAGATTTACAGAGCTAATGTTTTCCCTAATGTTTAAGGCTTTCATTGTGTTAGCTTATGGGGGCCTGACCCAGGTTCAGAGTTATTTAGCCAAACAAATCCCTACACCATTGGCCGTTTCTGCATCAGCCCACATAGCGCGAACTGAAGTCTCATCCAAAGTAGTATGGGGGGATGCTGGAACCAAGTTTCTGCACCCTTGAGATGTCTATGATGTCGATTTCGTCCAACTATACCTGCCGTCACGCACTGTTCCAACCTCCAGTACCCTCGCGAAGTGGCACAATCATCTTTCGTGCAACCCTAACTAGGGGCTAAAATGCTTTTGCATTATTATGGCAATGATCTGCGCTATTTCCTAACCTAGACTGAATATCTTACTTATCTTCTTTAACTGATCTTAGTTAACTTCGCGTAAATAGGTATTTTATCTTGCATTCACTTAATCAACACAATTATACACATTTGCGCATCATATAAGTATTAGAAGAGAATTTCAAACCCAATATAACAGATGCATAAAACAGGAAATAAATACGCAGAATTGATAGAAAATTTCTCTTTATTAATACTTCAACTAGTTATAGACTCGACTCACCCTGTGCAATCAGCTGCAAGGGTCCATGCACTCAGTTGCAAACTACTAGGCCTCTACACACTCGGCTATAGATCCTTCTCCTACTCTACAACCCAAAACTAGACTTTACCCCTCAGATCTATCTCGCATACCTCATATTGATTCTTGGACTATGCGTGCCTTAACTACTTAGAGCTTTGCTCTATTTATACAATCCCATGGTCCGCGGACCATGGGTAGATCTCTACAGCCGAAATTACATTAACAAAATTAAGGGTAGACAACCCTATGACTCTTTAACGAACTATGCGCTCCACGCCCACAAAAAGCGGAGTCTTTACATCGGAATTACTAAATTGACCAAAATCTAGACTCTAAGCCCCAAAACTTCCCTTGGGTGATCCCATGCCAAACAAGCCCCCAACACAAACATTGTGATTCGCCCTCGAGTCACTCTTTCGATGCGAAGATCTTTGCGCGAAAACCTCCCAACTCTGATTGGATCACTGCAAGTTCGAAAGCACACTGAGTGGCTATGTGTTGTACTTCCTCTATGCACTATTCAGTGATTGCTGTGGCTGAACTGCTGCCCTGAATCCTCTCTTGTGTTGCTTGCAGCTGCGTGAGATTTACTTCAATGGAGGTTGTAATGTTATACACCTCATCAATCCACAGATGTAGGCGCACCTTCAAAACTTCTTCCTTATGCCTAGCAACATCCACCTGCTCCTTGAGTGCCTTTGCCTGTTGCATCCTTGCAAGCCTTTGCGTAAGGGCAACCTTTTGCACGATCCCTTCTACTTCATTGTATCTTTGCTACAGCTCGCGTGCCTTTGTCTCTAGGCGCTCTATGTTCGGGTCCTCCTGCAGGGTGGTAAGGACCTCAAACGACTACTTGAATAGCTTCGTGTAGTCTGTCACTGCACTGTTAATCACCGCTATTATTGTTGTGATCGTGGTGGCACGCTATTCATTAACCTCCAATGGAGTGGAAGGCTATGCCTTCAGTTTCAGTTCTGCTATCTGAAGATTCAGCTCCAGCTGAACCCTGGCCATTTTAGCTATGGCGTCACGCACCCCTACTACTAACATTTAGATGCGCACCTCCACCGGTTCCTCTACTTGGATGGCCAAATCTGGGACCATCTGGAAGGCTTCTTCCACCACCTCCATTATCTGTCTATTCTGCACCACTGCCTCGTTGCGCTGTAGGATCAACTACTCAATTTTGATGCACTGCTCACTCATTACTTGTGTCGTGTGGCTCTCCCTAACCTGAAGCTCTATAGTGACTCCATCCTGCAAAATATAGAGCATCTCCTGAGGGAGCTCAGCCAGGTTTAACCTGATCCCATTCAACCCACTGACCATAGGCCTATCGGCTTCATTTTCTATAACGAGTGCTCCATCTAGTAGCACTATTGTGTTTGTCATTTAGGCGCACAACATTTCCTTGGCTGCCGATGTGCTGATTGCGAGGCTGGTTGACATTGTACCAACCTGCGGAGTGAGAAACTGCAACTCCTATATTTGTGTCCAGAGAGCCAACAATACCATTTGGTGTTTCTCCTCAAAATTTTGGAGGGCCTCTGCGATGACATCCCCAACCATCTTGCCAACGTCATGTAGCTCCCCTTCAGTAAGGGTGATAGGGTCGAACAAAGTCTTTGAGACCTCCATCTTCTTTCGCGGCCCTATGTGCTCTCTTGGGTGTAGGTGTTTTAGCTGGGTGGATGCTGTCTGTGGGTTCGCACCACCTTGTTTTGTGTCTGTCTCTGGCTCAGGCAAAGATGACTTATGTCCTTCGCTCTCTTCTTCTGATGTCTTCTAATTCTCCTCTGCCAAATTCGCAGCATTGCATGCCACCTGGGCCTTAGTCGCTACTTCTTCCTACCTGCACTTTTTTGCCAGTTGCACCATCCATAGTTTTGCCTCTTCCTTCTTCCATTGGGCAGTAGACTTCTCTACTTCCACTGCAGAGCTAGCTGGGGCATGCCACTCTGGCAGCCAAGACTCAAGGACCATGAAGATGACATCGTCGGTAGCCAAATAGGGTAACTCGCACCATGTCTTTGTGGGGTCCTTTTGCGCCTTTATGAATACATGGTGGAAGTCTGTTTTCAACTCCGTGAAGCTCTGCAGACAGTTGTAGATAGTGGGCGATAACCGTAGCTTGCAATTAATCCCCATCTTGATGTTTATATCCATGAGCACTTAGAATATTTTGCTTTCCCTTATCTTTTGTGCATCCCTTGTTGCCCACAGTGAAGCATACTTCACTGCCTCTAGAAGGTCTTGTGCAATCGACATGAACTAGCTATCTTCAGGCAACTCCCATGCCACCAGTACTATTGAAAATAGGAGCCATGCATAATGGAATGTTTTACCCTGCTCCTGTGCCTCGCAGCAGTTCTCAAGGAACTCACCACATAGATAGTTTGCCCAGTTGAACTGGACCCCTTCTGTTCATTGCACTACTAATGCAACCAATGGCATCGGCACCTCATCCATGTGGAACTTCTACATCACATTCCCTGCGAATATCTGTGTCGCGACCTTGACAGCAGGGTTGTTGATGTTGGAAATGGCGTGTTGGCCCCTAGTTTTGGTCTATTTTTGCTTAAGGAAACTTACTTAATCCTTATATTTTCCATCCATTTTCCATCACATCCATCTCATTTTGATGTATTTTATGCATATTCAGGTATTTAATTTTAATTTTGCAATTTCTAGAAGTTTTTATGAAAATTGAATTTCAAGTGCAATTTTGGACAGAATCAGAAATTCCCATAATAGCTATGTGGATGACATATTTGCAGGACACTTGGGCTTGATATGGATGCATGAATGGAAAGCTTGGGAACTAGGACTGAACTAATTCCACTTGGTTTGGTCAAAAAAAGCTTTATTAGGCCCGGTCAAGGCTGGTCAAACATGACTAGTCACCTAGAAAATCCCTAGGAAATAGGACAGTTTTATGATTTCATGGGATTGTCCATATTTTTAGTGATAGATTGGATGGATTTGACTTAGATATATGGATATGAATAGATATAATTATTAGAAAGACTTTAGATCAGTTTGTTTCATAATCTTCTATTTAAGCCAAGACTTTGAAGGCTTATGATATGTAATTTTGATATAATTTTATGCTGAGACATTTGGATATTGGAGATTAATTAGAAGAACTTGTTCTACTTTCATTTTACTATTCATTGATGTGGATGAGTGACTGAAGTTTCAGCATTTGATAGCAGCCTCAAGTGTGCAAAGCAAGGGTGGGGGCCCCCACTCCTAGCTAAGTACACTTCATTATTAGATTAGCTTAATTTTCATGAACTGGTTACTCTAGAATTTGTTTACTTGCTTTGTTTCAGATTGGATTATGAATTAATGTGTGATGATTTATATTATTTGTGAATCTTAGTTTGTTTATCACTTTAATAAGAAGGGACAACAAAGTGTTCAAGTTGAATTCTCCTTCTATTGAATTAATAGATCAAAACTAGAATTCATCTTTGTGACATGCAGGTTGTTTTTATGTACATTTAGCTTTCCAATGATAGCATAATGATGAATGAATTGTGATGAAAAATGCCCAAATATCTCTTAAGTTAAGAGTCTCATTCATTGCTTATTTATGCATATTAATCTATTGTTAATTCATGATTCCTGATTTCTATTCATTAAGTGATAATTGAGAGAGGAGGACACAAATGGATCTCTTAAGTTAAGAACCACTTCATCTTTCATACATTGAAAAAGTGAGTTAGAAATTGTTAATATAAGCTTATATTGTAATATGTACTTCTTTAGTTCTTCAAAATTTATCTTCTAAGCATGGCCATCCTGATATCCATACACTGTGGACTTGCCTCTAAATTTTACAAACTTGGATTGATAGTGAATACTTGTGTTAATAAATTAGCTCAACATTTTGGTGTCATTGCCAGGGAGGCAATTATCAACATAGTCAAATAGAAAGATAAACAAAAACACTAAAAATTTGATAAAACAAAAATAAAAAAAAAATTAGTTAAGATACATTTCTTTTGGTTATGTTTCTTTATGCCTAGAAATAGAGATCCTCAAGGTATATTTATTAAACAAAACCCCCATCAATAGAATTAGGACCACCAAAGCTAACAATACTAGTTGCTGATAAACCAACAATTGAGGAATTGGAAGAAAAACAAAGAATAGGACAAAGATTAACTTTAATTGAAAGGCAAACTTTGTTAGCCTGGGAGGTGAAAAGAAAACAAACTCCAACAACAACACCTACTTCAGGAAAACAAAAAGAAATTGTTAAAGAAAAGCAGCCCATTTTTGAATCCATAGATCAACCCATTTTTGAACAACTTGAGCCTCAAGTTGACATTGAAACAATTGAAGCTATGGCAGAAGAGGGACATGGATCTATTATTCTTACTCCTGAACAAAGACTTGAATATGAAAGACAACAAAGAGAGTGGAGAAGACACAAAGAGGAAGAGGCAAAATGAGAAAATGATAGGAAAGGAGAAGAGGATAGGAAAAGACAAGAAGATGGTGGTGATCAGGAAACTACTTTTGGCTTTCCAATATTGGATACAAGTGCAGTATTAGGAGAAGATGTAAAAATGAAAAATATTCCACCTTCTGTATTGCCAAATTTTTATGGAATGTCAATGGAAGATCCTGATTCCTTTATGTTTGAATTTGATATCTTGTGTAGAACTTATGGATACACCAATGACATACAAAAACTTCGTCTCTTTCCTACTACATTGAAAGTAGCAGCCTTAAAATGGTTCATGGGTTTAGGAGAGAAAACAATAGCTTCTTGGGATGAAATGAAATCAATATTTCTTAAAAAATATCAAGCCTATTGTAGGCCTAGGGACTCAAAAGAGGATGTTTTCAGAATGACACAACAAGAAGATGAGAGTTTAGAAGAATACTTAGAAAGATTTGCATATAATCTACAAAAATCTAAACAACACTCTCTAAACCAAGACACCATTCGAACAATCTTTCTCAAAGGTATAAGGGATGAATACCTTGACATTCTGAATGTAATGGGCAAGGGTGACATTTCAAACTTGCCATTTAATGAAATTTTAGATTTATGTCAAAAATATTCTAGAGGAAGATCAAAAACTGGAAGGAGAGATGTTAGTTCAAAAGCAGCAAAATCAGCAGCAGGAGGAGTAACAAGAGCAAAGATAGGAAGCTTGCTAGAAAACTTCAAAACTGATCTCCTAAGTACATTAGGGACACAAGTAGATGTTTTAAAAGCAAACAAAAAGAAAGAAGAATAAGAACAAATTTTAGCAATCTTTTGTCCCAAATGTAGAAAGAAACATGCATTAAGAGCATTCCTCTCGATAGTATTCAAGTGTGTGGTCTTTGTACATAAAATCATTCAACAGAAAATTGTCTAAGGTTGAAGGAATTGAAAATAAATACAATGGAATAAGTGCAAGGAATAGAAGGTTTCTATTATGTGGCACTGAGAAGACCTTGGCAACCAAGGATTCCTCAACAAAATCTACAACAACACCCTCAACAAAACTATCAGTATCTACCTCAAAATTCTTGGAATACTCCAATGCCATGGCAGGCTTGGCCTCCACAACAATATCAAAACCAACCTGCACAAGGTTGGAGAGGATATGGTTATGGAAATCAGCCACCTCAACAATACCAACAACAATACCAGCAACAATATCAACAACCATTTCCATACCAACAATACCAACAATATCCACAATCCATGCCATTTCTGCAACAGAATTCTGCATATCCATTATCCATGCCATTTCCACAACAGAATTCTCCACCACTACTAACACAACCACAACAGTTACAACTACCTTCAAACCAGCCCAAACCAACTCAATTACTAGCCTAGCCAGTGGAAAATCCAAGCAATAAAATGGATAAACCTGCATACAATGTTGAAGAAGCAGCATATTTTCCAACATATTATATTCTTCCCATAAACGATGTCCATTTAAGGTCTGGAAAGGTGCTTAAAAAGGATTCTCCTCTGATCATAGAAGAACCAAATGAGCAAGGAGAACAACCTGAAACATCACATTCAGAAAAACAAATTTAGAAAGGAAAAACTATTATAACTCAAACACCACCCTATCCTGAGAGGTTAGTAGAGCAGCAAATTGAAATGAACCTTCCTGAATTTGACATTTTGGATGAATTGAAAAATGCTTATGTAAAAATTCCCTTATTGAAAGCAATCAAAGAAATACCAATATATGCTAAAACAATAAAGGAATTATGCATCAAGAAAACTGGTAAAAAGAAGAAGGATCCTACTACAATCCAAGTCATTGGAAAATTAGCAAGCCTCATGTCTACAAAAGCAACAGTAGAAAAATATATTGATCCTGGTATCCCTATGGTTACTATTTCAATAAATAATTTCTAAGTTCCAAAAACATTGACAGATTTGGGAGCTACTATAAATGTAATGACTATGGAGACAATGAAGTAGCTGCATTTAAACAACATTAGATCTACTAGCCCGAACCTTCTTTCAATAATTTATCTTTATGGTGCTTCCATCGTCAATTGAATTTATTATCCATGGAATATTTAGGCTCTATCTATTCATATTCGGGCTCCTATGAGAGTTTTTTTCGCTAGAGCTGATAAAATACCGTTACTTGGGACGGTGCATATGTAGAACTACAATCCTAGAGTTAGTAGATAGATCTAAAGTTGTACCAGAAGGAATACTAGAAGATATTATAGTCTCTTTGGATTCATGGGAGTATCCTGTTGACTTCCTCATCTTGCATCCAAAAACAAAACTGGGAGGAAATCCTCTAATCTTAGGCAGACCATGGTTAGCCACTGCTGATGCCTTTATATGATGGAAATCTGGAAGTATGATTATCGCACATGGAGATGAGAGAAAACACATTACACTTTATTCTCCTGGACCATCACCTTCTTTAGAACCAATTCTTGAGGAACAAGAACAACAACAAACTAAATCAGTTCTAAGTATCAATCAAGTCTTTGATCTTAGAGGGGAGGAAGAGAATGAAGATCTAATGGATCTTTTCATCTCATAAACAATTATTTTAGAGCAACTTAGAGAAATTCAATATTAAGCTGCAAGAAATCTTTTAAATCAGTGTTCTTAGGAAACTTGTACAATCCAATCCTTACAAGAATCATTTACAAACATTTTTCCTGTAAACACAATTACCAATTAAACAACAAAAACAATTGATATATATCCAAGAAAACATTTGAATATTGGTAACTATTTACAATCGTCACAAGAGCAAGAGGTAATAGCATTACTACAAAAATATTCAAAATTTTTTGCTGGGATTATACATATATGCAAGGAATTCATCCCAACACATGTATTCACCACATCTATATAGATGAACAGATTAAACCAGTAAGACAACCTCAAAGACGAATGAATCCCATGATGAAAGAAATAGTGAAGGAATAACTGTAGAAACTACTTAAAGTTGGGTTCATCTATCCTATTTTAGATAGTTAGTGGGTCTCTTCATTGGTGATTGTGCCAAAGAAAAATGGGAAGTGGAGAGTATGTGTGGACTACTGAGAATTGAACAAAGCAACATTAAAAGATCATTTTCCGCTACCATTCATTGACCAAATTCTAGACTCATTAGCTGGGAAGAAATTTTTATCTTTCCTAGATGGGTTTAGTGGGTATAATCAGATTAGAATAGCAGCAGAAGACCAAGACAAAACAACATTTACCTGCCCATGGGGAACTTATGCATATAATGTTTTGCCATTTGGACTATGTAATGCACCTGCAACTTTTCAAAGAGCAATGCTTGCAATATTTGCTGATCTAATCCATGAATGTGTAGAAGTCTATATGGACGATTTCACAGTATATGGAAACACATATGACGATTTCTTAAAAAATCTTGAGAAAGTTTTAAAACGATGCATAGAAACAAATTTGTCCTTGAGTAATGACAAATGCTACATGATGTTAACTGAAGGGATAGTTTTGGGAAACCATATTTCCTCATTAGGAATTAAGGTGGATCCAGCTAAAATACAAGTCATTATGAATTTAGTGCCACCTACAACTCAAAAGGAGGTAAGGAGTTTCTTGGGTTATGCAGGCTACTATAGACGATTTATAGAAAACTTTAGCAAAATAGCACAGCCTCTATTCAAGTTACTAGCAAAGGATGTTGAATTCCAATGGACAAATCATTGTCAAAATGCATTTTAGATATTGAAGGAAAAATTATCAATTGCACCCATTCTTCAAGGACCAAATTGGTCTTTGCCATTTCATATTTCAACTGATGCATCTGATATTGCTATAGGTGCATCGCTTGGACAGAAGGAAAACCTGTTCAATTATGCTATATACTTCATAAGAAAAAACTTAACACCAACAGAATTGAACTACACAATCATAGAAAAAGAAATGTTAGCTGTAGTACATGCAGTGAACAAATTCAGGCATTACATAATAGGATACCAAGTATTCATTCATACAAACCATTCAACAATCAAATACTTAATGAACAAATCAATCACAAATGGAAGAATAACAAGATGGTTATTGTTAATGCAAGAATTTAACATTACAATTCAAGATTGACCAGGGAAAGACAATCAAGTGGCCGATTTTATTTCAAGATTACATACACCCAATGATCCAAATCCTATTGCAGATAACTTTCTAGATGAACATTTGTTTGCAATAATAGTAAAAACACCATGGTTTGCAGACATAGCAAACTATCTATCCTCTAGAAAATTTCCAACTCAGTTTACAAAGAAACAAAAACGAAAGATCATTAGAGAAAGCTCTAGATATAGTTGGGTAAATGGTGATCTGTTTTATACTAGTTCTAATTTAATAATAAGAAAATGTGTGAGAGAAGATGAGATATTAGAAATCTTGAAAGCATGTCATGATGAACCGTGGTGGTCATTTTGCAGACAAGCGAACAACCTATAAGGTGCTGCAATTGGGCTACTATTGGCTAGCAATCTTCAAAGACTCCAAGGCTTATGTCAAGAGATGTGACAGTTGCCAAAGAATAGGGAGACCAATAGTATTAGATGAGATGCCACTTAAACCACAAGTTCTCATAGAACCATTCGAGCAATGGGCTCTAGATTTTGTGGGACCAATAAATCCACCATCAAATGGAAAGAAGTACATCTTGGTATGTACAGATTATGTAACTAAATGGGTGGAAGCAAAAGTAGTCACAAAGGCAATAGAAAATACAGTGGTCACCTTCCTCTTTGAGGAAATATTTGTGAGATTTGGCGTGCCTAGATAGATTGTAACTGATCAAGGAGCACAGTTTACTTCAAAACTTGTTCGGGATCTTATGGAAAAGTATAAGATAAAGCACTGGAAATCAACACCGTATCATCCTCAGGCAAACGAACAAGTGGAAGCAACAAATAAAGTCCTAGAAAACATAATGACAAAAATAGTACAGCTGAATAGGAAGGATTGGTCAGAAAATTTAAGAGATGCACTATGGGCATACAGAATAACATGGAAAAACACAACTGGGTTTAGTCCATACCAGTTAGTGTATGGAAAAGAAGTCTTACTGCCCATAGAATTTTAGATACACACATTTAAGTTGGCAGCAGAACTAGGACTAGAACTGTCTGAAGCACAGCAACAGTGGATAATGGAATTAAACCAATTGGATGAACATAGACAACAGGCAATAGAACACACAACATTGGTGCAGCAACAAAGAATGAAATGGCACGATAGATTCATCAAGAACAAAACATTCAACAAAGGAGACTGGGCATTACTGTTTGACTCCAAATTCAAAGATTTCAAGGCCAAGTTCACAACACATTGGTTAGGGCCATATGAGATAGAAGAAATCTTTGACAATGGAGTTGTTCAAATCAAAACAATTGATCAAGAATCTACATCATTTTTGGTAAATGGACATAGGCTTAAAGTTTACAATAAGCCTATCAACAAAGAAGAATTTATGAAACAACTGACACAAGAGACAGATTTGGAAGTAATGGAACGACATAGCCATGTACCTTCCAGTACTCCAGAAGAATAAAAAAAAATTAAAAAAAAATAAAAATATATTAAAACATAAAAAAAATAATACAAATAAATAAATAAGCATAAATAAAAAGTTTGCTAGTGAAAACCAGGCAACTGGCACCAAGAAAACAAGAATTCATAGAGGAAAACCAACTCGTTTTGGACTATATGAATTCACAACTTCTTGTTATACTTTTACAACTTTGTTTTGCAGAAAAACCTCCAAAGAAAAATGACTTGAGGACAAGTCTTTCCATCGGCAAGGGGGAAGGTCACAAAAAGAAATTTAGTTGTGCAGCTAAATTGACGACGAAACTTATATTGTTGGCAGTTGGGACCTGAAATATTTTTGAAATCAATTGTAGATGGAACTGAAATGTTAGAAAAAAACATGTATATATTGCATAAAAATGTACATGACAGTTGGGACCTAAGTTATTATGAATCAATTGCAGAGGGACCTGAATGACATCGGCAATCAAAGGACCAGAATCAATGAAGGATGCTAGAACAGAAGGCAGAAATAAATTCTATGTTTCAATCTATCTAAGACATTTGATCAAAAGACATCATCCAATATTGTCAAGGAGTAGAAGACATCATCCAATATTGTCAAGGAGTAGAAGACATCATCCCATATTGTCAGAGAAGTACAAGTGTTGTGAGTACAAAACTTTGCTCTTGCAAATTTACCTTTTTTTAGAAATTTTTAGAGCTTGTTAAAATTAAGTTAGTACCTGAATGCATATTCATTACATTACCTTCATCCTATACCCATTATCTTATACCTAATCCTATGTACATCCTATATTTATATTCTATATTCCATTCATATATATTCATTCCATAACCCTAACATTCCATAACCCTAAGTATTTTTCCTCATAGCAAAAGGGATCAAAATGAGGACTTAATAAAGTCAAAACCTGCACCACCATATAAAACATTAGTATTATGGAGTTAATTTTAAACATGACCGAAAGTGGTCATTTTAAAATTAAAAAGATATATTGCAATACATATGGAATAGGCACATTATGAAAAATAATCAAATCAACCAAATTGAAATGATTTATGTATTGAACTTATCATGGAGCATAAAGAAGTAATATTATTGGCAATGAAATATGATGGTAATATGATATGATGGTGTAAGGTTATCATGGCAAGCCCGGTGGTAATACAATGCAAACTCAAGTGATGAATGTTTGAAGGGATGGTCGTAGGAAATCATGAAGGTGGAAGGTGAAATGTGACGAGACCATGATTCATGCAATTAACGTGGCAATCAAAACAATGCATAACAAATATAAACCAGTACTCAGGAAGAAAATATGATGGTATATATGTCAATCAAAGTCAAGCCACAACAGCGTTGTGGGTTGGTATGCAGGACACCCACGATGGATTGGAGGACGGCCACGAATGCATCAGATATGAGCTAAGGTATATGGGCGGAGATATAATGAATGAACCTAAGCTATAATCATAATAAAAAAATGAATTCAAATGTGGAAATGATGAACCATACAAATAATTGCAAGCGGTTCCATTCCTATCAAAATAATTTCGATTTGGTATGCAACGAAGTTTAATGGTATGTGCACGAAATTCCAGTCAAAGGGACGGCCATGAGGGCATTATGCAATGAAGTTTGTACACGACATTTTGGTCAGAGGACGGTATACCAAACAACAAAACAGTCAAATTCATTTTAAATAACAGAGACAAGCCCTGTGCGTTTAACAGTGAAGAGCTCCGCCATTTTTGAAGCCACAGACCTCAGAACTGTGAATTTTCTTTGCCATCATAGCCATTTGAGGCTCAGAGAGGACGATG
This sequence comes from Pinus tabuliformis, assembly GCA_031772625.1. Classification (NCBI taxonomy): domain Eukaryota; kingdom Viridiplantae; phylum Streptophyta; class Pinopsida; order Pinales; family Pinaceae; genus Pinus; species Pinus tabuliformis. The sequence goes on from CM062817.1 coordinate 647,411,494, forward strand.
GATGTTGTAAGCCATTGGCATACATTTGAGTGAGGTAAAAATAGTTTGACAGAGAAAACAAACTGAGGAAAGGGAGAAAGAGATATAGCGTTGAGGAACTGGAGAGATAAGAAGGGTAAGCTGAGAAGACTAACGAAGGAGGTGGAGTCAGTTAGTGAAAATCTCATGAAGAGCAAAGGTAAGTGAAAAATCCGATTCATTTCCCTTAATGTGATGGAGATTTTAGAGGAAATATCATGATTTTTGGCTGAGACATGGACTATCTGTCATTTATTTAAAATTTATTTGTGCCACCAATAAGAAAATAAGGTTGTTTAATAGTGGGAAACGATATGAAATATAGGATATCTGGGCAAAGAAATAAGGGAATCATGACACTTCAACAACAATCAAGTAAATTGATTTCTATTCTCCATGAAATCGTCGAGTTTGCTAATAAAACCAAGTGTTTACACAGTGAATTTAATTGCATGAACAGTGGACTTAATTGCACGAGTAATGAACTGTGACATAGCTTCAGGTTAATGTATGATTTGTTAACTGTAGGATGGAGAAAATCAAAACAAAACTTGGTTGATAGATCCAGATCTTCCACAAAATTTTGAAACAGAGTGTCTTATTAAATTTTGATTGCATGTTGAATAATGAAATGAGAAATCTACGTGTATTTTCTGAAAAATGCATAGTTCATTGAGCTTAAAACTACACTTTTGTTTTCAATCACATAAACATGTTTTTTTATGATCAGACAGTGTGACAGAAGAACGAGTTTCAGTTTGATTGCATAAAGGAATGGGTTAATAAAAACAGAGTATTGGGCTTATATTTGAAGTGCGCAAAGAAAATTTGTTGAAAGAAATAGTTAATTGTTGTACATTGCATGTTGATTGTATAATAGTGAAGTAAAAATGTACACACAGTGGCCTCAATTCAACAAGCAGTGAATGAAGAAGCGACTCTAGTTTGATGTCATAAGAATACGTTAAGAAAAACGAAAATTGAAGGGAGGAATTATGATATGATTTCTTTTTTATATATATATATTTCTTTTCCAAAACAGAGTTCAATTTCTTTCTTACAAAGGTGTGTATAAAGATGGATATTTGGTTTGCATGAATAGAGTAGAGTGTTGATAAACAGGGACAGTATTGCTGTAGAGAGAGATAGGGATTAAAATATACTGGTTGACTGTTCATCAAGGGAAAGGTAAGCCTTCTACAAACTAAACCACAAGATATTTTTATGCATAAATGTTTGTTATTTGTCATTATTATAAAAAATGAAGTTAAAGATAGTAGAAGGATATATTCACTGGTTTACAGAAAATATGACGATCAGGATAGAGCCAAAATTTCAAATAGAGAACTGGAGGAAGGAAACAATAGAAAAATTGTATCAGGTAGGGCTCATAGGGTTCCTACAAAGATTTAATGGTCACAGTGAGGGTATAACAAGGTAATTTGTGAATAATGATACTCATGCACAAACAAGAGTAGGAAACCTAATCATTCCGGTGACTCATGGATATATTTCCCAAGAATTATACCTTCCAATGATAGGGGAAAATTATCACAAAGGTCTACATTTCAAGGAGAAAGTGTCGAATTTCTTCCTGGAGAAAAACAGAAAGGGAACCTTTGACAGAGCTAAAGGTATACCCAGGGAGTGGTTTAATGAGCCATGGAGAGAACTAGTCTTGATCATCCAAAAATATTTCACTTGTGATAGGGAATACAGTGTGGCACATTTGTATCATATTAGGCTCCTTCAACACATTAAAGGGGAGGTCAAGATAAACTTACCATATTTCTTCTTTCGAAGTCTCATTAAGATGGTAGAAGTAGTAAAAAATGAAAACAAACCAAAAGAATCTCAAGTTTATCATCAGGGGTTGATAAAAATTTTGGTAGAATATCAAGTAAAAACTCAGGGGATAATTTGGAGTTTTTAAACCAAAACCAGTATGAGGAGAAGGTCATTGAGGAAGAAAGCAAAGTAGAATAAGAAACCAGGGGCATTGTGAGTTCACCACTCTATCCCAGAACCAAATCTAAGAAGCAAACCAACACAATCATGGTTGAAAAGGAAATATCCATCATGTCCACTCTTAGGAGGTTTAGGAAGAAGAGCCCAATTGAGACAAGTAGCAGAGACCAAGAGGTGAAAATTGTGGAAACGTGTTCTACGGAGAAACAGGTAGAGGATATTATTGAGAAAGAAGCCCTAGAGAAGGATTCCTATTTTTATGATGTGGTAGAAACATCATTTGTGAAAAACACACAGGAACTTGAAAAGGAATTACATTTGAGCAAAATTAGAGAATTAACAGATCAAATAGAAATAAATAAGATTATGGAAAAGCACTTGAAGAAGGAAAACAAGGAAAATAAGAAGAGTAATGCAAAGTTGGTTAAGGAAAATGAAAAATTAACTAAAGAAATAGGAAAACTAAAGAGAAAGAATGATCTAATTTGCAAGCAGGCATTCAAGTGGCTTAAGGAAAAGAACATGTGGAAAAACAAATATGAAAAACAAAAGGTTAAGGCTACTTTGTATAGAGAAGAACATAACACAGGGATGGACTATTTGTTAGAGGCAGCACAACAAGAGGCATCAAGGTCCGGAACAGCATGCACAATAGGGGTAAGAAGATCCAAAAGGAAGAAACAAGCATGAGGACATGCTTGAAGATCAGCAAGGGGGAGATGTTGGCCCTTAGTTTTGGTCTATTTTTGCTTAAGGAAACTTACTTAATCCTTATATTTTCCATCCATTTTCCATCACATCCATATCATTTTGATATATTTTATGCATATTCAGGTATTTAATTTTAATTTTTCAATTTCTAGAAGTTTTTATGAAAATTGAATTTCAAGTGCAATTTTGGATAGAATCAGAAATTCCCGTAATAGCTATGTGGATAACATATTATTAGGACACTTGGGCTCAAGCTGGATGCATGAATGGAAAGCTTGGGAACTAGAACTAAACTAATTCCACTTGGTTTGGTCAAAACAAGCTTTATTAGGCCCGCTCAAGGCTGGTCAAACATGATTAGTTACCTAGAAAATCCTTAGGAAATGGGGCAGTTTTATGATTTCATGGAATTGGCCATATTTTTAGTTATATATTGGATGGATTCGACTTAGATAGATGGATATGAATATATTTAATTGTTAGAGAGACTTTAGATTAGTTTGTTTCATAATCTTCTATTTAAGCCAAGACTTTGAAGGCTTATGATATGTAATTTTGATATAACTTTATGCTAAAACATTTGGATATTGGAGATTAATTAGAAGAACTTGTTCTACTTTCATTTTGCTGTTCATTGATGTGGATGAGTGATTGAAGTTTCAGCATTTGATAGCAGCCTCAAGTGTGCAAAGCAAGGGTGGAGGGCCCCCAGTCCAAGCTAACTACACCTCATTGTTAGATTAGCTTAATTTTCATGAACTGGTTACTGTAGAATTTGTTTACTTGCTTTGTTGCAGATTTGCTTATGAATTAATGTGTGATGATTTATATTATTGGTGAATCTTAGTTTTTTTATCACTTTAATAAGAAGGGACAACAAAGTGTTCAAGTTGAATTCTCCTTCTATTGAATTAATAGATCAAAACTAGAATTCATCTTTGTTACATGCAGGTTGTTTTTATGTACATTTAGCTTTCCAATGATAGCATAATGATGAATGAATTGTGATGAAAAATGCCTAAATATATCTTAAGTTAAGAGTCTCATTCATTGCTTATTTATGCATCTTAATCTATTGTTAATTCATGATTCCTGATTTCTATTCATTAAGTGATAATTGAGAGAGGAGGACACAAATGGATCTCTTAAGTTAAGAGCCACTTCATCTTTCATACATTGAAAAAGTGAGTTAGAAATTGTTAATATAAGCTTATATTTGTAATATGTACTTCTTTAGTTCTTCAAAATTTATCTTCTAAGCTTGGCCATACCTGATATCCATACACTGTGGACTTGCCTCCAAGTTTTACAAACCTGGATTGATAATGAATACTTGTGTTAATTTTTGTTAATAAATTATCTCAACATGGCGTACCCTCACTTCTTCTCTAGTTTAAATTTCTTTTTCATGGCCTCCGCAATGGCCAAATTGTCACTCTTTCCTTCTGAGATGTTCGTTGGGTCCTCCCCTGCATAAGGGAGCTAGGTAATCCTATGAATCAGATGGTCTATGATGGGGATGGGCTCCTCTAGCCACAAGCACCCATCATGTACCAAGCAGAGCAGCTGCCTGATGACAAAAATGGTTTTTGGGGCACAATGCTAATGCGGAACCTAGAGCAGGTTTAGAAACCCTTCTTTCTAAACTCCTCTCAGCCATTTGCACAGCTCCAACTCTATTATTCCAGATGGTGTGTCTTTCTTCTGGCGCATTAGTTGCGTGGTTGCAAGATGCGAAAACTTCTTGTGGTTTTCTAGGTCCCAATCTTAAAATTTCAGCATGGGAACCTATCCCGAGTGCACTCCTTCAAAAATAATGTGGTTAGGGAGTAGTGGAGTCTACAGAGAGGTCTTTCTCTCATGTATATCCTTGGGCACTTTTGCTTTACCCTTCTATGGAGGAACATATGTAGGTAGCTTGGTGGGAGGGTCCGCACCCTGGGTTTCGACCTCTATCTCTACATCCTCCTCGTCAACTAGGATTTCTTCGAACTATTCTTCCTCAGTGGCCTCCAAATCGATAGCCTTCCCCTTTTCTTCCATGGTGAGCTTAGTCCTCAGTGGATTTCTAGGTGATATGCACACTAGTACCATGGCCTACCTATCTTTCTTGGGTCTCGCCGGCGCGGTGATTTAGGGATTTCATCGACTATCCCGATGCTCTCTGGGGCTTCCACTTCTATAATTGCTTACTTAGCTTCCTCATCAGTCATTACTCTGGTATACATGGCTTCCTCGGGAGTTGCCATAGTGCGATTCCACAATTCTCTCAGTGTCTCTAGCAATTTCTCAAGCAACGAATTCGCTTTCAGAAGTTCAAACAAGTCTTAGTTCATGAATATTTGAGCGGCAACAACCTAGTTCTCAAATTTCCAAGTGTTGTTTGTTGAACAAGCCTTTGTAATTTATAGCACCTTTTGAATTTGAATTCGACCATTCCCCCCACATTCGTTCCATTAATGCTAGATTGGCAGTAGATTTTCAAGAATCTAGCCCATAAAGTTCACCTGAAATGCTTGCTGCCTACTCCAATTGGTCTCAAACCAAGCATCACATTGTGAATAGTGACTGTAACAGTCACTTTCCATCTGACTTGTCCGATAATGCAACTACCCTCGCATTGTCGTGAACCCTGTGATACTTCGCTACTGTGCGCAGTCCTAACATCATGCAGCTCTCGAGCAGAGTAGTTTATAGTTCTGCGCCTCCTTTCAGCTGCCTGGAGCACTAAGAATGTGCTTTGGTTGGGTATTCAGGTGGCCGAGCCACCTGTGTATGGCTTCAAACGACTACCATTCACTTTTCCTAGGAAGGGCTCTCCATTTAACTTGATCAACTGTACCACGCCTCCATCTGTAATCTCCTTAATAACATACGGCCCTAACCAATGCATTATGAATTTCCCCAGGAATTTATAAAACTTACTATCATACAACAACACTAGATCGTTTACCTTGAATATGCACAACTTAATGTGTCGATCGTGCTAAGCCTTTTTATGCTGCTTTTGGACCTGCTGGTGGAATCCAACCAAAAATCGTTCTTCTTTGAGCTCTTCCATCTGCGCAAGCCTCTCCTCTAGGGCTCCGCGATCTGTCATACCTGTCAGAATTTCTATGCGTAGACTAGGCATGATGTATTCCATAGGCATTATGGCTTCCACTCCATAGACAAGCCTAAAAGGCGTATGTCCCATCAACTTCTTGCATGTCATCCGATAAGCCCATAACAGTGCAAGTATGCATAGGTCCTAATCACTTCACTGTGCATTGCATACCTTGTTGAATGCTTCTGCATGTAGAATGTTCTATGTGATTTATCTTCTTGCATAATGTCTTCCTAACATTAAGATCCATCTGCAAGGTCGCCCCCCTAACACATGCTTATTGACTGTGTATTTTAGCACAAAGTTCATGTGCATCTACGCATATTGTGGCTCTTCTCCATATGCCTGCATCCACCCAGCCAGATGTGCGTGCAGATCATCCTGCCCATCATACTCTTATGTCAGTTGCATCTTAGGCTTCCCAAATTGTGTGCGCATCACTCTCCTACATTCGCGCCAATCATCAAAGCTTCCTTTGTGTGTACCCCACCATCTTGTGGGCGTAGCGCGCAGTACCCAATCCAAGGCATGGAAGCGTTTCTTTTCAGGAACCTCCCTTTCAAATACATCCAAGAAGGTATTTACCTCATTTAGACCATCATAACTAGGAAGATCTCTTACTTCTGTTGACACGCAGCGCAGCGACCTTTTCATCATATTACAATTCAGCGTAGTTACTTCGTGTAACTGATTCTACCATTGTTCTACTTCTTCGTTGAAATCCGAAGTGCAAGAACTGTCGTGCTCCCATGTAATCCACCCATCCATGGTGGGATTCACCCAGTCTTGGTATCACGTTGTTATCTTGTAGATGCAGTCCAGATCATTATCACTTTCATAGTCGTGGACCAGATCCGTATATCACGATCCTTCAACAGGGTCCAGGAGTATAATTACGTGTAGTGACTTCTTTTCAAAGATCATTTTTATCTTTTCCAGATTAATTATCCCATTCATGTCAGTGGCCTAGTCAATTCCTAGGAGCACAAGGTAGGGATTGTTGTCATCAACAATCTCTATCACTTCAAAATTAGCCAACGCGCTCGCTCCCTTAATATCCACAGTTATTCCCTACAATCGCCCCATGGGTATTATTTTCTGTTGGTTTGCCATTATTAGCTGAATTGGAGACCACTGCAGCATAGGCCTTCCCATTCACTCCCATGTCTGTTTCGGTAGAACATTTGCATCCGATCCCAAATCCAGGATGACTTAATCCATCTCATATTCTCCGATCTACACAGTTAACCTCATTTCTCGTCCCATCCTTGTCTTATGCTTTCCAATATTCCAAAATACGCATGGTTCTCCTGGCGCCATCCCAGCGCCTCTGTTGATGAGTTCCTATAACCCTTTCACAACCTTATTGTCGTGCAGTAACTTCATACAGGTTTTCGAGAAAGTTGTGAGCATAGATGGGTCCATTATCAGCTCTGGTTTATCTTTGCTTCCTAAAGCGGAGGCATCAGTGAAGCTCTTCTTAGCTTCCATGGAGGTTTCTTGAGTGCGCTCCAAATCAAACTCCACTTCTTTTGTCGGAGCTTTGCGAACCCAAGTATTATCTTCTAGTTGTTTGCCTTTGTCATCTCCCATTGTGATTCCACTTCGGAGCACAATGTTCACATTCAGACCTTCCTCGCGTGGCTCATACCTCATCAATTGCAGGTTCTGAGTCGGGGGAGGTGGTAGCGCTCCTTTGTCGCGTATCCTAGCTATCAGTGTAGGAAAATATTATGTCTCATGATCAAACAACATGCAATACAAACATGACGGGCATGTTGGATTCTTGCAATCGTGGGCATAATGTTCTGGCCATTCACAATTGTAGCGAATCAACTGTCTGCGACCTCTTCCGGGTCCTCCTCTGCCTCGGCCTCATCGGCACCCTTGAAATCCTATTTGCTCCATTCCTATATTATGGTCAAGGGGCTACGTTTCAGCCTAAACTCAGTAGGTGGGAGTTCTATCCATCATCAACTCATAGCTTCTGCAAGTGCGCTGGTCATGTCCCACTGACCTACAAAAGTTGCAGAACAATTGTTGTGAATTTTGCATATACTTCTGTAATAAGTGACAATTGTTTGTGGCATGTTTTCCAGGTATTTGATAGATCACGCACCACAAAGCAGGTGCCACACTAGGTCTTTCTTGAGCTTCTGGCCTTAAAGGCATCGATCTTCCTCTTATGAGATAATTCGTAAAAACTGGGCAGTGGTCTTTGTCATGACCCTGACCCTTGCATTTCACACACCACACTTCTTCACACACTTTTAGTCGAACCATCCTATCCTGTTTCAGACTCTGCATCTCAAGGCACAGATTATTCAATGGCACATGGATCTGCTAAACTCCTAGGTTAGGATCCTACATCGAGGTATCATGTAGCCTCATAGCAATCTCTGAGGCCTTTGCCTGAGTCATTATTTTTTGCTGTGACAACGCACTCCTTATATGTGGTAGTAGCAAAGCTACAAACCACTCGCGATGTTGTCCATCCACTAGATTCATATTGGCTTCATGAATCATACATTTCAGCCTCTGATCCAACTCCCAAGGAGTCTTGCCTAATAGCATCGTAATCTCTTTATATCCAATGATCGATTGCGCTTCATATTTAAGCCTGCTAAATTCTCTATTTAGCACTGCTTGGATATCCGCAACTCTCGCATTCAGTTTATCGTTGGAGTAATTAGTATACCAGGTCAGTGTGAAATCCTGCAAGGTGCTAACCAGCATCACCTTCTTTATATGGTCATCTGTAACTCCTTAATATTCCCATACAACCCTTACAACGAACCAGAATTGGTCTGGATCCTCATTTCCCAAACCTTTGAACACAAGCAACTTCACTGTGCTTTCCATATTGAATCGTAGTGGTGGTGGAGTTTGTACGGGTGAAGATGGAGGTGATGACGATGAAGTTGCTGGTGGTGTGGGTGGAGGTGGTATTCACAGAATCATTTCCCTTATCAGATGAATGGCACTTTGCGGAGACCTTCGCGACCTCTTCCTCGTTTCCTCGTGGAGGTGAAGTCAAGGGGATATTTTCTGGATGCTTATTTCCTTCATTCCTGTAAACCTTTCCACTTCACATAGCCCCAAACATCAAGGTAACTGCATAACCCTCTTTTCACATAATAGCATTTTAATACAAGTATTCAAAGACTTTACATACTTACCTCACGGTCCTTTGAGAAAGCATCGCTAGGTCTCGCTGTAGTTGACTGAGGTATCAACTGAAAACTTAGTAACAAATCCTCCTATAATACGATCAAGCCAATGATCAAAAGCGTGTGCAATCTTATCCTCCGATGCTTCCAACCTTCGCACTAACTCTGGGGTCCACACAATAGGACCATCAAGTTTCCACCTTCCTTGGCTATCTGCTAGCTTCATGATCCACTCGTTTAGCTTAGTAGGGAAGGACGTGAAAAATATTTCATGGATCTCCATGTATAGGTAACTGTCTAGCCACTCTTCCTTTGATAGTGGTGCATTTCTGTTTTCCCTTGCCGCGAACTCGTGAATTATTCTGTCCAACCAGCCTTCAATTTCTTTCTTAGTTGGAATCCAATGATACGACATTAGACATCTCTATGCAGATCCCAGTCCCAGAAATGGAACCATTTGTTGGCTTATGGGGGCTTGACCCAAGTTTAGAGTTATTTATCCAAACAAATCCCTACACTAATGGCCCTTTCGGCATCGGCCCGCGGAGCGCAAACTAAAGTCTCACCCGAAGCAGTATGGGGGGATGCTGGAACCAAGTTTCTACACCCTTTAGATGTCTATGATGTTGATTTAGTCCAACTAGGCCTACCTTCACGCAGGTCACTTCGTGCACTGTTCCAACCTCTAGTACCCTCATGAAGTGGCACAATCATCTTTCATGTAGCCCTAACCAGGGGCTGAAATTCTTTCGCGTTGCTATGGTAGCGATATGCGTTGTTTCCCAACCTAGACTGAATATCTTACTTATCTTATTTAACTGATCTTAGTTAACTTTGCGTAAATAGGCATTCTATCTCGCATTCACTTAATCAACACAATTATACACATTCACACATCATATAAGTATTATAAGAGAATTTCAAACCCAATATAACAGATGCATAAAAAAGGAAATAAATACACAGAATTGATAGAAAATTTCTCTTTATTAATACTTCAACTGGTTATAGACTCGACTCACCCTACGCACTCAGCTGCAAGGGTCTACGCACTCAGTTGCGGACTACTAGGCCTTTGCGCACTCAACTGTAGAGCCTTCTCCTACTTTATGACCCAAAACTAGACTTTACCCCTAAGGTCTATCTCACATACCTCATATTGATTCTTCGACTATGCATGCCTTAACTACTTAGAGCTTCACTCTATTTATACAATCCCATGGTCCATGGACCATGGGTAGATCTCTACAACCGACATTACATTAACAAAATTAAAGGTGGACAACCCTATGACTCTTTAACAAACTACGTGCTCTGCACCTAATCTGATAATGGGGCACTAAAGGCTTCTTGTCAAGCTTACAAGAAGTTCTCCCACTCCAAAGCTTAAATATTCCCAAGATCTTATGATTAACCAATTGAGGAATTAAAATTACTTATGTTTTTCTTTAGAATGTTTATGTGCTTTGTGTTCTGTTGCTTTGCTGATATTTAAATACATGTGACAATAAATAAAAGTAGCAAATAAAACAAACACATAACAACAATATGATATGGAGTTCACCCAAAACTCTTGGGCTACATCTCCTTGAGCTCTAGTCAACTCGACTAGGATCTCCATGATTATGGCATAAGTTCTTTTATAAGCTCCATGTTCAACTCCATTGGATTACACAGAAACAATGGGCTTAGAACACCATCTTATCCCTAGCTCTGGCTTTGGCTCTCGGCTCTTTGCTACTATTGACCCTCTAGTTCTATGCAGCTTTCTTGAGCTCTAGCTCTCGGCTCTTTACTTTCTGCTCTCGGTTCTTGGCTCTCTGAGCTTCTCTTGGCCTCTACATTCGTCAATGGTTCACTCAACCTCCAAGCGTTCCTTAGCAACCTTCCAACGACCTTGGAAACTTTTCACTGCTGTCAATTGAGCTCTCTGGTTCACTCGACCTCCAAGTGACTCCAAAATTCCCTGCACTCTCTTAGCCTCTGCGTGCTTCCCCCATTGTCAATTGTTCTCTCTATGTTTTTGTGGAATCCTCTGACTCTACAGATTCCTACAACCATTCCTCTATCTCTCATCATGAGGAATCATTCCGTTATGGCTCTTTAGCTTTTCTATTGGCCCTCTAGCTCACCGGCTCTATGGCTCTGCGTCTAGCCCTCTAGTGCTCTAGCTTTGTGGCTCTTTGGCTCTCTGCGTGTAACACATCATTGTTACAAATTCCTACTTATAGTGTGGTAAGGAGAATGGGACAGTTACAAAAGAAATACATAGGCGGCCTCTTTTTGAACGAAATCCATGAAATCACACATTTCTGTCTCATAACAGAATTACATAGGAAAACACTATCGGGGCAAAATCTTGGACTTCAAAATCTATGAAATTGCGCTTATAATCCCTATTGGGTCTACCATCCATCGCAATATCACAATCGCATCGTCGCATGGCCAAATGGCCAAAAACCCATTTACACGGGAAATACATTGAAATTTTGAAAGTCCTGGATTTCAAATTCTATGAAATCAGGTCTATAAACCCATCGGCTCCGGCCCTTATCGGCATATTGCTATTGCAATGGCCCTTTGTATCGGGGATCACCAATCTCCAGACCACCGATTAAATTTGGACCATTGATCTCTTTTCCCGATCCAACGACTGTCGTGTGATAGCACATCGCCCCATCACTTTATTGCATATCGCATTTGTAATGGCCCAGGGGTTCTTCCTTTAGCTATGGACTACGCTAATGCCAATCCACCGATTCGTTAATCGACAATCGCAATGTCGCATAGTCTAGGGTCCCGATATCACATATAGCCCGCCTATGACTGCGATATGTCAGGGATCGTTGATCGGGGGTCCCTTCTACCTTGGCCTTAATTCTTCCCTTTGAACCTTTTGTGATGTGATTTCCCATATAAGGCCTTTTATGCCATTTCTAGAAGAAATGCCTCCTTTTTCAAAGGACAATGACAGTCTTCCTTTTGCGATGACTTCATCATCCGAAGTTCGTTTTATTCCATTTGAATTGCATCAGATTCAAAATGAAAAGATTTATGCAATGGGACTATTTCCAGGAGCAGACCTTGACTTTGATTTTTCTCTGTGAGGAACACTTTAGACTTAGAAGTCTATCCAAGATCCATTTTGGATCACGCCTTCCCACTAAAAGAACTTTTGGTCTCCAAAAGACTGATATACTAATTTGAACAGTAAATGAGAATAACAACACCCTCTTCTTTCAGCTTCCATACACTTGACTTCTATAATGCCTCTGAACCAAAGCCTTTGACCACTCTCCTTCCTGGATGTGCTGGTCCTCTTGGGAAGAACTATTTTCCTCCTTGGCTTCATGCATAAATCCTACTGAGAAGGTTACAAAAGGTAGTTTGAACTTCTCTTCCTTGATCATTGATCCAAGGTGGCCCAAACCAATGTGAAGTTACATCTACTTCATAGAAACTTTCATTTGTACCTATTTGACATTCTGTCAACAACAACTGTTAACAACAACATAAATACAGACAACAACTGGATGGCCTAAACTCCTACTTCAACAAAAGAAATAGATTTCACATATTTTGAACACCTCCATGTCTTACATCTACATACAAATGATGGACTAGATAACAAGCCCACAAACATGCCTTTAAAACAAATGATCCTTCAATTCAAGCATGTCTTTACATCTTTTCTACATGCTTTTTCAAAGATTAAACACTTCATCATTATCTCCATCTTGGAGACCAAATCAACTTTTCTCAAGTCAATATTACATGCATGTTTACAACAAAGCAATCAACCCTACAAGTTAATTACACATACATGTTCAAATACAAGGAAACATCAACATCCCTGTGTTCATGCACATCATGCTTATGCATGCATTTCATCCTTCAACTTTTGCTTAAGCACTGTTATCGCTCAGGTTGTCCTTCTGGTCGGCATCAAAAGGATACGGCCGAGGTAACCACAGACCAATCTTTGGACTGCAGGTTCTAGCCCACCTGCAATCAGAGAGGGCTCTCTCTTACAGATTTAGCTTTGTTGATAATGTTTTTAGGCTAGTTATTGAGTTCAAGGGGTTTTGTTTTGTTTTTTGGTGGGAAGGATGATGTTTTCAAGTAAAGAGGCAGGGACAGCATGAAAGTTTTAGAACCATTGGGCGTGGAGTCAAGGAGTAGGATTGCTGGTGTATTTTCTTGGTCACAAGAAGGAATATGGAGCAAGCTAGCTGTGTATGAAACAATCATTCAAGGTAAAAGAGATGGATTAAAGGCTAAGGAATGAGGGGCAATTAAGAATCTCTCATTCAGATTAGCAGAAAGAAGACAAATGAGCCCTATTTAGGAGTAGTTAAGAATTCCTAGATAATAGTCATTCATATATGAAAATAGGTCAAACATGAGCCATAACAGAATTCATATTTATGCCTAATTCAAGAGGAAAACATTAAGAAGCGACAAAAAATGAGCATAGAGTGCAACCAAGAAAATTCTAAACCAATCCTTTGTTCTGTGACTTGAGCATATGTGAAATTGAAATAACAGAGGTAAGGAAAACTTATTGATTCATATAGCAGCACAAGAATTCTGCATTCAATTCTTCAAACCATTAGACACAAAGCAGACAGTCATTCCTCCAAAGCTTTTCAGCAATGTTTGATTAAGTAAAACATCTCAGATATCCAGTGCGAGTCTCTAATGAGGATTATCAACCAACCAACCCTTTAAACAATACCGAGGGTCGGTATATATAGGGAAAATTATCCAAAAATTAATCTATTACAGCCGACCTAAACAGGTCTGAAAGAAAATGATTACTTTAACCTAATCTTATCCAGAAATAAATGCATGAAAATATCTTTGAGCTGCGCTGAGGGTAGCTATATCAAAATTGAGTTAATGTCTGTCCTGGGTGGCTTGGTGCAGTTCTCCTGTAATAACTGTGATTTGTCCTTTATATCCACCTCTAACTTGGTTTTGCTGCTGTTTTGCTGGCATTAATGTGCACTAATCCCGACCAGATAGGATTTTAAATGGCCTTAACTGCTTTGCTGACTTTGATGAAGGTTTTTAATTTTCACCTGATTTGATGTTGCTGAATTGATACTCTTTGCTGCTTCCTGATACTCTTTGGCGCTGATCCTGGAGTCTTTAATATCTTTTGAATGGTTTAGACTATCCCATCGATCCTTCATGGCAGCTGCTCAGCCTTCTGTTGCTTTGAAAATTGTGTTTTCCCCTTTCTGAATGCTTCGCGAAGAAAAACAGGTCATTCTGTGCCTTTCGGGCTTGCTGGGGGCTACGCGATGAGGGGCTTTCCATTTTGGCCCATTTCCCGTAGCCATGCGCGATTAGCACAATCGCGCATGAAAAACTGCCTCAAAATTTGAATCCGAGCTTCCTAAGCACGATTTTCGCCTTTCGCACCTTTTTGAGTGATGATGTCAGTGGGTGGGACCCAGTACGGCGGGTGACGTGGCGGGATGACATCAGCTGATGATGTTAGTAGTACGATGGGTGACGTGACAATACACAGTGGCAGTGACGTGGCAATGGTGAGTTTGCAGTATGGTGGCAGGAGGCTGACACAGTAGGATGACGTCAATGGGCGGAGGCGGGGAGGTGACGTCATGGGAAGGACGTGGCACCGACGTCACCCAGGGGAGGGCGTTTTGGCAGTTTCGAGCACACCGCCTTTGGACTGGAGTGGTTTGGGAGGAGGGGGATCCGCCACACCCGGGAGGGCGACGCATGGCGGGAGTACGGCAGGAAAACCACCCATCTCCTAGACGCTAAACGTCGGCGGCTTCAGAGATGAAAAAGCCCATCTGCCGTTGATCTTGGGCGCTGGTGATTGGACAGTCGGCGGAATGGATGAGGTGGAAAAGGGATAAAGGACAGGGCCCGCGGCGCGTTAAATTAGTTTATTATGTGGCGGGGGGGTTTAAACATTAGGAAAATGGGTTATGGGGTTATTTTTAAGCGGGGGGAAAAATAACTTAATGTTTAATAAAACTTTTAAACATCAACTTTGGGAAAATGACTGCGGAGGGGTAGAAAATGTGTGGTTTTTAAGGGTGAAGGGATGGGTAAAGGTTATTAACTTAACCAGATGTCAAGTTAATCCCAGGGTTTGAACGTGGAAGGCTAATGTCAAGCTCCTGGTGAACTCAGCATTTCCCAAACTTGATATTATATGGCTATAGTTCCAAGGGATGGGGATATGTACCTAGGGGAATTTTATACTTAGTTTTAGTAGGGGAAGGGGAACACAGATAGGGATTTACATAATAGAGTCAGTAGTTAACATGGAAATGACAAGAAAGTGCTAAGTATGTGGATCTTAGGCTATCAAAGGGGGAAAAGTGACTCATAGAGGAAGAATGGAAATCTTTGAGTGAAGCGGATCTTCACCAGGCAAATTATATGGAAAATGATGAAACTAAGGGGAATGAAGCAGATCTTGACCTCTTCAGGAAAATTAGCAAGTGATTTGGGGGAAAAGGAAGAAGGGGAGGTTAGAGATATCCAGTTTGAGTTCCTCCAAACAAAAACTGCCTTGTAGCTGTGATCTGAAGTACAATATCACTTTAAAACACAAGACTGATCACATATCAACATTCTGCAACCTCAAAGACTACCTACCCAGCCTACTTACCTAGCATTTTTTCTTCTTTTTGGTTTGGGTGCATTTAGACTTGTAGACCCTACTTTACAATTTTTCTTTTGGCTGCCCTCCTATCTAATTTTATCCTTATTTCTTCCAAGGGCCCAGATTAAGCAGTTGGAATCCTTTGTTTCTCTACCTATCTACAAATCTGCCAAGATTAAGCTGTTTGGACAGATATCAATTCTCTATATTCTAAAACAAGAAATTGAAACCTAGGGAAGCCAAGATTAAGCTGTTTGGACTTCCCTTAACAGAACATTCTTCAAAAATGGTTAAGTCATCAAAATTGGAATATAGCAGTGGCACTCAGACTAGCACACTTTCATGACCTACTCTTTGGCCTTTTTTGGAAATATGGAACCTTGCAGCATGAAAGATGACATATTTGGCATGTAAAACTGTCAATCATGAAAGATGAACACCTGTTGCAATAGGAGGATAACAAGCACACTGTACTTTTGAAGCTGAAATGAACATAATGTTGTAGCAACAAAGTGAGTCTCCTACTCACCTTTTTCCATTCACCTTCTTGGTAAAACCCTACAACTTGCATCTCATTAACAAAGAAATGCAAATAGATGCATCAATAGACATGCAATATTATTTGGATAAGAACTCTAACCATTTCTTACCAATCCATTTCAAAGGTGCTACCTTTGTCTTCACATCAGCATCAATATGTGAATCATCTTGAAACACATCATTCATGGAATATTCCTTTCCATTCTTGCCATTTTCTCCTTCCACCTTCTTCAAGTTTCACAGAAGCATTGTTGGATTCCGAGTCCAACACTTTTCAACAATGTGTCCTTGCTTATGGCAGTAGGTGAAACACATGTGCATCCTCTTGACAACATGATTTGCCTTGTCTAATGGACCTTTGGCTTCTTGCTTCCTTTCCTTCAATAGTTTCTTGTATGTGGCCATTCTCTTCCAACATCTAGAAACATTATGGCTATCCAAACCACAAAAGGAACATGCAATTCTTTTCCCATACTTATATGGAAATTTATCATGCCTTACATAATCAAAAGGAATATGATAAGAACCAGATTTATACTTTTATCTTTCACCTTTATTGCCTTCTTGAGGAGGTGAATTGAATGAAGAAGTAGCTCCCTTTGGAACACCATCAATCTCTTCAAGGCTTTCAGAGTTTCCGCAACTCTCTAGTACAAGTGTATGCTGATATACACCTTCTTTCTGCAAGGTATGCTTCACTCCATTGCATTCCCCAAGAATACAATCTTCACAATCTTGAGGTAGAAGACCTGAAATGAAACTCCTTGTTGGAACTGTTTCAATGGCCTTTAGGGCAGCTTTGGAACTTTCTCCATAAGAATGTCCATTGCCAAGACCCAAATACATAGGCCTTTCCTCAACCATTATTGGCTCAACAATACCTTGTGCATGTTTGTCCAAGCCCTTTCCTTCATAGCCCATATTGGAAATAAGCTTGGAACCTATGCCTCTGGTATGTTTTTCAAAAGAACTAATATAAGCATTCTTGGAAGAATTTGAAGACAAACAGGAATTGCTTACCTCTTCTTCAAGCTAATACTTGACTAAGGCTTCTTTGCCAACAAAGAGCTGTGTCTCCAACTCATGCATCCTTTTTAGATTCATATTTGCAATATGAAGTTGCCTCTCCATTTCTTGCAATTTTTCAGAAATCAACTACTTCTCTTCCTTCATGGAATTCAACTGCTCTCTAAGTATGCTACTCTTCCTTCCATCCTCATACATTTCTCTCACCTTGTCCATCATGATTAACAAGTCTTGCTTCATGTCTTCATCAAAGAATCTTGTGAAGAAAGAAGATTTTGAGGACTTACTTGTAGAAGTTGTCATTATGCCAATGAACAAAAGAACTTCAAACAAGACTAACAAAGAGCTTATTCAAGCAACCTTTTGCAACAAACCTCTTGTGCTTCAAGGATTGCCTTGAGGTCCTTTGGGATAAGAAGAATTCCTTTAGCCCTTCTTCCTTCTTGTCCTCTCATGGAATGAGCTATCAATAGCTTTCCCTTCACCTCTGCAAACTCAAACAATAGTCAGTCTGCAAACAAGCATACAATCAATCAGACAATCAATCCTTGACTGCCCAGCCACCTTTCAGACAAGCAATCTTTGCTCTGCCAATCAAGAATTCTGATCTGATACCAATTGCTCTAGTATATCCAACTTTGATATCACCTTCTTTGAAGGTGGGGTTAATCAAACTTAAGCTCTGATACCACCTGATCTAATAATGGGTTACTAAAGGCTTCTTGTCAAGCTTACAGTAACCTCGACCCTCTGTTTCTACGTAGCTATCTTGATCTCTAGCTCTCGACTCTTGGCTCTCTGAGCTTCTCTTGGCCTCTGCATGTATCAATGGTTTGCTCGACCTCCAAGAGGCCCTTAGCAACCTTCTAGCGATCTTGGCAACTTTTCGCTACTGTCAATTGAGCTCTCTGGTTCATTCGACCTCCAAGTGACTCCAAAACTCCTTGCGCTCTCTCAGCCTCTGCGCTTTTCCCTTATTGTTAATCGTTCTCTCTGTTGTTTTGTGGAATCCTCTGACTCTGTGGATTCTTGCAGCCATTCCTCTATCTCTCATCATGAGGAATCATTCCCTTGCAGCCCTTCAGCTCTTCGACTAGCCCTTTGGTTCACCAGCTCTATGGCTCTACGTCTAGCCCTATGGTGATCTGGCTCTGTGGCTCTACGTCTGGTCATCTGGCTCTATGGCTCTATGGCTCTCTGCATGTAATGCATCATTCTTACAAATGCCAACTTACAGCATGGCAAGGAGAATGGGACAGTTACAAAAGAAATACATGGGCGACCTCTTTCCGAACGAAATCCATGAAATCACGCATTTCTGGCTTGTAACGGAATTACACAGGAAAACATTATCGGGCACAAAAACCCGGACTTCAAAATCTATGAAATCGTGCTCATAATCCCTATTGGGTCTGCCATCCATCGCAATATCGCAATCACATGTCGCATGAACAAATGGCCGAAAACCCATTTACACGGGAAATACATTGAAATTCCAAAAGTCCCAGATTTAAAATTCTATGAAATCAGGTCTATAAATCCATCGAGTTCGACCCTTATCAGCATATCGCTATCAAATATCATTGTCACAATGGCCCTTTGTATCAGGGATCACCGATTTCCCCAATCGCTGATTAAATCTATACCATTGATCTCTTTTCCCGATCCGATGGTTGTCATGTGATCGCACATCGACCCATCATTTTATTTCATATCGCATTTTCAATGGCCCGGGGGTTCTTCCTTTGGCTATGGACTATGTCGAAGCTGATCCACCGATCCGATAATGGGCAATCGCAATGTCGCATAGTCTGGGGTCTCGATATTGCATACAGCCTACCTCTGATCACGATATGTCGGGGATCGCTGATCGAGAGTCCCTTCCGCCTTGGCCTTAAGTCTGCCCTTTGAACCTTTTGTGATGTGATTTCCCATATAAGGCCTTTCATGCCATTTTTAGAAGAAATGCCTCGTTTTTCAAAGGACAAAGGAAATCTTCCTTTTGCAATAACTTCATCATCTGAATTCCATTTTAGTCCATTCTAATTGTGTCAAATTCTGAATGAAAAGATCTATGCAATGGGACTATTTCCAAGAGCAACCCTCAACTTTCATTTTCCTCTGTGAGGAACACTTTAGACTTAGAAGCCTATCCAAGATCCATTTTGGATTAGCACCCACAAAATGTAGAGTCTTTACATCAAAATTATAAAGTTGACCAAAATCTAGGCTCTAAGCCCCAAAAATTCCCTTGGGGGATCTTGTGCCCAACACATTACTTGGGGTCTGTACATATTTTTTCTCATTAACTCTGTGAAAGGAATGGGGATTTTGAATTTTTCCAGTTCAATCTCAATGTTGAACGATGTTTGAATCGTAATTGAATTGGGGAGTTCAATTTGTTTTGTGATTTGTTTTGTCATAGGCTCCTTTTGTTGATTGGTGGTTGGGGCATCTTTTTGAGTAGTTTTAGAAACATTGTCAACAACCTTTTTGATAGGGATTTCTACCTTTTTATTACTAGAATTATGCATAGTTTTCTTAGGAAGACTATCTGTGGTTTTCCTATGTTCATTTTCAGATGACATTTTAGCAGGTTTCTCTGAGATTTTGGCATTTAGAGTGTGGAATATTTTTTCTTCTAAGGTTTTACTGCATATGGACTTCCATTATGGAATTTTCAAACCCTTGTTTGTATTTGTCTGACTCTTGAGAATCCAATTCAATTTGGCCTATGAGAAAAATTTCCTGCTCC
The DNA here is from genome assembly GCA_031772625.1 of Pinus tabuliformis. Taxonomy (NCBI): domain Eukaryota; kingdom Viridiplantae; phylum Streptophyta; class Pinopsida; order Pinales; family Pinaceae; genus Pinus; species Pinus tabuliformis. Next base: position 647,431,443 of record CM062817.1, read on the forward strand.
TCTTGAGTGAGGAAAACTGTTTCATCATCATTTATCCCCAACAAATTTATTTGATTATCCTACAAATCTTCCATAATATTCCCCTCATCATTTGTGTAATTTTCCTGAAAAGGAGGCTGAACCTACTAGTCTGGACCCTTTTGTTCTCTTTGCTTAATTTGGGGAACATTCCTTCTACAGTTTTGGTTTCTAGTTTGAGGGGCATTTTGGTTCTATCTTACTTGAGTTTGGTCATTAATGTTCACTCTTTGCATCATTTTTTTCACTACTCTTACTAAGTTATCAATCTTATGATCAACTTCAAAAGTAGAAGGTTCTACTTTTATGGTAACTCTGTGTTCAGACTTCAGTTTGGCTTTTTTGGCTAGGATGTTAGCTTCAACTTTAATTTCATTTGCTTGCGTTTCTTCTAAAGTTGTCGCGTCTCTCTCTCTAAGTTGATATTCCATTTCTACATTGAAACCATTTGGAAAATCAATCAGAGTTAGGTCGAGGGAGGTCTTGATGTCTTGTGGAATGGCGTTGTACATAGTATTAAACCGTTCACAATATTCATCCAAACTTTAATTTGGTTTTCTTTTCAGTATTTTATATCCATTTAGGAGTTGAAGTGGATTCTTCTTGATCTCCCATCTAGCTAAGAAAGTTTTATGGAAAGCATCAAGGTTGGCTATACTTCCTGCAGGTAAACCCCTAAACCATTTTTTGACATCACCTTCTAAACTTTGCGCAAACAATCTCATTTTAACATCAGTTTGATCAACTTCTTGAAGGTCAAATACATCGTTCATCCTATCCACATGTTGTTGAGTAGTCTAAACACCAGTGTTATCAAAGGTCATAATTTTAGATTGATAATCTCAAGGCATAACATTCAGCTAGCCTAGAAACACCAAAGGTTCATACCTACCTGCCATAACTATTCTGGAAGATTGACTTGAAGAAGGACCTAATGGAGGTGTAGTTTTGATAACTACAAGGATAGTAAGAATAACAGTTTGAGAAATCAAAGGTGAGGAGGTTGATACTCTGGAATGAGCAAGACTGGGAGGTTTTAGATGAACTGACTGGGAGGATTGACTAGACAAGGAGGTTGCTGCAACTGTTAAAGCATCAAATTTAACAAATTGTTGAATAAAGGCTTCTTCAATAGCTTGGTCCAACACTGAAACTAAACCTTGTAAGTTTTCAAATTGCTATAAATATTCAAGATCAAGATCTTTTTCAAGGAGTTGGGTTTGGGGTATGTATGGTTGGAGTATAGCTTTATCTACAACAGTTTGATCTACAAAATCCTCAGAATTTGATCTAAACAAACTATGCTGGAATGACAAATCAAAATCTATATCTTGTATAGTTTCAAATTTCTCTGGGAGAGAAGTAGACCTTGACAACGGAATATTCTCAGGAAGAGAATTGAATCTAGACAATGGGCTATTACTACCTTGACTCTCTGCAAAACTCTTCTTTCTCACCAATTTCTCAAGGTTATCTATAATTTCAGCAGGGTTTGGGTCAAGGTGAGATCTAGTGTAAATTCTTTTGGGATCCAAGGCTATGAAAAATAATCACACAAATAAAAATCAGACTCAATGAAACACTCAATGACACAGTAAATATATACAAAAATAACAACCTCAGATCAGATATTTCATAATGATATAACAATTTGTTATTGAAATACTGATTAAAAACCAGGGAATAATAATGTTTTGGATTAAAAGGTATTCTTCCCCAGTATGGTCACCACTATGTTATCGTTCTGTATTTTTGAGGTTGAGGGAGTAAACACACTGCATAGCATCAAAACCACTTTGGAAGCTGGGGTCTAGCCCTGCCAGCATCAGAGAGGGATCTCTTTGTTTAATTTAGCTTTGTTTTTATGTAAATTTTAGGCTAGTTATGATTGTACTTGTTTTTTTATTGATTAGTTTGGTTGATTTGAGTGTTATAATTCCATTAGGATATGGAGTCTATAAACTAAACTAGAGTTTTGCATCAATTTTTAGAGGAGTTCTCATAGGGAAAGCTAGGTTGCAGTAACTGGATCTTTTCATAAATTAAATGAATTGCAGAGTAGAAGTGTAAGGTTCAGTAGAAATCAAGGAGTAATTAAGAATTCCTTGATCTGACTTCAGTGGAAAATATTGAAATTAACAACAACCAAAATAAGGCGCTCTAGATAACAAATCCTATTTATCACAATTTTTGTTGATTAATTCATAAATTTAGAATAATAAAGAAAGGAAAAACAATGTTTGAACAGATAGACAGAAGAGACACATCACCATTTAGCACACCACATGAATCCTGTGAAAGGTCCCTATATTATTGATGCTCAAGTACTTTGAAAATTACAATATGTAGAAGGAAATTACATTTTGAAATGAACCCATAATACTTCAAATAGTGAAGTATTTATAATAAAAATTACAATAATGCTTTACAAAATTTCTTTCAAAACCAACAGTGTATTATTAGCCTAATTACAAACTAATATCATCTAATCTTGGAAAAAGAATGGGCCACGTAGGCTATTGAGGATAATGGTGGCCCTGTTTGGATGGTTTCAGTTGCTGAGTCATCCCAAAACAGAATGTGATGCTGAATTGACTCTCACCCTGGCTACTGCATTGGCAAAATCGTTTTACTACTCCTCAGTTATTTCTTAATCTAGTAAATCAACTAACTCCTCCCATCTATTTTCATCTAGCACTGTCAACTTTTTTACCTTGCGGTAAATTTCATCTACCTCTGTATATTTAGAAAAGGCTAGTTTCATGGTAAAAATAGTTTTACCTTATTTTTCACATGGAAATCATTTGACATGCTCTCTAGAAATGCCTTGTCATACTTCCTTTAATTCCATTGAAATTAATGCTGCTTTTAGCCACCTCTTTCATCTTCAGGATATAGTCCTCCTTAGTGATCAACTTTCCATTTATGACATAGATATTGGGTAGTCCCTTGTGCATTAAGGCTTCAATCCTGTTTGTAAATCTATTCACCTATAGCTCCAAGGTTTCACACCTTTCCTCCAACTGGTAAATGAGATTTTTTTTTTCAAGACTTTCTTGACTTCCAGAATGGTGGAAGCTTTGTCACTAACTCCTAATTCCTCCAGCTCATATCTATATTTTGAGTTTAAGAACTTAATTATGTTGGCAGCTTCGGTTGGCATCTCTCCCAGCTTTTCCCTTCCTTACACAATAATTTATGTTGCTTTCTCTATTAACTCTTTCTGCTCAAATATGATTTGGATAGAATGCCAAATCTCATTAATTGAGTCTAATATGTTCATTGATCTAGGTGGATATTGGTGGCTACCCGCCAAGTCCACTTGGACCCCCACCATTGTTTCTTTCAGCTTTTTAGTTTCCTTAATTGTAGCACAATTTGCTATTTTTAGTAGTTTTTCGGGTCTTGAACTTCTGGAGTCGTTTTGAGGCCCAAAACGACTTTTTTGGGAAAACTGGGAGAAACATGGGTCCGTGGACCAATTTTTCTCTTCCCAAAGTTGTATTTCTTAGATATATATTTCTAACGAGATATTGTGCACGTCAAATAGAGATCGTATGCCAAAGTTACAACCCCGGGAAGTTGATGTACCAATTTAACCAAATGGGGACCACAATTTGGTGTTTCATCTTCTAGGGTTAAGTTTTTGGATGTTTAGGGTTTTCCTTTGTTTCTCAACCATAAATAGGCCTTCGAGCCTCATTGTAACACATTTCAGAGGCATGTAGCCGCCACATCTCTTCTCAGAGATAAGCTACCATCGCCCTAGCTAGTTTATTTCCATTTTTGTTTGTAACCACATTTCAGTATTTTACAGTAATGAAATGAAGTATTATTTCTACTGCATCTCTATATGTATGGTTATATCTGTAATTTTTTGCGTTCCTATTTAAATCTAGATCATTCATCCAAATTGTTTCCTTGGCTTGGGCTAAGGTCTGGCCAATTGAAGTGTCTCTCTCTACTTGGTGTAGCTTTTCCAAAAGACTCTGGGATTTATCCAATTTAGCAGTCCGAGTAGATTCAGCTTTGGCCTTCTGCACTTCCAAAGCTTTGAATTTTCCATGCAAAGTCTCAATTTCATTTGACTGCAATGACATGTTTTGAAGTGTCTGTGTGGCTTGTTCAGCACTGGGAGTCTGAGTTGAAGAAGTAGGTGCAGTGGTTGCTCCTACTGATGGCAGTTGAGAAAGAGGTACAACATCCAAGGTAACAATACCCATATTCAAACTGTCTTCCTTCTCCTTTATCATTTTTTTCAACTTTGCTTCCATATGTTTGATATGTATATTTTGTTCTATAATCAATTTCATCATATATGCATTTTATGCTTCACCCTCTTCAATATCCTTGGTCATTGGATCTTCTGTAGCTGGCAACTTGAGTTGTTTCATCAATGATGAAATGTCCAAGTTCTTCTTCCTAATAATCTCCTCAACAACATTAACATCTTTAGGGTCATACCCTATCTTGATCACCAAGTCTTCCAAATACTTGATCCTGTTATCATTGGCCAAGGAAGAGACCTTCTCCATCTTCAGCTATGATTGTACATTTGCAAAAGAAACCTACAATATGGATAAGGACATGGCAGTGTTAGTCAGAGTGGAGGATATCACCTCACCAGTTTGCTTGTGCATCTTCATTTGATCAATGGGATGTATATCCTTTGTATTGAACTCAAGGTGGTGCTCTTGTAGTCTGTTGTTGACTTGGGCTATGGAATCCGGGCCTCGAGAAAAGCCATGTGCATTTTACCATGCTTTGTATCAAACACTGGCATCAATATACTCTATGAGATGGAAGTCTGCTTCCAAAATTGGTTATAAGTGTTGTTTTTTAGAATTTCATTCTTGAGCTTTATCTCCCAGTACCTGTCAAAAACTGTCCTTTGTTTATTTGTTTGGACAGTTGTTGAGTTACGAAATGGGTATGTATTTACTCTTAATTCCATCACCTTTTTCCTCTTTTCTTGTCTCTTCCATATCTTCATATGCTAATATATTGATGGATTATGATAAGAAATGGATGACTTACTCACAGTTAAGATTTAGCCATCGCAACTAACTTTTACTCCTCTTTATGTAGAAAAACGACGAAAGGAATAGTTGATGTTCCCTAACGATGGAGAAACATAAACCAACAAACGAAGAATGGAACGCATCGGTTGCAGATAGGTTGGAGGATGGATTAGGAGGATCAACATGAAATAGGAATGGTGTCTAAAGATAGCATTCAGTTGTGAATCCCTCAGGGTCGAGAGATCCTGAGGGATCGCATTTGTCTTTTACCTCTTTCTGACTATAAAAGCAAACGATTGTAGGAGGAAAGGGGATCAATCTCAGTTATTTTCAAATTGTAATTTTCAGTTACATACTCTTGTTGTTGGAGAACACAACCGTATTGTAATGCTACTTAAGTTCAATGATTAATATATAATTGACGTTGTTGTTCATTCGTATTCTCTAAAGTAGCTCAGCAGTGTTTGCTGGTGGCTAAGGGCCATGTCTCTAGTGGATTAAACTACTTTCTTGTGTTATATATTTTTTATTCTTGCAAGTTTGATTGGTTTGATAATTTTCCCATTTTCTGTGAGTTTGTCCTATTCACCATTTACCGCTTTCTTGTATTGAGGTAGTGCATTTTCTTTACTTGTTTTACAACACTATCATTTGATTTGATTTATGCTTGTTCCATATTAAATTATTTAGATAGTGAATCGTATTGATTTAATTAGCTGTAATAGTTTGGTTATTGCTATTGAACTCTCAGATTGACATCATTTCCATTTGGATTGCTTTGTAGAGATTGAGTATGATTTAGATTGAATCAGCTAAGAAGAGATGAGTTATTGCTACTATGCTCTCGACTGATGCTATGGTTAATTGAATTGCTTGTGAGAGATTTGATTACGATTTCAGTAGAGGATTGAGTCTTGAAGCTTAGATGTCATATTTCCTTTAATAATTGCAATTTGAGTTTTATAAATGCATCTGTTTACTCTTGTATCAAAGGTTTATACTTCATTTTAGGAAACATTACTCTGGATTCATAGCATGCACATATTTTGTACACTCTTGGAATAAAAGGACTTGCCCGGGTTGATGATTAATGTGGGGTAATTAGGAGTTTTAAAAGACACCTTTTATCAACCAACATTTTGGTGCTGTTGCCAGGGAGAGTGTCACCATTTTACAAAGAGTAATGTATATCTGATAATTGCTATTGGGAAAGAATTGGGTATTGAAAACGGAAGGTAAGAACCTACGTAACGAGCAAGTAAAGTGCTTGCTCCTCTGCCCGCTTTTCAGCACAATTACAAAAAAGTGAAGTAGGTGTTTGATGTTTGTCTGTTGAGAGAGAAATAGGAATTGAAAACAGAAGGTAAGAACCTACGTACAGAGAAAGTAAAATGCCTTCTCCCCCGCATGCTTTCCAGCAGAATTGCTAGGAATTTAAGGTAGAAATAAACATTTGAATTTTTGCATGAATGACTAAGAAGAAAAGACTAGAAAACAACACAATTCTGCATCCCAAACCTGAAAAATCTAAGGGACCAGTGACCCTTGGACGATCAACTTTTATCGACGAAATCTTAAGAAAATTTGAATCTCAGCCATTAGTAGGTCCTCAAACCGTTTCTTCCAGACAACCTACTGTCTCCCTTCAGGCCATAGGCTTACCATCTGTTGCCTAAGCTGAGGTCCACAGTAAAACTGAAGGGATTGAGCAGAGTTTTTAAGACATTGAAAATTTGTGACCAATTCCCTCACAAGAAGGGAATTCTTGCAACATTCGTGAAGGAGGAGGAGAAACAGGGGAAATAGAGGAACCAAGATCCCCTCAGGTAGTAATTGAGCAGAGGACACCCAGTGTCCCAGATCAAGGGAGTGCTGTTAAGATCATTCCCACCTCTTCTAGACAAGCCAGGGATAACTCTCTAGCTCCAGAATTCTCGAAAGGGTACTGGAATATCTTTGATCAAATGGCCAATAATCCACAAGTACCCTAGACCTCTACATTACAGTATCCTATTGTTGACACAGCTGTCAACGCCCCCATGAAAGCTATCCCTCTACAAAATATTCCCACCTTTCATGGACTCACTTCAGAATATCCAGATGCATTCTTGTTTGAATTTGACATCCTATGTCGGGGTTATGATTACACCACCAATCCCCAAAAACTGAAGTTGTTTCCCTCCACTTTAAAGGGAGTAGCCCTGCGTTGGTTTATGGGACTGGGTGGGGGCACCATAAATGATTGGGACCAAATGAAAACTTCTTTCCTTAAAAAATATCAGGATTATTTCAAATCTAGAGAACTAAAAGATGAGATATTCCAAATCATAGCAAGACCTAGTGAAACCTTGGAAGAGTATGTGGAGCATTTCCAATATAACCTCCAAAGGTCTCCCTATGCAAATATACCTCTGCCTGATAATGTGCTAAAAACCACAGTGATTAAGGGGATGAAGGACCAGTGGATAGAGACATTAAATATTATGGGTAAAGGGGATATCTATCAAGAAGAATATTCTAACATTATTGATTTGTGTATCAGGTGCTTGAGGGGTAATACAAGACTAAAACTAGCTGAATGCAATATGATCACCAAGGACAGCAAAATCTCTGGTGGAAGCATTACTTGTACTGAAATTGGTAACCTGTTGGAGGATTTCAAAACAGATATTCTGGGAACCTTGACAACACAATTAGACGTCATGGAAGCCAAGCAAAAGTAGGCCAAAGCAGAACAAAACCTGGTTATTTTTTGCCTTCGATGCAGGAAGAAACATAATCATAAAGAATGTCCACTGGATATGGTACAGACCTGTGCCATATGCACTAAAGAACATGCCACAAAAAAATTCCCATCGCTCTCAAGATTAAAAGCGGTCTTCAAAGGCCCACGGGGCTTTGGATTGACGGTGAATGGGTGCCTTGTTAAGACACTCCTTGCGATAGGTCACCGGTTCAAATCCCCCATGGGTACTTAGGTTAGTCTTAACATAGAAAAAAAAAAGCGGTCTTCAAAGAGGTATAGTAAGAAACGAAACTAGTCTACTTGTTAAGTCAGCGTTGCCAATGGCAAGCATGAGAAACAAGTATGCCTACCGACCCATCTTCATTCTTTCATCCCTCACAATATAATTCTCAGCAATACACAGGAGCTACATGGCAAAACCAGCCACCTTTTCCTAATTGGTCACCACAAGCATTTTCTATGCCACCTTGGTCCAATCAATCAAATCCAAACAATAGTTGGCCAAATTCCTCTTACTTTCCACCATTTTGGCAGAACAATCCATATCCATCTCAATGGCCCCCCTCCACTTCACAAAACCAAAACTAGCAATCAAGCTAGCAAAGACCTACAAACCAACCAACAGGAACAATCCCCCTGCCTCAACCTACGCTACCAGCACCTTACACATTGCAGCAGAATCCTCAACCCAATCTACGACCACAGCTCCCAGCCCAGCCCAACCCGAATCCCAACAATAGACCAGTCTAGTCAGTACAAATTATTGAAGGGCTGGATCCAGAAACTGAGTTGAGAGAGTGTAATGAACTCAAATTGAGGTCTGGATGGATAATCGAGTTAGAGGGTGATAAAAATATACAATTAGAAGAACCACTACCTGTAGAACAAACACCTCAAACAAAGAATACAGTTAAACAAAAAAGCCACGATCAAACTATTACCTCTTCTCCACCATTCCCAAAAAGATTGATTATACCTCGCCCAATCGAATATCTCGATTTTGATCTCCTGGGAGAATTAAAAAATCTTTGTGTAAAAATACCCCTCCTCCAGGCTATTCAGGACATTCCAATCTATGCAAAAACCATTAAGGAATTGTGTACCAAAAAGCCTACGAGGAAAATAAAAGCAACACCAACTATCCACATAGTTGGAACTTTGTCTGATTTATTATCAAGTAGAGAAACACCAGTGAAATATGAGGACCCAGGAAACCCTATAGTCACAGTACAAATAAATGGATGTTCCTTTCCCAATGCATTAGTCGATCTAGGGGTAGCCATTAATATTCTCACAACAACAACCTGTCGGCAACTTGGCATCACAGCTTTAGATCCAACTATGACCTTGCTAGAACTTGCTGACCGATCAGTTGTCAAACTAGAAGGGACATTATAGGATGTAATGGTGTTGTAGATTCTTGGGAATACCCAACAGATTTCTTGATTATTAATCCTAGAAACTAGCTAGATGGACATCCTCTAATATTAGGAAGACCTTGGCTAGCGACCGTAGATGCTTATATAAGCTATCAAATAGGGAGTATGACTATGGCAAGAGGAAGTAATGTGAAGAACCTAGCTTTATATCCTCCAACTCAGTGAAGCCTAACTATAATAAAGACTAGGAAACAACTTGTAACATATTTAACTGAAAATATTCGATCACCACTAACCATAGCAGATGCTCTTGAATTTAAGAATCAAATAGAAGGCAACATTATTAACACTTACATTAACCACCCCGCTGCCATATCTAATCTAAAATTTCACATGATTGAAGCAGCCATGGATAACGAAATTGAAGAATATCCCTTAAAAGATATCAATGACCAAACAATACCAACAACAATTGTTTATAATAGCAAACCCATTGAAATTGAGCCAGGGAAAGTCCTAAACATTAACAAAAACCTGACTGATGACCAGTAGTAGAGGCTTATCCAACTCCTTAGAAAATATAAAGAGGCTTTTGCTTGGGATTACCCAAATATGAAAGGGATTGACCCCCAATTATGTATGCACCACATCTATACTGAGAAAGATGTGAGACCCATTCGACAACCTCAACGAAGATTAAACCCTCACCTAAAGGATGTTGTTAAAGACAAACTACAAAAACTATTAGATGTAAATTTCATCTATCCTATATCTGATAGCAAATGTGTTTCTCCATTAGTTGTGGTTCCTAAGAAGAATGGGAAGTGGCGTATATGTTTTGATTACAGAGAGCTTAATAAAACAACACAAAAGATCATTTTCCCCTCCCGTTCATCAACCAGGTTCTCGACGCATTGGCAAGTAAAAAATTATTCTCTTTCCTAGACGGCTTCAGTGGCTACAACCAAATTCAAATCGCCCCTGAAGACTAAGATAAGACTACCTTCACCTACCCCTGGGGGATGTTTGCTTATAGGGTATTACCTTTCGGACTGTGCAATGCACCTGCCACATTCCAGAGAGCCATACTCAACATCTTTGCAGACTTGATAAACGAGGGACTCGAGGTGTACATGGACGATTTTACACCCTATGGAGATGACTTTGAGCTGGCATTACAGACACTGGAGAAAGTCCTGGAAAGATGCATTGCTACTAGGCTCTGCTTAAGCCACGAGAAATGCCACATGATGATGACCAAAGGCTTGATCCTGGGTCATTACATCTCAGCAGCTAGAATTCAGGTAGATCCAGCAAAAATTCAGATAATCCTCTTAATACGTACCCCCTGCACAAAATCTGAGGTACATAGTTTTTTGGGATTTTCTGGATATTATCGAATATTTATAAATAACTTCTCCCAAATTGTTGGACCATTATATGCTTTGACAGGAAATATCGATTTTATATGGATTGACAAACGTGAAATTGCCTTTGAAGAATTAAAACGGCTAGTATTAACAACCCCAGTATTACAGTGCCCGAACTGGGATTTACCATTCCATATTTCATCTGATGCATCAGATATGGCCATTGGAGCAGTTCTTGTTGGAGGGAAATGTTCCCCTAGGGCTTTTTGGGTTGAAACCCTAGCATACTGAAAGTTATCTATACAGAGAAACACACATTCACACAGCCATTATGCTATTATAAGCACATTCTATTGTAAAGGGGACATACCTTAGGTCCTACGTTTGAGAAGGCCCTTAGGGTCCAAACCCTTCTTGGAGTTCCGTTCTTCTCTTTTGTCCTGCAAAACAACCAATTCCAAAGAACACAATAGTATATGGACAAAAACTTATAAAGAAACCATCTTCATGTTATAAATAAAGGTAGTTAGTTATGAAATCCAAACAACCATTTACATATATATTCCAACATGAATATCATTAACATAAAGAAGATTTATATCAGGAACCAAGACATGTGTTTCTTTTATTATAGACAAATAAAGTACATAAAACGAATAATTTCACCTGAGTCACCTTCAGCAGGCTCTAAGAAAAGATTCCTTCCGGATCCGTTCCAGCCTCAAGCATTTAACAAACTCCTTCCATGACTCACTCCATGATGTCATAAATGGTGGATGAACATCAACACACAAGGAAACAAGATTTTCCTGTACAAATGGGGGAAGTGCAGAAGGAACAAGGGACTTCAGACCTGGTCAGGGGAAAAATCTCAACATAATAACCTTTCTCTCTCTTCTCTCCTCTCTCTTCTCTCCTCCCTTAGGCCTTCCCATTGAGGTATTTTTATACCTCTCCCAAAGTAGTTTTTCAGTTGGGAGTTGGTTGGGAACAGTTGGGCCACGGGCACTAACAGGTGATCAGCAGGTAAAACCCGCAATCTCCGCCCGAAAATAAGGAGTTTTATATTTTTTAAAGTGTTTTAATACATATACGCGGGTTGGGTATACACAGACCCACGTCTACACGCGTTTAACTCAAGGCAATGTCGCGTATAAGGGATAAAACACTGTTTTTTAAATTTTAGGACCAGGTCTGGAAGGAGGGGTTTCCCTAGGCCATGAGTGCAGCATCACAAACCATAAGAGTGAGATTTAGAGCTATAACAGATGCCCCCTAATATATTAGGTCAGAAGGGGTACATGATGGCTGAAATGTATTATGCAAGTACATGGAAAGGAAGTCTGTCAAAAACTGAGGAGGACTTCACCAGAATTCAGCCTACCAAACCACAAAAGGAGATCAGAAAGAAACACTGTCTGAGGCAGGCATACCCATGCTTAGAAAATGTAAAGCATGTCCGCATATCAAGTACAAGCAGATCCACTAAGTATACAAGTATAAATGACTGGAAAATACATAATGGATCATCTGACCATGATGAACAAGTACATATCTAAATATCACATATAAGACTGTCAATGATGCTGAAAGATGCAACGGATCACTGATATCAAAGACTGATCCCAAAAGGTACCAACTGAACATGATGGAATATGATGGTACTACACTGCAAACTCAGGTGCCAGCATATAGAATGTCGCCATGACTGACTGCAACATATAAGGTGGAGTGGTATCAACTAGCAGCAACAAGAGCAACTGTCAAGTGAACAAATGAATGTTGATACAACCTGAGGTCTTCACCGACCGCTGTGGTACATTTCTACACCATGGGAATAAATGATATGAAGTCGACCACGTGAGAAATCATTTGATTACCGGTCATTGATGTATACCATTAACAAATGCAAGACTACTCACCGATAATGATAATGAGCGTCAAGGTACCCAGTACAATCTAACAAGTGTGAATAGATGAGCTAGAGTCGAACACCCGTAAGAATCTATCGATTAGGAGCCAATGATGGTTTCCCACTGTCGATAGCAAAGGATCTGCCACTAATGACTGCAAACCCCAAGGTACTGCCAAATGGACTCTAGATCTTTGCCCCAGAGTAATGAGCTAGAGTTGATAGGGAAAGATCCGCTAGAAGGAAGGCATTAAGGCATCCTTCATCAATCTAGCGCGAGTGTAACCCGTAGGCCAATAATGTGGAAGGAATCGGACGAAAGAGATGTAGTAACCCAACTGAAGTACGTTTCCGGCATACACAAGATGTGGCTAGCGCATGACAGAAACCCTCTGAACCAACCAATAATGAAAGCTGACACAGAGGCGAGGTATCCACCAATAGGGTCAAATGGAAACCAAGGTACTGCATGAATCCCAATGTGTGATAGTGTAAGCTGATGTCGAACACAATGGAAACCACTCAGTCAAAGACCCATGATACTGATCGATGTTGAGCACAAGGTGACCTATCAATAATGAAAATAGGGCCAGGGTGCAGCTCTAGGCCTGTCCTCAGAGTAAGGTGTTGTCGTTGATAAGGACAAGACCTGCCAGCAAGAAGTCAATGGGGACCTTCTCAAACCGACATGAGTAAAGGACCAATATAGCTGATGTGATGATTGACATGACACTGACAACCAGGGATGGTCGACTGAAAAATGAGTCAAGAGACACTGCAGAGAGGCCAACTCAGGCTAACTTCCCATGAACAAAAGCACGACTCAATGTGACTATGTGGTAGCATATGATGACTCTGTATAAGTTCGTCATGTAGGAGGCACGAACGAACCCTCCATATGATTGGAAGAGATAACCAATCGAGGGAGAATTGACTCAATAACAAGGTTAAGGCTTGCCTAAGTCAAACTAAATCCCGCCCAAATGGAGGAGACTTTTCTTTGAGTGCTTTGTTCAAGGGCGACACGACTGACTCTAGCTGCCAACAATAAATGGAAATACTGTCCCGTTCCCGCTCTTTCTTGGAATATTTAATTTTTTTGTGTTTTTCTGTTAAGCTTGAAAAATAATAAAAGAATGCTATGGTATAGTGGAAAGAACGAGTGTCGGTGAAACAGAGGATCTAGTTCCTAGGAATGGAACATTCCTATGCTCAATGCAAGGAGGTGAAAACTGGTCAGTGACACTCAAAGGTGTGTTCCTTACACGGGTCAAGGTGTGTCAAGCTGCAAAAGTCAAAGGTATGGAAGGTTGATTTTGCAGACGTCATGGTCAAAAGTTGGCTTAAACATGAGTCCAAGTGAAGCCGGCTCTAGGCGAAAAGGTGCAAGTGGTCAACATGTGATGTAGTAGTAAAACTCAACACAAAGGAGCCTCTAGGGTATAAGGCCAGAACAAAGCGAAGAAGCTAAGAGGAATGAGTCTTCATCGCATAAGTCATGGTGGTACTACAGAGGACTCCCAAGCCTACTCAAATCGGATCAACATGGGCAACAAATGTCAGTGAGGTGCTAACTACGATGCCCATGTAAAGGACGGCTCTACCATCGTGTCATGATTTAAAGAATTGGCGAGTGAAGATGGCTTACGAACCATAACACGATGGGATCGACCCTATGGCAGATGTATCAGCAAATGGAGGCTAGTATGCATAATGCAATGGAAAAATGGTGTCCCTAACCTATATGCCAGTGAGAAAACAATACTTGCCATGACGGGTCAGCAGTCATGGAGCCGTCTCGAAACTGTCGAAAATCATCCAAAATGTCCCGAAAAACAAACCATTCTCGACATTCCAAGCTCCCAAGTTAAAAGTCACATGAGGCCTAACAAAATAAAATTTTGAAAAAAATTTGCATTTTCAAAACTTATAAAAAGGATTTTGGACTCACCATTTTCACCATTTGAGTTTGAGAGCAAAGGATTTGGAGCAAAAGGAGCAAACTTCCCATAGCCAGATTCAACCGTTCAAAATCTTCAAAAACCTCCAGGTAACTCTTATACTTAGCTTGCAATTGATTGTGACTGGTTTTAAGATTTTTAATTAATGTTTCACCGTTGAATTTTTTGCCCAAAATTTCACCGCGGCGTATACGCGGGTTGGTAATATGAAACCCGTGTACACGCGGGCCCTATACGCGACTGTGTGCACAGGGACCCGCGTATATGCCGCGAACAATTCTAAACCAAAAACTAACGGTTGAAAATCATTTTTTTCTCAGAATGTCGGTCACGTGGCGTGAAAGAGAGCACGCAGCAGTGGATAATGAAGTTATGAACAGTCCAGAAGCTTTAGATGCCCTACGGGGATGCGGTTTGCTTAAATTCTTCAAACTGCCGAATATGAAAGCAAACACACGTCTGCTTGAGATGCTCATTGATTATTGGGACGTCGAGGAGGAAGCCTTTATGATCGATCAGATGCCACTCAGGGTAGAGGTGGAGGATATCTATTTCATCATGGGCTTTCCCGAAGGGGAGAGGTAATACATTCCCGGGGCAGGACATGGAGCAGTCTCACGATAGAGTACTATGTACAGATATATTGCCCGGGACATCCCAAAAAGGTTGGGAGCCAGATTTCCATCACACATGTGGCGAGTTTATCACTGAGGATAATCATGTTCACCATATCTCGAGTGAACGGATTGTCCTCTTTGCATCAGGCATCACAGCTAACCATGAGCATGGTAGTTGACTGTCTCACTACTGTGTTCGACTGGTGTACTCCCCTTTTGGCCAACATGAAGAGCTAGCTCAATTCTATCAAGAGGGGACAGACCAAGAAATTTGGGTATGGGACTATCCTGTGTACTTTATTTTTCGAGAAGGTTCCCGCACTCCGCCCCAGGGTAGTAGTTTCCATCAGCACCCCACGAGATCCACGCATGGGCCGGTGGGCTGATTTGATGAAACGTCTCAGGTGGTGAGGTCCCAAGGACTGCCTTCGATGATGACTTCTTCACCTGGTGGGATGAGCAGATCATCGCCGTAGATAACTACCCCTATGCTGGGCTGGATTTTCAAGGAGATCCTGATCTAGCATTACCACCGAATGCAGCATGGGGCGAGATTGGTAAGAATTTTTGATTTTATGATTTTTTTTGGATTTTTCAAATATAATGATGAATTTTGAAAGATATTTTTGATGAGATTCAAATGACTGATATGATGATCATGTTCAAGACATTGGGCCGGTACGACCAGATGGGTTCCCGCGGCATGGACGACGCGGCCGAGGAGCTGAAGAGGCAGCTGCTGATACATAACGGACTCTAAACAACGTCCAGCGACACTTGGCAAGACTGAGTTGCCGAGTACTGATGGCTGCCATAGAGTACCTTCCTGAGGATATGCAGCGTCATGTGGTTGGCATGCCACGTGATTAGGTTTGCACTTTTCGGCGTGTGGCCAATGCGATAATTACCTACTTGGCCGCTCATCCTGAGCCGGGGCATTAGATATGCCGGACATGATTATGGTCATTTGAGTCCCAATTTTGTATATTTTTGGACACACATATGTACACTCGAGACGCTTTATGATATATATATATATATATATATATATATATACAGTTCGACTTTTTGATGCTTGATTTTATTGTGATGAATGATTGATGTGCCAGTCTAATGTTGATTAGCGATAGAATCAGATAACTAATTATGAGATCTTGGAATGTGCAAATAATTAATATAAGTAAATGATCTTTGCAACAACCTCACCCTTAAATACTGGCGACATAAATATGGATCCCTTACCGAATAAATGTTGTTTAATTGTGACACTATCAATTGAGAATGAAGATACACTACCAACAAGTCGATCCCATGAGAGATTGCCTCGGATAATAAATTAATAACGGTAGTATACTCAGCCATATTGTTTGAAGCAGGACCGATGCATACGCCTCTTGATACCATCAATTGACCAGTTGGATAATAGAGTACCCAAGCTGCGGAAGCAAGATTCTGAGTGTGCCAACTAGCACCATCGGTAAACCCAAAATAGACCAAGTCATCCATCAACACCTACCACAGTAGACCAAAAAGTGTTGATATCAAAAAACTCTCGATGATATATGTACAAATATACATAAAGTACAAAGAAGCCATTGCTTGGCCAAAACTAAGCAAAGTACTTCCTGAGGTAGAGCCCGTCAGGGGGCTCCGCCAACTTGCTCCTAGGGATGTTTATAGGTACTATGATCGAACCAATCAATATACTTCCTTCGGCGAATAACTGTGTTGGAGCCAAAGGAACCGTACAAACATCGCTAGTCAGACTGGAGGACCTGGATTCAACTTCATGTGAAGGGGAATGAAAACATGACCAACGATGTAGATCATCTAAAGGTTGATCTACAGCCGTCATTACTTCGAATATTGCTTCGTCAGATGGAAAAACAATATCCAAGCAATCCGACGCAGAGGTGGAATCAAGGGTTCGAGAATGAGCCACATCACCATCTATCTCTTTCCCAAAGGAAGGAGTAGAATGGTTATCTGCAGAGTTATCGATAGATTCGCATCTAAGCTCTACTACAGACATCAGAGATTCTATTACACCCACCTTGTCATCATCTCATGTGGTCACAAATGAAGCTAAGGTTCCAGGATCTGAAGAATAAGGAGTTTGAATAAACTCTCTCCGTAAAGGATCCCTGGAGGATGAAATTGTATCTATTCCAGCTGTAGGAGGGGGAAGATTAAACGTACCCATCAATGAAGAGTACATCCTGACTCCTAGATTCTCAGTAGGTGAACGGGGGTTATCCACTAAAGGAACAGTAGAGTCAAAGCTTGCTTGAGGATCGACTGGACAATAATCCAATTGATCAACCTTAACGATTTTCCCCTTATGAGGAAAGCAAATGACACGAAACAGAGTCGAAACAACGGTGTCCATTTCATATGCCCAGTTCCTTCCTAAGAGGAGATTGTAGTCTAGGTTAGCATCTATGACCTCTACTTCAATATCAACGACCTTTCCTCCAACACATATAGGAAAGGCCGGGAGAATCCCATATGGCCTATGAGAATGACCATCAAACACTGTCAAGAGGGTAGGTGAAGGAACAACTGACAGTGATCCAATGGCCTTCCATCTCGACATAGACATGACACGCATGGAAGCTCCCTCATCTATAACCATCCAAAAAATATTCGTTTTCTGGTAGGTAGAATTTATCTAGAAAGCCATGTGATGAGGAAGTCTCTTTTTGACATTATTCATATCAAAAGTGAGAGCTAAGGGACTACTTGGATCCACTGCCCCCATTTCCGATAGCAAGGCACTTCTTTGAGCAGGACATGACTGGAGAACCTCTAAAGCGGACATAGCACATGGACTCTGAGCCAGATCCTCAACAATGGAGTAATTCTGGGCTGCCCTAATATTAGGGTTGATAGTTGCGCGTTTAGCGGAACCTTTCGGTACTCGTGGTATAGTCTCAACGGAAGGTCACTCAATATGAAATGGGTTGTTAGTTTCGAGAACTGACTTACCCTTGGAAGTTTCACCTTCACCATAATCGCGTGACTGTGTGGCCACATTAGAATGAGAACCCATCATGAAGACATTTGATGACTTGTCCCCTTCCTAGTTGCCCCCTGCAGAGGTACCAGGGTTTGAACTCGCGCCAGCAAGCATTTGCTGCCCTTGGGGAAAAGGGTTGGTTAACACAGCCTAAGAACTAGAAGTCCCTTGCTATCCTAACAAGCGCTGAGCGTCTTCAATCTTAGGGCAGAGATGAGTTAAATGGTCTCCACTGCACAACTTGCATGGAAACTTGACTTTCTTTCTAGACTCATTTCTACCACCACCAGCGTTGTTGTCGGATTTATTTGCATCAGGCTTCCCATCCTGGTTCTTTTTCTTACCTCGTCCTTTATTTTTCCCATTGGAATTTTGATTTCCTTTGGGGTTATCAGATTGGACGGCATTAATTGAAGAAGTTTTGGAAGCCGGGGGATTAGACGATGTGACTTGGTTGTTAGAAGCAGTTTGTAAGGACAATTGCTGCAATTGGTTCAACAAGTTCAAGGTAGTTATGTCTACCGACCCAACGATACCATCCGTGTGGGGACCTGGCTTCGACTTAGCTATGTCAACCTTAGACCCAGGAGCATCTGGCAAGTATTTTTGAAGGATCCCAGACTGAGAGTAGATCAATTCTAATTGCTGGGCCCTAAAAATGGCTTGCTCCTCAGAATAGACTCCAGACATAGAGACATCTTTGGAGATCTCGGGTTAAGATTTCAAAAACCACTCGAGACGGTACTCCGGAGGGATTTCAACTTTAATGAGCCTCTTTGTCCATCTCCATTCCTGAATATGGTCAGAAATGTGAGTTGCCTTATCTTGAAGAAAAGTGGCCAGAAGTTCAGTTCCGACATCATAACGGATAGGCAACTGGAAATGATTTAAGAAAATATTGGCTAAGTCAGCGAAAGATGTAAAGCTGCCCCCTAGCAACTCTATATACCATTTGGCCACATTACCTGTCAAGGTGCGTTGAAAAAGTCTCAACCTGATCGAATCATCGATAAGGGAGTTAGATGAGCACCACAAATGGAATGTGGTTACATGGTCGCCAGGGTCTTCACCGCTCTTCCCTTCAAATTTTGGAATGTCTGAAGGGATTTTGGTTGGGACCGGAGGCCAGGCCGGATTGTATTTGATTGGATCATTTGTTAACTTAGTGAGATCTGGCAAGTTCAACGTTGCCAGAAACGGAAGCCTAGGAGGACCTTGGGGATTCCACCCAGACTGGGTGGAACTCCCAAAGTTCTGAAAAGATTGGCCTGGATTTTGGAAGGCACCAGGCTGCCCGAAGTAACCAGTAGAATTGGTTGAACCAAAAGGCAAGCCTTGTGATCTAGCAAAATTCGGAGTTTGACCAACTCCGGCCGCAAAGCCTCCATAACCAGCAAAGTTTCCTCCTAAAAGATTATAAGGAGTTGATAACCCCTAATACGGATTCCAAGCCGAAGCTAAGGGAGGAATACTTTGAAATGAACTAACTGTGGAGTACAGCCTTTTCCCTTGTTGGCCATAAGACTGATTCCCAGTTTCGGTGCCACTAACCCTAGGGTTAGTACAACCTTGGAAAGGATTGCTGCTTTGTCCTATAGAAGAAAAAGGCATGGATCCTATTGTCGGGTTGGAATGTGGTATATGACCACTTCCGAAAGGAAAACCCTGGAATGAAGTTGATCTGCCCATCATGGACGTAGTGGCACTAAACGGAATTGATGGAATACCCTGTGAGTGGGTGCCAAATGGGAAGAATCCAGTACCAAAAGCATTGGTTTGGGTATTTCCACTCGTGGACGGAATGGAGGTAGACCCAACTAAAGATGTGCTAGCAAAAGATCCAAACAAAGAAGCAGAGGAGATGGAAATCATTCCTCCCCCCTGTACCGATGTTGGAGTGTGCATAGTGTTGTAGGGAAAAGTATCCAATACAGAATAACCCTATCCCACTCTAAGGGTCATAGTACCTCAGCAACAACTGAATACAAAGCTATTCAAGATTACTTCTTTATGAGATGTAAGAGAGAGGAGGAAGAGATCCACTAACCGTTATCTTCTGCTAATGATTGATCCAATCTTCCCTCTTTGCTGCTTACTCCCAGCTCCTTGCTCTTTCACTGGCCCAGCTACACAAAGATCCTGCAAAAGCACAAGAAAGGGAAACTACAAGAAGCATACATCCATAACTGATTCAAGGATTAGAATAAATCAAATATACAAGCATCAATTCGCCATAGAGACACATGCATATAGAAGAACCTCAAATGCTTTATTAATGGAAGAAGTAAAGTTCTGAGAGTGTTACAACCATAAGAGGCCCAATCCAGCAACACCTCCCAGCGGAAAGAAATCTCCTCTTCACCTCCTTCAAAGCAATCACCCAATAGTTCTATACACAAACCAACAGCACTTCCTTACATTCACAAAATTCCAGCCTCCTTAGACCTCATGAGAGAGCTCTATATATAGGATATTTGGAGAAAGGATGAGTCAGCTTGAGACTGACATGAAGTTGACTTGTGTCCTCTCCCTCTTCAGTTATACTCCAGTTCTTGAGTCCACTTGGAGATCCTAGCTTCCACTTGGAGTTTAAGGACCTCTTACTCATCATAGGGCGAATTTGCTGATCCAAGTGTCATTTTAGAAGCTTCCTGGGCACCTGACACCTTGCAGAATGACTGTGCCACTTGGCTAATCTCGCCCAGCGCAGGTAGCCTTCATTAGTTTTGACATTCAGCGTAGGTACAGAGTGGAGCAGTTGACATTCAGCGCAGATGCTCAGTGGAGCAGTTGACATGATCCTGAAATTGCTTGTTTTTGAGTGTTTTCAGGTGGAGAACTGATCTGAAGTGCTGTGGTTTGCTGACCTTGTTCCTCTAGGGGTAAGAACAACATGTTTAGGGACTTTGGATCCCTTAGATTATTGACATTTCATGCTTCATGCTGTTAGGCACAAAAATGTCTATAACACATAGTTGTAACACTTGTAGTAGAAACCATGCTTCCAGTAGTGGTCATCGATGGTAAGCGCGTAGCGTAACCTGGACTTGACGGTCTATGCGTCAGAGTCCCAACATATTGTAATATGTCTGGATGGCTAGATGGTAGTGGAGAATCTGGAGCCGCTAACGACTCTGAGAGTTCTTCTACCTCTATGTTATTCTCCGCTTGAAAGAGAACTCGAGAAAGGACTGGAGTGTCCCTCTCTTGTTCGGAAGTGCCAGGCCTTGCTTGAACACTAATGCCCCCGAGAGGAGGATCAATCCCCGATGTGTCAACTGCCATGGGACGGAACCCACCAACAGTATTATCTCTGCACCTTCTAGGAGAAGGCTCTAAACTTGGTGGTGAAAGACCACGAAGTCTTCGAGACCGTCTAGCAGATCGGTCAGCCACTTTAAATTTTTTGTTATGATCTAACTAAAGACTCAAAAAATTGAAAGCTAGGCCAACTAAGAGCACAGAGCACACACTATAAAGTCCCTAAAGATAACAACCAGTCAAACAACTTCCAAGTATTTCCGCTTCGGGTGATTAGGACTGGACACCAAAATACAAGAAAGTGAATTAAGGGGCCTTCCAAAGATAGTCTGGGATGATGAGGGCCCAGTCCTATCATTGAAGGTATCAGAGGAAGTTACACTGACCTCCTAACAACAGCCTCCGCCGGTGCAAGCCCCCAAGCTTCCCAAGGGTGCCCTCCAGTAGTACTGTCAAGAGTGATGCAACATCGACCTCAGGTGCCACGGGATTCCCCTCCGCAGCCACCTGTGTAGATCCCTAGGAGTAGCAACTATGGATACCAACTTGTCACAGAAGCCAGGCAGAACAGTCGTGAGGTAAGTTCGGACAAGTAGGAGAGGGGGTATCTCTCTTCCCTGTCTTCACAAACCCTCGTGCTTAACTCCCAGATCCGGAGCTTTCCTGGTCTTCCTAACGCTATTGGATTTTCACTCGCTATTCAGACTCCTATGTTTGATGTTTATAAGGCCTTGGAGAGTTAACTCTCACTCGCCTAATCCAAGGCCCTAAAATCCTAAACTTGTTGGTGTAACTGGCTTAAACAAAAAAGTTTTAGTGAATTTTAGTTAGCGCTTGATTTTAAAATAGGCTGTTCTTTAAGTCATAGGGTAACGAAAGTGAAACTAGTGGTGTTTTTTGACGCAAAAGAAATTAACAAAAACCTAACTACATGCACATGCACTTGTTTTCATTTTTTCGATGAAAAGCAATTTCTATAGGGTTCAGAGGAACTTCTAATAAAACAAAATTTTCTTTTCTTTTCGTTAATTCATGCTTCACACTCACAAAAGTTAACAAAGCTATATATGCCTAAAAAGGTATGCAAATCTATCCTAATGCAACAAATATATGCTGATGCAAGATTCAAAAACTACTCTAAAAAGAAGAAATGAAAGTTGCTTGCTTATCAATTTCTATTTTGCCACTTAAAATGTCTAGATGGAATATGAGATGTTACCATTCATTTCGTCTAAACACTAAAAACAAGTTTCAAGACAAACATAAAGCACTTTCATTCACTAAAAGGAAACCAAATGAAAACAAAGTTCAATAAAGCAAAACGAAGTTTTTCAAAAAGTTTTCTTCAAAGCAACAAAAAAAAGTCTTTTCAAAAATGTTCTCAACAACACTGAAACTTGTGATTGAAAAATAGGCAACAAACACTTTTGCAAATTGACACCATACAATGGATGAAAACTCAACAAAAAGAGATGTGTTTAAGGATGCTCTTAACAATCAAAAGTAGCAATGAAAGCTTTGGCAACAATAACCAAAAACATTAAAAAGACAAGCTTCAGGAAAGTATCATTCAACAACTTTCATGAAACAAAGAAGCGGATGGTCACAAAAGCGGTTTTGTCAAGCAAACAAAAAGTCACCAAAAGAAAGATTTGACACGAAGATTGAGATCAATCTCCCTACCCTGATGAATCAGAGCAGCCAAGATTCTAAACAAGAAATCTTGCGTGCTTGAACAAGAAATGATGACGCTTGCAATAACAAAAAACAAGACCAATACTCCTTATAATCAGAGAGAATTCGGAACAAGATGCTCGCTGTAAAAACAACAACTGATACTGGAAAGTGACTGTTTAAGACTGACTCAAGCTATCTGACAGACCTTCAGAGACAATCAGAATTTAAAAATCTTGAAAATTGCAAGATATACGCGACTGTACTGATGTACAGATTGCGTGTATATGCGACTGTAACTAAGGAAACCTGCGTATACGCGGGTTCACTTAAAGAAACATGCGTATATATGCCTCTGTAACTAAGAAAAACAACGTATATAAAAGATTTCAAGAAAAATAAAAAACAGACTGAAGAAACTGCGAAACTTCAAATTCAAGAATAGACCAGACAGTAACAACAAGCAGACAAGGTAGCTGAGCCTTGATTGGCTTGAAAACACCCAAACTAGGAACAACAAGAGTGTTGTCCCTAGCAGAGTCACCAATTCTGTTGGAGGGAAATGTTCCCCTAGGGCTTTCTGGGTTGAAACCCTAGCAGACTAAAAGTTATCTATATAGAGAAACACACATTCACACAGCCATTATGCTATTATAAGCAAATTCTATTGTAAAGGGGACGTACCTTAGGTCCTATGTTTGAGAAGGCCCTTAGGGTCCAAACCCTTCTTGGAGTTCCCTTCTTCTCTTTTGTCCTGCAAAACAACCAATTCCAAAGAACACAGCAGTATATGGACAAAAACTTATAAAGAAACCATCTTCATGTTATAAATAAAGGTAGTTAGTTATGAAATCCAAACAACCATTTACATATATATTCCAACATGAATATCATTAACATAAAGAAGATTTATATCGGGAACCAAGACATGTGTTTCTTTTATTATAGACAAATAAAGTACATAAAAGTAATAATTTCATCTGAGTCACCTTCAGCAGGCTCCAAGCACAGCTTCCTTCCGGATCCGTTCCAGCCTCAAGCCTTTAACAAACTCCTTCCATGACTCACTCCATGATGTCATAAATGGTGGATGAACATCAACACACAAGGAAACAAGAGTTTCCGGTACAAATGGGGGAAGTGCAGAAGGCACAAGGGACTTCAGACCTGGTCAGGGGAAAAATCTCAGCATAATAACCTTTCTCTCTCTTCTCTCCTCTCTCTTCTCTCCTCCCTTAGGCCTTTCCATTGAGGTCTTTTTATACCTCTCCCAAAGTAGTTTTTTAGTTGGGAGTTGGTTGGGAACAATTGGGCCATGGGCACTAATAGGTGATCAGCAGGTAAAACCCGCGATCTCCGCCTGAAAATAAGGAGTTTTATATTTTTTTAAGTGTTTTAATACATATACGCGGGTTGGGTATACACAGACCCACGTATACACACATTTAACTCAGGGCAATGTCGCGTATAAGGGATAAAACACTATTTTTTAAATTTTAGGACTAGGTCTGGAAGGAGGGGTTGCCCTAGGCCATGAGTGCAGCATCACAAACCATAAGAATGAGATTTGGAGCTATAACAGTTCTCGGCCAAGAGGAAGATAAGAAACCTTATGCGATATACTACATCAGCAAAAATTTTACTCCTGCTGAGTTGAATTACACCATGACCGAGAAAGAGTTTCTAGCTATAATCTATGGTATTAAAAAGTTCATAAACTATATAACAGGATACCCTATGGTTTTATATACTGATCACTCTGCTATCAAATATTTAGCTAATAAACCTATTACGAATGGAAGAGTGACACGATGGTTAATCCTTTTGTAGGAATTTGACATAACAATCAAGGATCGACTAGGAAAGGAAAATCTGGTGGCAGACTTCCTCTCACGTGTGCCAAGAATAGACGATGCAGTGGCAGTAGAAGATCAGTTCCCCGATGAGCACCTATTTGTTGTAACCGTGAAAACACCATGGTATGCGGATGTCGTGAATTACCTAGTAGTGGGAAAATTACCCAAGCACCTGACGCCCAAAGAAAGAAAATTAATAGTACACCGTAGCACTCAGCTCTCCTGGATCGGAGGATACCTCTTTCACACAGGAGCCGATATGCATATCTGCAGGTGTGTTAGGGAAGACGAAATCTACGATATTCTAAAAGCCTGCGACGATGGACCTTGCGGTGGACACTTTGCAGATCGTAGGACTGGACATAAAGTCTTATAGATGGGCTATTATTGGCCCACCATTTTTAAGGATGCCAAGAAATTTGTCCAGGCATGCGATAGCTGCCAAAGAATGGGTCACCCTAGCCAGTCTGACGATATGCCCCTACATCCATAGTTAGTCATCGAACCTTTTTAATGTTGGGCATTAGATTTCATTGGCCCAATAAACCTATCATCTAATCAAAAGACATATATACTGGTTGTAATGGAATATGTGACTAAATGGGTGGAGGCAGAAGCATTACCAAGGGCAATAGAGGACACAGTAATCCATTTTTTTTCCAAATTTTTGTGCAATATGGCTTGCCCAGAGAAATAATTACGTATGGAGGGCCATAATTTGTAGTCCATAGGATTGTTGCTACATTAAAAAATCATCACATTTTGCACAGAATCACATCTCCATACCACCTGTAGGCAAATAGCCAGATAGAAAGTACCAACAAAGTAATCAAGGCCATTCTAACAAAGATAGTTGCCTCGCATAGATGTGATTGGGCTACCCGATTGCCAGAAGCCCTGTGGGCATATCGCACGACTTGGAGGAATACCACAAGATATCCCCATATCAGCTAGTGTTTGGCAAAGAACCTATCTTCCCCATAGAATTTGAAATTCAAACATTGAGGTTAGCCCAAGACGTAGGGCTAGATTTGAATGAATCACAGGTTAATAGGCTACATCAAATTAATGAATTGGATGAAATCTGGACATCAGCTCTTCAGCATACTACACTGATTCAACAACAAAGAGAAAAATGGCATGATGCCCTCATCAAGAAAAAGATATTCCATGAAGGTGACTGGGAAAATCTGTACGATTATAGGTTCCAGGATTTCCCGGGCAAACTCTAGACTAGATGGTTAGGTCCCTACGAGATACAAGAGGTGCATGATAATGGCACCCTTACATTAGCCACCATTGATGGGTCTGGCTACTCTTTTAAAGCAAATGGACATCGAGTATGCCTCTACCACAAATCGCTTACAAGGGAATCCTTTTGCCAACAGATACGTGAAGATTCTACGATACAAATTCTCATTGAAGAGGGCAACTTTTCGACAACACCAGTCCAGTGAAGAATTTATTTTGAAACTAGTACATAAAATTGTTTTTCTATTTTCTTTCTATTTGATTGGATTTGCTTAGAATAGTAGAGATGATTGTTTATTAGTTTTTTTCCTATTTTCCTTTGTTGTTCCCTATAGGGAACAGCTGTTGTTCCCTATAGGGAACAACACTTTTTCGTGTGCATTTTTCTTTGTTGTTCCCTATAGGGAACAACACTTTTTCATGAGAATTTTCCTTTGTTGTTCCCTACAGGGAACAGTTGTTGTTCCCTATAGGGAACAACACTTTTCGTGTGTATTTTTCTTTGTTGTTCCCTACAGGGAACAGCTGTTGTTCCCTACAGGGAACAACACTTTTTGCGTGCATTTTTCTTTGTTGTTCCCTATAGGGAACAGTCGTTGTTCCCTACAGGGAACAGTTGTTGTTCCCTATAGGGAACAAAAATTTTCGTCTGTATTTCCCTTGATGTTCCTTACAGGGAACAACTGCTATT
The DNA here is from genome assembly GCA_031772625.1 of Pinus tabuliformis. Taxonomy (NCBI): domain Eukaryota; kingdom Viridiplantae; phylum Streptophyta; class Pinopsida; order Pinales; family Pinaceae; genus Pinus; species Pinus tabuliformis. Next base: position 647,458,219 of record CM062817.1, read on the forward strand.
CCCTATAGGGAACGACAATTTTCATGTGTATTTTTCTTTGTTGCTCCCTACAGGGAATAGTTGTTGTTCCCTATAGGGAATAGTTATTGTTCCCTACAGGGAACAACACCTTTTCGTGTGTATTTTGCTTTGTTGTTCCCTACAAGGAAAAACACCTTTTGTGTTTATTTTTCTTTTGCTGTTCCCTATAGGGAACAGCCGCTGTTCGGGAACAGCTGCTGTTCCCTATAAGGAACAACACTTTTTTGCGTGTTTTTCCTTGATGTTCCCTACAGGGAACAGCTGTTGTTCCCTATAGGGAATAACACTTTTGTGTGGGTTTTATTTTGTTGTTCCCTTCAGGGAACATCACCTTGTGAGTATTTTTTAGAACACCCTTTCTCTCCCTTGCATGATCATCCCTAGACCATCCTAGTTCACTCTTTATGATCCTCTTTATGGCATAAAAAGTACAATACATATTTAAGGACAACCAGTATGGAGTCTACTAGAACAGGCAAATATCTTGAATATTATCATCTTTAACAAGATTGATTTATGATGATTGAAAAAGAAAGGACACAATTATCTATATCACTTCATTGTCCTCATTTCCACTATAAATCAAACTGATTGATTATCTGTACCATGTTGGTTCTCCCCTGTCCCATATAATTCTCTCTATTTATTATCAATAAGATTATGGGTATATTTTTTTCTATTGATATGTTCAAAATTCTTCTGCCATCCCTACTCTTAAGGAGTGCTGAGCCACCCTCTATATATAAAATGGGGAGTGTTAAAAAAAAAAAAACCAAATATATATATATATATATATATATATATATATATATATATATATATATATATAGATATAGATATTCACTAACAATTGTATGATTTTTTTTTCCATAGATGGAGGATAGGGGGTCTCATCATGAGCCAGCCTACCATGATCATAAGGAAGGAGTGAAGTGGCATTCCCACTATGGCCACCACACCAGGGATATGATCTAATGGATGCATCAAGAAATAAAGTCCTTGGAATAGGAGGTCTCATCACGAGCCGGCCTGACCACTTTTGCTACTTCCCAGTGAATGGCAATGTGTTTATCTAGTTACCATGCTAGCACATTGGTCTCTACTATGGACATCATAATGCACTTCCCCAATTATACATAGAGGACCATGGTTCCCAAGGGTTAGAAAGCAACTCTGTCGAGGCTATGGACGCCTGCAGGCAACAGAAGCTCTGCTGATGGTATTGAAGTTTTATTTTCTACATCAATAATTATTATAATGCCATCTTCTTATGATTCTTATCTTTTCTACGGAGAGATTATGCACCTAACTTACCTTGAACCTTTATGCATGAGTTAATCTTTTAAAATCAGTCACAACAGTTTTAAGTGGAATAACGGCGGTAAAGTATTATTTCCTGCATATGCTATCCTTTTTATTTATCGCATCACCTCACGACATCTTATCACTTATTGATAATTCTCGTTACATGCCTTGTTTTCATCACTCCAATATCCTTTATGATCCTTTCATTAATATGCGTACCTTGCCACTTTCATTACCCAATCCATCACCCTTGTACTTCACTGCCAACACATTATCCTTCAATTCATTTGGTCATAGGTGACCTATTATTTCGAAGGAGGGTGACGACCTCCATTATACTTATGCATGCATTGTCATCTTTTCATTTGATTTTGCAGAACAATATGACATCCCATGATCACAGAGCATGTGGCATTATAATAGTCCTCGATAACAGTATTTATGTTTATAAAGTATCACCTGATAGAGCCATTACAACCATTTGTTGTTCCATCACTCAGCTCTATTCATTGTTGTGCTTTCCCTGCTACACTAATTGTTTGCAGAATTCAAGCATTATAGGAGGAAGAACAGTGCACCAAGAACCTTTAACACTGGCTATCTTCGATGAAGCCAAGGAAATTCTAGCCCGTGTAGGATGGATAGCATATTTTACAAGATTTCAACCCCCCAATGAGGAAATCGCTATTGATTTTTTACACGGCATCTGCAGAATGGAAAATCCATGGTAAGAGGCAGACAAATCACTGTAATAGACGCTGTGATAGTAGAAGTGTCTAGGTTGCCGGCAGAAGGACCACTATGGGCTGGAAAGTGATTAAAGCTGCATGATGTTGTGGAGGCTTTTAGGGATGAAGGACAAGAGCTAATTAAGAAGGGCAAAGGCATTCAGCCATATTCTCTTGGAGAGCCATGGGGAGAATTGGCATGAATTGTCTAGAACTATATTACTTGCGATGGGCGTAAAGACATGGTAAGGCTGCGACAACTCAAACTTTTAGCAGTTTTAAAACAAAAATGCTCTGTTAATTTGCCTGCACTGTTGAATTCATTATTGCATGACACTGCCGAGAGGCTGAGATGGTCCCAACACATAGAAACAGTAGTTAGCCACCATTGTTTGATTAGGTTAATAGTTAGCTATAACCTTGCTCAACAACAATCAACTTGGGATGATCTAATATTGGCCCTTGAAAGAGGTGTAGCCCTGCTAGCACCTAACCCTATTCCAAAAAGAAAGAGGATTGCCCTTTCAGGAAGCATACCTCACAAACGTAGACAATCCATAAGGTTGATATCAAAACAGGGAGTGTCTGAAAATCCTCGAGGCAACACTAGTCAACCCAAGGAATTATCCAGCCTAGTAAGTGAACAATACTTGTAGCTAGAGTTAAAAGGACAAGATAACCCTGAATCTGAACCTGAGGAAGGAACAGAGCTATCTGAATATGAACAAAGAAATGAATTGGGACCTCCCCCAACACCAAATGTGAGCCCCCAAGATGATCTGTTGCACGATTTCGAGATGGCCAAGGTCCTGGCCAACATGAATGTCTACATGCAGCCTGAAGGACTGCTCAATCTTAACTTAGGAGAAATCCAATCTCCTAGGAATTCTGGCTATACCAGAATTCTATCTCTCTCAAAAGATGCAAGTTGCAAAGTTGAAATAGATGCAGAGGCAATTCATGAGTTAGAGAACCAATCTGGTGACACGCTCCCAGTGGAAAACAGCCATGAAGGTCTAGACCCAAAAAACATAGACCAAGAGGAAGAAGCAGAGACAGAGATTATTCGAGAAGCTCATAATAAATCTAGAGACACGGTCTTATTGGAACAAATCCAAGGTGAACAACCAGGCTCTTTAGAGATAGAAGCCATTAACGAGACTATCAGCAGAACATTTGCTCCTCTGAAAAGGTATAGAGCCAAATTGAAGAAGCTAAGAAAAGAACAGTAGAAGCTTCACAAAATGGTCAAGAGGCTCAAAAGAAAAATAAAAGAAATCACAATGGGAAAGGTTCCGAACAATACCCCGGAGATAGTAAATGCGGTCGTACAAACAGAATTATATGAAGAGAGGGCTACAGGAACTCAAACTGAGCCCATACCTACTCAAACAGTCATCACTCAAGAGGAACAACATGCAATTTTAGTAGACGTAGCTACTCAGACAGAGGATGTACCCTCTTATAGCATGGCTACTCAGACGGAGGTTTGGACCTCCCATAATAAAGAAATACAAACAAAAGATATCCCTTCTCATAGCATAAGCACTCAGATGGGCATACAAGCCAAATACATCGTGACACACCATGACCCCATTATACCGAATCTTCAGGAAGAATTGGCACAAGCTCAGCTCGCGGTGGAACGACTTGAACAAGAAATTGTTTCCTAGCAGAAATATCAAGAGCTGCATAGACAGCTTCGGGAAATCAATGCAACAAAGAGCAAGACTTTCAATAGATGCAGAAAGGCAGAAGAAAAAATAGAGAAGATCAAGCTCAATCTAGACAGGGTCATAGGTTAGACAACCACCATTTGCTCACTATATATGGATGTCGTGGCATGCAGGTTTCCCGCCACCAATTACGCCTTGTTTTTGTTAGAACGGTACCTGTTGTTGAAAATTAAAGTCATGAGAGCTGGGAAACCAATTGAATTAAGAACAATTGAAGGTTTTATAAATTGCTGCAAGCAACATGGTGTAAAGGTTCAAAGGCTTCTTTGTGAGTTTTACCTACACAATTTTGTATTAGAAAACGAGGTGGAAAAGAACCCTAACCCTTTTGTAGGAGATGTTCAATTCTAGGCCTTTATTTCATTTGCAGTTAACCAACTCAAATGGTTTAAAGCTTATAATGCATTCCAAATACAGGAACATGGATTGGATCTTTGGGTAAGAAGTGAACCTAAGCACCCTTTACAAATGTTTGCCAACCATAAGAGTTTGATGACATGAGAAGGGATGATTAAAATTTTAGGGCCCATTCATAAGGAGATTGTACAGAAAGGAGTATCATATTTTCTCTCCATTCAAGAAAGCTCTTTGGCTACATCCAAGCTCAGGTGGACGGTCTCCACTAGTAGTGTGCAGGATAGGGAACCATTTAATTACATAAATTTTAAAGCAGCTGTGGTCCACTTTGTCACCTATATCAATCTTATTTTGAGAGAAGGACCTTATTGGTTAGGATGTCAATTTCGGAGCCCCATCATTTGGTATCCTCCTGAAGGCTATCGGGCTATCTACGAATTGCCTGAAGGAAAGGAAGGGCTTGCCTTTGCACTCCTGGCTCAACATCATGGTTTTAGACCAATTTTTGATGCTCCCTCTCCAACTTACTCTTTAACTGCACTACATAAGAACTACTTACATTTCATGAGGACATGAAACAGGGTAAGCAGGGGAGTATGTTGAGTTATGAAATGGGTATGTATTTACTCTTAATTTCATCACCTTTTTCCTCTTTTCTTATCTCTTTCATATCTTAATATGCTAATATATTGATGGATTATGATAAGAAATGGTTGAATTACTTGCAGTTAAGATTTAGCCATCGTAACTAAATTTTACTCCTCTTTATGCAGAAAAAACGACGAAAGGAACAGTTGTTGTTGCATAACGATGGAACAACATAAACCAACAAACGAAGAATGGAACGTGTCTGTAGCGGCCAAGTCAGAGGACGAATCAGGAGGATTAGCGCGAAATAGGAAGGGTGTCTAAAGATAGCAGGATCACATTTATCTTTTACTTCTTTCTAACTATAAAAGCAAATGATTATAGGAGGAAAGGGGATCAATCTCTGTTATTTTCAAATTGTAATTTTCAGTTACAGACTCGTGCTATTGGAGAACACCACTGTATTTTAATGCTACTTAAGTTCAATGATTAATATATAATTGATGTTGTTGTTCATTCATATTCTCTGAAGTAGCTCAATAGTGTTTGCTGGTGGCTAAGGGCCCGGCCTTTGGTGGATTAAACTGCTTCCTTGTGTTATATATTTCTGATTCTTGCAAGTTTGATTGGTTTGATAATTTTCCCATTTTCTGTGAGTTTATCCCATTGAGGTAGTGCATTTTCTTTACATGTTTTACAACACTGTCATTTGATTTGATTTATGCTTATTCTAGATTAAATTATTTAGATAGTGAATCGTATTCATTTAATCAGTTGTAATAGTTTGGTTATCGCTATTGAACTCTCAGGTTGACATCATTTCCATTTGGATTGCTTCATAGAGATTGAGTATGATTTAGATTGAATCAGCTAAGAAGATATGAATTATTGCTTCTATGCTTTCGGTTGATGCTATGGTTAATTGAATTGCTTGTGAGAGATTTGATTACGATTTCAGTAGAGCATTGAGTCTTGCAGCTTAGATGTCATATTTCCTTTAATAGTTGCAATTTGAGTTTTATAAATGCATCTGTTTACTCTTGTATCAAAGGTTTATACTTCATTTTAAGAAACATTACTCTCTGGATTCATAGCATGCACATATTGTGTACACTCTTGGAATAAAAGGACTTTCCCAGGTTGATGATTAATGTGGGGTAATTAGGAGTTTTAAAAGACACCTTTTATCAACCAACAAAAATTTGTGATTCCAGCTCAGTCTCCTTATGACCTTGTTAAGATGAAGGTTCAGTAGGAGATGTAGTGAACTTGGTGGTTGCAGGCGGTGATTCTGTGATGATCATAGCTGCCTGCTCTTCAGTCTCTTTGTGTACTTCTGGTTTGTGAGTTACCTTGGGTCCCTTTCTATAACTAATTCTGAATTCTTTGGCTTCACTTCCAGTAGTAGATGATGATCCTTCCTCCCTCTTCCTTTTGCTTGATTTTTCCTGAGGGACATGAGTCTGCAAACTGGAAGTAGAAACAAGCTACTCTTCAACTTCCTGTAGGGTATTTTATGCCCACTCCAACTGATCGGCATACTAGTCTATGTTTGGCCTAGAAGTGTGTATGTAGGGGGTGTTCTTGTTCTCCACTCTAAGATTTGAGATGATGCCACAGGGGTCATAAGACCATGTGAAGCTCAATCTGAACTTCATCTCCTTCAGTATTTTATCTACCTCCTCACCTGTTGTCCTTGTGTTGCACACAAATGGGCCTACCTATGTCTTTATCTTGAATTTTGCCTTCTTCTTGGCCACTACAAAGTGGATTTCATCTGAGTTCAACATCTATCTGATATATTCTAGTGCAAATATCCTCATTGGGAGGTACTTGGGGAGTTTATAGGGGGCCAATTCACATCCATAGACTCTAATCTCTGTGTAGTTTTGATATAGGTACCAATCACCGGTCTTTTCTTGGTCTGACAAATGTAAAATTCTTTTGATCTCCTCACTGATTCTGGGCTGCACTGCACTATTGAGAATGTTCATAGCTAGATGAACAAAGTCCTCAATAAATTTCTTGTATGTGAATTCCTACTAATATTTCATGACCAGTGAGGTCCAAAAGATCATTGGTTGGTGGTCCCCTCCATCATCCAACATTTGCAATGCAAAATTGAACTTTTTTGCTTGATAATAGATGAACATGTAAATCAACACAGAGGTGTAATTGAACACATTCTCTGTAGGAAACTTAATAAATTGCACATGGATATTGTCAGCCAAGAATTGACTGAAATTGAAAATCATAGAGGGTTTGGTGTCTGTGGAAAATGTGGAGATGAACACTAAAATGGGCTCATCCACCCACTGATCAGAATGGTAGCCTAAAATGTAATAAATGATGGAAATAATTTTCTTGGCCTGATCAGGGAAAATGGAAGAAGGATATGGAGGATTATTCTTGGGTAATTGGGAATTCTTTGGCAAGAAAATCTCAAAAATTTTGACTCCCAAAGTCCTATCTCATCAGTCTTATATGTGTGTTTATCCTCTAACCGGCGATACAACTCTAGGAATTTGTAGTCACATAGAATTTCATTTATCTTGTAATCCTGTCTGCCACTAGTATATGGTCCAAATCTATGGAAGGGGAAATTAAAGGATTAATGGTTTTGTCTGTGGTCTTAGTCTTAGGAGGCATGACTGTAAAATATTTTTGAACAGTATAAATATTAGAGGAGGCTTACCAAGCTCAGAAACAATAATGATCTGTCAGGTGAAAGGAAAAGGAAGTAAGTGAATGTCACAGTTTAGTCACAGGAATGTTCTGGTGGATATCGTTGAAGGAAACCGTAAATAGAAAAAACAATTAGGAATGAAAAGGCTGAGAATGAAAAACATGGAGTTTATTTAAAAACTTGTGACAAAGTCCTGTTGGAAATGGCACGGGACCATTACTGAAAGGTTGCCTGAGAAAAAAAAAAAAATTACGAATGGATATTTGGCTAGGAGCGCATTTAATTGGCCCAATGGTCATGACAAGTGGCAGAATGTGAGTGGTGAAATAAAAGTGGTGGGGCACGGTAGAAACAGATAAGGGATAGGTGGTTTCCATAGGGGGTGGTGGCCAGTGAGTGGTATCAGTTGGGGGTGCAAAATCACTGTGATGCACCACGTAAGGGGTAGGGCCTGGTGGGAGAAACCACCTTCCGGACCCCCCACCCCCCAAGTAGTAAAGGGAGAATGCTAAGGCAGGGCCAAAAAAGAACAAGGGTCGTGGATGGAGTGGGGGATTAGATCTTGAGGTGCTTAAAGCCATTGGCCTTTAACCATAAATGACAAAAAAAAAATTCCCACTTGCACTTTTTAATATTAGGTATCTAGACTTAGGATAAGGATGAGTGATGAAAAGTATGAAAAACTTTACCCATAACGCGCACTTTGAGCTTTTGAAACTTAGGATAAGGTAAATATAATGAAACGTTTTGAAATACATTATCCATAGCATGCACATTTGCCTCTTTTGCTATATTATCAGACTTATGATAAAATTTACATAGGCAAATTATTTACCCAATGACCTAAACTACCTACCCTTAGCTAGACTAACATTTTTATTTTTTGTCTCTAGCATGCATTTAGACTAGAAAACCCATTTTTATTTTCTTTTATGCAGAATGAAAAACTATCTAACCTATCCCTTATTTCTCCTATTGACCCAGATTAAACAGTTGGATCAATGTCATTTTCTACCTAACTAATGATTTACCCAGATTAAACTGTTGGATAAACCTTTATTCTCTATCTATTTTATAGAAATTTAAAGAAATTTAATCATGATTAAACTAAAACTAGTGATTGTGGCATTTTGAACAAGCTGCACACAACTTTATTTTACAGAAATGAAGCAAAAGTTATCTATGAGTAGTGGCATTTAGACTTGCAACACTTTCAATATTATTCTTTTTTATTTTCTTTATTTTGGTGGGGTTCAATCTTTCTTTTTTTCAATATTTTTGGTTTTATCTTTATTTTTCTTCTTTATACCCTCTTTTCATTTTTTATTCTATTTTTTCTTTTATTTGGAAATCATTGGTAGATTGACAAGTATTTACAAAATTGGATTCCTGAGATATAACACTCAATTACCTTGAGATCCTATAAATTATAGGACCCTAACAGAGTCAAAGGGCATATAGAAGTCAAACAGTCATGAGGGTAGTCCAAGAGTCACAAGGGAGGTGAATGGTCAGCCCATTTGTTATATATACACCCTTATAATATCTCATGCAAAGGAAATTTCACCTTGTCTACTCCACCAAGAATTAGACAGGAATATAGTTCTTTAGGAGGAGCAAGTGGTTTCTCTAACGTTCCACTCTTGGAGCTGGTGGTGTTCACTGTACCGATGTACCTTGGAACTATTTTGGTGGCTTTGCTACTTATATTGTTGTAGGTGTGTTGTATCTGTTTTAAAATTTTGTGCTTCTATGTGAACTATTTCGCTAGTTTACCAATTATTCATTCATATGAATATGTTTGTGTGTCTTCACTACATCAATACTATTACTTCCCTTTTAAAGGTGCACTTTTCTCCCCCTTTCGGTAGAAGAACCTTGATACATTATGCAATTGAACATTCCACAAGGAATTCCCGCTTGTTCACTCGAAAGTACATGTGCCTTACTCTCTTATGTTGACCACTGTAGCCAAGGAAAATATCTAAGAACATATAGTAGTGAGGCCTTATTTCCAAAAGGGCTCCTACAACAAATTGTGTGAAGTCTAATTGGGAATTTTCATCAGGGAGACCCTCTTGGTCGACATAATTCAAGTACCATCAATAAATGGTGCTAGAAGGAGGGCTAGATGAAGAATTTTGTAGTTGATTCTATTTTGAACCTCTTATCTTAAATGGATCTTCCCAAAATCATAATCCTAAAATGTTTCTCTAACCTATCCCTCAGTAAACATTTCATCTCCGCAGAACAACTTGATGACTTGTCTCAATTTAATTTTGATAGTAAGGGTGATACATCCATTATTAAGCATCCATGTCTTTTTCTTAAGTTCTTTGAACACTATGAAATTGACTGTGAAGATGTGACTTGTAATATTTTCTACCTCACACTTGAAGGTCGCGTTAATTGATTGTGCCATACCCTACTACCCGCTTCCATTCATTCTTTTGAACACCTTGTCAAGGAGCTTCATTTAGAATTTGATAGGAATGATTACTAGGATTTCCTTCAAATAATTAATCAACTAAGAATTAAATATAATAAATCAATTGAGGAGTTTTCTAATTGATTCCTTCACCTTTCTTATGAATTTCTTAAAGAAGAAACAGATTAGGATTTCTTTAAACAAAAGTTTGAGTGTTTTGTTCATATCTCTTTTCATGGTGAATCTGAACACCCTGGTGTTTCTACTTCCCCGACTCTTGTAAACCATGAGACACCTCTAATTTTAGAGGAGGAACATACCATTCCTTTTATTCCTTTTCCTCATCCTTTTCTAGTTTTGATGTGGGTGCCTCCTTGTGATGATGCTAAAGTTGGGAAATCTGAAAATCAAATGGTTTATCCATCTCTTCAATCTTCATCCATTTCTCACGACCAAGATCTGATGGAGGAAACCTTGGAATGGTTCATGGAGCTTAGGGTGAAGGCTAATCCTTCTATTCCTCAATATTATATTGACATTCTTAACCTCATTCTTGAATCAAGTTCCACTGAAAGTATTACTTATTTAAGGGACATTTGTCATCCTCTATAATTTATATGCCATGACTCTTTGTACCATGATTCACTTAATCAATTTGCTCCATGAAGTAGTTCTTCATGCTCTCTTGATTTTCAAGTTATTGGTTAAAATTGCAATCGAGTACAAGGTGGTCATATTACACAGGAAGAGGAGAAAAAAAGTGAAGATTATTTTGATCTTTCTTCTCTTTTTCAAATTCCCCCATGTCAAGATGATGCCCTTCCATTCTTGGCTAATTCTGAATCTACTAATATCGATAATCAATTGGATGAAGTTGATTTTATTAATCATCCTATAGTCTTTGGCAACCATTATTCTAATATTCATAACTTCATTGATGTATGTGATAATGAATGCCCAAGTGACTAGTTGATCTTTCAATTTCTCGAGAAGATTTTGATTTGGAAGAATTAGATATGGAATATGATCCTACCAAAGCCTACATGTTCTTATCGAAACTTCCCATTCATCTAACTATCCTTTGTGCTCTACTGTTTTCAATGAATATAATCGATGCTCTTCAAGTTCTTCATCTGATGAGTTAACTTCTCAATTTACACAAGGTAGTGAGGTTAGCCATGATGAAAAAGGAAACAATCAAATCAATGAGTTTCCACTCTACTCCTTCTAATTTTGATTTTTACATGAGGACAACTCTTAAAATCAACATTTTCATGAAATTCCCCCAATTCATACATCTCTATATTTTTTGTTAGAAGAATCTTTCGACTTGAGTAATCTAGTTGTTGAAGTTGTAAAATTTGGTTAAATCAGTAATAGAGATGGCTCCCATATGGTTAGTAGTGGTCCTATTGAAATTAATGGTAGAAGCTATCCACACACCATGCATGATCTGGTTCAATCATCAAAATGTGATTTTACAATCCTTGAAAGTTTCAGGACTTGTCATGAAGTCGAGGCACTTCAACTTCCAGTGATGGTTATGTCAAGATATCATGACTCTAGTAAGATCCTCGAACTAAGTCAAATCTGATTTATCTCACAAAATTATTTTCTTTGCATTGTTTCACTGGATGCAAATTCCTTCTTGAAATATGTTTGGTATTTTGGATATAGACTATTGAACTTTAAAAATTATATTTCTAACTAGATTCAAGATTCTATTTCAATTGATTCATCTCCATGCAAGGATCTTGATGGGCCTCTAAATTAGACATAAATTAAGGCCCATGCCTCTAAATTAAACATCAATTAAGTCCTATTACCATCCTTCAGCACATTAAACCTCTCTTTCTACATTAGATAATTTATTTTTAACTTTAATATATTCATTAGGAAGGTTTATGAATAATTGGATATTTGTGCCTAATATTATTTATTTTTGTGGAATATTATGAGAATATTGGGCAGATTATGAATGTTTGGAGGAGGAGATAATTTAGGGACTTGTTCCCTACTATAGGAGGATCAATAATAAATAATAAATCAACAAGCTATTATGGAATTATGGCACAGATTGTGGAACTCCAATGATTAAGAAAATCTAGCAATGTGTTCCACTAATCAAGGGACCAGATCCACTAATCAATGGATTTTGGTGGGGAAAGCTTCCTCCATTCATGGGGAATGATTCCTAATCATTTTTTATAAGTACCAAGTCGAATTTTCCTCTGGGGAGAGATTTTCATTAGTGTTCTTGTGGATGGAACTCGTATTTTTGCAGCTCCATTTTATTTTTTTGCAGGGATGTAATTGTCTTAATGAAATAATGAATATTGGTGTCATGTTCAACTTCTAAATCTTGTTCTTCTACATAGGTCTCTGAGTTTCCTTGGGCTTGGCCATCCCAGGTACCTTAGAGCCCTTTTGTATCATTTTCTTTCCTTATTTTCACTGCTTATTCACATGCATCCCTTGTTTTTATTTCTTTCTATTTCTGCATTTACTATTAATGATTTCTTGTTGTAGGATTGAGTTAAATTGTTAATTAAAGTTATTTTGTAGGATCACAAGAATTATTTCATTCCTGGAAAAGCTTTGGAATATCATAGTAATCATTGAGTTTCTTGGATTAGTCTTCTTATTCCCAAATCTAGATTGTTGGACCTTCTTCTTAGCAAACAATAGTAAATTTATGCTATTTTTTAGAGCATGCTAACAAGCTTCAATCGAGTTGGTTCAAATTTCATTAGATCAAAAAAAAATTCTAGTTCATAAAAAAATCTACCCCATTTCATTTTCACTTTATTTGGTTAGGCATTTTTTAGATTTACTAGCTCACTAGTTCTCGAATTTCTAGATTTTAGACTAGGAATGTTTTTGTATTTTTTAGCATGGGTTAACAAAGGTATTTTTGAGTGATTCCACTTGGAATGAGGACCTAAGACATCCTAGTTAATAAAAAAAATTGTCCCATCCAATTTGGATTTGATTTTCTTGGTCATTCGATGAATTATAGTAAATTTTTACATCCTATAGGAAACCGCTGTAGCATCTTGTAGGAAATCATGTTTTGAGCCTAAATTGAGAAAACTCATGATTGAAGCTGGGATTAGGCCTCTAATTGACCTCTATGCCATCAATACCATTTTAACCCTCCTGATCCTCACTTAGGTCAGTATTTTTCTAGTTTTCAAGGGTAGGATTTGATTTCCATTTCTTCTATATTCAGTCTTACATTAGATCTCATCAATGTTTTATATCATTCTACAAAGTTTTCCTCATGCATGAAGTAGATAGCTAGCTCATGAAATTCAGTTTCCTTTAGATAATTGAAATTCTTTTTGTTTGCATGATTTTTGGGTAAATGTCAATGTTTGATGCAGTGCAAGTGTTTCAACAGTACATAGAGATTTCTCGATTAGCAACCTCATCCCAACTTCATCCACCCATGGTCCTCACTTTCTTTCAATAAACCCTCACCAATTTCATCATTTCATAGGGAAACTTCTCCAGGATTTTTGAGAAAATCCATCCATCTCCCAACTTTGGTTTTTGTTAAGGGATGAATTCCCCTAGGTTCTTGGGTTGATACCCTAACAGATCGGAGGTTATTTACACAGAGAAACACACATTCCACACAAACATGATGCTAATATAAACAAACTGTATGAAGAGGGGTGCACCTGGGGGTCCTTCATTTGAGAAGATCTAGTTAGGGTCCAAACCCTCTTTGAGTTCCTTTTAGTCCTTCAACCTGTAAAACAAACAATTCAAGAAAGTACAGTAGTATGTGGCCCACGCATCATAAAGAAATCATCTTCATAACATAAAGAAAGGTAGTTAGTTATACAATTAAAAACAACCATTCACATATGAATTATAACGTTGACATCATGAACATGAAGAAGATTTATATTAGGAATAAGACAAGTGTTTCTTTTATTATAAATAACTAAAGTACAAAAAGGAATGATTTCACCTGATTCATCCTTTCGCAGGCTCCAAGCGAAACCGTCCTCCAGATTCGTCCATTATCAAGCCTTCAACAAAATCCTTCCATGACTTACTCCATGATCTCTCAAGTAGAAAGACATCATCACACAAGGAAACAAGGGTTTCATGTAAATGGGGGAAGTGTTGGAAGCACAAGGATCTTCAGACCTGGTGAAGCCGGCTTAATGCCAAAAGGGTGTAAATGGTCAAAATGCAATGCAATAGTACAACTCAACACAATGGAGCCTCTAGGGTATAAGGCCAGAACGAAGCGAAGAAGCAAAGAGGAATGAGTCTTCATCGCATAAGTCATGGTGGGACTACAGAGGACTCCCGAGCCTACTCAGATCGGAGCAGCATGGGAAACAAATGTCAGTGAGGTGCTAACTACGGCCCATGAAAAGGATGGCTCTACCATCATGTCATGATTGAAAAGTCGGTGAGTGAAAATGGTTTACGAACCATAACACGATGGGATCGACCCTATGGCAAATGTATCGATAAACGGAGGCTAGTATGCATAATGAAACGGAAAAATGGCCTCCCTAACCTATATGCCAGTGAGAAAACGATACCTGCCATGATGGGTTAGCAGTCATGGAACTAACTCGAAACCGCCGAAAAATGTCCAAAATATCCTGAAAATCAAACCATTCTCGACATTCCAAGCTCCCAAGTTAAAAGTTACATGAGATCAAATAAAACAAGTTTTGAAGAAATTTTACATTTTCAAAGCCTATAAAATAGTTTTTGGACTCACCAATTTCACCATTTGAGTTTTAGAGTAGAGGAGTGGAGAAAAAGAAGAAAACTTTTCCATACGCCAAATTCAACCGTTCAAATCCTTCCAAAATCACCAGGTAACCTCTATACTTGTCTGGCATTCAATTGTGACTAGTTTTAGAATTTTTAATTTAAGTTTTACTGAATTTTTTGTCAAAATTTTCACTGCGGCGTATACGCGGGTTGGATATATCAAACCCATGTACACGTAGGCCCTACACGTGACTGTGTGTAAATGGACTTGCGTATACGTCGTGAACATTTCAAACAAACAAAAAAAACTAACGGTCTAAAATCATTTTTTCTTTAGGATGCCAATCACTTGGAAAGAAAGAGAGCATACCTCAGTGGATGATGAGGTCATGAATGATCCCAATTCTTTGGATGCGTTACAGGGATGTGGTTTGCTAAAATTCTTCAAATTGCCAAATATGAAAGCAAACACATGCCTGCTTGAGATGCTCATTCACTACTGGAGCATCGAGGATGATTCATTTATGATTGACCAGATGCCACTCAGGATAGAAGTGGAAGACATTTATTTCATCACAGGCCTTTCCCGAAGGGGAGAGGTAGTACATTCCAGGGGCAGGACATGAGGCAGTCTCTTGATCGAGGACTACGTACATATATATTGCCCAGGACATCCAAAGAAGGTTGGAAGTCAAATTCCAATAAAAAGTGTGGAGAGGCTATCATTGAGGATAATTTTGTTCACTATAGCTAGAGTGAACGGATCAGCTTCTCTACACCATGCATCATGGCCAGCCATGAGCTTGGCGGTAGATTGTCTCACCACCGTATTTGACTGGTGTACTCCTCTTCTGGCCAACCTGAAAAGCCAGCTTACTTCCATCAAGAGAGGGCATACCAAAAACTTCAGATATGGGACTATTTTGTGTTCTTTCTTTTTTGAGAGGGTCCCAGCACTTCGTCCTAGAGTGCCAGTTTCAATCAGCACCCCACGAGATCCATGCATGGGTAGGTGGGCTGACTTGATGAAATGTCTAGGAGGTGGGGACGTCCCACGGACTGCATTTGACGATGACTTCTTCTCCTGGTGGGAGCAGCAGATCATTGCCATAGATGACTACCCTTATGTTGGGTTGGATTTTTGAGGGGATCCGGATCTAGTATTACCACAGACTGTAGCATGGGGAAACATAGGTAAGTATTTTTATTTTTATGATTTTTTTGTGATTTTTCTGAATTAATGAATTTTGAAAAATATTTTTGAGAGGATTCAAATGATTAATATGATGATCATGTTCTAGATATTGGGCCGGTATGACCAGGTGAGTTCCCACAGCATAGACATCACGGTCGAGGGCCGAAGAGGGGACTGTAGACACAGAACGATTGCTACACACAGTTCAGCGACACTTAGTGAGACTCACTCATGGAGTACTGATGGCGGTTGTAGATGATCTTCCTATAGATATGCAGCGTCATGTGGTTGGCATGCCACGTGACTGGGTTCGCACTCTTAGGCGTATAGCCAATGCGATAGTTACCTACTTAGCCTCTCATCCTGAGCCGTGGCATTAGATGTACTAGACATGATTATGGGCATTTGAGTCCCAATTTTTGTATATTATTTTGGACACACTTATGTACACTCGAGATGTTTTATGATATATATATATATATATATATATATATAGTTTGACTTTTTGATGCTTGATTTTATTGTGATGAATGATTGATGTGCCAGTATAATGCTTGATTAGTGATAGAATCAGCTAACCAATTATGAGATCTTGGAATGTGCAAATAATAAACGTAAGTAAATGATCTTTGCAAAAGCCTCACCCTTAAATACTGGTGATATAAACATGGATCCCTTACCTGATAAATGTTATTCAATTGTGACACTATCAATTGTGAATCAAGATAGACTACCAACGAATCAATTTCATAAGAAATGGCTTCAGATAGTAAATTAACGACGGCAGTATAATCCACCATATTATTTGAAGCGGGACCAACGCACACTCCCCTTGACACCATCAATTGACCAGTTGGATAGTAGAGTACCCAAGATGAACCCTAATAACTGACCAGATGTAACTGCAAAAATGCACTTATTGGGATTCAACCGGATCTTATAAAAATGACATCGCTCAAAAACCAATCGAAGGTGACTAGGATGGTCATTTCTCTTTCGAGAACGAGCAGCTAGATCGTCCAAGTATGCTTCGATGATATGTTTAATGTCATGGAAAGCATATGGCATGGCCTGCTGGAAAGTAGCTCTAGCATTTTTAAGACCAAAAGGCATATTTCTGCATGCGAAGGTACCCCAGGGACATATAAAATCTATCTTATGTTGATCTTCAGGACGGATAGAGATTTGATTATAATCGGAAAAACCGTCCATGAAGGAAAAGATCTCATTACCCGCACACTCGTCAATAATCTGATCAATAAATGGTGTGGGGTAATTATCTTTGGGACAAGCTTTATTTAGGTCCCTAAAGTCAATGCAGACTTAGATTGTTCCTTTATTTTCATCCACAGGGACTGGATTAGAAACCCAATCGAGAAGAGGAACAGGGTACATAAAACCCGCCTTGAGAAGCTTCTCTACTTCAGCTTTAATGGCTCCTGCTTTCCTAGGATTAACCGGTTGAAGCCTTTGACGAACTGGTTTGGCGTTTTCATAGGTCTTGATCTCATGTTGAACTGTAGATGGATCAATGCTAGGAATTTCTTCATAAGACCAAGCGAATACATCTCGAAAGTCCTTGAAAAGGTCGGTGTAAATTTGAATTTCTTCAGGGGAACATTCAAATCCGATGAAGAGATTCTCGATCAAATTAGGGTTCGTAGAGATGTTTATAGATATCGTTTTTGAAATCACCGACATATTACCTTCGGCACGAAAGTGTGCTGGAGCCAAAGGATTTGATACCGTACAAACATCACTAGTAAAGAGCTCGGAGAACCTAGATTCTACTTCCTGCAATGGAGGAAGAAAATATGAATGATGGTGTAAGTCTTCCCAAGGTCGATCTACACCCATCATTACTTCTAGGATTGCTTCTTCAGAAGGTAAAAATGTATCTAAGCAGTCCAAGGCAGAGGTAGAATCAAGGGTCCAGGCTGGGGCCACGTCACCATCTAGCTCCTTAGAAAAAGGAGTAAAGTGGTCGTCTGCAGAGTTAACTATAGACTGGTATCTAAGCTAAGCTGCAGATATAGGGAATGCCATTCCATTAACTTGTCCTTCAGCTAATGTGGTTGTAGGTGAAGGCAAGGTCCAAGGGTCCGAAAAATAGAGTTTGGAAGAACTATTTTCGAGGAGACTCCTTAGATGATGAAATGACATTGATTCTAACGATAGGAGAGGGAAGATCAAAGGTACCCATCAATGAAGAATACATCCCAACTCCTATATTCTCAGTAGGGGAACGAGGGTTATCCACTAAAGGAATAGTAGAGTCAGATATTGCTTGAGGATCGACTAGACAATAATCCAATTGATCAACCTTAACGACTTTCCCTTCATGAGGAAAGTAAATGACATGAAACAGAGTCGAAACAATGGCGTCCATTTCGTATACCCTGTTCCTTCCTAAGAGGAGATTGTAGTCCAAGTTAGCATCGATGACTTCTACCTCAATATTAACAACCTTCTCCCCAACACATATGGGAAAGGCTGGGATAATCTCATGTGTCTTATGAGAATGCCCATCAAATGCAGTCACGAGGGTAGGTGAAGGAATAGCTGAAGGCGATCCAATAGCCTTCCAACATGACATCGACATGACGCACGTGGAAGCTCCTTCATCAATAACGGTATGAAAAATGTTAATTTTCCGGTATGTAGACTTTATTTGGAAAGCCATATGATGAGGGAGTCTATTTTTTACATTTAACATGTCGAAAGTGAGCACTAAAGAGTGAGTTGGATCAACTACCCCAATCACCGAAAGTAAAGCACTTCGTTGAGCTAGACACGACTGGAGAACCTATAAAGCGGACATGGTGCATGGACTCTGAGCTAGATCCTCAACAATTGGAGTAATTCTAGGTGGCCCTAGCATTAGGATTAATAGTCATGGGTTTAGCGGAACCTTTCAGTATCTGTGGCATAGTCTCGACAGCGGGTTGCTCAATATGAAGGTTGGTATTTCCGGGAGCAGTTTTGTCCTTGGAAGTTTCTGCTTCACCATAATCACATGACCAAGTGGCCACATGGACATTGGAACCCATCATGAAAACATTTGATGACTTTTCCCCTTCTTGGTTGCCCCCCGCAGAGGTACCAAGGTTTGAACTCGCGCCAGCAAGAAGTTGTTGCCCTTGGGGAAAAGGGTTGGTTAACACATCTTGAGAGCTAGAAGTCCCTTGTTGCCCTAACAGGTGTTGAGCATCTTGAATCTTGGGGCAGAGATGAGTTAAATGGTCTCCACTGCATAACTTGCATGGAAACTTGACTTTCTTTTTAGACTCATTTCTACCACCACCAGCATTATTGCTGGATTTATTTGCGTTAGTCTTCTCATCTTGACTCTTTTTCTTACTTCGTCCTTTCTTCTACCCATTGGAATTTTGATTTCCTTTGGGGTTGGCGGATTGGACAACATTAACTGAAGAGGGTTGAGAAGACAAAGGGTTAGACGATGTGACCTAGTTGTTAGAAGCAGTTTGTAAAGACAACTGCTATAGTTGGCTCAACAGGTTCACCGCATTTGTGTCTATCGACCCAACGATACCATCCGCATGGGGACCTGGCTTCAACTTAGCTATATCAACCTTAGTCCCGGGAGCATCAAGAAAAATCTTTTGTAGAATCCCAGATTGAGAATAAATCAACTCTAATTGCTGGGCTCTAAAAATAGCTTTCTCCTCAGAATAGACTCCAGACAGGGAGACATCCTTAGAGATTTCAGGTTGTAAACATTTCAAAAACCCTTCAAGACGGTATTTCTGAGGAATCTCGGCTTTAATAAGCCTCTTTCTCCATATCCATTCCTGAATGTGGTCAGAAATGTGAGTTGTCGTGTCCTAACAGAAATTGGCCAGAAGTTCAGTTCCAGCATCATAACAGACGAGCAACTAGAAATGATTTAAGAAAATATTAGCTAACTTTGCAAAAGATGTAAAGTTACCCCCTGGTAACTCTATATACCACTTGGCCGCATAACCAGTCAAGGTGCATTGAAAAGGTCTCAACCTAATGGAGTCATCAATAAGGGAGTTTGATGAGCACCACAAATAGAATGTGGTTACGTGGTCACCCGGATCTTCATCGCCCTTCCCTTCGAACTTTGGAATGTCCGAAGGGAGTTTGGTTGGGACAAGAGGCTAGGCCGGATTGTATTTGATTGGATCATTTGTTAATTTCGTGAGATCTGGCAAGTTCAACATTGCTAAAAAGGGAAGCTGAGGACCTTGGGGATTCCACCCAGACTAGGTGGAATTCCCAAAGTTCTAAAAAGATTGGCCTGGATTTTGGAAGGCACCAGGCTGCCTGAAGTAACCTGCAGAACCAGCTAAACCAAAAGGTAGACCTTGTGATCCAGCAAAACTCATAGTTTGACCGACTCCGACCAAAAAACCTCCGTAACCGGCGAAGCTCCCTCCTAAAGGATTATAAGGAGTCTATAACCCCTGATAAGGATTCCAAGCAGAAGCTAAGGGAGGAATACTTCGAAATGAACTAACTATGGAGTACGGCCTATTCCCTTGTTGGCTGAAAGATGGATTCCCAGTTCCCATGCCACTAACCGCAGGGTTAGTCCAACCTTGAAAGGGACTACTACTTTGTCTTGTAGTGGAAAAAGGCATAGATCCTATCATCGGGTTGGAATGTGGCATATGACTACTTCCAAAAGGAAAACCCTGAAATGAAGCTGATCCACCCATCATGGATGTGGAGGCACTAAATGGAACTGATAGAATACCTTATGAATGGGTGCCAAATCGGAAGAATCCAGTACTAAAAGCATTGGCTTGGGAATTTCCACTCGTAGAATGAATGGAGGTAGACCCAACTAAAGATGTGCTAGCAAAAGACCCAAATAAAGATGTAGAGGGGATGTAAATGGTTCCTCCCCCTTGTACTGATGTTGGAGTCTGCATAGTTGTAGCACTTGTGATAGAAGCCATGCTTCCAGTAGTAGCCATCGATGGTAAGTGCGTAATATGACCTGGACTTGACGATCTATGTGTTAGAGATCCAATGTATTGCAATACTTCTGGATAACTAGAAGGTAAGGGAGAATTCAGAGCCGCTAACGACTCTTGAAATTCTTCTACTTCTATGTTATTTTCTGATTGAAAGAGAACTCGAGAAAGAACTAGAGTGTTCCTCTCTTGTTCCGCAGAAGTACCAGGCCTTCTTTGAACACTAATGTCCCTATGAGGAGGATCAATCCCCAATGCGTCAACTGCCACGGGACGAAACCCACCAACAGTATTACCTCTGCACCTTCTAGGAGAAGGCTCTAAACTTGTTGGTCAAAGACCATGAAGTCTTCGAGACCTTCTGGGTGATCGGTCAACCACTTTGAATTTTTTATTAAGTTCTAGCTAAAGAATCAAGAAAAAATGAAAGCTAGGCCAACTAAGAGCATAGAGCACACACTAAAAAGTCCCTAGAAGATATCAGCCAGTCAAACAACTTTCGAGTATTTCCACTCTGGGTGATGAGGACCGGACACCAAAATACAAGAAAGTGAAGTAAGGGGCCTTCCGAAGATAGTCTGGGATAATGACGGCCTGGTCCTACCAGTGAAGGTAACAGAGGAAATTATGCTGACCTCCTAGCAATAGCCTGCGCCAGTTCAAGCCCCCAAGCTTCGCAAGGGTGCCCTCTAGTAGTACCATTGAGAGTGATACAACGTCAACCTCAGGTGCCACAGTATTCCCCTCCGCAGCCACCTATTTAGATTCCTAGGAGTAGCAACTAAGGTTACCAACTTGTATTAGAAGCCAGGCGGAACAATCTTGAGGTTAGATCTGACAAGTAGGAGAGGGGGTATCTCTCTTCCTTATCTTCAAAAACCCTCGTGCTTAACTCCCATATCCGGAGCTTTCTTGGTCTCCCTAATGCTATTGGATTTTCAATCACTATTCAGACTCCTATGTTTGACAGTTTAAATGGCCTTGGAGAGTTTTCTCTCCACTCGCCTAATCCAAGGCCCTAAAATATCCTAAAACTTGTTGGTGTGTCTAACTTGACAATTATAAAAAGTTCTAGTATATTTTAATTAGTGCTTGTTTTTAAATGGGTTGTTCTTAAGTCAAGGGATAAGCAGAAATGAAACTTGTGGTGTTTTGACGCAAAAGAAATTAATAAAAACCAAACTACATGCAAATGCACTTGTTTTGTTCTTCGATGAAAGAAATTTCTACTAGGTTCAGAGGAACTTCAAAGAAAGCAACAAATTTTTCTTTTCTTTTCTTTTACTCAAGCTTCACACTCACAAAAGTTAACAAAACTATGGATGTCCTAAAAAGATGTGCAAATTTATCCTAATGCAATGAGTACATGCTGATGCAAGACTTAAGACTACTCTAAATCAAGAAATGAAAGTAACTTGTTTATCAATATGATTTTCCACTTAAAATGTTTAGATGGAATATGAGTTGCTAATGCTCATTTTCATCTCTACACTAAAATCAAGTTTCAAGACAAACAAAAATGCACTTTCATTCACTAAAAGAAACTAAATCAAAACAAAGTTCAAGAAAGCAAAACCAAGTTTTTCAAGAAGTTTTCTTCAAAAGCAAAAACAAAAACGTCTTTTCAAAAGTGCTCTCAACAAGACTGAAACTTTATGATTGAAAAATCGGCAACAAAACACTTTGCAAGATGACAACACAAAATGGATGAAAACTCAACAAAAAAAATGTGTTTCGAGATGCTCTTAACAATCAAAAGCAGCAATAACAGCTTGGCAACAAAGACCAAAAGATCAAAAAGACAATTTTTAAGAAAGTGTAAATCAACAACTTTTGAAAAACAAGAAAAGTAGATGGTCACAAAAATGTAGTTTCGACAAGCAAACAAAAAGGTCACCAAAACAAGATTTGACACAAAGATTGAGATCAATCTTCTTGCCCTGAGGAATCAGAGTAGCCAAGATTCCCAGCAAGAAATCTTGTGTGTTTAAACAAAAACGATGATGCTTTCAAAAACAAATAAGACCAAAACTTTCCACAATTAGAGAGAATTTGAAATCAGATACTTTTTGTAAAACTAAAGACTGACACAGAAAAGTAACTATTCAGGACTGAATCAAACCAGTAGACAGACCTTCAGAAACAAAAAGATTTGAAAATTTTTGAAAATTACAAGATATACGCAACTGTGTTAGTGCACATCTGCGTGTATACATGACTCAGCCTAATGAAACTTGCGTATACATAGGTTTACTTAAGGAAACATGCGTATATACGCTTCTGTAAACTGGAAAAACAGTGTATATAAAATATTTCAAGAAAAAGCAAAAAACAGTCTGAAGAAACTGACCAAACTTATAATTCAAGTTCCTACAAGAACAGACTACATAGTAACAGCAAGCAAACAGACAGCTGAGCCCTGATTGGCTTGAATAAACCCAAACTAGGAACAACAATACTGTTGTCCCCAGCGGAGTCACCAATTCTGTTAAGGGATGAATTCCCCTAGGGTCTTGAGTTGATACCCTAGTAGATCGGAGGTTATTTACATAGAGAAACACACATTCCACACAAACATGATGCTAATATAGACAAATTGTACGAAGAGGCGTGCACCTGGGGGTCCTTCGTTTGAGAAGATCTAGTTAGGGTCCAAACCCTCTTTAAGTTCCTTTTAGTCCATCAACCTGCAAAACAAACAATTCAAGAAAGTACAGTAGTATGTGGCCCACGCATCATAAAGAAATCATCTTCATAACATAAGGAAAGGTAGTTACTTATACAATTAAAAACAACCATTCACATATGAATTATAACATTGACATCATGAACATGAAGAAGATTTATATCAGGAAAAAGACAAGTGTTTCTTTTATTATAAATAACTAAAGTACAGAAAGGAATGATTTCACCTGATTCGTCCTTTTGCAGGCTCTAAGCGGAACCGTCCTCTGGATTCGTCTAGTCTTAAGTCTTCAACAAACTCCTTCCATGACTTACTCCATGATCTCTCAAGTAGAAGGACAACATCACACAAGGAAACAAGGGTTTCTTGTAAATGGGGGAAGTGCTAGAAGCACAAGGATCTTCAGACCTGGTCAGGGAAAATCTCAGCAGAGTGATCTTTCTCTCTATCCTCTCCTCCTTTAGGCCTTCCCATTGAAGCCTTTTTATACTTCTCCCAAAGTAGTATTTTAGTTGGGAATTCGTTGGGAACAGTTGGGACATGGGCACTAATAGGTAATCAGTAGGTAAAACCCGTGATCTCTGCCCGAAATTAAGGAGTTTTAATTTTTTTAAGTGTTTTAAGACATATACGTGGGTTGGGTATACACAGACCCATGTAAACATGCGTTTAGCTCAGGGAAATGTCGAGTATAGGGAGTAAAACACTGTTTTTTGAATATTTGGACCAAGTCTAGAAGGAGGGGTTGCCCTTGGCCATGAGTGTAGCATCACAAACATCAAGAGTGAGGTTTAGAGCTATAACAGTTTTGAGTTCTGAAGTGGTCCTAGGCACTCTCTTGCCTCATTCCATCCGCCAACCACCTTCCCTAAGCTTTTCATCACCTTCAACACCCATCCTTTGGCTCTCGGCTATATCTTGTAGGTTTTCATGGGATCCTATAGGTTTTTAGGAGATCCTATAGGAAATCTTGTAGCATCCTGTAGGAAACTGTGTTTTGAGGCTGAATTGAGGAAAAATCCTCTAGGAATCTAGCAAAGGGCTGCTACTTGTCTTCCAAGCCTTTTGACCATTCACCATGACCTCCAAGCCACCTGCCACATCACCAAAAGAAATTAACTTTCACATTCTCACAATGAAAAAAGAAAAAAAGAAAAACATATTTATTTTATTCATTTACATGCACAACAAAAGAAGGTTTGATGGTTTAAATCTGCATGCTTAGGATAGTAGGATTGCATACGTGTTAACTTAGATTCTTTTGAAGAAAAACTTGTTAGCAGTTAGTTAGAAAATGGTGTGTTTTAGCATTTCATTTCAGTCTCTTTCCTTGTACTTTCTTTCTTGCAATAGGTTAAGGTTCCATTTCGAACATTTCATTTTCTGCAATTAGTTTAGGATTTGACTTCAGTACAGGCATTTCATAACATCATGACAACAAAGGAAGGACACATTGTATGCTACACATATAGTGTCAATACCTCTTAAGTTTGTACGAACCCCGGGTTGATAATTAAAGTCAATATTCTTGGGATTTGCAGCATTCTTGTTGCAATACCGAGGCTCATCACTTTTTAGTGCTGTTGTCAAGGAGGTGTCAAAGTATGCATTATTTTCTTCCCTAGTTGATTCATGTCTTTTCACTTTTTGCAAAACAAAATATTTGCATTAGGCATATTTAATTTCAAAAGTAGAAAATTGCATTGCATTATAGTTTTCATTCAATCATAAAAACAAAAACAAAATTTATCCAACACCAACCCACCCCCCCATTTGATCACATGGTGCAGTAAGAGTCGTATCACCATTCACTTTTGCAGGTAGAAGAAGAACATGGCAAATAATATAGAATAAATGGATGGAGATGATGACAATGAGGAAGATCCTCTTGGATTTCCCATTCAATATACTGATGGTAGTGTGCACATGAAGAATATGCCTCCATCTTTTGTTCAAAAATTTCATGGTCTAAGGTCAGAGGATCCAAAAACCTTTCTCTTTGAATTTGAAATTGTTTATAGATCTTATGGTTACTTATTAAAAACTCAAAAACTGAGATTGTTTCCAACAACATTGAAGGATAGAGCTCTTAAATGGTTCATGAGTTTAGGGACTAATTCAATAAGATCATGGAATGATATGCAAAAGATATTTCTAGAAAAATATAAAGATCATGATCTTAAGGAAGAAATCTTTAGAATGAATAAAAGAGAAGAAGAGAGTCTAGAGGATCTAATAGAGAGGTTCATGTATAATGTTAAGAGGTGAAAACTACATTATGTATGATTTGACACACTAAAAACCCTCTTACTTAGAACAATTAGGGATGAATGGATTGATCTCCTTAATCTCATGAGTAGAGGTGATGTATATCAATTATCATTTGAGGAAATTTGTGAAACATGAAAACACATATCAAGAGGAAAAGCAAGAGTAGGTAAATAAGAATCAAGATCCGTAGGTCAAGCTAAACTTGGAAATTTGTTTGATGATCTTAAAAAAAAATATTAGCAATCTAAAAAAACAAGTAGAAATGTTAAGAATGCAAGATGAAGGAAAAGAAAATGCTGATATTTGTGTTGTAGAATCACATGATGTTAAATGTTTCTCATCATTACCAGGGTTGAAGGAAGTTCACCAAGATGATAATGGAGCAAGGCAATTGGAAATGCAACAATGTTATGTAGCTCCAAGAGGACCATGGCAGCCTATTCAGCCTAATATGATGCAAGAGCCTAATTCACAATTTCAAGGTTATGCATATCCACCTCAAAGTAATTGGAACACACCTTTTCCTTGGAAACATTGGCCATCTCAACCCCAAAACCAATCTTGGCAACAAGGTTGGCAAGGAACTTATGGGAGCCATCCACAATATCCTCAATATTTTCCTCAATATCCTCCATACCCAACTCCATGTTATCCCTATCATTCACCTCCACCACAACCACAATCCCAACCACATCCATCTCAAATATACACTCCCACTCAACTACCTGTACCACCATTTCCAAACCCACACATTGAAGTAGGTCAGCCCACTTACAATGTTGAGGTTCCAAACATCTCCTCTTGAGCTCAATGGTATTCACCATAGCTCAGGAAGTGTATTGAAAAAAAGATATTCTCTTAATATCATTGAAGGACTACATCCAGAAAAAGAATATTCAGAAGAGAAGATCCAAGAACCATGGGCTGCAATTTATGAAGAACAAACATCAATATTAGAGATTTAGAAAGCTCCCTCATGGTTACCATCAAATCCTCCATGTCTTCAAGATAACAATCAACAAAAAGTTGAAGATTTGAAGGTCATGGTAGAAGAAGACATGAAGAATGATCTAGATTAGCAAAAGGACTAGGTACATCACAACTATATTGAAATATGGTTCCAGACAGTCACTAAGTTGCAACAATACTCTCTTCTTCAATTGTGCTTGTATTCATCAAAGTCAAAGCATTTGATCAGTCAAATTTAGGTACCTATCAAAACATACATTTCAAGCCTACACATCATTTTGTCTATCATCTTGATGTGCACATGGATACATTGGAAGTATTCTTATACTTGAAAGTGATTTTGTTTTTCAAGTAGGGTAGGGTAGAATAAAAAAAATAAAAATAAAATAAAATAAAATAAAAGTCTCAGGTGAAAACCTCCTTGGAGGCCCCTTAGATTGGCTCATTGATTGAAAACCTCCATGAGGTGGTCAATGAGTTAGAAAAAAATAAAAAAAGAGAAAAAAATAAAAGATCCTAGGTGAAAACCTCCTTTGAGGTGCTTAGGCAGACCTACTAGTTGAAAACCTCATTGAGAAAAATTGTCGGCCTTGAAGAAAAAAAGATAAAAAATAAAAGAAATCCTTGCTTCATGCATCTCTTTGATGAATGCATGTACTCTCCAACATCTGCAAGCAACAAGAACAAGTTGGTACCAAAAGGAAAATTAGTCAAGCCTAGGCAAAAGAAGTCAAATTTTGACTTTCTCCTCATTTTCTCAAATGCTCCAACAAGGCCAAGGCCATGCTAATCAATCACCCTCATCTATTTCTACCATCCACCCATCATTCTCAAGCTTCTATGATTCAATTTGTTTGTTGTCCTAAAAGACTACAGGATGCTTTGTTCTACTACAGGATACAAAAATACATAAGCAGAAATTTGTTTTTGCCATAACTTGAAAACCATGCATCCATTTTCAAAGTTGTTTCAAGGGGAGATGCATATGGATGATGGTAACATGCTCAAGCAATTTCAACAAATTCCAATGCACAATTTTCAAGAAATAAGCTTCCATCACCATTCTAGAAACATGCCCAAGCAATTTTAGAAAATTCTAGTGCACGGTTTCCAAGAAATCGGCCTCCATCACCTTCAACCATTTTTAGTTTTTCTCAAGATCCGTGCATGCATTGACCAAATTGTTTTTATGGGGAGGTGCATAATGATAATGGCAACATGCTCATAAATTTTTAGGTCAATCCATTCTATCGTTTGCGAGATATGGACAAAACAAGTCGTTGTCTTGAAATCTTACAAGATTCCCTCAGATCCTACATGATATAGAACAACACCTACAGGATTGATAGTGAGCAGTTTTAAAAGGGAAAAATAGAGGTTGGCTTCATCAAGCAATGTTAAGGAGACCTATAGAACCCTACATCCATCAAAGAAAATGACAGGGGGATTTAATAAAGGGGAACCCATTAGCACAGTGAGGATTCATCAGCGTCACCATCCAGTACCTTCACATCAACGAACAACATCAGAGAAAAAAAAGGGAAGAGAAAAACACATGCAGAGAATACAACCAAGGATTTCACTCACTAATAAGCAACATCTATAGGAAGGCCATTAGGAAGGTACAGGTATGCAATATTCTTGACCTCTTCTCTTGAGCATATTATAGCTAGAAATTTGTTTTCAATGCATGAGAGATGAGGTTTTATAAGCTAAGGATGGGTCAGGAGTCTCAGCCACCTTCAACTAGTTAATTGCAGCTCACTCCTTCACTCATGCAATGTTGAAAAGTCAAATTATGAAGGGTGATGATTTCAAGGAATGAGGACAACAGTTAAAAGAAGAAACTTTTGCAAAGGCTAAGTCACCACAACATTCCAAGCCATCCAACTGCTTCATATTCACTATCTATTCATCATTCATCCATCCCATTTCATCTTGAAAAAAGAATAGAGAATCCTCTCCATTTTTCACAAACCTACACTACTCCCTTTGAGCCCTAGCATCATCATGCAATCCCTCTTAATCATTTCTCATCACTCCCATACAGTTAGAAGACCCTGAAAGAGGAGGGATGACTACTATAGGAAGGCAGAATGTTGTGACAAGAAGGAAGAAATGAACAAATTGTGCTAAACCCCAATATGGCAGAGCTTTTTCAGAGAATTCCAAGGTGATTACACAGTAATCTAGGCCATAAGAGAGAAGAAGAAAGCAACAAAAGGAAATGAGGCATTCACCATACAAAAAAAAAAACTCAAACTGCAGTGATGAAAATATGTTTTCCAAGAGGTCTCCAATCTCTTTCTAGCTTTTGTCCAAGGCCTAAAAATGGGAAAAAGGCATGGGAATCAAATTGAGGGCATGTCTTAGGCTCAGAACATCATTTATGCTCAAAAAGGGTTTCGTGTACTTTTAACAGGGTTTCCTGTAGTTTTGACAGGAATTACTATAGGATGTCCTAGTTCTCATCTAAATGCATTTTGAAGTTGTTAGAGGTGTCCAAATGGTGGAACAAGGTAGCAGAAGGTTGATAAGGCTGTGGAAGACCTTGCCAAACTAAAAAATATTCAAGAACCCATCTTGAATAAGGGGCATAAGGCAAGCTAATCGTCTCAAGAAACAATGATTTTTATTTGCAAAAATATGTTTTTGGGCTTGTCCTTGCAGAACTTACAATCAAGATTCTTAATGCACAAGAGAGAGGCCACCAAGTCCATGAATGAGGAACATTGAGGTCACTAAGTTGCTCAGAGGATGACCAACACTTTCAACAGGGGGGTATGATGGGCCTCTAGATTAGACATAAATTAAGTCCCATGTCTCTAAATTAAACATCAATTAAGGCCTATGACCATCCTTCAGCACATTAAACCTCTCTTTCTACATTAGACAATTTATTTTCAACTTTAATATACTCATTAGGAAGGTTTATGAATAATTGGATATTTGTGCCTAATATTATTTATTTTTGTTGAATATTATGAGAATATTGGGCAGATTATGAAGATTTGGAGGAGGAGATAATTTAGCGACTTGTTCCCTACTACAGGAGGATCAATAATAAATAATAAATCAATAATATATTATGGAATTATGGCACAGATCATGGAACTCCAATGATTGAGAAAATCTAGGAATGTGTTCCACTAATCAAGGGACCAGATCCACTAATCAAGGGATTTTGGTGGGAAAGCTTCCTTCATTCATGGGGAATGATTCCTAATAATTTTGTATAAGTACCAAGTCAAATTTTCCTATAGGGAGATATTTTCATTAGTGTTCTTGTGGAGAGAACTCATATTTTTGTAGCTCCATTTTATTTTATTGTAGGGATATAATTGCCTTGATGAAATAATGAATATTGGTGTCATGTTCAACTTCTAAATGTTGTTCTCCTACATAGGTCTCTGAATTTCCTTGGGCTTGGCCATCCCAGGAAGCTCAGAGCCCTTTTGTATCATTTTCTTTCCTTCTTTTCACTACTTATTCACATGCATCTCTTATTTTTATTTCTTTCTATTTCTGCATTTGGTATTAATGATTTCTTATTGTAGGATTGGGTTAAATGGTTAATTAAAGTTTTTTTTGCAGGATCAAAAGAATTATTTCATCTTTGGAAAAGCTTTGGAAGTTCATAGTAATCATTGAGCTGCTTGAATTAGTCTTCTTATTCCCAAATCTAGATTGTTGAACCTCCTTTTTAGCAAAGAACAGTAAATTTCTTATATTTTTTAGAGCATTCTTACAAGCTTCAATCATGTTGGTTCCATTTGCATTAGATCACAAAATCATTCTAGTTCATAACAAAAATTACCCCATTGAATTTTCACTTGATTTGGTTAGGCATTTTTTCAATTACAAGCTCACTAGTTCTCAAATTTCTAGATTTTCAACTAGGAATGTTTTTGTATTTTTTAGCATGGGTTAATAGAGGTATTTTTGAGTGATTACAATTGGAATGAGGACCTAAGACATCGTAATTAATGACAAAAATTTTCCATCCAATTTGGATTTTATTTTCTTAGTCATTCAATGAATTATAGTAAATCTGTACATCTTGTAGGAAATCACTGTAGCATCCTGTAGGAAATCCTATTTTGAGCCTGAATTGAGAAAAATTATCATTGAAGTTAGGATTAGGCCTCTACTTGACCTCCATGCCATCAATACCATTTTAGCCCTCTTTCTCCTCACTTAGGTCAACATTTTTCTAGTTTTCAAGGGTAGGATTTGATTTCCATTTCTTCTATCTTCAGTCTTACATTAGATCTCATCAATGTTTTATATCATTCTAAAAAGTTTTACTCGTGCATGAAGTATACAACCAGATCATGAAATTCAGTTTCCTTTAGATAATAGAAATTCTTTTTGTTTGAATGATTTTTGGGTAAATGTCAATGTTTAATGCAGTGCAATTGTTTCAACATTACATAGAGATTTCTCGATTAGCAACCTCATCCCAACTTCATCCACCCATGGTCCTCACTTTCTTTCAATAAACTCTCACCAATTTCATCATTTCACGGGGAAACTTCTCCAAGCTTCTTGAGCAAATCCATCCATCTCCCAACTTTGGTTTTCAGTTATGAAGTGGTCCTAGGCACTCCCTTGCCTCATTCCATCCACCAACCACCTTCCCTGAGCTTTCCATCACCTTCAACACCCATCATTTTTCTCTCGGCTTTATCCTGTAGGTTTTCTGGGGATCCTTTAGGTTTTCAAGAGATCCTGTAGGAAATCTTGTAGCATCCTATAGGAAACCGTGTTTTGATGCCGAATTGAGGAAAAAGTCTCTAGGAAGCTAGCAAAGGGTCCCTACTTGTCTCCCAAGCCTTTTGACCATTCACGATCATCTTTAAGCCACCTGCCACATCACCAAAAGAGATTAGCTTTCACACCCTCACAATGAAAAAAAGACAAAAAGAAAAACAGATTTATTTTATTCATTTACATGCACAGTAGTAGAAGGATTGATGGTTTAAATCTACATGCTTAGGATAGTAGGATTGCATACATGTTAACATAGAATTCTTTTGAAGTAAGGCCTCATAGTAGTTAGTTAGAAAATGGTGTGTTTTTGCATTTCATTTCAGACTCTTTCCTTGTACTTTCTTTCTTGCAATAGGTTAAGATTCCATTTCGAACATTTCATTTTCTGCAATTAGTTTAGGATTTGACTTCAGTACATGCATTCCATTACATCATGACAGAAAAGGAAGGACACATTGTATGCTGCACACATATTCTTGATACCTTTTAAGTTTGTACAAACCCCGGGTTGACAATTAAAGTCGGTAGCCTTGGGAGTTGCAACATTCTTGTTGCAATATCGAGGCTATTATGAAACCAGCTCACAAAAAGATAGAAAATATAGATGAAAGCCTTAGAAATAAGCATCTTCGAGGGGGAAACCTCCTTTACATTACACAAATGAACAACGATGATACAAATGACAAGACCTCCTTTCTATATATAGGAGTCTAAGGGGTCATAATATAATCAGAGCTGACATAACAATAATAATGTAAGGGCACAATAATAACAATAGTGGGCTTCTATGGGGCACAATAATAACAATATTGGGACTACATGGGCACAAAAATATAATAATGGGGTTGTACTAATAACAATAAGGGGTTATACTAGTAGTATATTGACCTAACATGCCCCTCTCCTTCAAAAAGTGTTGTCCTCAACGCTTGAGTAGTTCTTGTTGCTTCTGTATAAAATTCTTGTCCTCCCATGTGGAATCTTCAGCGGGCAAGTTCTTCCAGTTGATGAGATACTCTAAAATTGATCGATTTTGTAGCTGTCGGGTTCTTGTTTCTGTGACTGCTCCAGGCTCCAATATGACTTTTCCTTCCTCGTCAAGTTCTGGCAATATTGTTTGAACTGGGATCTTCTGCAACTTTTGAATGAGTGGCCACACTTCTTTGTCCTTCTTCCATTCATACCTTGCTTAATTTATCCAATCTAATTGGATAATAGAAATGGCACACAACAATTCTTCCACATCCTCATCCTTTCTTGAGAGTGCATCTACCACAACATTTTACTTCCCTTTTATGTAGATGATTTCAAAGTCATAACCCAACATCTTTGTGACCCATTTTTGTTTCTCTTCAGAGGATAATCTTTGTTCTAAAAAGTATTTAATACTATCATGATCCGTTTTTACCTTGAAGTGTCTTCCCATTAGGTAAGGTCGCCATTTCTTAAGTGCGTGTAGTATTGCCAACATTTTCTTCTCATAAATATATTTCTTGAGGGACATTTGTTTGTATATATGTAACCATAAAAATACCCAATTGCCTACATCAAAACTTCTTTCATTGCGATGTTGATATGCATGTTGTTTCATTCGATTCTGCACCAAAGTGGCG
This sequence comes from Pinus tabuliformis, assembly GCA_031772625.1. NCBI lineage: Eukaryota > Viridiplantae > Streptophyta > Pinopsida > Pinales > Pinaceae > Pinus > Pinus tabuliformis. The sequence continues at coordinate 647,491,294 of CM062817.1, forward strand.
TTATCCTTTAAAAGTTGGAGAACTTGTTGTTGATGCTCAATGTGATATTCCACTGCTTGAATCTTTTTCTTCTTGATATGTCCCTCTATATTGAAAGTTTGAGGAGTGGTAATTTCTTCCAATGCATTACAAGATATGGTCAAATTCATTTCTTGATGCTCTATGTGATCTTTCACTTCTTGAACATTTTTCGTCTTGATATGCCCTTCTATATTGATAGTTTTAGGAGTGGTAATTCCGGCCATTACATTGCAAGATATGGTCAGATTCATTTCTTCTTTCTTTGGGGTTGGTTCCCAGTGTATATACTCTTCTTTTGACGTTTCTTGATCCTTTTCTTCCTCCTCTCCACAATGTAAAATAATTTCTTCTCAGCACACTTATGACTTTCAATGTATTTGTTATCACAATTGTAACAAAACCCTTTTTCTCCTTTTTCTTCCAATTGTTGTGGTGTAACCCTTGTAGGTTGTAGAAGGCTAGGAGAAACAACACTGCCATCTTTATAGTTGTGAGGGGTAGACTTCCTCATTGCCATAATTTTTCTTTCCACTTTGTAACAAAGCCCTTTTTCTCTTTTTTCTTCCAATTGTTATGGTGTTTCTCTAAAGAAGGTGTTGCTCTTTGTATCCTCATAATGTGCTATCATTTCCTCTGTGAAAATTGACCACATAACTGTTAGGCCAGGCAGTAACTCCATTAGGCAGAAAAACTGATTCATATTATTCCATTAGGTAGGTCTTTGTTATATGCAATAGGAAGTGACTGTTGAGTTCATCTCCCGATGACTGTTCACATTCCTAATTTAATTATTTACATAAATTCACCCAATCATGAAGATTAGGTGTCAACATTCCCCCCCTTAATCTGAAGGGATGTTGGTGAGTCAAAGAATAATTCTGAATCGTTCAAGCTTTTCCCTTCCAAGCGCTTTGGTGAAGATGTTTGCAATTTTCTCATTTGTGGAACAATGACGGAGATGGATTGTTTTGGCCTCAACATGATGTCGAATCAGATGATATTTAGTATTGATGTGCTTTGCTCGATCATGGAACTTTGGGTTCTTGGCCAACTTTATTGAAGAGGTGTTGTCAATCATGAGTGGAGTTGATTGCACTTGTTTTACCTGCAAATCTTCAAGAATTTTCCTGAGCCACACAATTTCTTTTGTTGCTTCAGCTGCTACCACGTATTCTGCTTCTATTGTGGAATCTGCTGGAATTGATTGTTTACGTGATCTGCAGGAGATAGCTCCTGATCCAATACTCATAGCATATCCTGAAGTAGATACCCCAGTTTCTTTGTCTCCATCGAAGTCTAAATCAAAGTATCTGATCAAGCTGAAGTCATCCACCTGTGTGTACTTGACTCCAAAGTCTTGAGTTCCCTTCAAGTACTTTAGAACTCTTTTTGCAGCAGACCAATGTCCCTCACAAGGCTTTTGCATAAACCTAGAGAGTATTCCAATAGCAAATGAAATGTCTAGTCTGGTGGTAGTTAGGTAGTTGAGACTTCCTACAAGTTGTCTATACTTTGTTGCATCCTCAAATTCCTTTCCTTCAATAGATGTGAGCTTCAAGTTTTGTTCCATTGGAGTAGTAAGAGGATTGCACTCTGTCATGCCAAACCTGTTCAACAAATCTCCAATGTATTTCTTTTGAGAAAGAATATGGACTTTGGATGTTGGGTTACTTCAATGCCAAGATAGTAATGAACATAGACCAAATCAATCATTTCAAAACTTTTTCCCAATTCCTTCTTTATGGATGCAATGTAGCTTTCATTATTCCCTGTCATTAAAAAATCATCTACATATACCACAAGATATACAATTGTTTTTCAAACTTTCTTGACAAATAAAGTTGCATCATTAAGATCAAAATGATTGAAATTGAGTTTCAGAAGATGCTCAGTTAGTTTTTCATACCAGGCTCGCGGTGCTTGTTTGAGGCCATACAAGGACTTCACAAGTTTTCATACTTTATGTTCATGTCATTTCACAGAAAATCCTTCAGGCTGGGACATAAAAACATTCTCTTTTAGATCTCCATTCAAGAAAGCAGTTTTTACATCCATTTGATGGACTTTCCAACCATTCTGAGCTGCTAGTGCAAAGGGTGTTCGGATGGTGGCCCATTTTGCTGTGGGGGAAAAAGTCTCCTCATAATTGAACCCTTCCTTCTGTGCAAAACCTTTTGCCACAAGCATAGCTTTGTGCTTGTCAAGTGAGCCATCAGCTTTATACGTGTTCTTGTAGACCCACTTGCAGCCAATTGGTTTGGTTCCAAATGGAGGATCAACCAGCTTCCAAGTGCCGTTCTTTATGAGGGCATCATACTCCTTTTGCATCGCTTCTTTCCATTCATCATGAGAAGCAGCTTCTTTGAAGGAAGTTGGTTCAAAATCTGTAGACAAGTTCAATTTCACAATCATAAGAAACATCCATATCAACAGGTGAATTAGAGTCATCTACATCACCTACATTTTGTCGGTTTGAATTTCTGGTTCCTATTTTTCCAATTTCATTAGGATGAACACTTTCAAGTGTCTTCGTCAGCCACTTTGGGAGACCGTTCTGAGATGGTCCAGGCTGCTCTGTTGATTGAGTTGGGACTGAATCAAGATTGAGTCTCCCAATTCTATCAATTACATCACTTAAAGCATCATCCGTTGTTGGAGTTTCATGCGGGGGAGAGTGTTCTTCAGAAGAAGATTCCACATGTTGATCTAGTATAGGAATCCCCCCTTCAAGATGTGGAATCTGATTATCAAATTCTCGAAATGATTTTGTTTTTGCGAATCTATCCAAGTGATCAAGTTGCCACTCAACAACATTGTCAGTTTTGGATGATTCAAGAAAAATTACATCTCTAGATACAACAAATTTTTTATTTACTTCATCATAGAGGCGATATGCTTTGGAGGTGTTTGAATACCCCAGGAAGATACACTTACGACTTCTAGCATCAATTTTGTTTCTATGTACCTTTGGTATCAAAGCATAACAAGTGGAACCAAAGACCCTGAGATGTTTTACCAAAGGAACATGTCCATACCACAATTCATAAGGAGTCTTGTTTCTTATAGCATTAGATGGACATCTATTCTTTATATATGCAGCACATAGAACAGCATCAGCCCAAAACATTATCTTTACATTTTTGAAGAAAAGCATGGATTGTACCATATTCAAGATTGTTTTATTCATTCTTTCAGCTACACCATTCTGTTGGGGATTATAAGGCATAGTTGTTTGATGTTTGATCCCAAGTTGGCGAAGATATTTTTCAAATTCATTTGATGTGTATTCTTTTCCATTATTAGTGTGAATAGACCCAATATGAGATTGTGCATCATTTTCAATCCATTTATGAAAATTATTGAATGTTTGAAAAACATCAGATTTGTTCTTCAATAAATAAACCCAACACATTCTGTTGTAGTCATCAATAAATTTCATGATATATTTATTTCCATTTGCAGAAGGAACAGGCATTGGACCACATAAATCTGAATGAATGAGTTCAAGCTTCCTATGTGCTCTTGAATGTGAATCATGAAAAGACTGTTTGCTATGCTTCCCTAGAATGCAAGCATCACATTGCTTAAGTTTCCTAGGAATTGTAGGCAAACCAGCAACACCATTTTTCTTCAATAAGCGGAGACTGTCATAATTTAAATGTCCAAATATAGCATGCCATAATAAACTTGATGGAAGTGTACCTTCTTCATGATGAGAATTGCATGAGAAATGTTGTGCATGAGCAGATGTTCCTTGTAGTTTGAGAAGCCTTTCTTCTTCTATTCCCCTCATGACAAGTGAGTGGTCGGATGCTTTTCTTACCTCAAGCTTGCCATCAAACATATGAATGGAGTGAACTTTCTGGTGGATGTGGACCAAGGACATCACGTTTCTCTTGAGCTGTGGGAGATATAGAACATGATCCAGAAGAAATTCTGGAAGACCAGACGATTTAAGCCTGATTGTGCCAAGCCCTGATGGCTTGATTTTTGATTGATCTGCAAAGTATACTGCTCCATAAACATTGTCAGTGAAATCTTCAAAAAAATCTTTTCTATGAGTCATGTGGCAGGTTGCTCCTGAATCAAGCAACCAATCATATTTCCATGAAGCAAGTGAAGCATTAAATAAATCTTCATTTACTCCAATGTTACATTGTGCCTCAACATAGTGAGCGGATTCAGGTGCTTTACCTTTGTCTGTATCATCAGCTTTACCTTTCTGTTGGTTTCTTTTCTGCTCAATTTTGTCCCATGGTAGCTTGCATGTAGAGGCATCATGTGATCCATTTCTTTTGTAGCAAATGCAGTGCAAATCTGCCTTTTCTCCTTGAGAATGTCTGCCCCCCTTGCCTCTGAAATATCTTCCTCTTCCTCTTTGTCCACCTCTTCCTCTTGTAGAAACTTGAGCAGGATGCTTTTCTTTGTGAGCAAGGCACACAGTCTCTTTAGAAGATTCAGGGGCTGTCTTCTTTCCAAAATCTTTCTCTCTTTCAACAAACTTTTTCACAAGAGAGTCAAAGGTTATATCTTTGAGATTTCCATTTGCTTGCAATGACTCAAGATAATTGGAATAAGTAGGATAAATTGCCTTGAGAAAAGAAATAAGAGGAATATCCAGCTCAACCTTAGTGGAATTGATATCATGCATTATAGACTTTACTTCAGATGCAAGAGCAAGAGGATCATTATTTTGCAGTTCAAGAGTGAATAGTTTAATCATAAGTTGAACAACTTCAAGTGAAAAATGTGAGTCATAGAGTTCTTTCAGCTTTTGTAAGGCTTCAAAGGTAGTTGAATATGACGAAATATGGCGACTCACCTCTTCATTTACAGATGCTGCAATTAATGCATAATCTTTGCTGTTCTTGTTTTCCCAAATGACGAGCTCTTTGTCTGAGGTAGGTTGTACTGGGTCATTGTCTCCTTCTCCGACACACACTCCTTTCCAAAACTCATTGAAAATGAGGGTGTGTTTTATCATCTGGGACCATTCAGGATAATTCTCCTTGCTAGTGAGAACTATTCCCACCATGGATATGATTGAATGCATTCTATAAAAAAAATACTTCTGCTGATAAAAAAATACTCCTGCCAATATACAGTAAAATTGTACTCAAAAATTTCTGTGGGAAACGATTTTGGTTGTTTAATTCATATCACAGTCAATAATCAATCATTCATCGCAAGCTCTACAAATTTGGAGCAGCAACGGCATCAACCGCGAGCTCTACAAAGTTGGAGCAGCAACGACATCACAATTTCAAGCTCTGATGGCAGACATCTCATGTAATCTGAGAATGTTTTAAACAAAACATTAAACATCTATATTCTAGAGTTGTTGCTTACAATTTGCGGCAACATAATAGTAGAACTAATGAAATCCACAAAGCTCACTGAAAAGACTAAAAAATCACCATAAATCCCTTTGATTCTCTAGACCTTGAAGCCACGACTGTTTCTCTTACCACGAGCCATCTCAAATTTCCTACCCTATGATCGAACATATGGTTTAGTGTGGCTGTGCGGAACACCTGGTGCTCTTCCAAAGTGCCTGACAGCCTCACGATGGCTCTTGGGGCCACGCAACAAGACTTCCTTCCAAAGTGCTTGACAGCGTTAAAACATATGGCAACGTTAAAAAATATGGGATAGCGTTAAAACATATGGGACAATGTTAAAAAATATGGGACAGCGTTAAAACATATGGGACAGAATTAAAACATATGGGACAACGTTAAAACATATGGGACAGCGTTAAAACCAGGAGACACATGCTTGAAGCACCGGCATTGGCAGGTAGATGGAGCTTACGGTTTCTGCTGAGGGTCGGAGGCAAAATTCCGCTCAGATTAGTATACAGCAGGACAGCGATCAATATATGCTGCGTTCTGGTGGCTATGATTCCATGAGAGGGCAGCGATAAAATATATGCTGCATTCTGGTGGCTATGATTTCATGAGAGGGCAGCTATAAAATATATGCTGTGCAATATTTATGAGGATATTGACGTGAGTCAAGAAACGGAGAGACAGTGAGCTGAAGAAAAAAAACTTAAGAGCAAGAATACTAAAGGTGTCGCATATTTGATAGCCACTGGTATTTCGACTGCTTGAAACAGAGGGCGTTCACTTAAAAACGCATATGACAGAGGGCGCAGATAATGTCAGACTGTGGAGAGGGCAGTAGACAAACTCCACACAGGGCAGTGGACAGATTGCAAGACAATATGCAGAAAGGAGTTACAAGACTATGCCAAAAATGGAGCTGGCTCCGATACCATGTCAGGCCAGGAAGTAACTCCATTAGGCAGAAAAACTGATTCATATTATTCCATTAGGTAGGTCTTTGTTATATACAATAGGGAGTGACTATTCAGTTCATCTCTCGATGACTGTTCACATTCCTAATTTAATTATTTACATAAATTCACCCAATCATGAAGATTAGGTGTCAACAACAACAAGTTGTTTACAAGAACAAAGCCCTTTATATGATAAAAATTGATCTGGCTCTAAATATGAAGATGCAATACATACCTTTTGTAATAGTGGTACACCATGTAGATCAAAATATTGCTCCATCTGTAGTATCCAATTTACCAGATCCTTGCCATCAAACTTCCTCATACCACCTTTTCTTGATTTTTGGAGCTTGATCTTGAAACGACTGTAACTCTGTAATTTCAGATCTCTAAAATTTCTTCCTACGGTAGCTCTCTGTGTTCTCTTTCTAATCCTACAAGTCTGATCAAGATTGGATTCTACAAGGAAGTGTTATGTCAAATCTCCCACGATGACCTGATTACAGACTGGTTCAGTAGAGCGAACTTGTACAAAGTTCCACATGTCACTGTTTCAACCTTAGTACCTGAAACTGATATACAGAAAACTACAGGAAGTCCTATTTTTGAAACTTCTTACAAAATTTCAATCTGATGCTCAGAGAGAAATTTATGACAATTTTCCCAAGGTGACCTATTTGGAATGTAATTCGGTAGTATGTAAAAACTCTAACTTCCTCAGATTATATCTTCAAAAATATAGCGAGATAGGATCTGGAATTTGGAGCCGAGTTTTAGGCCGATCGCTTCTCAAATGGTTTTTTTTTTTAGATTTTGAAACTTCGTAGTGAAATAGTAATAGAAAAAATTCCACGATGACCTGTTTTAGATGAAATTTTGGAGTTTTCGAAAACCATAACTTCCTCAGACCATATCTCTGAAAATAGTGCGAAAAAAGATCTGAAATTCAGACCCTAGGTTCAAAGATATGTCATCTCAAATGGTTTTTTTTTAGCTTTTGAAACATCGCAGAACTAATGTTATAGAGAAAATGCCATGATGACTTGTTTGGAGCAGCGAAACCCTAGAATCCAAAGCTCTTATACCAAATGTTATGAAACCAGCTCACAAAAAGATAGAAAAGATAGATGAACGCCTTAGAAATAAGCCTCTTTGAGGGGGAAACCTCCTTTACATTACACAAATGAACAATTCTTTGATGATACAAATGACAAGGCCTCCTTTCTATATATAGGAGTCTAAGGGGTCATAATATAATCAGAGCCGACATAACAATAATAATGTAAGGGCATAATAATAACAATAGTGGGCTTCTATGGGGCACAATAATAACAATATGGGGACTACATGGGCACAACAATATAATAAGGGGGTTGTACTAATAACAATAAAGGGTTAGACTAGTAGTATAGTGACCTAACAAAGGCTCATCAGCTCTTGTACTTAACTCGGGTTTGGAGTGGGTATCTCTTAAAGAAGCCTTGAACTGTGAAGTTGATCATTTCAAAGACTATATTTGGTCGAAGGAATCATGTCTAGTAGATCCATTTTAGAATAGTTGGTTCTTTGTTTTTCTTGTGAATGTTATATGGTTAATATTTTTCTTCATTACACCTGAAATTCTCTTGAGTTCTAGTGAATGCATGAGTTAGTGGCAAATGAAATTCTTCTTTACTCATTGTACCCTGACTAGTTTCATGTTTTTTCTATACTGGCATTCCTTTTCACTTCTTTCAATGATTATTATGCTAGTGCAGTGTGTAACTAGTTATAAGAAAATGGTTTGCTACATTGACAATGTGGGGAAGATCGTTCTACTATTCAAATAATTTGTGAAACCGTTCAGATTGATATATCCTTATTGTCTTATAATCGAGAATCTTATTCTTTTATAGGTCCTTCTGATCATAAATATGATCCTGATGACTGTTATTCAATGTATCATTTTCTTACCAACCTATCATATGACAGTTTTACTATATCCTTTGGTCTTTATGGTTTATCATCTCACTATTTAGATACTTGTCAAGTAGTTGAGGCACTTTAACTCTCACTGATGGTTATGTCAGGCTCTCATTATCTTTCCAAGCCCTTTGAACACAATTAGATTCATTTTCCCTCACAATATTCTCATCATGATCTCATACCTTTAATGGAAAATTCATCTTTTCAAGGAGCTCAGGGTTTTCAAGAGGATTGTCTCGAATTTCATGATTAAATTGTTGAATGGTTGGAGAAATCTTACTTGGCAAGCTCCATCACAAATAGAAGTTTCTATCTTTTCTCATGCTTGCTAAGGTCAGAAGTAAAAATGAAGATACGTTCACAAGAAGTTTCCGAGGTTTGTTTGATTATTCTTTTCATCGAAAAGGTAAAAGTGAAATATCGTTAGAAGTACTGGCTATGCCATGTCTTTCAGCCAACATGCAAGACCTATAATTTTTTGTGCAATTTATTTAAGATCTTATCTTTTCTATTGCACATTTTTTTATATTTTTTTTAATTTTTTGTATCTTTGTGTATGTAGGTTAGGAGTAGCTACAATGGCTACAATGGAAATTTCATTATACTTGACCCTGACCTTCTAGTAGGTTAAGTTAGGAGTAGGTCTAATTGCATACTAGTTTACCTTGCACATTCATCCTACACTCACTTTATGTAGTCTTTCTTGAGTTTTCTAACTTTTGTCTCCCTTTCTATTTTCGGTTTAGCCTCCATTTTCCTTGTCCTTTGATATTGTTTCCTTGTTTTGTCTTCTCTATTCTTTTTTCTTTTGTTTAATAATACTTTCGATGAAGGATGTTCCCTTCAACTTGAAAGATAGTGTGGAAAAATAGAAAAGGGTCTTGTGACACTACAACATTTGGCTAACCTTTAGTCCTTCTTCCTCATCCTGGTTATTTCCTTTTATTCAATGATGTTTTGATGGAAAATACAATCCTCGCGTAAGGAGATCTTTGTGTGAAAACATGACACTTGTATATTTTTTAGGAGCCCCATTTATATGCTTGGTTCTTTATGTTTCGGTATTTTCCATGTTGATCCAATCAAGTAGGCAAGGATAGGGGGGAACTTAATGAGAAAACTCATCACATAGATTTTATATATGCTTTTCTAAAGGAACAACCTCTTCTTCTCTCAATAAGTCAAGATCCCTCTTCCAACCAATCAAATAAATAAGTGTCAAAGCACAGTCCTATAAAATAAAACAAATAAAGGGTGAAAGAAGAGAAAGGCTTCCTGTGCAAGGAGGTGAAGCAAGTAACCTCGTCGAGGTACTATCCAAGATCCCTGATAGTGAAGTAATGCTTGTGTTCCTAGAGTGACTCCATCAAGGTACTGTCCAGGCCTACTGGAAACAGAGCAACACCATAGATAAAAACTCATACTCTGAATATCTTAAGCTTGTGAATTACATTACCCTTCTCTTGAATCCAAATATTTCGATTTGGTTGGTCTTATGAATGTGTTCAACTGAGAAAGAGATGGAGGTGACTATATATATAATTGGGTTAACTGGGGAAGATAGAGTCATCTGTATAATGAATCAATACTTCCTAAAAAATTAGGCCTTGCACAGAACATTAGACCAAGACAGAGAAGCTATGTTTCTACCAGTGTGTCTCCAAGTGTTGTCGCTGCGACAAACAACCTCCAAAATTTGGTATACACTTGAATTTTGGAGCCTACTATGCATATTATAATCATTTGTTCCATAGTCACTATATGGTTGATCGGTTCTTTGTTAAGTGTTATAGCCTTTTTCTCAGTTTGTAAGTATCAGAGGCACCTTCTCACACATGCTCAGTCCACAACAATTTCATGGGCACACTCTTTTATGAATTATTGAATAGGAATAGCACAAGTGCATTAAGGCAATTCCTATGTAATGCTAAACCTATTCCAACAGTCAGTGTGCACTCTCATTGACAGTGTCTCACTTTTGGTCGTGATTGCTCTTCTATTTCGGTGAGTTTTTCCAACTATCTCTTTTGTGCACCATATCTTTTGAAAGTGTCGCTTTCATGTTTAGGAGTCTCACTTTTTCTTGTTTTCACTTTAATAAGTGTCATTTTCCTCCTATCTTCATTCTCGCATGTGTTGTTTTCAATTCTGTTCACCTTTTGAAGGTATCGTTTTCATTTTCGTCTTACTATCACAAGTGTCATCTTTTGAGCATGGAAATCATCGCACATCAAACATATGTATTTCTGGTTTGTTTCAAGGGGTAAACGTGGTGCTTATGACTCATTCTTATCATGTAGACATGTATTGCACTCATTCCCAAAGTTTCAAGCATTGTTTCAAAAGTGCCATCATTGTTGTCGCAAAGTCTACCTTTACTGTTGCACTTGGGGAAAGTTGTTGCAATGTCATCGTATTGAGGGAAGTATGTCGTTAATGTGTTCTAAGTGATAAATGATGTGTATTCAATTGTTCTAATTTTTTTATAATTCTTAATTTTCTTCCTTCTTCACTTTGGCCTTACTGATCCCACACTTAACTAAATATAGAAAAGCATCTTCCCGAGCAATTTGACCTCACTAAACCTTCCTAAAATATGCATTGCATAGCCTTAACACTCAAGCTCAAACCTTGCCTCTTGGAACTAGGCAATCTATAGAGATTGCCTTCTAGAACTGTGCATTGCACAGTCTCAATGCTCAACCTTGACCCTTGAGCTCCAGAACTGTGCGGCCCCTACCTTTCAGTCACCTTCTTTAGCACACTATGCAATCTCAACAACCAAGCCTCAACCTTCAAATACTGAACTGTATAACCGTGCAAGCCCTAGGCATTTTTTCTTCTAGAACTATAGAATGGGAAACCTCAAGCCTCAGGCCTTAGGCCTACTCCTTTAGCCCCTCAACTACATAAATTTCTTTCCCTGGCCTGCCTGAACTACGCATTGCATGGTCTCAAGGCTCATTCCTCACCCCTGATCTCTTGTGTTGTACAACTACGCAATACTTGATCCACTCTCTCAGCCTATCACCTGATTCTAGCTCAGTTATCATGAATCATGTTAGAATAAGGGTTTATCAAACTAATGTAGTCTTATCATGAGTGGATTTCAGTTGCAGGTATTATATCATGTTATGATAGGATGATGATGGAGGAGATGAAGAAGGATACCTTGCTAGAATACACCTTTGTAGATACAAAGACAAGCTAATCAATCAAGAAAAGATAAAGGGGCACTATATTGTGACAACAATTGGAGATCAAGATCATAGTTAAGACTCCCTACCTTCAAGCCTTGTGGAGGAGGAAGAATAAGAACATTGAATCTCTTTCAAGAAGGCATGAAGACAACATTAGAGATAATGGATTGACATTTCCATATCATCATGTAGTCCATGTCATCATAGTCATTTCATGTCTTATCAAGGTGTCATGTCAAGATGTATATGAGTCGTCATTTACAACATCATTTGTGGATTATGTAATTTCAATATGCGAGAAATGTAATATAAAGTGGAATTCCAAGAGTCAAGTATAGAATGTGAAAGGTCATGAAGGAGTCAAAGGTCATAGAGAAGTCAAACAGTCATGAGGGTAGTCCAAGAGTCACAAGGGAGGTGAATGGTCACCCCATTTGTTATATATACACCCTCATAGCTCATGCAAAGGACTTTTCACCTTAGCTCCTCCTACTAGGAATTAGAGAGGAATATAGTTCTTTTGGAGGAACAAGTAGTTGCTCTAATGATCCACTACTAAATCTAGCGGTGTTCATTGTACTGATGTACCTTGCATTTTTTTCTTAATTTCGAAGCTCGCTAAGACAACACACTGTCATGCGTATGTTGTAAATATTCTAAGAATATTCTTTGAATGTTTGCGATGTATTTTTTTTTCATCTGTACTATGAAAATTGAACTATTTCAGTGGATTTTGGTACTTATCTTGTTAAATGTGTGTTGTATGTGTTTTAACAATCATTCAATTCTATGTGAACTATTTCTATAGTTGTACAATGATTCATTCATATGTATATGTTTATGTGTCTTTACTATATCAATATTATTACTCTTCTTTTAAAGGCTCACTTTTATACCCCATTTTGGTAGAAGAACCTTGATACATTATGAAGCTAAATATTCCACAAAGAACTCCCATTTATTCACCTAAAATTACATGTGCATTACACTCTTGTGCTAACAACTTTATCCAAGAAAAATCTCTAAGAGGATATGGCAGTTAGGTCTTATTTTCGAAAGGGCCCCTATGCCAAACAATGTGAATTCTAATTGGTACTTTTCATTGGAGAGATTGCCCTTCTTGATGAAAATACAACACCGTTAACAAATGGCACTAGAAAGAGGGCCAGATAACAAGTTGTGCCCATTGAGTATGTTTTGAACCTCTTATATTAAATGTATTTTCCCCGAATCATAATCATGGAATGTTTCTCTAACCTATCCCTTGGTAAAATTTTCATCTCTGTGGAACAACTTGAGGATTTTTATCAATTTAAGTTTGATAGTGAGGTTGATACATCCATTACTAAGCATGAATCTCTTTTTCTTAAGTTCTATGAACACTATGAAATTGACTGTGAAGATGTGGCGCTTGTATTCTTTTCTGCCTCACAATTTAAGATCGAGTTAATCGACAGTGTCATAACATACCACCCGCTTCCATTCATTCTTTTGAAAACCTCATCAAGGAGCTTCATTTAGAATTTGATAGGTATGATTATCAGGACGTCCTTAAAAGAATTAATAAACTAAGAATGAAATCTAATGAATCAATTGAGGAGTTTTCTAATCAATTCCTTCACATTTTTTTATGAATTTCCTTAAGAAGACACGGATTGGGATTTCTTAAAAAAAAAAATTGAGCATTCGGTTCATATCTCTTTTCATGGTGAATATGAACCACTTGATGTTTCTACTACTCCAACTCTTGTACATCATGAGAAACCTCTAATTTTAGAGGAGGAACCTACTATTCATTTTGTTCCTTGTCCTCCTCCTTTTCCAGTTTTAATGTGGGTGTCTCCTTCCGATGATGTCGATGTTGGGAAATATGAAAATAAAATGGTTGATTCATACCTTCAATATTCATACATTTATCATGATCTAGATCCAATGGAGGAAATATTTGAATGGTTCATGGAGCCTAGGGTGAAGGCTAATCCTTCCATTCCTTAAGATGATACTAGCATTCATAACCTCAATCTTGAATATGGTACCACTAAAAGTATTAATTCTTCAAGGGATATATGTCATCCTCTATCACCTATATTCCATGACTTTTTGTACCATGATCTGATTGATCAATCTACTTCACCAACTAGTTCTTCACGCTCTCTTAATTTTCAAGTTGCTAGTTCAAATTGCGATCAAGTACAAGGTGGTCATATTACACAGGTAGAGGAGAAAAAACGTGAGAATTATTTCAATATTTATTCTCTTTTTCAAAGTACCCCATGTCAAGATGATGCCCTTACATTATTGGTTGATTAGGAATCTACTAATCTCGGTAATCAATCAGATGGAGTTGATTTCCTTAATCAACCTACAGTCATGGGAAACCATCATCTAATATTCATGACTTCATTGATATATGTGATGATGAATGCCCAAGTGCACCAATTAATATTTTTGTTTCTTTAGGATATTTTGATTTTAAAGAATTAAATCTGGTATCTAATCCTGCCAAAGAATATCTTCTTATAAAAACTTCCCCTTCATCTCACTATCCCTAGTTCTCTACTATTTTTGATGCATCTACTTGCGGTGAAGATACTCCATGCTCTTAAATTTCTTCATCTAATGAGTTAATTTCTCAATTGAAACAAGTTAGTGAGGTTAACCACAATGAAAAAGGAATCAATCAAATGATTGAGTATCCACTCTAGTCCTTGTCATTTTTATTTGTGCATGCATACAACACTTCAAATCATCTTGCTCATGAAATTTCAATGATTCATACATCTCTATATTTTTTATTAGAATAATCTTTAGACTTGAGTAATTTGGTTTTTGAAGTTGTAAAATCCAATCAAATGAGTAATAGAGATCGTTTCGATATGTTTAGTAGTGTTCCTCTTGAAATTACTTGTAGCATTTATGCACACGCCATGCATGATCTGATTCAATCATTAAAATGTGATTTTAAAATCCTTCAAAGTTTTGGGACTTGTCAGGAAGTCGACACACTTTAACTTATGTTGATGGTTATGCCAGGATCTCGTGACTCTAGTAAGATCCTCGAACTAATTCAAATCTATTTTTCTCACAAAATTCTTTTCTTTTCATCGTTTAACTTGATGTAAATTCCTTCTTAAAAGATGTATGGTATTTTGGATATAGTCTGTTGTACTTTCAATATTCTATTTCTGACCAGATTCAAGATTCTATTTCAGTTGATTCATCTCCATGCAAGGATATTTTCCTTAAATTGGGTTTGTAGTGTGTATCTCTTATAGAAGCATGGAACTGTGAATTTGATCATTTCAAATACTATCTTTGGTCAAAGGAATCATGTCTATCAGATGCATTTTAGAATAGTCAGCTCCTAGTTTTTCTTGTGAATGTTATACGGCTAATATTTTTCTTCATCACACCTAAAATCCTCTTAAGTGCTAGTGAATGCATGAGTTATTTGGAAAATTAAATTCTTCTTCACTCATTGTATCCTGACTGGTTTCATGTGTTTGTTATACTAGCATTCCTTTTCACTTCTTTTGACAATTACAATGCTAGTGCAGTGTGTAACCAATTATAAGAAAATGGTTTGTTACATTCATCATGTGAGGAAGATGATTCTATTATTTAGAGCATTTGTGAAACTGTTCAGACTGACCTATCCTTATTGTCTTATAATCAAGAATATTATGCTTTTATTGGTCCTTCTGATCATAATTTTGATCCCGACGACTGTCATTTAGCTTAGCATTTTCTTACCATCCTATCCAATGAAAATTGTCCTATATCCTTTGATCTATATGGTTTATCATCTCACTATTGGGATACTTTTCAAGTGGTTGAGGCACTTCATCTCTTTTTTATGGTTATGTTAAGCCCTCACTCTCTTGGCAAGACCTTTGAACACAATTAGATTCATTTTCCCTCACAAGATTCTAATCCCATTCTCATATCTTTAATTGAAAATTCATCTTTTCTAGGAGCTCAAAGTTTTCAGATGATTGTCTCAAATTTCACAATCCAATCATTGAATGGTTGGGAAATTATTACATGACAAGCTTTGTCACAAATAACAGGTTTCAACATTTTCTCATTCTTACTAAAGTCCATATTAAAAATGAAGATACATTCACAAGAATCTTTGGAGGTTTGTTTGATTATGGATATTATTGCATTTAATTATGCAAGAAGTTATTGCTTCATGATCTCATGCCTGATTGAGATCACTAGAGAGGAAAATATAATGTCTAATATAATCTACTAATGACCCCCAATCCAGATGGTCATGCATGTAACAAGCAGTCAGATCTATGCTAAAAAGATAAGAGATCACACCTGGAATCCTCACATGCCAAGGAAGGGTTTTGACTTCGATGCACATCTTGCGCTCCACTCAAGTGATCCAACACATCTACACCAGATCTTTATCCCTTCACACAAGAACAAATAAAAATGGACAACAATTGATCTTCGTCGAAAGATCATCAAATCAAAAGAAATATGTATGATCATATAACATATTGGACATGAATTCATGTAACGAAGGGAACACAGATTTTTATTAACCATATAAATGAAATTACATCAAATGTATACCTTCAACAAATAAGATACTCTCCTTCAAATTGCAGTATGGTCTCCTCTCCCTAGACAACAAAGCTTTCGTGCTATATTTTGGATACTCTCACCTTGCCCCCTTTTCTCTTGGTGATATTATATAGGCTCATTCTATCCTCCATGAGAATTTATCTAGACACCTAGGGGCTTGAGAAGTTAGAAAAATTCTACAATAATGGACACCTAGCCAACTCATACACAAGTGGGTCAAGTTGATATCCTTGGGAATGGAAAAATATAGAAACCTTTTTCACAATTATGAGCTTATTCTCAATTACCTCAATTATGAAATAATTATTATTCCATAATTATAATATTTTGGAAATTAATTATGAGAAATAACTCAATCATGTAATTCTACCCTTTTACAATCAAATAAATCTCACATAAGTAACAGAAAAGGTGAAAACTGATGCATTTTAGCCTAACAATTGAGGTAAGTTGATATTGGGTTTCTCTCACTATAATGGAGTGGAAAATAGGCTTATAACAAATGCCCCCTAATGCATGAGGTCAGAAGAGAAACTGATGGCCAAAATCCATTACAATAATACTCAATTCTCAAAATGGGAGGAAGGAGCCAAGACTATGAAGTTGGATCAGAGGAACTCAAGTGCTAAAGTATCAAATTTGCTGATAACATCCTCGAGGCGAGCATACCCATGCTCAGTCATAATAAAGTATTGAACATGGTAACCATAAAATACATTGTGGATCCATGACATGAAATTCTAGATCATGGCCATGAATACATACATAATGGATCCATGTGACTCAACAAATAGAGAATAGCAACTAGTAAATACAATGTGGATCTATGTCACAGTATACATCAGTAGGACTATGGACACATGATAGATAGAGAAGTGTCTGAAGATAGCCCTCAAAGTATATAAATGATACATAACTACAACACAGTCTGGGAAGGATGCCATATAAGAGTGATATGTCCCAAACCGAGGGTATTTGACATAACCCCGATGGTACGAATCTACATCATACGAATAAATGAGTTGAAATCAAACATGGTAGAAACAACCTTATTACCAGCCAATGTGGTAAATCAGTAACAGATGTAAGGGAATCCACCAATGAGGAAAATGAACCCCAAGGTACCTATTAGAGTCCATTAAGTGTGAATAGATGAGCTGGTGTCGAACACCAATGAACTCGATCAATCAAGAGCCAATGATGTAAAAACATTGTCAATCGCGAGGAATATTGTCACTAAGGTCTGCAAGATCCAAGGTAATATCGGTTCTTAGATCAAGCTCCTAGATAATAAGCTAAAGTCAATAAGGTAAGATCCTTTGAAGGAGGGCCTCGATGTATCCCCCATCAATCTACACAGAACAGACTAGGATGATGTGATGAATGGACGAAGTCATGAAGCAATGAAGTAAAAGTGACACAAGGATGACCAACTCAAAAACGTCAACAGGGTACTCCAAATGGTCGACATGGGTTGAGACTTCCCTTAAACACATAGCAGCATGACACAAGAGTCACTTCACAGCATGACTAATGAGTACCATGTGATATCATGCAATGATGTAGGAGGCACTGAAGCATGTTCCATATGGCTGAAAGAGTAACCAGCCATAGGAGCAGAGAGATTTATATGGATGGTACAACTCCTAGTCAAGCTAAAATGCAATTGTAAGATAATGAGACAAACAGATTCCATGTTCAAGAATGACGCAAATCACACTTCCATTTCGATGACTAATGGAAAAATATGGTCCCTCCCTTCTCATTTTATAATTTCTTTTTTCATAACTAGTCTATCCCAATCTGAAAAAGGGTTAAACTTATATGGGGTCGATGAAACTTCAGGTACTTTAATGAGCATGAACTAGACAAGTTCACTCAGAAATATTTTCTAAGTCAAGAAGTCTGAAAAGAGCTTAAAGAAAAATCCCCTTGGAGGAACGAGTGGTATAGAGGGTATCAACTGGTGCCGGTAATGTTGGAACTATTCATGACATAATGAGGACAAGAGGCTGGCTAATAGGACTACTCATTGCAACGGTTCCTCCAAGAAAGGGTAAACACCAAGTGAAAGTGGATGGTAGGCCATGCAGATGATGACGATGGAAGAGAGAAACCAAGGCTCATTGTGCGGAAGTAGGTTGATCAAAATTGCAATCACAAGAGATAAATTTGGTGGATTCCTCCTGGTGTAAAGCTAGAAATGAGACAAAGAAGAGGACATGTGGCTCAAATTATAGGTCATGGTGGGTCAAATGGAGGGATTCCAATAAGAGAATAAAAAATTACTACATGGACACCAAGTCGGAAAAGAGGTGCTAGCTAGGGAATCCATGATTAGGTAATCTCTACTACCAAGTTACAACATGCATAATAAAAAGTGGCTAAAGTCACAACTTAACGAGGTCGGACCTAAGGCATAAATATGGAATTGACGGTCAATAATGCAATGGTGATGGTGATATATGACCTACCCCTATATGCCAGTAAGAGGAAAATACCTAAGGTCCAATGGATATCGCAATAGAAACACCACCCTATCCTGTAAAAACCATCCAGAAAGACTAGACCCATGGTTAAATTACATAATCAAATAAATAAACATGGATGAGGTAAAAACAAGACCATATATATATATATGGATTTTTGGCATAAATAAGGCATAAGAAATACTCGCATGTCACACCAAACCAAAAAGGGTAAAAATATCACACTACTATGTAAAATATCTACAAGTGCAACATAATCTAGTAGGTCACGATAATGTGTGCCCACAGTTGGACATAGGCCAAGGGTTTCTATATGCGAACTCATGGAGGATGAGGAGAACATATGGCTCATAAGTGTGAATGCATGCCCAAGTAAGTCAAACTTCTGAATCCAGAAAGGTTGACCATGCTGGGAAATTATAACATAGTCGCACTCTCGAAATTAACCTATGGACATAAGGTAGGATCAATACATAAAGGAGGTACAAGTTGGTCGTCAACAGGAGGTAACAAGTTTGAAAATTCGTTGGAAAGTTCAGTAGTAGAATCCCAAGACTTGACTCGGTCCATGTGTAGAATTTCCTAGGAGTGTTGAGGAGATGCCACTTGGGTCGGTTCAAGATTTAAGTTACCAAGCTCTATATGTTCCACGTCGTGGAGACTAGAGGTAGGAAGGGGCATAATCTCCCTAGGATTATTAGTGGGTAGATCCATGACCTCGAAGTTGACTAACTAGGGAGGCCTGTAAAGGAGTAATGCGAAACAAGTGGAGGGGCGACCCATGTGGGAAAAAGATCTTGATCGTATTCCATATTGGGATGGAGTTTCTGACTAGTGTTAGAAGGTACTAATGGGACTGTTGGAGAGGCAATCTCTTCCATAAGAGGTGGCAGAGGATTTTCACTAGCTTGATCAACTTCCACAATAATAGGAGACACCACTTAAGGATCAAGAGGTTGATGGGATACATAGGTGTTATAGCTCCAAATCTCACTTTTGATGATTGTGATGTTGCACTCATGGCCTAGGACAACCCCTCCTTCCAGACCTGGTCCAAATATTAAAAAAACAGTGTTTTACTCCCTATACGCAACATTGCCCTGAGCTAAACGCATGTGTATGTGGGTCTGTGTATACCCAACCCGCGTATATGTCTTTAAACACTTAAAAAAATTAAATCTCCTTAATTTTGGGCGGTGATCATGGGTTTTACCTGCTAATTACCTATTAGTTCCCGTGGCCCAACTGTTCCCAACGAATTCCCAACTAAAAAACTACTTTGGGAGAAGTATAAAATGGCTTCAATGGGAAGGCCTAAGGGAGGAGAGAAGAGAGAGAAAGATCACGCTGCTGAGATTATCCCTGAATAGGTCTCAAGATCCTTGTGCTTCCAGTACTTCCCCCATTTACAAGAAACCCTTGTTTCCTTGTGTTATGATGTCTTTCTACTACTTGAGATATCATGGAGTAAGTCATGGAAGGAGTTTGTTAAAGGCTTGAGATTGGACAAATCCAGAGGACGGTTATGCTTGGAGCCTGTGAAAGGATGACTCAGGGGAAATCATTCCTTTTTGTACTTTATTATCTATAATAAAAGAAACACTTGTCTTGTTCCTGATATGAATCTTCTTCATGTTTATGATATCAATGTTATGATTCACATATGAATGGTTGTTTTAATTGTATAACTAACTACCTTTCCATATGTTATGAAGATGGTTTCTTTATGATGCTTGGTCCATATACTGTTGTACTTTCTTGAATTGATCATTTCGCAGGTTGAAGGAGCAAAAGGAACTCCAAGAGGGTTTGGACCCTGGCTGAATCTTCCCAAACGAAGGACCCCTAGGTGCACCCCTCTTTGTTTAGTTTGTTTATATTAGCATCATGGTTGTGTGGAATGTGTGTTTCTCTGTGTAGAGGGTCTTGGGTTGATACCCTAGCAGATCAGAGGTTATCTACACAGAGAAACACACATTCCACATAGCCATGATGCTAATATAAACAAACTAAACGAAGAGGGGTGCACCTGGGGGTCCTTCGTTTGGGAAGATCCAGCCAGGGTCCAAACCCTCTTGGAGTTCCTTTTGCTCCTTCAACCTGCAAAAAGATCAATTCGAGAAAGTACAATAGTATATGGACCAAGCATCATAAAGAAACCATCTTCATAACATATGGAAAGGTAGTTAGTTATACAATTAAAACAACCATTCATATGTGAATCATAACATTGATATCATAAACATGAAGAAGATTCATATCAGGAACAAGACAAGTGTTTCTTTTATTATAAATAACTAAAGTACAGAAAGGAATGATTTCACCTGAGTTGTCCTTTCACAGGCTCCAAGAAGAACCGTCCTCCAGATTCGTCCAGTCTCAAGCCTTCAACAAACTCCTTCCATGACTTACTCCATGATATCTCAAGTAGTAGAAAGACATAATAACACAAGGAAACAAGGGTTTCCTGTAAATGGGGGAAGTGATGGAAGCACAAGGATCTTGAGACCTATTCAGGGATAATCTCAGCAGTGTGATATTTCTCTCTCTTCTCTCCTCCCTTAGGCCTTCCCATTGAAGCCATTTTATACTTCTCCCAAAGTAGTTTTTAGTTGGGAATTCGTTGGGAACAGTTGGGCCACAGGCACTAATAGGTAATCAGTAGGTAAAACTCGCGATCTCCACCCAAAATTAAGGATATTTAATTTTTTTAAGTGTTTTAAGACATATACGTGGGTTGGGTATACACAGACCCGCGTACACATGCGTTTAGCTCAGGACAATGTCGTGTATAGGGAGTAAAACATTGTTTTTTGAATATTTGGACTAGGTTTGGAAGGAGGGGTTGCCCTAGGCCATGAGTGCAGCATCACAATCATCAAGAGTGAGATTTGGAGCTATAACAATAGGTTCCATAAGAGATCATATGCAAAGGAGTTGTGGTAGAAGTAGAAGGAGTGTTGGGCAGAGGGAGTTGAGGAAAAACTCCTATAAGAGATCTCCCATAAGAGATGAGATTTTAAATGACCCCACACCAATACTCTGTAGTTGATCGGGGTGATCTTCCATGAGTGGAAAAAAATTTCCAGTACTGGAAATCTGAGTAGATGGTACATAGAAGTCAAGTTGATCGATAGCGATAACTTTTCCTTCATGAGGAAAGAGAAACAGAAGAAAAACAGACAAGACGACTAGGGTCATTGCATAAAACCAACAATAAGAAAGGAGTAGGTTGTAATCTAATATGGTGTGGACAACCTCGACATCAAAATGGAAAGTTCCCCCCTCTAACTCAATAGAAAAATTTGAAAGAACCCCCTTTGGTACAAAGGTGTGTCTGTCAAAAGCTTGGAGAGTCATGTTGGACATGGTGAGCATAGGAGAGCCAAGAGCCTTCCAGCAGGATACAAATGTAACACACGTGGAAGAGCCTTCATCCACCAAAGTGAGATAAATATTTTGATGGAAAATACATATAATGATACGGAAAGAAATCTGATGGGAAAGGCAAGGAGCAGCTTTATCGGTGTTAAAAGTGATGAGATTAGAGTTAGATGGGTCAAATCCATCAATGGCAGACAAAAAGGCTTTGCGTTGTTGAGGACAGCTTTGCAAGACCTCCAAGGTAGACATGGCACAAGGAACCTAGGCCAAATCTTCAACAATATTGTAGTGCTGAGAAGCCCTGATAGAAGGATTATGTGTTATCTTTCGAAGAACACCCTCGGGAATGCGATAGACGGGTTCCAAAATCTTATCGAAAGTGAGAGGTCCAATGGAGGGTATTCTAGTTGATGAGACCATAGAGGGGGGACTCGACTCAGGGACATCATAAGATTTGGATTGCGTAGTCACATTGACATCTTCCTTGCACATGAAGATAGATGAATTATGATAAGATGACCCCTCGTTGTCCCCTTGCGGAGGTTGAGAGGGTTGAGCAACCATTTTTTGCTGGGGTTGTGCAGGGAATGGATGAGTCAAAATGACCACCTATTAAGTGGATGGTGGTGAAAGAAGCCTATGGACTTCATCCATTCGAGGGCATTCATGAGTAAGGTGTTCTCCTTGGAAACTTTTATAGGGGAACTTGACTTTACGGTGATGTTCACTAGTGCCCCCTCTTGGAAAATACTAAGGGGGGGGGGTGAATCAGTATTTTTTAGAAATTATCACTTTTAAATCTTTTCAGAGCATTAGATAATCTTCAATTATTATTAACGTTTATACAGTAATAAAAGTAAATAAAAGAATATAGGAGGCACAAATATTTTAGGTGGAAAACACCCTCTAGGTCAAAAACCACCAAATGCTTTTCTAATAAATTATTTAATCTTCATCCCCAACTGAAATGAAAGCAACAACTTCCTATAATTCTAGACAAGCATTCTTCTCCAGCTCCCACTAGATGGACGTTCCAACGCTCGAGATTCTTTAGTAGTCAATTGAATGGATGCCCCAACACCCAATGAGCTACAACTAACCCTAACACCACCCTACTACCCTGAAGATTTCACAGGCTTGAACCTATTGGTGACTTCATGCACCAGCCTAGTACCACCCTACCTCCCTATAGAAGAATAAAAGAAGAATGGACTCTCGTACCAAGGACAATGGTCCACTTTACAATAATATAGAATGATGTAGAAGAAGAAGACACACTAGACCATAACCCCAACTATGACACAACCACCTAATAATGATCCTAGACAACTCGACACTACCTCTTCAACTCTTGGTAGATAGAAACTTGTACAACTTTCACAATGATGCTTTAACAATGACTCTATACAATGATACTTTTACAATGATTGTATGCAGTGCTTCCCACATGAAGACTTCATTTGATTAACGTATTGCTACTGTTTTGCACCTTGATTTCTTCTCTTGTCATGCTACCCATTCTCACTCTTCAAAACATTATATTATGCATTGAATCTTCTCTTGATGAATATATAATACCTACAAAAAGTCTTCAAATAAATACCCATGACATGATAATAGCAAAACTTACCTCATCCTGCAGAACATATGTCAGTGCTAAACAAAAACAACAAATTAGAATACAAATAAACTAATTCAATTAAGAGATGAACATTCATATACAGAAGATACTTACGTGTACCTTACCTCTGTTGCATCATTTTGCTGCACCTTGCTCTTTGCTGCCTTAGAAGGTCTGGTCCTTTGCACCTCTTGACAACACTTGATCTAGTTTTCCTTTCCTTCTAGGAGCACGATATTTAATCTAATGTATCTCTATGATTTTAGATTGCAAACATGTGTTATTCGGTCCTGTATAATCCCTCTGATTTGTCTTTCCAATGCCACAGGTCTGACCCGATTTGGACTCTTCAAGGAAAAGTTATTCCCAATCTCTCACAATGACCTAATTATGGACTAGTTCAGTAGAGCGAACTTATACGACATGTCGAGTCTCACTTTTGCCTTCTTCATCTCTAAAATTGATACACATAAAACTAAAGTCTGTGCTCTATCTACCACTTTTTACAGAATTCCAATCTTCTTCTTGGAGAGAGAGTTACGACGATTTTCCCAAGGTCACTTCTTTGCGATGAAATTTGGAAGCTTGCAAATACCCTAACTTCCACAGATCATATCGCCGAAAATATACTGAACGAAGATATGCAATTCAGTCACGTTCATCAGGATTGAGAATAAAATGGGTTTTAATTGCAAAATCTAATACTTCACAGAAATGAAGTTATAGCGAAAATTCCACGATCACTACTTTTGGAGGATATATGAGAGTTATTTTTATAGAGTTGAGAGGGGCTTCTATAGAGAATGTTGGAGGGATTTTAGGAGCTTAAAAAATTATTAATTATTGACTATGCAATGACCAAAACCAATTACGAGTGCCATGCCATAACCCCATAGGGTTTTATCCCACTAACTATGGTTACTAACTTCAAACATGAATATCTCTCAAACCGTGAAGAATTACTTGGCGTACCATATATCAATGAAACATTTCGATGAGTAGAATCCATCTGAAGATCCTTGACTAAAAATAGAGTAAGTTGTCAAGTCAAAATTCCCTTGCAAGATAAGGGTATCCCCTGGTGTTGCTTGGGTTGACATTAATGACAACCTCATATCATCTTTAGATCAACAATCTCCCCCTTTGGCATTGATGGCAACACAAGTACTCCCCTTGCGATCAGAGCACCTCTTCCTACTACCTTCTCTCCCCCTTTGACATCAATGGCAAAGGGTAACCCCCCCTAACACACAACCATCCTGTGGACCTGTACACACTTCCACTCCCCCTTTATTTTCTGAATAAGGAAAATCTAATGAGAACTTGGGAGAATCCAAAGCTTCTGGCGAAGATATTCAAATGCTTCATGAGGTAAAGGTTTAGTGAAGATATCAGAGATTTGTTCTTTTGTACCAACATATTCACATTTGATATTCTTTTTAGTGACTTGTTATCTAACAAAATGATATTTATCGGAATGTTTTTTGTTTTTGAATGCATAATAGGATTCTTGGAGATACTGATGGCACTAGTGTTATCGCAAAATATGGGAATAGGCTCATCAAACTTGACCTGAAGATCTTGAAACGTTTTCTTCATCCAGAGAACTTGAGTACAACAAGTTGTTGTCATGATATATTCTACTTCCGCTGTAGATAATGAGATTGAGGTTTTCTTTTTCACAACCATGATAGGAGACAACCACCTAGATAGAATGCTGCTCCATTAGTACTCTTACCCATCAATGCTTCCTACCCAATCTGCATCTATAAAGGTTTGAATAATGACATTGTTTCCCTTGGGATACCACAAGCCATATTCTGTTGTGCCCCTTAGATATCGAAGCATTATTTTGACAACAATAATATGATATTCTTTTGGTGCAACTTGGAATCTTGCTACTTGTCCAACTGCCTACATTGCATCAGGCCGGGAGGCTATCACATATACGAGACTACCAATCATAGATCTATACAATATTTGGTCCACATCCTTTGATGAATCTTCTAAGATTAACTTGCAACCTATTATCATGGGGGTAAGGACTAGCTTGCAATATTCCATCTGGATTTTTGAGTATTTCGTTGATGTACTTGGTTTGAAGCCCCAAAAATTATGTCAGCTCTCTAAGCATAAACATTTCAAACTCACTTTTCATTTCTGTGGCACGAGAAACATCCTAATAGATTCCATTCTGGAAATAGGACAAAATTTTTCTTCAAAATCGATTCCTTCAACCTCTACATATCCTTTTCAGACTAATCTTGTCTTGTTCTTGATAACCTGTATTCCTTCAACTATTTTTCTTCCCCTGAACATGTAATGAAACTGCCATATTGTTGAAACTATTTGTTTGTCAATCATAGACTTGTATCATATACTATTGTATAGACTCCTCATCTTCAAATTTCTAGGAGTCAATAAGCTGAATTGTTCAAAATAATGTGTCATTTAACAAATCATCTTGACTCGAGTCATTAACAAAAGCAACTGTTGATTCCTCATAATCTGTTATGAATCGTGAAAGCATAATTGTTGGGACCTTATTGCCTTCTTGCTTTTCTTGGTCATCTTGTACTTGTTCATCTTGTATGTGTTTTCCTTTCCAAACCTTCTTATTCTCGTTGTCAAGTTTTCATTCATGGTTGATTCCATCTTGTACCTACAATTATGAGCTACATGTCCATAGTTATGACATTTGTAACATTCGATGTTATTCATAGAAGATTCCGTTTGGTATTTATCTAGTGATCCTGCAAAATTGCTTCTAGGGTTTTGTCGATAATAGCTGTACTTCTTTGGAACTTCACAATCCATATCCATATGTCCAAAATTTTTACATTTGCAACATTCGACATCATCTCTCAAATGATAAAATTTTTGGATATTATGTTGAGTTATGGAATATCCATTTCTGAGAGATCTCCTGCGATTATATTCATTCCAAACATACATGCGACATTCTAAAGCTCTATGTCCAAATTTTCCACATGAATAACAATAGCCATGAAAAATATGTTGGTACCTAGATGAAAATCTTCATCGGGGAATTGCCTTCCAAGGTTGTTCTTGTGAATCTTGCCCAATGAAGTCTACATGCCTATCAGATCTCATAGGTTCATTGTATTTTGTTGTAGAAGGTCCTACTTCTTCTTCTTTGTAACCGAGTCTAGTTTTTTCGTTGTAAGATCATTGATTGTTGATGAGTTCTTCGAGCGCCCTTGAGCTGTTGGCATAGTTTTGGATAGTTTTTCCCTTCTTCACTTCCTTACGTAGTGAGACTACTTCGGCTTCTAATGCTTCCCTTTCTTGGTTTCTTTCTTCCAATTTCTTTTCAAGTGACTCTTCAATACATTTGTGTTCTTCAACTTCAATTTTGAGACCTTGAACTTGTTCTTCAAGAGTATTGGAACAGATCTTCTCAGCGCTGAGCTCTTTTATAATCTTGATTGCCTCCTTAGAAAATTCTTCTATGGTCAACCCTTCTTCTTCATTGTTTGATACCTCTTGTTTATTGTGCTTGGCTATAAATATTACTCTCTCATTGGCTTCTTCTTCACTGTCACTGTCTTCATCAAATGATGAGCTATCTTCTTTAGAGATAAAGTTCCTTTTGAATCCTTTCTTCTTGCCCTACTTGTTGAGTTTCTTAAAGCCTTTCTTTCCTTTTGAGTTTCCATCACTTCTGTTCATACATTTTGCTGTGAAATGCCCAACCTCACCACAACCGAAACATATCAATGGAAGTTTACCTTTGAATTTCCCTTACCAATTTTTAGTTTTCTCGTAAAGTAATCATATTCTCCATATAAAAAACCTTCTTCATCATCTTCCTTTTCTTCACACTTGCACGTGTAGGTGCAGGTCTTTGCCTTTGAAGGTGTTTTTTCATTATTTGTTTTCTTAGATGCAACGAACGTAGTTTCTAGATGCGAAGTACCCTGTTCTTCACCAAGTCTCATTTCATATGCTATGAGAACTCCATGTAATTCCTCTTTGCCGAGTTTGTCCAGATTTGCACTGTATTCTAAGATTGATACCTTTGGGTTGAATCTTCTTGGTAACGTTATAAGAATCTTTTGTATAATAATTTTCTTGCCAACAGGCTCTCCCAATCCTTCTAGAGTGTTGGTTATTTCATCAACGTGTTGGAAGTATGCAGCAATGTTGTCATCTTATTTCATTCTGAGTCTCTCAAATTTTTCTCTTTAGGTTTGAAACTTTGCTTCTTTGACATTTGAGTCACCTTGTTCATCTGTGGTTGGTGTAAAGCCATTTTGAACAGTGTCCCATGTTGGCTTGTTGGGGCTTGACCCAGGTTCAGAAGTGATTTAGCTAAACAAATCCTGAAACTACTGACCCTTTTGCCAATAGCCCGAGGTGCGCGGATTGAGGTCTCACCCGAGGTAGTATGGGAGGGTGTTGGAAGTAGGTTTCCACACCCTAGGGATGTCTTGATGAAATCTAGGAAGTTCGCGAACTGACTCTGCGCGCATGCACTGCTCCGCACAGCTGTTTGTCCTTCGCAGCTTGTGCAACTGCTTCTGTGTAGCTCTGTAAAGAGCACAAAGATGCATTGTTATAGATCCTTTACCCTTACTATGCTATTATTATAGATCTTAACTTAATTGTGTGGGTCCAATATTCTCATTAATCATTCAACATTCATAACAAGTGCGTGCAATTGTAAACTATAAAGAGATGCATAAATATAACAGAAGCCTAGACACACAATATTTCAGAATCAACTTATCTTTTAATAATTCTCTATCCAAGTACAATCCCAACTCTGCCCTATGCACTTAGCTGCAGGGGTCCATGCACATAGCTGCTGACTCTACTAGGCCCCCACACACTCAGCTGCGGAGCCTCTACCTATCACTATGACCCAATACCTTTAGATCTACTTCTAGTTTCTAATCATGCCTTCACATCTCTCTATTCCTTGTCCAAACTTAAGACTGACCCTTACACTTAGAGCCTCGTTCTATTTATACAATCCCATGGTCCACGGACCATGGGTAGGCCGACACACTTTACATTAAATTACATTATTTTAGGGTGGACAACCCTAGACTCTCGCGCTCTGCGCCTACATTTTACGGGGTCTTCATATTACTTTGACCAAAACTCAGGCTTTAAGCCCCATAAACTTGCTATGGGGGGATCCGCTACCGAACAAGCCCCCAACACAATCATCGTGACTTGTACTAAGTCACTCGGTTGGTGCGATGATTTTTGCGCGGAGTCCATCCAGCAGCTTTTGCGCTCGCCTAAGTCCATAGCACATTCTTCCGCTGTCTGTTGTACCAGTTGTGTGCATATCTCTGATGCATCGTTTTTAGGGCCACCTCCTTGCCTTAGCACATATATGCCCTGCATCTGTGCCAGCTTTCCCTCGATCTTGGTGGTGACCATGAATGCTTCCTCAAGCCAAGGCTAGATGCGTGCTTTAAGAACTACTTCTTTCTGACGTGCAACATCCACCTGTTCCTTTAGAGCCTGGGCCTCCTTCATCTTGGCCAGTCGCTAACTAAGGGCGACTATCTACGTGATCCCCTGGACATTGGCATATGCCTACTGCAACTGTTGTGCTTCTGTCTCTAGACATCGTATAGTTGGATCTTCTTGCAGTGAAGTTAGCATGAAGGGTGACTGATCCAACAAGGTTGTGTAATCTTGTACAATGCGCTATATTGCTTCCAACCCCGATTTAATTTTGTGGTGGCACTGCTCTGTTAGGTAAACTTGACTCAGGATAGAGTCAAAGTTGACCAGGTTAAACAATGATGGTTTTGGGGCACATGGTATTGTGCACCCATAGTAGTCTACTCATGGTATTATATGTAATGGAGCTTATAAAAGACTGGAATGACTTCATTGTAATGTAAGACCTGGAGGTGAGTGGTGAAAGCTCACTTGGTCGGATTGGCCAGGGTTTTGGCCAATGCTAATGAGATCTTATTAGGTTGGGTTTTTCCCCAGATTTGGGGTTTTCCTAGATAAACATTTGTGTTTATGTGTTTATGGTTGTTGCTGGTTATTTTTATATTTATTCCTCTCAGTAATTCTCCATAATTATTTATGTTATGCAGTAAATTTCTTAACAACTGGAATCAAAGCCAGATATTGGCTTGAAAGGGATTCTTTGATGCCAGGGGTTTATAGTGCTTGATGAGATCAATGCAGCCTTTTTACAGATCTGGTTCTGGAAAATAATGGTGGAACAATCGTACGTGGAAGAACCTCGAGGAGAATGCATGGAAGATAGTGCTGTAACTGACAGGGATCACAGTGCATTTGTGATATTTACTAGTTTGGAACATGCTGACAAATTGTTCGGGATTCATGCGGCTTCGAAAATTGTTCATTTTCTACTACGTGAGGCCATCGATGTTGGAATCTATGAGGTTCTCGTCGGGCTCTCAGTTGGAGTGGTTTGATAGAAGTTTTTGAGCAAATCAAATTGAGAGAGGATGGATCAGAATGGCAGCAGAAATAAACAAAAAAAAAATTAATGAAGTCAAAATTATTGCATGTAAATGGGCATACTACTGTAAGACCTGGTAAGGCATGTGTACCCCTCGGTGATCACCAGTAAAGTCTGGGTTAGACCTAGGTGATAGGGGGGATGTCGGGTTAACAATACCCTGGGCAAAAACTCTGAGAGGGGTAAGAGCTAGAGTGAGCGGGATTGTCTCACTTAGGTTTGGCTGGAGTTAGTCAAGGAACCGCAAGTCAAGTTTAAGGGGGGAATTGTTAGGTAAACTTGACTCAAGATAGAGTCAAAGTTGACCAGGTTAAACAATGATGGTTTTGGGGCACATGGTATTGTGCACCCATAGTATTCTACCCATGGTATTATATGTAATTGAGTTTATAAAATACTGGAATGAATTCATTGTAATGCAAGACCTGGAGGTGAGCAATGAAGGCTCACTTGGTTGGATTGGTAAGGGTTTTGGCCAAGGATAATGGAATTTCATTATGGTTGGGTTTTTCCCAAGATTTGGGGTTTTCCTAGATAAGCATGTGTGTTTATGTGTTTATGGTTATTGCTGGTTATTTTTATATTTATTCCTCTCAGTAATTATTTATGTTATGCAGTAAATTTCTTAACATGCTCTCTGACTTTCAGGGTTGCAGAGGGCTACGCCTTTAGCCGTAGCTTAGCGATCTATAGGTTCAGCTCCAACTGAACCCTTGTTGCCTCGTCCTAGGCCTTGTGGACTCTAGCCACCAGTTGGTGAATCTTTTCTGCTATTGGGAGTACCACTGGCATGGCCAACTCTGATATCCTGCTACAGGCCTCCTCCACGGCCTGTTCCAATCCTTGGGTCTGTACGACCAGATTGTCACGCTGCAAGCTGAGCTGTTCTATATTTAGCTTCTGCTCTCTCAAGACCTAGAGGGCGTGGCCCTCCCTGGCACAGAGCTCAGCAGTTATCCCATCCTGTAGTTGGTAGAGGGTTTCCCTGGGAAGGGAAAACAAATTCAACCCCCAACCCTTCATTTTGCTTACTGTGGCCCTATCGTCCTCGACTGTTGTTGAGACTGCACCTTCGGGTAACAAAAAAGTGTTCATTTTGTGGGAACACAACATTTGCTTGGCTTCGGATGTACTTTCCACAACGTATGGTGCCATCATTCGTAGGGGTCGCACTTGTAAGGCCTGCAACTATGCTCTAAGTGCCCCCAACACAGTTGTCTGCTCCATCATTAATTCTTCAAATGTATCCTTAGTGACATCGCGAACTATTTCGCCAATGTCAACAAGGTCTCCCTTGGTAAGCGGGATTGGGTCGATGGAGGTCTTTGTTGCCTTTACCTTTCTCTGCGGGGCTGGTTTCTCATGGACGTGTGGCCTCTTGAGTTGAGTCACTTCTGGTCCAGGGTTCATTCGTTCCTTAGTCTTATCCTCCCCCTGTATGTCCTGGTCCATGGACATTTCCTAGCCTTCCTCAGGCTCTTTGGTTGGCGTGGTGGTGGTCTCTACCATCTGCGCTGCCGCTGTTGCCTCAGCGACCTTCTACTGTGTGGCCGCTTCTTTTTCCTTACGCCTCCTCTCAACTAGTTGCGCAATGCACAGCTTGGTGTCCTTCTTTCGTTACTACGCTGCGATCTTTTCCTTTCTGCCAATTTTGGGGCATGCGATTTCAGAGGCCATGACTCCATTACCATGAAGATCGCATCTTCCGTTGCAATGAATGGGAGCTTCACCCATTTTCGTGCAAGATCCTTGCTCACCCCGATATACGGGTTATGCATATCCGCCTTGAATTCTGCTGCGCTTTGCAAGCTGTTATGAATTGTAGGGGAAAAGCATGGCCTTCAATTGATCCATGTTCATATGCTCACCTCCATGAACACCTAGAACACCTTTATCTCGCAAATCCTCGTCGTGTCTTCCATAGCCCAGAGCGAGGTGTACCTTGCGACTTCGGGTAGGTCACCCTCAATAGTGGGAAACTGGTTGTCCTCTTGTAGCTCCCCTGCAACCAATAGGATGGATAAGAGAAACCACACATAGTGGAAGGTCTTACCCTACTCCTGGGCTTCTTTATAGTTTTTCAAAAACGCGTTGCAGAGTAACTACACCCAGTTGAACTAGACCCCCTCTGCTAACGCAATTACAGACGCTGGCACTTCGTAAGCGCAATATTTCCTCATTAGCTTGCTGACTAGCAGCTGGGTGGCTACATGCACCCCTTGGTCCTTGATGCTTGCTATTATGTACCCTATCGTTCTATTTTCTAGCTTGTACTTAGCCTTCAGAACTTTTGCAAGGGCCAGTCGCTGCTCTTTCCTGTGCTGGCTGCGGGGTCGTTTCCTTTAACTAGCAGTTGACAAATCTGATGAATTAGATCGGCTGTGATGGGAATCGGCTCCTCCAGCTAGAGATACACATCATGCACCAGGCACAGTAGTTGTCGGATGACAAAAATGGTGATGGGAATGGAGTGGTAGTTGGGTATCCATCGCAGATGGACTAACCCAGCCCTCTCCACACCACGCAATCATTTCTGCTTCAGTAACTTCTCCGCGGCCAACTATGGGAACTTCTTGCTGTCCGCGAGGTTCCAATCTTTGAACTTCATATTAGGTACCCATCCTAACGACGAACCTTTAAAACTAATTTCATCAGGAAGGAGTGGGGTCTGGAGCACACTCTTTGGGGCCTCCAGGTCCTTCAATATCTTGGCTTTCCCCTTCCACGGGGGGATGTAGGGGGGTAAATTTATCGCCACTTGGGAGTCATTCTTCACCTCATTGTCCTACGCCTCAATTTGGGCAATCAGAGCTCATAAGTTTTCCTCCTCCTCCTCTATTTCAAGGGTGACAGCTTTTCCCTTCTCTACCATTCATAATTTGCTAAACCGGGGGTTTCATGGCGATACGCGGACTAGACCCATCGTTTGCTTGTCTTTCTGTGGCCATGATATGCGTGGTTATTTTGGAACTTCTGGAGCAGCTTCTGCCTCTCCAAGCTCCTCATGGGCCATGCGGGGCTCCGCGGTAACTTCGGCGAATCACACTCTTGTTCTCGCAACTGTCATCGTGTCTAGAGTTGAGGGTGGTAAGAGTACATGGCGCTTAGTGCTCTGTACTTGCTCAATTGTCAAACAACCAAGTGTTGCCTTATGGCTAGCCCTGTTGGTTTTATAACATCTTTTGAATTTGAATGAGGCCCTTTCCCCCACTTCTGAGTCATTAATGTCGTTTTAGTGGTAGATCATCCCAAACCTAGCTCTTAATTCATGTCTTAATTGCCCGTTGCCCACTCCTTTTTGCCTTAAATTAGACCTCTTGTCATGAACAGTGACACCAACAATCATTTCCCTGCTTACCCACGCAGAAGCTTAGCCCCCTATGTGCAGCTACGACCCATGTGACATACTAATTTTGCACGCAACCTCCTTGTCGCGCAACTCCCATACAGACTCTTTTAAAGTCTCGTGCTCTCTTTTAACTGCTTGGAGCACTGATACTGTGCTTCCTACAGATAGTCAGGTGGTCGCACCACCAGTGTGAGGCTTCAAGTCACCTTCCATCCTAGTCCACGGGCCTTCCTTAGCTACCCTTGCACCAGTCAGGGCTTCGCGTTCTTTCTTATGTGGTGTGCTTCCATGGTTACTTTGTCTGGTAAGGTGTAGTTGTAGCCATGGTAACAGAGCCAGGAATTCTTGGCAACAATCTTCTAATGTGGTGGTATGGCTACCCATATCTTATCCTATCCTTCTATCGACGCGACATGTTTGCACAAGTTCGGTTTCCAGTTTTCTTATTTCCATGTCCATTAACATGCTTTTCTGCTTCAGTCGTACCTAATATTCTTCGAGTTTGCAGAGCTCAAGGTTCCCTAGCATGGATGCATAATCCCTTCGTTCTGGTCCTCGCGTGTTGTCCCCATTATGGGAGTTGTTGCATGGGGATTCTTCTCTAAAGCTATGGCCTCAATTCTGCTTATCATCTTCGAAAACATTCCCAAGCTCAGGTTCTTGTGCATGGCCCTATAGGCCCATTGGACCGCTGGTATGCACAAGTCCCAATCAGTTCGCCCTTGCTTGGTAAACGCTATTAAGGATTCTGAATACCTTCTGGAATGCTTCTACGTGGAACCTCTGTGGGGCACATTGCTTTCCTGCTGCTGCGTTGGGTTCTGATTTTCAATCATTAGTCTAGGATGTGCTTGCACAGCACACGTCTGCACCCATCGACACAAGTGGGCGCGCAAGCTGCTTCGTCCTGGCTACTCGGCTCTCATTTGCCGCTGGGAGCTTCCAAACTGTAAGTGAATCTGTCTTCTACATTCACGCCAGTTTACAATGGTCTTTAGATGTGTACTCCACCATCATGCGGGTGTTGCGCGCAGCGCCAATTCTATTGCACCATACCGCTGTTGTTCTGGTACTGCATTTCAAATTTGTCCAGGAATTCATCCACCGTCGTCACCCCATCATAGGTTGGTAGTTCCCTTGCCTCTGTTGTCACACAACGCAGTGATCTAATCATCATGTTGAAATTTAGTGTTGTCACTTCATGCAACTGGTTCTGCCAGCATTCTACTTCTTCATCTGAATTTGAAGTGCAGGAGCTATCGCGCTCCGACGAGATACTCCCATTTGTAGTCGGTTTCACCTGATTTTGGTCTCACACCATTATCTTGTAAATACAATCCAGCTCATCATCACTTTCCTCGTCGCGCACTGGTTCAGTGTAGCGTGCCTGTTCGGCTAGGTCTAGCGGACTTTTTCTCGAAGATCATCTTCCACTTCTTCAAGTTGATAACTCCATTTATATCAGTGGCCCAGTCTATTCCTAGCAACGCAGGATAGGGATTGTTGTCATCGACAATCTCTATTAATTCAAATTCCGTCTGTGTGCTCGTGCCTTCGATATCTACTATTACCCCTTGCAACCTCCCCATGGGGATAATATTTTGTTGGTTCACCATTCGTAATTGAATAGGGGACCACTATAGCAATGGCCTGCCCATGTGTTCCCATGTTTGCTTCGATAACACATTCGCATTTGATCCTAGATCTAGGATGACCTGATCCATTTCATACTCACCAATTTGCACAATCAACCTCATCTCCCTTCTCGTGCACAATGTATGCTTCCCCAATTTCCAGACTATGCACAGTTCTCTTGACCTTGTGCACCTAGTGATCAATTCCTGTAGTCCCTTAACTGCCTTATTGTCGTGTAGCAGCTTCATGCATGTCTCCAAAAAGGTAGTAAGCATAGAGGGATCCATCCTTGGCTCTGGTTGATCCTTACTACCTGAAGTAAAGGCCTCCGTGAAGCTCTTCTTAGCTTCCATGAATGTCTCCTTTGCGCATTCTAGGTCAAACTTAGGTTCCTTTGTAGGAGCCTTGCGAACCCATGTATCTTCCTTGGGCTGCTTCCCCTTATCCTCCCCTATGGTTGCACTGCTTCTGAGCATCATGTTCACATTTGGGTCTTCTTCGTGTGGTTCAGACCTCATCATTTGGATATTCTAAGTCGAAGGAGGCTGGAGTACCCCTTTCTCGCACATTTGTGCGATCAACATAGGACAATCTATCATTTCATGATCAAACTAAGCACAGTATGAACAAGATATTCTCATTGGGTTGGTACAATCGCGGTTGTAGTGACCTGGTCCTCCGCAATTGTAACAAATTAACTATTTGCGGCCCCTTCCTAGTCCCATTCCTCCTCGTCCTCGACCTTGCCCCTGAAATCTAGCGTGCGCTATCCCTGCAGCTGGGTCAAAGCCTCACGTTTCTGTCTACATTCTATAGGTTGGGGTCCGCTCCATCATTAGCTCATAGCTGTGACAAGTATGCTCATCGTGACCCACTGACCTATAGAAATTACAAAACAATTGTTGTGGTGCTGGTGTATACTTCTGCAACAAATGATAATTATATGTCATGTGTTTTCCCCTATCTCGTAGATCATGCACCATAATGTGGGTGTCGCACTCGACCCTACCTATGCTTCTAGTCTTAATGGCATAGGTCCCCCTCCTGCCAAGTAGTTCGCGAATACTAGATAGTGGTCCTCTTCATGGCCTTGGCCTTTGCGTTTTATGCACCACACTTCCTCGCGCATCTCTGGCTGCGGTGCCCTTTCCTGCTTCAAGCTCTGCATTTCCAAGTTGAGATTTTGTAGTTGCGCGTGGATTTTTTGAACTCCCAACCTCAGATCTTGTATCGGTGTCTCATGCAATCTCATCTCCATTTCCAATGCTTCGTCCTGGGTAGAAATTTTCTGTTGTGATAGCGCTGTCCTCAGGTGTGGTGTCAAAGAGGCCTTGCGGATCATACTCTTCATTCGTTGATCTAGATCCCAAGAGGTCTCGCCTGGAAGCATCAAAATCTCTTTAAATCTGATGATTGACTATGTCTCTGATTTTGACCGGCTAAATTCTCTATTCATTGCATTCTGGATCTCTGCTATTCCTGTATTTGGGTGATCATTAGAGTGCTTGATATACCATGTCAACGCGCAATCATGTAGTGCGCTCACCAATGTAGCCTTCTTAATGTTGTTGTCCATGACTCCTTGCACTTCCCACACTGCTCTTACCATGAACCAAAACTGGTCTGGATCCTCATTCCCTACTCCTCTGAATATGGGTAGCTTGATCACGCTCGCCATGCTAAACTATGGGGTTGGTGGAGGTGGAGTGGGTGGAGATGGAGGTGAAGGAGGTGAAGTAGGTGGTGGCGTGGGTGGGGGTGGTAACTGTAGAATGCGCTACCTTATCAAACTGACCACACTTCTTAGAGAGATCAGAGTGAGCTCTTCCTCACTCTCTCGTAAAGGTGAAATTAAGGGACTGTTTCCTAATTCCCCGCTACCTTTGTAGATCTTTCCGCTCTGCGTCATTCCAAACATTAATGTATTCGCATAACCCGCTTTTCACATAACAACATCTTAATCTAGGTATTCAGAGATTTAATGTACTTACCTCGCGGTCCCTTGAGAAAACATTGTTCAACTTTGCTATAGTTTATGGTCGTGTCTGCCACTAAATCAGTGATAAATCCCCCTATTATCCAATCAATCCAATGGTCCACAACTCGTGCGATCTTATCTTCTGATGCCTCTAGTCTGCGCACTAATTCTGGAGTCCACACTATCGGTTGGTCGAGCTTACACCTTCCTTGGCTGTCAGCTAACCTTGCGATCCACTCATACAATTCAGAAGGAAAGGACGCGAAGAAGATCTCGTGGATTTCTGTATACACGTAGCGATCCAGGCACCTTTTCTTAGATACCTACAGAGTTTTTTTTCTTGTGTCACAAACTCGTGAATCTTCTTGTCCAACCACTCTTCAATTTCCTTCTTTGATGGGTTCTAGTGGAACAACCTCAGACATCCCTTAGGTAGATCCCAGTCCCGACAATGGAACCATTGGTTCGTTTGTTGAGGCCTGACCCAGGTTCAGAAGTGATTTAGCCAAACAAATCCCAAAACTACCAGCCCTTTCAGCAACAGTTCGCAATGTGTGAACTGAGGTATCACCTGAGGTAGTATGGGAGGGTGCTGGAACCAGGTTTCTGTACCCTAGGGATGTCTTGATGAATATAGGAAGTTTGCAAACCGACCCTGCATGCTTATGCTACTCTGCGCAGCTGTTTGTCCTTCGTAGTTTGTGAAACTGCTTCTGCGCAGCTCTGTAAAGAGTGTGAAGAGGCATTGTTCTAGATCCTTTACCCTTACTGTGCTATTATTATAGATCTTAACTTAATTGTGTTGGCCCAATATTCTCATTAATCATTCAACATTCATAAAAAGTGCATGCAATTATAAACTGTAAAGAGATGCATAAATATAACAGAAACATAGACACACAATATTTTAGAATCAACTTATCTTTTATTAATTCTCTGTCCAAGTACAATCCCAACTCTGCCCTACGCACTTAGTTGCAGGGGTCCATGCACACAGCCACAGACTCTACTAGACTCCTGCACACTCAGCTACGGAGCCTCTACCTATCACTACAACCCAATACCTTTAGATTTACTTCTAGCTTCTAATCATGCCTTCACATCTCTCTATTCCATGTCAAAACTTTCCAGACTCTTACACTTAGAGCCTCACTCTATTTATACAACCCCATGGTCTGCGGACCATGGGTAGGCTAACACACTTTACATTAAATTACATTATTTTAGGGTGGACAACCCTAGACTCTCACACTCCATGCCTGCATTTTGTGGGGTCTTTACATTACATTCACCAAAACTTGGGCTTTAATCCCCAAAAACTTGCTATGGGGGGATCCACTGCCCAACATCCCATACTTCGTAACCTTGTGCCATGAGATAGACCTCCATTCTTCCTTTCCAGAGTGCATACTTATTTTCATTGAATAGAGGTACACCATTCTTGGTATGCTCCATGATCTCCTTCTAGTTATTAAACTTCTATTGAAGGAACCAAGCTCTGATACCAATTGTTGGAAAATACTGAGGGCGGTGGGTGAATCAGTATTTTTTAGGAATTAGAAATTTTAAATATTTTTAGAGTATTAGTTAATCTTCAAGTATTATTAACGTTTATGCAGTACTAACAGTAAATAAAAGAACACGGGAGGCACAAAGATTTTAGGTAGAAATTCCCCTCCTGGTCAAAAACCACCAAATGCTTTTCTAATAAATTCTTTAATATTAATCCCCAACTAAAATGAAAGAAACAACTTCCTAGAATTATAGAAAATCATTCTTCCCCAGCTTCCACTGGATGGATGCTTCAATGCCCGAGATTATTCAGTAGTCAACTAAACGGATGCCCCAACACCCAATGAGATACAACTCACCCTAGTACCACCCTACCACCCTGAAGATTTGATGGGCTTGAACCTATTAGCGATTTCATGCAATAGCCTAAAACCACCCTACCACCCTATAGAAGAATAAAAGAAGAATGGACTCCTGTACTAGGGAAAATGATCCACTTTACAATGATATAGAATGATGTAGAAGAAGAAGACACAATAGACCATAACCCCAACTATGACACAACCACCTAATGATGATTCTAGACCTCTCGACAGTGCCTCTTCAACTCTTGGCAGATAGACACTTGTACAAATTTTACAATGATGCTTTTACAATCATTCTATACAGTGATACTTTTACAATGATTGTATGCAGTGCTTCCCACTTGAAAACTTCATGTGGTGAACTTCTTTCTATTGTTCTGCACCTTGATTGTTGCTCTTGTCATGCTACCCTTTCTCACTCTTTAGAACATTATATTATGCATTGAGTCTTCTCTTGATGAATATATAATACTTGCAAAAGGTTTTCAAAGAAATACCCATGACATGATAATAGCAAAACTTACCTCATCCTGCAGAACATGTGTCAGTTCTAAACAAAAAAAACAAATTAGAGTAAAAAGAAACTAATGCAATTAAGAGATGAACATGCATATACAGAAGATATTTACCTATACCTTACCTTTGTTGCATCATTTTGCTGCACCTTGCTCTTTGCTTCCCTAGAAAGTCTAGTCCTTTGCACCCCTTGACAACACTTGATATAGTTTTCCTTTCCTTCTAGGAGCACGATATTTAATATGATGTATCTCTGTGATTTCAGATCCCAACATGTACTATTCGGTCTTGTAGAAGCACTCTGAGTCGTATTTCCAATGCCACAGGTCTAACCTAATTTGGACTCTTCAAGACAAAGTTATGCCCAATCTCTCACAATGACCTAATTATGGACTAGTTTAGCAGAGCGAACTTCTACGACATGTCGCATCTCACTATTGCCTTTTTCAGATCTGAAATTGATACACAGAAAACTAAAGTCCGTGCACTATCTGCCACTTTTTACACAATTCCAATCCTCTTCTCAGAGAGAGAGTTGTGATGATTTTCCCAAGGTCACTTCTTTGAGAAGAAATTCGGAAGCCTGCAAATACCCTAACTTCCATAGGTCATATCGCTGAAACTATAGCGAACCAAGATCTGAAATTCAGTCATGACATTCATCAGGATTATGAATCAAATGGGTTTTAATTTTAGAATCTAAGACTTTGCAGAAATGAAGTTATACCGAAAATTCCACTATCTCTACTTTTGGAGGATATATGAGATTTCTTTTTATATAGTTGAGAGGGGCTTCTATAGAGAATGTTGGATGGATTTTAGGAGCTTAAAAAATTATTATTTATTGGCTATTCAATGACCAAAACCAATTATGAGTGCCATGCCACAACCCCATAGGGTTTTATCCCACTAACTGGGGTTACTAACTTCAAACATGAATATCTCTCAAACCATGAAGAATTACTTGGCGTGCCATATATCAATGGAAACATCTCGATGACTAAAATACATCTAGAAGATCCTTGACTCAAAATAGAGTAAGTTGTCAAGTCAAAATTCCCTTGCAAGATCAGGGTAGCCCTTGGTGCTGCTTGGGTTGAGATCAATGACAACTTCAGATCATCTTTAGATCAACACCCCCTCCCTGACTCTGAGGGATGGCGTGAGACTCCTGAGGAGTTTGGTTCTTTTCTTTATTTCTCTTATTATTATTTTTACCACTGGATTGTTGGTTGTTCTTTGGTTGAGTGGACTTCACCATGAGAAAATCGTTGGAGTGATCAGGAGGGGGTGCTTTATTAGAGTCAGACACACTCGTTGGGGCTTGAGATGTAATAATCCATTGCCCAAGTTGGGTAGCAAATTTCTCATAGAATCAGAAACAGACCTGATCACACCATCGACATGCTAGCCAAGAACAGGTTTTGGAGGGTCAACGGAAGGCGTAGGGGTATTAGGCAGTACTTTGTAAAGCATACCCGAGTGCGAATAAATAATATCCAGCTGTTGGGTAGCTAAAATATCTTGTTCCTCAGTAACAACTCGAAACATAGAAACATCCTTGGAAATCTGAGCTTGGAGAGATTGAATGAACCATTTATGTGATATTTCATTAGGTAACTTGGTTCTGACTAACCATTTGTGACAATGCCACTAATGAATATGATCAGAGATTAAAGTGGCATTGTATTGCTTGAAATTGGACAAGAGGTCAAAATCAGTATCATATCCAGTCGACAACTAGAAGTG
Organism: Pinus tabuliformis; assembly: GCA_031772625.1. Classification (NCBI taxonomy): domain Eukaryota; kingdom Viridiplantae; phylum Streptophyta; class Pinopsida; order Pinales; family Pinaceae; genus Pinus; species Pinus tabuliformis. Next base: position 647,532,474 of record CM062817.1, read on the forward strand.
TATCAAGAAAGTTTAAGCAAGGGAAGCAAAGTCACTGTAGGATGTGGTATCTAACTCGATGTACCCCTTTGCGGTATACCCAGTCAATGTATGTTGTAATAAGCAGAGTTTAACATAATGATCCACCAAATAATTAGATGAACATCACAAATGATAAGTGCTAATATGCGTTGATGGATTCTCTCCAGGCTTTCTTTCAAACTTGGGAATATTGAATGGTAATTTGGCAGGCATAGGTGGCCACCAAGGATCATGATGGATGGGGTCATTAATCAATTTATCCAAAACTCAAAAATCAAGAGAAGATAAAAATGGATTGTGAAGTTGACTAAATGGGTCATAGGCAGGAGAAGCCCCTGAGCAACCATGTGGTCCCCCCATATAAGGAGTAGAATGATGCACCTTCTGGTGAGAAAAAGGGTTTCCCTGACATAAAACTATTGTGGGCCAGCATGATTGGTATATGGATGTTGGCCCCACGGTAAGTACTGCTAGAGAGAAAAGGAACCCCAAAGGCATGACTGTTGATGGGGTTGAACCCAGGGATAGAAGAAGGACCACTTTGCGCAGTAGCACAGACGTAAGGAGGATAACCCGTGTGAGAAATGGTACTGACAACGAGGTTTCCCCAAGGTAAACTAGCCCCTCCAATGAAAGTATTGGTAGGTGGTGTCCCTCCAAAGAGTGAACTGTACCAAGCTTGTGACATACTAGAAGCGGTGTTGCCCCTAGGCAGACTAGGGACAACTGGTGATTCCCCCCACATATTAGTGGAATTAACCATGCCAAACTGAGGGACATGAATAGTTAGTTGGGAAAAATGTGGTGTAAAGATTCCTCATCCTACCGGCTGACTAGGCTGAGGTGCCATGGTTGGCATAGGTGATGGTGCGGGTATGGAAATGTTTAAGAAATTTGTAGGATTCATAGAAGAAACTAGTGGAATTCCCCAAGAAGAAGTAAGAGGTGTGGACAAAGGAGTGGGTATAGCCACACTAAGAGGTGGAAATTATGTCAAGGCAGTTGATATTACTGATGTAGAAGGTAAGGATGTCTCGGACTCCTCCATAGGGTAAAGTATGGAAAAAATCATGTGAATGTAGAGGTGTGGAACCATAAGGATTTAACAACAATAACTATGATCCTAAAGGATCTATCAACCGTGGATTGGCAGGGGCGTCAAAGTCATCTACCAAAGTCTCGATAGAAATAAAGTCACTATCCGAAGGACCAGGTGTATAATCCAAGACAGTGTGCTAGTCTAAGTGTTGAGCACCAATAGGAACTCTCTGTGTAGGGGTAACAAGTCCACCTCATTCATGAGGTAACCTGCGAATACGATGTGACCATCGAGGACCAAATTCAGCCAAGGTGGTAGCTTATGATTTGAGTACAATTATGTTAGTAAAAACACCCTAAGGCAAAAATTACTAACTCAGACCAAATATCACACACTAGAAACGTCCTAGAAGATAGCACACACAACCAAAATACAAAGAAGTTAGCAGTGGAACAATTATACTAGTGACCTGCTTCCCATCCCTTTTATATGCAAACTTAGTGCAAGTGCCCTTATTAGTCATGGGGCACCCTCCAAGAGGAATAAGAGAGTAAGGCTATTATTTGTCTCAGGTGCATAGAAGACGAACCAAAACCTAAACCTGTGTATGAGCCCTAAGAAGATAAGCCAATATGGTCACCACATACAATAACATGACCTAGGGGGATAGTCACAAGATAAATCCACACGCAAGGGCAGGAAACAAAACCCCAAAAGGAGCTAAGACTAAAACCCCCTTGAGAGTTTCCTCCCAAGTGGTCCCCAAGTGATAATGACATCGTTTATATGCGTGGAGATTCTGCTATATCGTGCCACCCAAAACTAAGCGAAAGGGGTTGTGTCAATTCTCCTAGCCCAAGTGTGACCTTGTGCTTGACCCCTTTGTGAGAAGGGCTTCCCAAACCTCACTACTGTAAATGAATTTAGTTCCCTACCACAAGCTGCTAAGTTAATTTTGAAGTCTTGAAGAAGTTAACTCACTCTCCTATCTCTAAGACCCTAGCCTAAGCTAGTGTTGGTGTACTACCAGTGAAAATAAAAGACAAATCTAGTTAATTTTACTATCGCATTAAATGCATAGTGAAACTGAGATGGTGTGAATGGCTCTCAGTTAGTCACCCTAATGCAGCTATATGCACATTTCAATTTTCAATTCGATGAATGCTAAGTACATGAGGGTAAGAGCCTTCTAACACACCAATGCCTATTATCATGCACCTCTAAATCTTATTGACTACAAATTATCACAAATTTTATGATTTAATGACCCAAAACAAACCAAGAAAGCAAACCAAAACATTCTGAAAAGAAACCAAAAGAAAAGACTCCCAAGCAAGAACACAAAGCACTCCAGAAGTGTCACAGCTAGGAAAAACAAATCCCAATCAAAGAAACACACTGAAAGCAATCAAATTAAAAGCCAAAAGTGAAAAGAGGAAGGGCAATGTCATCAAGCTAGGGTTGTAGTACAATGGCCTAATCAAGGCCAATGGTCTACAAAGGTCACAACCTGACCCTAGAGTAAAAAAGGCATAAACAATATCAAATGAGGGTGCAATAAAAATAGCTAAAACACACTCGAGAGAATGTTTTTAGATGACCTGTGAAAAACCAATCACAACACCACCAAATGTGACCAAAAGGATTGAAAGAAGAGAAAAATTTCTCCACAAGAGACAACAATAATGAATGAAAGTGACAAAATTCTGTCAATAAGGTGTTGATGAGGCCTAAATAGTCACTGACAATAGCCAAGAGGATCTGGAAGTGAAATCTAGAGGCAAAAATCAAAGCCACAACCCAAAGCATTCAACAAACTTAAAAAAAAAATGAAGTGCCAAAAGCAATGGAAAACCTTGAATAGAAAAGATCACACCAGACCCATGTAGCTAAGAGTGAAAGAAAATAAAAAGAAAGTCAAATCTCAATCAAAGAGAAAAAACCACCTTGATAACAAGTGACTGAACCAAAGAAAAATGAGGGAGAACAACAGATCTCAACCAAACATAGTAGATGAACAAGGGTCCACACTGAGCATGAATAGGGGTGAAAAAGCTCAGAACAGGTCAGGGCCTTCTCTAGGGCTTAAAAGCCTAGTCTCTGGCACAAGACTTGGTCAGAGTGACCAAGGTCGCTCTTAGGATACCAGCAAGGGAGCAACTATGGATCTTGGTTGCAAGGATGACATTCTGTGAGAGTGTCTGAGGAAAAAAAATCGAATAATAAACTTCAGTCACCCATAAAATCCTCATACGATGTCCATTTTCAGTGATTGTTTTTTTTGTTTTTGGACGAAACTCCAAGAGGAACCTAGATCTGTGATCAATTCAATCAAATTATGTACGTAAAATTTTATAATTCGATTTTAACTCCTAGATATGTTATTCTCTCATACAAAAAAACAAAAATAAAACTCCAGATCTAAGATCAACTTAGATTTGAAGCAAGAAAAATAAATGGACATAAAAATGAATCCAAAATATTACAGAGAACTCAATGGGAACAAGAGAAAACCAAAACGCATAAAGAAGAAGAGGAGATCTCAAACAAAGTGAGCAAGCTAAAAATGATCTCATTGAAAGCACCAATTCTTAGTTTCATTTAATTATGCAAGGAGCTATTTCTTCATGATCACATGGCTGATTTAGATCACCAAAAAAATAAAATAATAATAAAAAAAAAAAAAAAATATATATATATATATATATATATATATAATGTCTAATGTAATCTAATAATGACCCCCAATCCAGATGGTCATGAATGCAGTGAGTAGTAAGATCTATGTTATAAAGCTAAGAGATCACACCTGGAATCCTTGAATGTTGGGGAAGGGTTTTGAGTTTGATGCATATATTGCACTACACTCAAGTGATCCAACACGTCTGCACCAGATCTCTATCGCTGCACACAAACACAACTAAAAAAGGACAAGAGTTGATCTTCCTCAGAAGATTGTCATATCAAAAGAAATATATATGATCATATAACATACTTAACACAAATTCATGTAAGGAAGGGAACATAGATTTTTATTAACCATATAAATGAAAGTACATCAAATGTATACCTTCAAAAAATAAGATCCTGTTGTAGCGACTACTACCACCCTCCAAAATTTTGGTCTGCACCTAATTTCGAAGCCCCCCTTGAGAGTTTTTCTTGATGGTTGCACACCCTCAAGTTCACTCCGTGAACCCGTGGGAGTCTTTACATCTGCCTTGCTTGTCCATTTCATCCAAGTCTCTGCATATTGGTGTCTAAGTCATGCTTGCGACCATGTTCCAGTTATGCACAAAGCCTTCACTTCTTGTGCACTTATTGTGTTCACTATGAAATAATCTGTTGCACTCACACACAAAGTCACATTCACTGTCGTGCAAGCATCATTTTGATCAATGAACGGTCAATCATGAGTGTTGTGCTTGTCGCTTACACCATCAGACAGTGATGTTGAACATGTGTGTCTAGATGGTTTGATTCGTCTCGTCATCGAGTCATGTGAGTGTGTGTTTTTGTGATCACATATGCATCTTCTCTCGTTCACACACTTAATCATTTTGCTGAAAGTTCTAATGACTATACTCCCCTCTAACAACTATCACCCCTTCATCGAATCCATTGACTGTTAACCAGAATAATGCAGAAGAACCAACCAATTCTTTTCAAGTTGTGCTACCCGCAAGCAATCCAATCAAATTTCACGGTGACCACCCAGATAATCGAACCTGATAGTCACCCCGAGATTGACTCCTCTAAAAAATTGTGTTGAGGCCACTGACCTTACTCGCTCACTGACTAAGGAAATTGCAGACAGGCCGGACAGACACCAAGTGCCCGTCCCTATCTCCATCAGAAAATTCTTGTTGGGCATGGAATCCCCGCACAGCATGTTTTGGGGCTCAAAGCCCATGTTTTGAGTTGATATTGTTGTAAAGCTCCCCGAATTGTGGGCACGAAATGTATGTTATAGTCGTAGGGTTGTCAGCCCTAGTTTTGAATGTAAGGTCAGCCTACCCATGGTCCGTGGACCATGGGATTTTATAAATAGAGCAAGGCTCTAAGTTGTAAAGAGATGGAGGGAGAAGAGAATCGAATAGAGAATGGACATGAAAGGTCCTAGAGATTAAGTTGAAGTACGAAGTGTGTCTTGGGTCGTAGAGTAGGAAAAGGCTCTGTAGCTGAGTGCGCAGAGGCCTAGTAGAGTCCACAGCTAAGTGCATGGACCCCTGCAGCTGAGTGCGTAGGGTGGAGTTGAGTCTATAATTGGAGAAGAGATTAATAAAGAAAGGTTTTGTTACTAATTCTGTGTATCTGTTCTGAGTTATTATATGTTTGATATCAATTGCGAATATACTGTTTCTTTACTGTGTGCACTTGTATGCATTGTGAATATTGTTAAGTATAACATACAAATAAGCTAAGTTGATCAAATAATATTAGATTACTAGTAAGGACTTGGGTAATAACATTGTTCGGCCCCCGAGTAGGGCTGCAGAAAGGCAACATCTCAGGCTGCGAGGAACGGGTAAGTTTGCATAGTGACGTGCGCGTTGGGTCGAACCGCAGACCACTTGAAACCATTAGACATCTCTAGGGTGCAGAAACTTGGTTCTATCACCCTCCCATACTACTATAGGTGAGACCTCAGTCCACGCTCCGTGGACTATTGTCGAAAGGGCTAGTAGTACCAGGATTTGTTTGGCTAAATCACCTCTGAACTTGGGTTAAGCCCCAACAAGCCAATAAATGGTTCCATTGTTGGGACCAGGATCTGTATCAGGGATGTCTGATGTCGTGTCACTGGACTCCGACGAAGAAAGAAATTGAAGGATGGTTGGATAGAAAGATTCACGAGTTCCTGACGCAGGAAAACAAGAATCCGCGAGTATCGAAGGAACAATGGTTAGAGCGCTACTTATATACGGAAATCCACAAAATTTTCTTTGCATCCTTCTCCTCTTAGTTGTATGAGTTGATCGTGAAGCTAGCACATAGTTAGGGAAGGTGTAGGATCGACAAACCGATTGTGTGGACTCCAGAATTGGTGCGCAGACTAGAAGCATCAGAAGATAAAATTGCGCGCATTTTGGACCATTGGCTCGATCGAATTATAGGAGTGTTCATCACCAAATTCGTGGTAGACACGTTAGTCAGCTACAGTGAGGCAGAAATATGCTTCCTCAAAGGACCGTGAGGTAAGTACATTAAATCTTTGAACACTTGGATTAAAATTCTATTGTGTGAAAAGTGGGTTATGCGAATAAATTGATGTTTGGGGCTACACGGAGTGGGAGGATCTATAGAAATGAAGGTAGCACAGAGATAGAGAATAGCCCCTTGATTTCGCCTTAGTGAGAAAGCGAGGAAGAGCTCGCGAAATTTTCACCAAGAAGTGTGATCAGTTTGATAAGGCAGCGAATTCCGCGCATACCACCTCCACCTACACCACCACTAGTCTCACCACCTTCACCCACATCTCCGCCCACACCACCTCCACCACCACCACAGTTCAATATGGCGAGCACAATAAAATTTCCAATGTTCAAAGGAGTAGGGAACGAAGATCCGGACCAATTTTGGTTTGTAGTAAAAGCAGTATGGGAATTATAAGCAGTCGTGGATGACAATATAAAGAAGACAATGCTAGTAAGCGCATTGCAAGATCGTGCACTGACATGGTACATTAAGAATTCTAATGACCATCCAAACGTGGGGATCACAGATGTCCACTATGCTGAACAAGGAATTTAGCAGGCCAAAATTAGAGACACCATCGATTATCAGGTTTAAGGAAATCACTATGCTTCCAAGCGAGACCCCCTGGGAGCTAGATCAGAGACTGAAGAGTATGATTCGCGAAGCCAACATGACCTTGACGGATGGACAACACATGGTTTGTAGCATCACTAACACTACATCTAAGGACCGTGCTGTCATAGCAGAAGTTATCCACCCAGGATGAATCTTTGGAGATTGCAATGAGACTGCACGAGACCCCGATACAAGATCTTGGCCTAGGTGTCCAACAAAACCACACGCAACTGAAAAAATTGTGTCTGGAAATGGAGAGTTTGAAATAGGACAGGACAAATCACCTAGAGGCATGCGAGGAGGTATGGTGCATAAAGTGCAAGGGACTGGGACACGACAAGGACCATTGTCCAGTCTTTGCAAACTACTTGGCGGGAGGAGGGTCGATGCCATTAAGACCCAAAGCACAAGTAGGACCGAGCGTAGTGCCTACATTATGGTGCGTGATTTTCAGATAGGAGGAAAACATGCTACAGATAATTGTCATCTATTACAGAATTATACACAGACATCCCAACAGTTGTTTTGTAATTTCTACGGATCAGTAGGCCATGACGAACACACCTATAGAAGTTATGAACTAATTATGGATCAGACTCTTGCCTACAGAGTTCAGACTGAAACACGAGCCCTCGATCAAAATGTAGGAATGGCACGCACTGGATTCCAAGGGCATGGACGAGGTCGAGGTGGAATGGGACCAAGAAGGGGTCACCGATAGCTGATTTGTTACAGTTGCGAAGGGCCAGGGCATTATGCCCACTATTGTACAAATCCAACGTGAGCATCATGTTTATATTGTACCCAGTTTGATCATGAGATGGAGGACTTCCCTACACTAATAGCGAGGTTGTGTGATAAAGGAATACTCTAGCCTCCCCCGACTCAGAACCTACAAATGATGAGGTCTGAGCCGCGCGAAGAGGACCCGAACGTAAACATCGTGCTCCGAAGTGGTATCACAATAGGAGAGGACAAGGGCAAGCAGCCTGAAGAAAGTGCATGGGTTTGCAAGGCTCCCACAAAGGAACCTGAATTTGATTTGGAGCACACAAAGGAGACATTCATGGAAGCTAAGAAGAGCTTCATGAAGGCCTCCAAGTCAGGTAGTAAGGATCAACTAGAACTGGAGATGAATCCTTTAATGCTCACTATCTTTCTGGAGACATGCATGAAGCTGCTGCACGACAGAAAAGTAGTGAAAGGACTGCAAGAAATCATCACTAGATGTGCTAGATTAGGGGAACCGTGTGTAGTCTGAAAGCTCGGAAAGCACACATCGCGAACAAGAAGGGAAATGAGATTGATTGCGCAAATCGGGGAGTATGAAATGGATTAAGTAATTTTGGATCTAGGATCAGACGCAAATGTACTACCAAAACAGAAAAGGGATCACATGGGTAAGCCCGTGTTGTAGTGGTCCCCTATTCAATTATGAATGGCAAACCACCAGAAGATCCTACCGATGGGAAGATTGCAGGGAGTAACGGTGGATATTGAAGGTGTGAATGTGCTTGCAGATTTCAAAGTGATAGAGGTTATCGATGACAGTAATCCCTATCCCACACTACTAGGAATAGATTGGGCCACTAACATGAACGGAGTGATAAATCTAAAGAAGCACAAAATGTTTTTTGATAAAAAGTCACTGCGCGTAGTGGTACCTTTAGACCCTGCGGAAGGATCGCGTTACAGGAGCTAGCGCGTGACGACGAAAGCGACGACGATCTAGAATTTATCTACAAGATAACCACTTGAGAATAGGATTGGGTAAATCCTACAGCGGATGGCAGGATTTCGTGGGAGCGCAAAAGCTCCTGCACATTGGATTCGGATGAGGAAATAGAATGATGGTAGAATTGGTTACACGAGGTAACCACGCTCAATTGCAACATGATGGTAAGATCATTGCACTGCGTGACAACAGAGGTAAGGGATCTACCTATATATGATGGGTTGACAGTGATGGATGAATTCCTGAACAAATTTGAAAGAGAGGTGCCAGAACAACAGTGTTTTAACGCTCTAAAATGGGCACTGTGCGCTACGCCCGCAAAGTGGTGGGGTACGCATAAGAGAAGTTTTGAGAACTGGTGAGAATGTAGAATGATGATGCTTATATGGTTTGGAAAGCCTCAACTATGAATGGAAGTTGGGTATGATGAATGAAACAACCTGCGTGCCCAACTCTCCAGATGGGTATAGGCATATGGTACATGACCTACACGAGTGTACACCATCCTTACGATAGAAAATAAGAACAACAAGCAGGAGTGGGCATGACGAGGACGTGGATGACGAAGGATGATACGACCAAGCACACTAAATATTATATGTGGGGAAGCCTTTGACAAGGTGTGTGAAGTGCTGAACGTGGCTCAACATGTAAGACACACTGACTGGGACCTACACGTACTAACGATCCTATGGGCTTATAGGACCATGTGCAAAACCTTGACCGCGCAAGCAGTTCTGAAGCTGAAGTATGAAGCGGGGGCTGTAATCCCTATGGAGCATACGAAGCCTAGTCCCCGCATGGTAGCACCCGTAGATACGAAGGTCTGCAAAGCCTGGAACGAAGGACTCACGCAGCTGCAAGAAACAGAACACATAAGACTTGAGGAAGAAATCCGACAAGGAAACCTTAGACTTTGCAAACTTGAAAAAGACCGAGTATGGCTAAGGGAGAAAAGTGCTTTGATGGACGCGGAGGTGAAGAAGCTGGAACATGAAATAAAGAAAGCATTTCTCACCGAAAAATCGAGGATGCTAAGGCAAGGTTCATAGGGTCATATTGACAAGTTGGAAGACTATCGCCATGAACTGGTTAGTATGTTGCCTTGGCTTGAACCACATATTTCCAAACATAGTGACTAGGGTAGTGCATTGCAAGTAGTAAGGTGCATGGTGTTGATCACAAAAATGGAAGGTGAGGATTCTCTATGAACTACAGTGGAGGAATGGATGGAGCCCTGCACGGATGGTGTGACCACCTGACTAGCCGTAGGAAGAACAATCTTAGCGCTCCATGTGGTTGAAAGCAAGAATGGGACTATAAACTATTATTCCTGGGAGCTATGTGATATGGGAGATGCGCCTAGAAGCAGAATGTCACAGGGTTCACGACCACACACGGAGGGCTAGATGCCACACAGGTTGGCTGGGAAGTGACCATTGAGGTCACTGTTCATGATGGGATGTGCGATCTGAGGCCAAACGGAGTGGGCGGTGGGCATTTAAGACATGATTTATGGGCAAGATTTGGGAAAATGTGCCGCCAAGAAAGCATTAATGGCCTGAAATTGGGGGGAACAGTCGAATTTGAATTCAAAAGGCGTTATAAAATAGAAAGGGTTGGCCAACAAACAACACTTGGTCATTTTAGAGTCAAGCATTTGAGCAAAGCACTGAGCATTGAGAGCTGATCGATAAGTGAGCCCCTAAGTTCGCGAGTGACAGAATATGACGTAGATACGATGATGAACACTAAAGATAGTTTGGGAATTGAAGAGGTAACCGCCGGCAAGGTTGCGTAGACCCCAATGGTGGAGGATGTCCCAGAAGGTGTCGGGGTTGTGGCAGAAATCCCCAAATCACCACAAATGTCGAGGTCCAAGAAAGATAAACAAGCAATGGCCCCCGTACACGTGTCCCTGAGGAACCCACTACGTAGTAAGCTATCAATGGCAGAAAAGGGGAAAGTTGTCACGATCGACACAGATGAGGAGGAAGAAGATTTGCAGGCTCTTATCATCGCAACAGAAGAAGAAGAAGACACAGAGGAAGACATTCAACCTATATGCTCTACAAAAAAACTGCCTACATATGTCCCTCTGTAGAAAGGGAAAACCAAAGTGCCAAAGGACTTGGATGAAACCAAGCGTTCACTCCAGACACTGCTCCTCCCAGATGGCCTTATGTTTGGCACCTAGGCTGCGTTCCGACCATGAATTTCGAAGGTTGGGACCTTGCTAATGGCAAGAAATTCCCTCATTTGGAGATCGGGAATCTCATGAAGCAGAACAACACGGGGGTGGTGACAACGTTAGAGCTGCAGAAGTGGCTACATAGATTGGAAAAGGCTAGGCCACTGAACTTACTATGGGTTCTGTATTTCCATCGCACTCCCATAACCATTTTCGTCATCAGGCAGCTGCTTTTCCTGGTGCATGATGGGTATCTATGGCTGGAGGAGCCTATCCCCATTGCAGAAGACCTAATGCACTACATTTCTCAACTCCCCTACTAAGGAAAGGACCCTGCAACCATATAAGAATGGAAAGGTAGTGATTTGGCCCTCACAGAGGCCATGAAGACAAAATACAAGCTGGAGAAGAAGAAGAGGGGCTATGCTATCTCCAGTATCAAGGACAAAGTGGTACATGTAGCTACCCAAATCCTGGCTAGCAAAGTCATGCGAAAGTGTCACGCAGATGAGGTACCTGCACCAGTGATCGCACTAGCTGAGCAATGCATGGAAGGAGTCCAGTTTAACTGGGCTGAATTTCTCTACACGGAATTCTTGGAGAAATGTCATGAAGCCTAGGAGCAAGGTAAAACCTTCCACTACACATGGTTGTTGTTATCCATCATGCTCGTAGTGGGGGAGCTACCAAAAGACAGTCAATTCCCCAACATTGACAGAGACTTACCAGAGGTTGCGAAGTACGCTTCGATTTGGGCCACAAAGGACGCAAAATGGATACACAACACCAAAATCTTCTGGGTGCTCATGGGGACGAGCATCCATATGTGGATCAATCAGAGGTCGTGCTTGTCACCTATGCTATACAATAGTCTGAACACTTTTGCAGAGTTTAAAGCTGACATGCATAATGTCTACACCAGGTCGCGCAAGGATACAACGAAGCAGTGGACGAAGCATCTATTTATAGCCACCGATGATGCCATATTCATTGAATTGGATACATAGCCTCTGGAATGGCGTGCCCCAAATCTGGCAGAACTGGAGAAGTTGGCAGCACAGAAGAAAAAGGATGATGCCAAGCTGCGCGTCACCTAATTGGTTGAAAAAAGGCAGCAGGAAACAATAGCAGCTAAGGAAAATTCAGCGCAGGAAGCGACAGAAGTAGCAGCAACAGCACAGGCAGTAGAGGCAGGAACCGTGAAGGTAGATGAGGGCCAAGCAACATCCTCACAAGGGTAGGAGGTAAAGGAAACAAAAATAGCAGAAGGGAGCATAGACCCAGGGACCGTGTCCACACAGTTGAAGCAGCCACACATCGCAGAATGAGCAGGACCAAGGAAGAAGGTCAAGGCCTCGAAGTTGGCCATTGACCTGATCACCTTAACTGAAGGTGATCTCCACAACAATGGTGAGATGATCTGTAATGTCACAAGTGAAATGCTTCAGGATTTTATGCAAGAGAACTAGACTGTGTTGGGGGCCCTCAGGGTGTAGTAGTAGGAGTTACAGGTACAGGACCCTCAGGTGGGTACCCTTTCTACCCACCTCGTAGCAGGATCCTCGGCAGCAGAGCAGATGTTGCATGCACAGATGGAAAACACGATAGTGTTACCAAAAGGGCCCTAGTTGCAGTGAATGTGACTGATAGGTTTTCAATTAACATGTTGAAAGGACTTGGCCTTAATTTAGATGCCCTTTCATGAGAAATGTTGTATCAGCTACAAGATGGGATAATGGCAGAGCTGCGCACTAGGGAGAGCCTTGTGATCCAAGTTCTAAGCGAACAAAAGATCAAGATGGAACAACTCTGTCTGTAGGGTGATGAATTGGTGTCGTAGAACCAACAGTTGGCGCAGGTGGTAGATGACACTTGCCGACGCATTCGGGAGATAGCCATTCTAGCAGATCTACTGGTAGAAGTGCGGATCCATAGATTAGCAACTAGAGTCTGCGAGGCTAGGGAAGAAATGACAAAGGTTCAGCTGGAGATGAATCTTCAGATCGTCAAGCTCCGGTTGAAGGCATAGCCTTCCACTCCCTCGGAAGTCCAAGAACAACGCTCTAGCGCTATCACAGTAGGGTTGGAAGAAACTGGGGGTGCAGTACGAGACTGTACCGGCATGTTGGAACAAGCACTTGAGGTCCTCACAACTTTCCAGGAGGATCCCAACGTCTAGTGCCTCAAGACAGAGGCACGAGAACTCCAGCAGCAATACAACAGTGTCCGAGGAACTACACAGACAATCGTCCTCACTCAGCGGCTTGAGAGGATGCAGCAAGCTAAGGCACTAAAGGAGCAGGTGGACGCTGCGCGACACAAGGAGGCAGTTCTCAAAGCGCATGTTTAGCCATGGATTGACGAGGCCTTCATGATAACAGTGCATATCAAAGTAAAGCTCACACACATACAAGGGATGCATGCGTAGATGTAGGCAAACACGCCAGACATAGAGGTCTCAGGATAACGGATGCAGCAGGTTTAGCAAGCAGCAGCGTAGTGTGCTACGGACATCAGTACCATTCGAGAACAGTTGGAGGGACTCTGTGCCAAGATCACTGCACCGACAGAGTGACTCGAGGGCGAGTCATGATGTTTGTTTTGGGGGCCTGTTGGGCATGGAATCCCCCCACGGCATGTTTTGGGGCTCAAATCCCAAGTTTTGAGTTGATATTGTTGTAAAGCTCTGCGAATTGTGGGCGCGAAATGTATGTTAGAGTCATAGGGTTTTTTGCCCTAGTTTTGAATGTAAGGTTAGCCTACCCATGGTTTGCGGACCATGGGATTGTATAAATAGAGCTAGGCTCTAAGTTGTAAAGAGATGGAGGGAGAAGAGAGTCGAATAGAGAATGGGCATGAAAGGTCTTAGAGATTAAGTCGAAATACGAAGTGTGTCTTGGGTCGTAGAGTAGGAAAAGACTCTGCAATTGAGTGCGCAAAGGCCTAGTAGAGTCCGCAGCTGAGTGAACGAATCCCTGCAGCTGAGTGGGCAGGGTGGAGTCAAGTCTGTAATCAAAGAAGAGATTAATAAAGAAAGGTTTTGTTACCAATTCTGTGTATCTGTTCTGAGTTATTATATGTTTGATATCAATTGCAAATATATTGTTTCTTTACTGCACACACTTGTATGAATTGTGAATATTGTTAAGTATAACATACAAATAATCTAAGTTAATCAACTAATATCAGATTACTAGTAAGGATTTGGGTAATAACATTGTTCGGCCCCCAAGTAGGGCTACGCAAAGGCAACATCTTAGGCTGTGAGGAACGGGTAAGTGCACGTAACGACATGCGCGCCAGGTCGAACCGCGGACCACTTGAAACCATCAGACATCTCCAAGGTGTGGAAACCTAGTTCTAGCACCCTTCCATACTACTTCGGGTGAGACCTCAATTCACGCTCTGCGGACTGTTGCCGAAAGGGCCAGTAGTACCGGGATCTGTTTGGATAAATCACCTTTGAACCTGGGTCAGGCCCCAACAAGCCAACAATTTCATAGTTTTCTGAGTCAGTCATCCTAGTATTCAACTAGCTGCTCATCCAAGAAATTGCGCAGTTTTCATGAGCAGGCCTTTTGCTGCCCAGCAATCCGCTCAACTCAAAAATTGTGTAGAGATGATCAACAGGCTAGTCTCTCGGCCTCAGTGCAGTTTCCCTCATCAGTATATCCTATCAGCAGATTGCCAATTCCCTCTACGAATTGCGTAGTTTATGTTGTAAGTGACCAAGCAACCAACAGTTAGTTCCCTCTGGGAATTACACAGTTTTGGCTACCAGGCTCCTAGGAAGTCCCTCCCAAAAACTACACAATCTTCGCCTCCTGACCCTACTTATAGCCCAAATTTGGCCAGCAATCTCCGCCTTCCATCCCCTACTACTCACTAGTTTTAGAAACTAGGCAGTTCCTACCTACCTTGCCTTCCTGTAGCCCAGACTGTCCCTCCCAAAATTTGCGCAATTTTGCCTTCCATGTGAGCCAGACCTCGCAGACAGTCACTCTCGACTTGGATTTCCCATCTCCATCACCTAGTGACTCTTGCGGAGTTTTCATCAGTAGTGGACGGAGCCATAATCCTGCTTCACTACCTTGCTACCGCTCCCGGTCACCTGCATCTGAAATGATCATGTTTCATGTAGACTAGGAGGTTTTTCGATTTAATGTCAGGTCATCATGAGTGACTATAGGAATATGTACAATAAAAAAAATAGTGCGATAATGAAAGGGATCAACGAAGGGAGCACATGCAGAAGGACAGGTTCACCAATGGATGAGAAACCATGCAAGATGTGCTCACCAATGGACGAATGGACGAACATGCACCTTCGCGAACAAATGAGCCTATCAAGCCTCCCCAACATCCAAGCAAGGAATAGCATGCCAAAGCTTCATCAAGTGAACCAAATACCATCGAAGAATCTGTGCACTTCGCCATGCGGAATTGAAGCTATGATACACCATGAAGAAATCCATCACCGAGTAGCATTGTAGCTCGACATGCACTCCAGTAGCAGCATGAATGTACCATCATTGTCATGTTGAGTCATGTCATGAGCCATGTCACCCACATCTCTACTATGGTCTATGTTGTCAATCAATGTGATGTAACGTGAAAGTCCAAGAGACCCACTTGTACAAAGAGTCATGTAAGGTTGAAAAGTCATGGAAGTCAAACGGTCAAGAGTGTATTCGAACATCCACAAGGGTCAATTTCACCCTTGGCTATAAATGCTCCCTCATTTGTACATGCAAAGGACTTTTCACCTCGACTCCTCCCACATAGCCAAGAGAGTTTGTAATCTTTCCTTTGAGGAGTAAGTAGTGGCTCCAACACCTCTCACATGGGATTAGCGATGTATGGTGTAACGATGTCTTGGAACTTTCACTTAATTTAGAATCCTGCTAACAGGCCAACACAATTTCACACATGTACTATAATTTTTGTAAGACTAATGTTTAACAATTGTGATGCATGTTGCCTTAACCTATGTTCTACATCTGAACTGTTTCACTTGTTGTAATACATAATCTATTAATGGAAACATGTTGTATATGTTGTTAACACTATCTTTCCTGTCTAGACTACTCTCTCGAACACCAGACAGACCTTTCACATAAAAATTGTTGTAACAACTGTTGCACCCATGTAGAATCATCTGCTAAGTGTTGTATGTGTTATGTTACCTTGTGTGTTGTGATTGTCACATCTGTATTGACTGCTCCTCTAGAAGTTGTGCACATCCTATTGTGTTGTGTGTTCCTAGCCGAGTTGGGACTTCATCCCAACCAACTTGGGACTCATTCTCACCCTCTCCCTCTACAGTGAAAGAACCATTGACACAAGTGACACTTACACTCACCAGGCATGCAAACCTCACTCCTCGAAGACAAAGAAGACCACTCTCCTATGTTGATAAGTAAGAGTTGAGGAAAATCCTTAAGATAATGGCAACTGGGCCATCATACCGGATGGGACTTCCACACCAAATGGTGTGAGGTCTAATTGAGATTTCATACTAGGGTGATTCCCTAAATGTTGGTGGGTCTAGCACCATCAACATTTATGGTGCTAGAAGGAGGGCAGGCAATTGTATATGGCTGAAATTCCCCTCACACTCATTCATCAACCATCTGGTCAAGGCAGTAACTTGCACTCCCTCTAACCTACACGTGACTCTGCAGTTGGTTACTCCTCACCTCCCAGAATTGAACATGAGATTCAATATCATCAACTTCACTCTGTCCGTCCCATCACTCGCTAGTTTGAAAAAACTATGGGATTGATCCCAGATAGACAACATCTTTCACGTGCATCTAGGAAGCCAAAAGCCACTCCCACAAGAGTTATTTCATCATCGGTGGAAGAAGTAGTCCTTGCCACACTTGAAGGTCTAGAATAAGCTATTGAAGACATATAGGAACCTCTAATCTTCCAGCAAGGTGAAAAAGACACTCTTGTGATATTGGGATCGAACTCCGGTATAGGAGGTGGAGGGGAAGGTAGTGGAGGAGGTGGAAGCAGAGACAAACCATCAAACTCTCACCCAGAACCATCAGACTCTAAAAGAGAGGAAAAGGATGAATAAGAAGAATATGTGTCTGACCCAAATTTTGAATGGATGACTTAGGGACCATTGGCTCTCCCTGACGTTCTGCACAAGATGCCGAGGAGAGTGTAGAGAATGAACATCAAGTTTGACTATAAGAGCATGGTGAAGGCAGAAGGACACTTAGACAACTTCTACCTACAACTGTAGAACCTTGAGGTACGTTATGATGATGTGGCATGTAGATTTTTCCCATGTACCTTGAATGGTCACGCAGCTGCTCGGTATGACAGTCTTCCACCGAACTCTATAGGGAACTGGCTTGCATTCAAACGCATGTTCCTTGAGAATTTCGTTGATGACAAGATCCCAGCCATGCTACTTAAAGAGTTGGGAAGCCTCAAGATGGAGGGAAAAGAGAAAGTGAAAGATTTCAATCAGAGGTTTATAGGTATATTGAACAAGTTTGTAGTAGACACTAAACCTCATGACTCCATTAGCATTGATTACTACACGTCCACACTGCCAACCATCATTGCGCAATTTGTCAAGCGAGCTGCGAAACCAACACTATTGGAAAATTGTGAAGAGGGTATCATTATTGAGAAAGACCTGTGTGCAGTTGGAGTCATCAAGGATGATGAATCGGCAAAGGACTCCAAGGATGCGAGCAGGAAGTCCCAAGCAATGGTGAGCAAGGGTAGAGACAAGGAAGAAACCAATATTGATACCCTCACTCGTCTTGTCAAGAGATTGACCACTGAAATGTCTGAACTCAAACAACATAAAATAGACACATTTGCAAGCAGTCACCCACCTAGGTAGAGACAGGAAAGCAACTCATCAAGCACCAGCCAGTTCATTTCAAAAACTGCACAAAAGCCTGTGTTCCAGCTCGAACAATGTGTAGATCTGAAATTATGTTCTTTCCATGAAGAACATCATCCCGAGAACTCTTGTTTAGGCTGGAAGCGAGTCACAAATTATTTCTACAATTGTACACTCGATGTGGGAAGCAATATGCAAGAGCAACCAGAAGACACTGACAATGACGAAGAGGTTGCACCTGATGAGCCATCAAGCTCTGGGCATGTGGTGAACACATATCAGTGCTCACAAACAATGTCAAAGACGAACACCAAGAAGCAGCCCCAAAAGAAAACTGACCATTACAATATTAGGAGTAAAGGGGCTCCCCCCACACTTGGGGAGATGCAAGAAAATATCAAACTGCTGATAAGGAAGACCGATCCACTGGCCGCCCCAAAGAAGAAAACAAAAAGCAAGTCTGGGAAGACAGTCGCGGACAAAATCACATCCATGAGTAGCAAGCTACAAAACACTCCACTGGACAACACGAACATTTGTTTTACCCCAGACACCTCAGTGAGTCTACCACCTCTGGATTACAACATTATTGATGACATGAAGAAAAATTGGGCAAACATCAGTTTGTTCGAGTTGGCTAAGATCTAGAGTCAGTGATATATCTTATTGCATGCATTGGGACAGAGAGCAATAGACAGCACAACCTCTACTAGCGGGGGAGCAAGCACACCTCCTGGATCACTTTCCACAGAGCTCAATACACTCTAGATCGAAGAAGAAAACTCAAGTTTCCCACCATTCCTGCTATCTTTCAAAATTTTCAACTACAATGTTCACAACTCTTTGGTTGATTCTATCACGACAGCCAATGTCATGTTGATGTCCATCACTAAAAGGATCAATGCACAATGGAGTGAGACATCCGCATGAATCATCCAACTTGATCAAACATCGGTACCAACCATTGGTGAACAACAAGACGTGATCATCTGACTATCTCATGATGGTCGAGTCAACCAATGCATCAACATAGTGGTTGTGGACACCCTAGAAGCATATGGTCTATTACTCAACATAGACTGGTCCAGTAATCTAGATGGATATTTCTCTACAGACTGGTCTCACATGTTTCTTCCGTACAAAGGAAAGTGCAACCAAATCTAGGTAGAATCTGAGAGGTACATGAAACATAATTTCACCCCCTCAATAGTGAGAATGAACTATTAGCCTTCGTAGAACTCATGTTCGGCCATTGCCTCCTTGAGACAACATTGGTGTGTTATCCTACGCGGCCAGCTCTTACCCCACTAGATGCATAGTTGGGACTCCTTCCTTTCCCAACTGATGGTAATGAAAATTTTAGCACATTGTACCAATAGTAGCAGTAGTAGTAGCAACAATAATAGTAGTAGTACTAGCATAGCAAGCGGCCCTTGTACAGATGAGTTGGGGACCATGTACTTTGACGGATCAAAGACATAGGATGGCTCAGGAGTTAAGTGTGTTTTGATCAACCCTTGCAACAGGAAGCATCTGGTATCAAGTTGCTTAGAGTTTGAGTGCACAAATAATGTAGCAGAATATGAAGCACTCGTGTTGGGCTTGTAGAAATCCATCAGCCTAAACATCGTCATACTCAAAGTGGTAGGTGATTCAGAGGTAGTGGTATGGTAGGTACGTAAAACCATTCATTGTTTATCACCGCATCTCAAAAGTTAGCAACAAGAGGTATGGAAACTAATCTCAAAATTCCAAGCATTTAATATCATTGTTGTACCATGTACACATAATATAGCCGCCAATGCACTGGAAAATGCAACCTCAAGAATGTCACCAATTAGGGATAGATTTGCTATTGAAATTTTGTACAAACCCTCTATTATGGAAAACATAACTAACTTACACGTGTTTAATGATGATCAACAGATACTGAATTTCATGGCCAATGCTAACGTCTTCAAAGATGTAGCGATAGATGATGGCAAGCACAAGCGCTCTTTGCAAGCAGAAGCTAGTAACATGAAAGGCCACATTATCACAAAAGGTGTGGCATCGTTGGAAAAACTATATGACTTGCAAGAATGGTTCCAGGGGCCAAGGAACAGCAAGACCCAGAGTTCCACCATGAGGCACGAACTGAACGACAAGCCTTTATCTGCTTGTTGAAATAGTACCGAGATGTATTCATGTGGACATATGATGATCTGAAAACTTATGATGCACGAATCATATAACATATCATCCCAATCAAATAAGGGGTTAAGACATATCAACAAAAGATGTGGAAATTACATCTGTCACTTGAACCCCTCATACAGAAAGAGTTTATTACATTGTTGGATGCACAGATCATATACAAAGTTCAACATTCCACATGGGTCTCCAACCTTGTTCCTGTACAAAAGAAGTCTAGGGCAATCAACTTGTGTGTTAATTTCTGGAACGTAAACTGTGCCTCGGAAAAATACAACTACCCCGTGTCGTCCATGGGCCATATTTTGGAAATAGTATATGGGGCACAGATGTTTTCTCTCCTTGAGATCTTCTCAGGATACAATCATGTTCTAGTAGCAGAACCTGACAGAATCAAAACTACAGTCCGTACCAAGTGGGGTACATTCACTTATAGATGAATGTCATTTGGGCTTGTAAACGTAGGTGCAACATTTCAGTGATCTACACAGTGTGTTAGTATACCTTGATGATGTGATTGTGTTCTTAAGAAGACGAGAAGACCACATATGCCATCTGAAGAAAATATTTGAGTGATGCTGGAGATACGGGATTTCCTTGAATCCCGAAAAGAGCATATTCACCGTGTCGAAGGGGAACCTCCTTGGATACATTGTTTCCAATAGCGGGATCAAGGTGGACCTAGACTGGGTCTGATCCATTACATAGATTCCTTACTCAGTCAACAAGAAAGCTATGCAATCCTTCTTGGGCAAGATAAACTTCCTCCGTAAGTTCATCTCGGATTATGCATAGATAGTTAGGTCCATGCAGGACATGATTAAGAAAGATGCAATCTACAACTGGGGTAAGAAGGAAAAGTATGCATTCACCCGGATCAAGCAGGCCATTGCAGAAGCACCTATGCTCTACAACCCAGATTTCAAGAAATATTTCTTGCTATACACCTTCACTTCCGATAACTCACTAGCTGCAGTACTCACTCAAAAAGATGAAGCTAATGATGAACGTCCCATCTCTTTCACGAGTGCAAGAATACAGGGACTAGAGCTCAACTACCCTGCCATTGATAAGCAAGCTTATGCAGTTTACAAGGTGGTGAAACACTTCAAGCCCTCCTTACTAAAGAACCACTGCATAATCTTTGTCCCCCACCCACCAGTCTGCACATTGCTTGTACAACAAGAACTGGGTGAATGATGTGTGAACTGGATGACAAGCTTGCAAGAATATGATCTTAAAATCAATTTAGTGCACACGATCAAAGGACATGGGCTCTCTAAACTTGCAGCTGAAAGTGCACACTTTGAAGAACAAAGAAGAGCTCGATGGTTGGGAGCAGGAGATTGAGATGTATGACATAAGGCGAGCAACACCCACTGAAGACAGAACCTCTTGGTATGTAGATGTGCACAAGTACCTTGAGCACGACACCATACCCTCTCACTTTTCTATCAGATAGAAGAGGAATTACACCTGAAAGCCTTAACATATCATTCAGTGCATAGAGTGCTTTACAAAAAGCACAGTAATGGAGTTTTTCACAGGTAACTGGAGGCACATGAATTAGAAAAGGTACTTCAATATTTGAATGACGGACCCGCCGGGGGTCGCTTTGCGGGAAATACCACTGCACACAAAGTTATGCAAGCTAGTTTTTACTGGCCCACATTTTTCAAGGATGCACATGGTTATGCCCGCAAGTGCCCAGTCTATCAGCGATGCACTGATAGAACACGAATATTAGTAGCCCCACTGCACCCTGTTGCATTGACAGAACATTTCCAACAGTGGGGCCCAGACATCATTGGGGAAATTTTCCCTCATTTGTTAAAACAACACCACTATATCCTAATAGTAATTGACTACTTCACCTGGTGGACAGATCAGTTCCTCTCAAGTAAGTGAACAACAAAGTGGTCATCAGCTTCCTCCAGAAGAATATCATCTCACGCTTCAGCGTTTTAGTATCTCTTGTTTTTTATAGTGAAACTTATTTTTCATCTTTGAAAGTCTATGAATTTGCATTACAGAGTGGTATTGTGCTAAAGCCTTCATCAAACTACTACCTGCAAGGAAACGATCTAGTAGATTCCACGAATAAAAACCTCATCCATATAATCAAGAAGACCGTTTTCTCTGAGAAGCATAACTGGCATACCGCCCTGACGAATGCATTATGGGCTGAAAGTGTAACATCTAAGCCCTCTCTTAATACCTCACTGCACTTCCTGGTTTATGGTAAAGAAGCCATCCTTCCACCAAATATCTACTTGCTTGCACTTCATCTTTCCCAAGAATCCCAAGGCAAGCCTTGCCAACTAGTTCAACATAGGATGTATGCTCTCCATAAGCTTTAGGACGAAAGGATGAAAGAAAAAGAAAAATTCACACTCCAACAGAACCGTATCAAGATATGGTTTGATAAGAAGTCTGCAGGGAAAGCTAACTTCGATGTGGATGACTTAGTTCTGGAATGGGATAAGCCCCATGAAGACAAAGGCAAACATATGAAGTTCCAATCCTTGTGGATTTTCCCATACACAGTCCATGAGAAGTTTGGCCCACACACGTATCATTTGTGATCATTTGATGGGAGGATTGACAACCTTCCTATCAACAGCCAAGATCTCAAGCATTACTTTAAGTAGGTCGGGTTGTGCTCATGCATTGTACATAGTATGCTTGTTGCTTGTTCTTTTAATCTTGTTTGCTTTGCTTATTATCTTTTCTTTTACCTTATTTTATTATGCCTACTATTTTTGTTCATGTTCATTTTGTTTGTTTGATATATTACTATTTCTGTTTCCGGAAATAAGTGCTACCAACTACTATGTTCTGGCTTTTGAATAGAGTATGTGGCTGAAGTTTCAAGAGACTTGTAACACTACAACACTTGGCCAGACTTGTGTCTGTCTTCTTTGTGCTTGGTTGTAACCTTCGGCCGATGAAGTTTTGATGGAAAATACGAACTATCTGCAAGGGAATTTTTGGTCCAACCATGAACATGTGCCCACACCAGGAAGCCCCATGCCTATACTCAGCCTTCTGCTTTGTGTGTTCAAGCTCATCCAACTAGTAGAAACGAAGAAGGGGAAAATCTAAACAAGCAACCTATGTCAGAGGTCTTAGATGCTTCTCTAAAGGAACAACCTATTCTACTCTCAATAAGTTGGGATCCCTCCTCTACCCAAAAAATTAAATAAGTGCCCATGCACAATCCTCTTGAAAAAATACAAAGGCGAAAGAAGAGAAAGGCTTCCTGTGCGGAGAGGTGAAGCATGAAACTCCACTGGGGTAATGACCAGGATCACTGGTAGTGGAGCAATGTGTGTGTTCCTGCGTGACTCCACTGGGATATTGTCCAAGCCTACTGGTAGCGGAGCAACACTAGAAATGAAAACTTATACTCTGAAAATATTAAACTCGCGAGCTAAACTACCCTTCCCGAATTCGAAACACTGAGATCAAGCTCAAATTTGATTGTGTTTGACTGAGTTGGCAAAGGGTAGACCATGTATGTCCATCAGGTAAGTGAGGAAGTTGGAGTAACCCACACAGTGATTCAATACTTCCTGAAAGACCAAGGCCCTGTGCTAGAAATGAACAGAAACAGAGAAGTTGGAGTTCTACTAGTGTGTTGCCAAGTGTTGTAGCGGCTATAACCACCCTCCAAAATTTTTGCCTACACCTAATTTTGGAGCCTCCCTTGAGAGTTTCCCTTGATGACTGCACACCCTTAGGTTCACTCTGTGAACCTGTGGGAGTCTTTGTGTCTACCTTGCTTGTCCATTTCATCCAAGTTTCTACATGTTGGTGTATAATTCATGCTTGTGACCATGTTCTGGTTATGCTAAAATTATTTGCTTTGTGTGTACTTGTTGTGTTCATTATGAAATTATATGACACACTCACACACAGATTCACATTCACTATCGCACAAGCGTCGTCTCGATCAATGAATAGTCAATCACGAGTGTCACACTTGTCACTTGCACCATCGATCAGTCATGTTGAATATGTGTGTCTGGATAGTTTGATTCGTCTCGTCATCGAGTCATGTGAGTGTGTGTTTGCATGATCACATATGAATCTTTCTCTCATTCACACAGTTAGTCATTTTTCTTAAATTTCTAACGATTGGACTCCCCTCTGACAGCCGGACCATCACCCCTCCATCGATTCGATCAACTGTCAACCAGAACAACACAGAAGCACCAAGCAAGTCTTTTCAAGTTGTGTTGCCCGCAAGCAATCCAATCAACTTTCGTGCTGACCACACAAACAGTCGGACCCTATAGTCATCTCCGGACTAACTCCCCTAAAAAATTTCACAGAGGCCATTGACCTTACTCACTCAGATGACAGAGGAAATTGCGAAGATAATCTAGACAGATAGCAAGTGCCCATCCTTGTCTCCCTCAGAAAATTGCACAGTTTTCCCAGTCACTCATCCTGGAAGTTGACCAGCTTCTCATCCAAGAAATTGTGCAGTTTTCATGAGCAAGCCTTCTTCTTTCGAGTAGTCTGCTCAGCTCAGAAATTGTACAGAGATGATTGGCAGGCCAATCTCTCGGCCTCAGTGTAGTTTTGCTTACCAACAACTCCTAGTAGTAGACTACTAGTTCCCTCCGAGAATTGCACAGTTTCTGCTGCCATTGACCAAGCAGCCAACTGCGTGTTCCCTTTAGGAATTGTGCATTTTTGGCTGCTAGGCTCTCAGGAAGTTCCTACAAAAAACTACACAGTCTCTCCCTACTGACCCTACTTGTAGCCCAACCTATTCCTCTAGAAAATTGCAAAAATTTGGCCTTCCAACCCCTGCTGCTTGCTCGTTCCGGAACTACACAAATCCTATCTACCTTGCCTTCCTACAGCCCAGTTTGTCCCTCCCAAAATTTGTGCAATTTTTCCTTCCATCTGAGCTAGACCTCATAGACAGTCACTATCAACTTGAATTGACGATCTCCATAACTCAGTGACTCTTGCGCAGTTTTCATCAACAGTGGTCAAAGCCATCATCCTACTTCACTACCTTGTTTCCTCTCCTAGTCACCTAAATCCAAAATGATCATGTTTCATGGTATAATACTAGGTTTTTGGATTTAATTCCATCTCATCATGAGTGACTACAGGCATAGGTACACTAACAAACATGGCATGAAAACAAAAGGGATGAACGAAGGGAGCACATGTAGAAGGACAGGTTCACCAACGAATGAGTAAACATGTAAGATGTGCTCACCAATGGACGAATGGACGAACATGCACCTTCGCGAATAGATGAGCTTGTCAAGCCTCCCCAACATGCAAGCAAGGAACAACATTCCAACGCTTCATCAAGTGAACCAAAGACCATCGAAGACTCCACGCACTTCGCCATGCGGAGGTGAAACTGTGATACACCATGAAGACATCCATCACCCAGTAGTAGTGTAGCTTGACATGCACTCCAGTAGCAGCATGAACGTACCAGCACTGTCATGTCAAGTCATGTCATGAGTCATGTTGCCCAGATCTCTACTATGGGCTATGTTGTTAATCATTGTGATGTAACTTGGAAGTCCAAGAGACCCACTTGTTGTACAAAGATTCATGTAAAGTTGAAAAGTCATGGAAGTCAAACAATCATGAGGGTACTTGAATAGCCACAAGGGTCAATTTAACCCTTGGCTATAAATACCCCCTCATTTGTACATACAAAGGACTTTTCACCTCAGCTCCTCCCACATAGCCAAGAGAGTCTGTAATCTCTCCTTTGACGAGTAAGCAGTGGCTCCAATGCCCCTCACATGGGGTTAGTGATGTATGGTGTAACAATGTGTCTTGGAACTTTCACTTAATCCAGAATCTTGCTAACAGGCCAACATGTTTTCACACATGTATTGTAATTGTTGTAAGTCTAATCTTTAACACTTGTGATGCATGTTTCTTTAACCTGTGTTCTACATCTAAACTATTTCACTTGTTGTAATACATAATCTATTAATGGAAATGTGTTGTATATGTTGTTAACGTTGTCTTGCCCATGTAGACTACTCTTGTGAACACCAAACATACCTTTCACATAAAACTTGTTGTAACAACTATTGCACTCATGTGGACTCATCCGATGAGTGTTGTACGCGTTATCTTACCTTGTGTGTTGTGAATGCCACATCTGTGTGGACTGCGCCTTCGGAAGCTATGCATGTCCTGTTGTGTTGTGTGTTCCTACCTAAGTTGGGACTTCATCCCAACCAACTTGGGACTCACTCCCACACTCTCCCTCTACAGTGAAAGAACCATTGAAACAAGTGACACTTACACTAACTAGGCACGTGAACCTCACTTCACGAAGACAAAGTAGACCAATCTCCTGTGTTGACAAGCAAGAGTTGAGGCAAATCCTTAAGACAATCACAACTAGGCCATCTTACTAGATGGGACTCCCACACCAAACGGTGTGAGGTATAATTGGGACTTCATACTGGGGTGACCACGTGAATGTTAGCAGGTCCAACACCATCAACAGATCCTCTCCTCCAAATTTCAGTATGGTCTCCTCTCCCAAGACAGTAGAGCTCTCATGCTATATTTTGGATACTCTCACCTTTCCCCCTTTTCTCTTAGTGAGATTTTATAGCCTCATTCTATCCTCTAGGAGAATGTATCTAGAGACCTAGGGGCTTGGGAAAGCCCTTCAATTTTTTGTGCAAGTTATTCAAGTTCTTATCTTTTCTATTGCACATTGTTTTATATCTATTTTAATTGCTCATATCTTCGTGTAGGTAGGTCGGGAGTATATATGGTGGCTACATTGGAAATTTCATTATACTTGACCTAGACCTTGTAGTTGGTTAGGTTAGGAGTAGGTCTAGCTACATACTAGTTTCCCTTGCACATTCATCTTCCACTCACTTTTTGTATTCTTTCTTGTGTTTTCTAAATTTTGTCTTGCTTTCTATTTTTGGTTTCACCTCCGTTTAATTTTCCCTTTCTATTTTTTTTCCTTTTTGTGTCTATTTGGTCTTTTTTGTTTTATCTAATAATACTTTCCCTGAAGGATGTTCCCTTCATGTTGAAAGATAATGTGGAAAAATAGAAAAGGGTCTTGTGACACTGCAACATTTGGCAACCTTTAGTCCTTCTTCCTCATCTTAGTTCACACCTTTTGGTCGATGATGTTTTAATGGAAAATATGATCCTCATGTAAGGAGATATTTATGTGAAACTATGACACACATATATTTTCTAGGAGCCTTATTTCTATACTTTGTTCTTTATGTTTTAATGTTTTCCATGTTGATCCAATCAAGTAGAGAAGGAAAAGGGGAAAACCTTAATGGGAAAAATAATATCAAATATTTTGTATATGCTTGTCTGAATGAAAAAACCTCTTCTACTCTCAATAGGTCAGGATCCCTCTTCCAACACATGTAATAAATAAGAGCCAAATCACATTCCTATGAAATAAAATAAATAAAGGGTGAAAGAAGAGAAAGGCTTTCTACGCAACGATGTGAAGAAAGTAACTTTGTTGGGTTACTGCCCAGGCTCCCTGGTAGTGAAGCAATTCTTATATTCCTGAAGTGACTCCTCGGGGTAATTTCCAAGCTTTCTAGAAGTAGAGCAACACCAGAGATGAAAAATCATACTCTGAATATCTTAAACTCATGAATTGGATTACCCTTCTCCTAAATCGAAAGATTGTGATATTGTTAGTCTTATGAATGTGTTCAACCGAGAAAGAGATGGAGGGGACCATATTTATAACTGGGTTAAGTGGGGAAGCCAGATTAATATGTACATTAATGAATCAATACTTCCTAAAAAACTAGGCCCAGAACAGAATATTGGACCAAGACAGAGAAGCTAGAGTTCTACCAGTGTGGCCAAGTGTTGTTGCTGCGACAAACACCCTCCAAAATTTGGTCTACACTTGAATTTTTGATCCTACTATGGATATGACATTCATTCTTACATAGTCACTATATGGTTGATTGGTGCTTTGTTAAGTATTCTAACCTTCTTCTAAGTTTGTAAGTGTCAAAGGAACTTGCTCACACATGCTCAGTCTACGACAACTTCATGGGTGCAGTCATTTATGCAAGATTGAACAAGAATGATTTATAATTGTGGCAGTGGATAAATTGACTAAGGAAACTCATTTTCTTCTAGTGATACTCAATCATAAAGAAACTAAAATTGTAAAAATATACATGAAGGAAATTGTTAGATTACATGGAATGCCAACAGGGAAAAAAATTAGATAGAGATTGAGAGTTTATTTCAAACTTCTAGAGAGGATTATTTAAAGGATTTGGTATAAATATGAACTTTAGCATATCACATCATCCAAAATCAGATGGGAAAACAAATAGCATTAATCAAATTATTGAAGGGATATTAAAAATATGTGGAATAACACAATAGATAGATTAGTACTTGGGCGAAATTTTCTTAAGGAAATGGAAGAGAAGATGATTAAAATTAGTGAAACAAATGAATGTATCCCAAGAAAAAAAATCATTATGCATATAAGAACATGATAGCCAGAGAGTTGAAATTAGGAGAGCATGTGTTCTTAAATTTATTGAAGCCATAGAAAATATCACTGAAATTGGGAAATTGTACTAAGTTGTTAACTATATTTTGTTGTCCATTTGAGATAATTGATAAGATAAGACCAATTGCACATATTCTTGATTTCCTACTTCCATAAAAATGCAGAATTGTATTTCATGTGTCTTTATTGAAAAAGTATGTACATGATCCTAACCATGTCATTTATTGGGCTTTGATTTAGGTGGAGGCAAAAGGATAATTACATGTACAAGCAATCTGTAAAATGGATAGGACATGGTGCTCTAGAACAATTCCATTTGTATATGTGTACACCTACATTGTTGAGCACTAAGGAAAGTGCTAAAAATAAAGGGGATCAGCGAAAATTTTAAGGATGTAAATTATCTTAAAGTTTAGAAACCTTGGCGAATCTCACTAGTCCCTAATATGCAAATTGTAAAATGTTTGTTGATATCCTTGTTAAAATATTCAAATTTATACTAATTATATATATAGTCTCTATAAAATTTTGGTGATTTTAAATGTAAACTAATTTTATATTATGAAATTTGGGTGAATCCTTTCTATAAAAGATGGAAATTGGAAAACAATTTTTTAAAGAAAATCATTGAAAATTATTCCACGTGCGAATATTAGCCCCTAAAATTTTCCTTGAAGAGGATGGGAATGTAATACTCTAGTTTTGATCCCCAATTTAATAGTGTATATTTGTACGTGATAAAACACCAAAGAGCCTTGCTATGTAATGGTTTTGAATATTAATAATAAAATATTAATCATTGACTACAAATGGAAAAAGACAAAAGTATAGGGGATATGATCCCATGAGAGGGGGTTAGCTAGACATGATAAACCTTTTGGTTTATATTTTTATTAAACTCATTTTAGAAAATTAAGGGAAAATATGGTTATGGGAGCATCTTAGGTGAGTCCATGTGACATATTGGGAGAATGTAAATTTAATAATAATTTTTTGGTTGATTATGTTGGGTTGTGTTATATCCATTCCACGACTAGCCCCAGTAGTTAAATCGGGGGGTTAGAGGGGGGGCGGATGCCCCACTTCATTTCGCTGATTGCATAGCGAGGGGGTCACAGGGGGTTTGAGGGGGGTGGTTAGGCCCCCTCTATGGGGTTTGGGGTAGCATCGAGGGGAAAAAAATTGGACCCTATATTAGGTGGGTGAAACTACCTATGGTTTTATGCATGGTTTTTGCACATGGTTTTGGGCGCGATGGTGTTTGGTCCACAGTCTTGGATGCTTTGGCATGTATATATATGTATTGTAAAAATGAAAGGAAAATAATGAAAAATCAAGCTGGTAGTCGCTTTTTTGGGATCCAGGGAAAAATCTCTGTGTATATGAGTTTTATGTGTTATGATCTCACATTGTTTATTTTATGTTCTTAGAATTCATATGCAGGTATATTTTGTATGGGGTTAAAACCTACATTTGGAGTTGTTTTGGCTTCAAGGGGATGCCTTTGTTGTTGAGAGGTTTCGCTCGAGCCTATGGTAGATCCTGCTCAATGGGAGATCTGTGGGATCGATTCTGGTCGTGAAAGAACATGGCGAGCAGTGGAAAGATAGATCGAGAAATTTAATGATCAGAGTTTTGAGTTATGGAAACTCAAGATGGAGGATCTGTTGGTAGATAAAGATCATTGGATCATGGTAGATTTGGGTACTAAACCAACGGGAGTGTCCGATGAAGAATGGAAGAAGTTGGGTCGGAAGGCAAAGAGAACAATATGATTGTGTGTCTCAGATTCAGTATTGTTGAATGTATCAGGGGAAGCTATGGCTAAGGCTTTGTGGGACAAGTTAGGGACTTTTTACCAATCTAAGTCTCTAGTGAATAAATTGTTCCTATGGAAAAATTTGTATAACCTGAGGATGAAAGATGGAGACTAAGTGACAGAGCATCTAAATGCATTTAATAATGTGGTAAGTCAGTTATTATATGTTGATATTAAAATTTCATATGAATATAAGTGCATCAACTTGTTGTGTTATCTACTAGATTCGTGGGATAGTCTGGTCATTGCAATAGGTAGCAATGCAATTGCCTTGTAGTTTGATGAAATAGTCTCATCCTTACTGACAGAGGAGATGAGACGGAAAAGTATGGAGAGCCAGAATGGTGATGCCTTGTCTGTACGAGGACAATCCTAGAACAAAAACAAAAATAAGTCATCGACTGGGAGATCCAAATCTCCAGGAAAACCTGTAAAAGTGTGCTAGAAATGCAGAAAGGAAGGGCACTACAAAAGGGACTGTAAATCTAAAAATCTTGACAAAGGAAAGGGATCTGATGATGCTCCTTCTACAAAGGCGAAAACCACCTTAGATGAAGGTGGGGATGTGTACTTGGCTTCTTCAAGTACACATGTAGATCATGAGGCATGGCTGATTGACTCAGGTGCATCCTTTCACTTCACTCCCCATAGAGAGTGGTTATGCGAGTATGAGAAATATGATAATGGTCATGTCTTCTTGGGGGATGACAGGAAGGTTAAAATCATTGGTTGCAGAAAAGTTAAGTTGAATTTGGGAGGTGGAAGGATTAGAACACTTCTGTGTGTTCTACATATTCCTACATTAGCCAGAAATTTGATTTTTGTAAGCAAGCTAGATGATGCATGTGTAAAAATATTGTTTGAAAAAGAAACCTGCAAGATAGTTCAGGGAGAACTGGTATTGATGTGAGGAGTTTGGATTGGAAATGTGTACAAGCTGCAAGGTAGCACTGTTGTTGATGGGTGTAATAGTTTTGTGGTTCTTGAAAGTGGAGCAGAAAATCTAGTGGTCTCTAGAGAAAAGACCATGTTATGGCATCAAAGGCTTGGACATATTGGAGAGAAGGGCCTTTGAATACTTCATGGTAAATGTATGGTAGAATTTATGACTAATAGCTCTTTGGATTCTGATTTCGGTGAAAATTTTCTATAATGGAAGCAGAATCAGGTGAGTTTCCCTTCCGGTGGTAAGAGGGTGAAACAGATATTAGAGCTTGTGCATAGTGATCTGTTTGGACCTGTGAAGGTTCCATCACTGGGTAAGTCTATGTACTATGTATCATTTATAGATGAATTCTCAAGGAATACATGGATATATTTCCTTAAGTATAAATATGAAGTCTTTGACAGGTTTAAAGAATTTAAGGTTCTCGTGGAAAACCAAACAGAGAAGAAGATAAAGGTGCTGAGAATAGATAATGGTGGAGAGTTTTGCAAGAAGGAATTTGAATAATTTTGTAAGAAGTGTGGTATAGCATGACAAAAGACTACTTCATACACACCTGAGAAAAATGGAGTTGTGGAAAGAATGAACAAGACATTGATGGAAAGGGAAAGAAGCATGCTTAGTGGTGTCAGGTTAGGAGAAGAATTCTGGGCAGAGGCGATGGAGACTGCATGTTACCTGGTCAACAAATCACCTTCATCAACATTTGAGGATAAGACTCCACAAGAGGTATGGACTGGTAAAAAACCCTCTCTTTCACATCTGAGGGTATTTGGATGTGATGCATATGTACATGTTCCAAAGGAGAAAAGAATAAAGTTGGATAGTAAATCTGAAAAGTGCATCTTTATTGGGTATAAGGATGATTTAAAGGGATAAACTTTGGAACCCAGTAACAAGGAAGGTTGTGTATAGCGGAGATGTGGCATTCAGAGAGGTGAAAGATGTTATTAAAAATGAAGTCTAACCAAAGTAACCTGAGAAGATAGAGTTTGAGCTAAAGGAGGAAGAATTAGACTCTACAGCAGAAGAGGAATCAGAAGATGAACATCCACAAACTCTGGTTGTGAGAAGATCAGTTTGAGAAGGAAAGCAGCCAGAAAGGTATAGTCCATCTACTTTCTATTCAAATTTTGCTTTATATATTAACGATGATGACCCCATAACTTTGAAGGAAGCAGTAGATTCAGAGGATGGCAAACTCTAGAAAGAGGCCATGGTTGATGAAATGACATCTTTGCACAAAAATGAGGCTTGGGATCTGGTGGAGTTGCCGGCTGGAAGGAAACCCATTGGTAGCAAATGGGTGTTCAAGAAGAAGACAAATGCAGAAGGAAAGGTGGAGAAATACAAAGCTCGGTTGGTAGAAAAAGGTTATTCCCAAGTGACGGGAAATGATTTTGGTGATATTTTTTCTCCTGTTGCCAAGGTAGCTTCTATTAGATTACTTTTATCTGTTGTTACTGCTTTTGATTTTGAGGTAGAACAAATGAATGTGAAGACAACATTTCTTCATGAGGATCTGGAAGAAGAGATCTACATGAAGTAACCTGAAGGTTTTGTGGTGAAGGGTAAGAAATAACTGGTATGCAAGTTAAAGAAGTCTTTGTATGGTTTAAAACAGTCACCAAGGATGTGGTATCAGAAATTTGATACATTTATACAGGGACTTGGCTTCACCAGAAGCAAAGCAGATCACTGTGTGTATTTTAAATTAATTGGTGTCCATGTTATTTATCTGGTCTTGTATGTGGATGATATGTTGCTATTTGGAAATGACAAAGAAATTATCTAGGATTTGAAGACCCAATTGTCCTCCAAATTTGACATGAAACATCTTGATGCTACAAACTATATTTTGGGCATGGAAATTAAAAGAGACTGGGAAAATAGGAAGCTCTGGTTAAACTAGGGGAAGTATGTCGAGACAATAGTGCAAGGGTTAATATGCAGGATAGTGAACTAGTGCAGGTTACTATTCCTGTAGGTGTAAAGTTATCTGCTGAATAGTGTCCCAAGGCACATGAAGAGGAAGAGGACATGTCCCATGTTCCATATGTCGATAGCCTGATGTATGCGATGGTATGTACTAGACCAGACATTTCCCATGCAATGCGATTATTGAGCAGGTTTATTTCAAAACAAGGGAAGGAGCATTGGACAACAGTGAAGCAGGTTTTCAGGTATTTGAGTGGCAATAGGGATTATGGTTTGTTCTACCAAGGAATACCATGATTGGACAAAGTGTTGGATATTCATGGCTTTGTTGAAGGAGACTAGGTTGGAGATTTGGATCAGAGAAGATCTACAAGTGGGTATGTATTTAACCTATTTGGAGGTGCAGTTAGTTGGATGAGTAAGAAATAATATGTAGTGGCACTATCAACTACAGAGGCAAAATACATGGCAGCCACTCATGCAAGCAAGGAAGCAGTTTGGTTGCAGAGATTTTGTTCACGTATGGGGTTAGTACAAGGAGCTATAAGTATAAACTATGACAACAAAAGTGCAATTTTCTTGGCAAATAACCTTGCTTATCATTCAAAGACAAAGCACATTGATCTTCAGTATCACTTTGTGAGGGATATGATAGAAGACAAAAGGGTGTTGCTAGTAAAGGTGGACACTTTGAAGAAGACTGTAGATGCATTGACAAAATTTGTGAGCTCTGAGAAGTTCTCTTGGTGTAGAGAAACAATGGGCATTGTAGGGCTGGATAAATGACTAATATCTCTTGTGGCCCCCTATGGAAAGAAAACAACAAGTGGTAGAATGTTGGGTTGTGTTATATTCTCTCCACGACTAACTCCAATAGTTAAGCCGGGGGGTTAGAGGGGGGTGAAGCCCCCCCTTCGTTGTGCCGATTGTGGAGCGGGGAGGTCATAGGGGGTTTGAGGGGGGCGGTTAGCCCCTTCTATAGGGTCCAGGGCAGCGCCCCAAGGAATTTCTTTTTGGACCCTATATTAGGTGGGCGAAACTACCTCTGGTTTTGTGCATGGTTTTTGCACATGGTTTTGGGTGCAATGGTTTTCGGTCTATGGTATTGGATGCTTCAGCATGTATATATATGTATTATAACATTGAAATGAAAATAATGAAAAATCAAGCTGGTAGTCTCGGTTTTGGGATCCAGGGGAAAATCTTTGTGTATATGTGTTTTATGTGTTATGATCATTGATCTCGCATTATTTATTTTATGTTCTTAAAATTCGTATGCAGGTAATTTTTGTATGGGGTTAAAACCTAGAGATTATGAGTTTATTCATTCACTCTTCAATTTCATTGTGATGTTCTTTCTTCTTAGAGAGAAGAAACATTTTATGGAAAGATCCAATGTTTTGGTTTTATGCTAGTCTTTTTATTTTCTAGTTAAGGAATACTTGAGTTCTTGAATGCATTGGTATTGGTAGTGCTTACTAGTGAATTTTTCCATAGGATGAGAGTCTTTTATAGATTTAAGTATTGATATTTCTCGACTAGTAGTGACTTTGATGGAATTGGACTAGACCAAGGGAGTACAATATAGAGATGGGGATTATTTCCCTTGGGTTAATCTATATGAAGAGGAAAGAGAGCTATAAGTTGATATTTCCTTGGGATTGGTTAAGTATCTTTGGCAACTGTGACTATTATATATATTGCATGAACAAAGAAAGCTTGAGAGATAATTATCTAAGTTATAGAGTTGGCATAGGAACCCATTAATGTGGTATCATAGTAAGAGCTAGGGGATGGATTATTGCAAAGAATGCATGTGCAACAGAGCCTATAGTTGAACGAAATATTTGACATTTGCAGTTAATTGGTGAATCTTTTTTTTTGTGAACTAGAGGAATCGAAAACTAGGCTAGTCTTGTACTTGTACGACATGGGGTTGATTCCAGCCACTACCACTATAAACTCTAGGCACGTACCTATGCCCCTTCCACATGCAAAAGGTGAATAATTTACGTCGACATAATACTTCATTTACATGGACATTTCTAGTTGAGATTCCCCTCAGGGGAATTTGGTGAAACTTTTATTAAAGGATAGGCTATTTCTATTTTATTGTGTGTTTATAGTTTCCCTATGTAAATTAATAGTTATTATTCTTTAAAGTTTAAGTATGCTTACACGAAATTGTATTTCACATATTTTCATAATTTCTAGTATCACATGCATGGTTTCTTAACTTTTCATGCATAACAAAGAATCATATCAGAGAAAAAAACTATAGCAACATGCTTCATGTGGGTACCTAAAGATGTTACATTGCTAGTTGTTAATGGTGCTAGAAATCCATCAACCAAGGGGGTCTCCCCAATGTGAAGTACGAATTAGAAATCACACCATTTTTTAGTAGGAACCCCTTCTGGAGTATTGAACCAACTGCCATGTATTATTGTATATTTTCCTTGGCTACAAAGTTTAGCACAAGAGATTAATACACAGGTATTCTCTGATCAATAAGTGAGTATGCCTTGTGAAATGTTTAGGTGCGGAAAGTATTAAGGTCCTTCTACTAAAAGGTGGGAGAAAAGTGGGCCCTTTAAAGAAAAGTAATAGTACTAATATAGAAAAGGAACATGAGAACATATAGAAGAATGAATTGGTGATCAACCAACAAAATAGCTCACAAGGAAGCAACAATTGTTAAAGCCAATGCAACATACCTTTAATAAGATAAGTACCAAATCGATCGAAATAGTTCAATTTCCTTCGTAATATGAAAGCAACGTACATTGCAAACCTTTAAACAAAAATATTACAATATTCATGACATATGCATGAAATGTGTTGGCTCAAGGAGCTTCTGAATTAAGTAAATTTCCAACATACATCATGGCAAAAAACACCACTATCCCCAATAGTGGAGCCTTAGAGCAGTTACTTGCTCCTCCAAAACAATTATCTTCCTCTCTAATACCTGGTAGGAGGAGACAAGGTGAAAAATACTTTGCATGTATAATGAGGGTGTATATATAAAAAATGGGGTGATCATTCACCTCCCATGTGACTCTTGGGATACCCTCATGACTGTGTGACTTCTCTATTACCTTTCAACTCCCACATGACTTTTCACATTACATGGATGACTCTTGGAATTTCACTTTACATTACATTTTCCTATATAGAATTTACGTAATCCACAAATGATGTGGCTCATGATGACTCATGACATGACATGACACTAATGATATGAATTGCATGATGACATGGAAATGTCAAGTCACTATTTGTTGCTTATTTTTCTTCAATAAGAGATGTGCAATGCTTCATATTCATGCGAGATATGCTTTGTTGTTCATGTCCACCCTCCAAAGGGTTGTGAATTAGATGGAGCCTTCATGCATTCTTGATAATTTATCTTCTGTTGTAATTCGGTGTTCCTTTGTCTTCTCGCCTGATGATCATCTTATCCCTTCAGCTTCATATGTGTCTTCTAGCATGGTCCCCTTATCCTTCTCCTCCATCATCATCCTATCATTATAATATAGAGTAACTGCATATGAAAACCATTCATGACAAGTTGACATCTGACTAAAACCCCTAACCTAACATATTTTGTGAAAGCACCTATTAGGGATGGAACTAATGACTGGTTGAGTGATTGGCTAAGGTATTTCACAGTTCCAAAGGCCAAGGTCTAGTATTAATGCTTAATACTATGTAATGCACAATTTAGGTTCAAGAGATTGCAAAGTTGAGGGGCTTAAGACCTCAAGGTTGGGGCTTGAGGCTTGAATATTCCCACTACATAATTCTGGAAGGGCAAAGACGAAGGCATTGTGCAGTTGAGGGACTCAAGGACTCAGTCAGGAGGCTTGAGCCTTGAGATTATGTAAGTCATAGATCTGGAGCCTTGGGAAGAGGGAACGCATAGTTTAAAGACACAAGGACTTGAGCTGGAGGCTTGAGTCCTAAGTTTACCCACTACGCAGTTCTGGGGGAAGGGAGGCTACGTGATTATGAAATTACATAGTTCATGAGCTTAGGGCTGAGGCCTAAGCCTTGAGACTGCATAATGTGCAGTATTGACTCTGTAAGAGAGATAAATTGTGTAGTTTTTTGAGAACAAAGGTTGCATTTGAGCCTTTGAGCACAAATATTTCCCCTTGAAACAAGCCAAAACTCTAGTTTACGTGATAAGTGACACTTCCCATGCCCAAAAATAACACATACGACATGGAAAGAAAAGAGTGGATGACACTTGCAATATGTGAATGAAGGTGGAAGTGACACATGCTAGAGAAAATATAACATGAAAATGACAGTAATTAAAGTGAAAGCAAGAAAAGGCAACAATCGAAAACATGAAAACGACACTCGTGAGAGTGAAGGTGTGAAAAAGCAGCATTTTGAAAAACTCACCAAAATAGAAGTACCAACACATCCAAAAGTGAGAGATTGTCAATGAACATGCACACTAACTATCAACATTGGTTGTGCATAGCACAGACACTATCTTGACAGACTACGTTAGGCTTGTTCAAGCTTGTGTGAAAGAATGCACTCATGAATTCATTAAATACTGAGCATGTGTAAGCAAGTGACTTCGAAACTTGATATCCAATAAGGGAGCTCGAAATCTTAACCAAGAATTACGAATGAAGAAGTGACTATAGAATGACTGATTGTAAAATCCACAGTACACTCCAAAATTTGAGTGTAGGTAAAATTTTGGAGGGTGTTTGTCACAAGGACAACACTTGGTAACACATTGGTAGAATTCCAACTTCTCTACCTTAGAAAACGCTTTGTGTAGGGTCTATAAATTTAGGAAGTATTGGTTCATCATTCATATTACCCTATCTTTCCCACTTACGCCATGAATAAACATAGTCCCCTCTATCTTTTCTCAGTTGAACACAAGCATAAGATCAACGATATTGTAATGTTTCAAATCAAGAAAGGATAGTATAATTCATGAGCTTTATATTTTTATATTATACTTTTAGATTATATTTTGCATCTCTAGTGTTTCTCTGCTACCAACAGGCCTGGACATTACCTCGACAGAGTCACTACTGGAATACAAACATTGCTCCATTGCTAATGAGCCTAGACAATAGACCGATGGATTTTCTTTCTTCACCTCTCTACGCAGGAAGACTTTCTCTTCTTCCACCTTTATTTATATATTTATATAGGATTGTTCATAGGCACTTAGTCATTTCATGGGCAGAAGAGGGGTCCTGACTTATTGAGAGCAAGATAGGTTGTTCCTTTAGAGAAGCATATAAAGAACTTTGATTTACGTTTGCTCATTTAGATTTTTCTCCTTTTCCTCTTCTATTATATTGGATAACTGTGAAAACACTAAAACATAAAGAACCAAGTGCAAGCGTAAGGTTTCTAGAATAGACACGAATATCATGGTTTGACATAAAGCTTTCGTTACAAAAGGATCATATTTTCCGTCATAACATCATTGACCAAAAAGTGTAACCAAGACAGAGAAGAAGGACTAAAGGTCAACCAAATGTTGTAGTGTCATAGAGCCCCTTTATTATTTTTCCACATTGTTTTTGAGCCAAGGTGGAATCCTTCATGCGAAGTCTTATTCAACAAAACATGAAAGAGAGAAGACACAACAAGAAATCCAAAATAAAAAGAACAAAACAAATGGAGCCTAACCAAAAAGAGGATGCAAGACGAAAGTTAGAAAGCAAAAAAAAGAGTACAGAAAGGGAGTGAAGGATGCATGTTCAAAGGAACCTAATATGTAGCTAGACCTACTCCTAAACTAACAAGCTATAAGGTCAGGGTTACGTATAATGGAATTTCCAATGTAGCCACCATAGCTACTTCTTGACCTACATACACAAAGATATGTTTGATTAAAATTGATATAAAGCAATGTGCAACATAAAATATAAGAACTTGAATAATTTGCAAAAATTTTTGAAGGTATTTCCTGTCAGAAGAAAGATACATCATAGTTACTACATTTAACTAGCTCAAATTATTACCTTTCCAATGAAAACTAACATTAAAAAAACTTCAAAATCTTATTGTGAATGTGTCCTCATCTACCCCGAACTCCTTATAAATGGTGAGGAAATATCGAAACTTGTTATTTGTGATGGAGCTTGCCAAAAAATATTGTTCCAACCATTCAATGATTGGATCATAAAATGCGAGACGATCCTCTTGAAACCCTAGAAATCTTTGAAAAGATGAATTTTCAATTAGAGGCATGGGATTACAATGATAATCTTGTGAGGGAAAATATATCTGATCATATTCAGCAAGTATGTCAAGTCAGTGAGGACTTTCCATAACTATCAATGAGTGTGGAAGTGCCTCAACGGCTTGAAAAGTACTCAGATAGTGAGATGTTAAACCATAAAGATCAAAAGATGCAAAACAATTGTCACTGGATGTGCTCATGGGAAAATAGTAAGTTTAATGACAATCATCAAAGATAGACTCATGATTAGATGGGCTAATTAAAGCATCAGATTCCCAGTTTTTAATTAACAAGGATGAATCACTCTGAACAATTTTGTAAATGCTCTGCATAATATAATCATATTCCTTGCGTGATAAGTGTAAAAAACCATTTTCTTGTAACTGGTTAGATACTGCACTGGAATCATAATCATCAAAAGAGGTAATTCTAGTATAGAAAACACATGAAACCAATCAAGATAAAATGAGTGAAGAAGAAGTTGATTCATCATATAATCCATGCATTCACTAGTGCTCAACAAGATTCCAAGTGCGATGAAGAAAAATATTAGCATCAGAATATTGACGAGGATCAAGAGCTAATTGTTTCCAAAAGAATGCGATAGATATGAATCCTTTGGAAAAATATAATATTTAAAATAATCAACTTCATAGTTTCATCCTTCTATGAGAGATACACTCTCCAAACATGAGTTAAGAGAAAGAGTTTTGCATAGAGATGAATCGTTTGAAATAGAAGCTTAAATCTAATCAAAAATATAATTTTGAAAGTTTGAAAGGTTATATCTACAATTCCAAACATACTTCAAGAAGGAACTTACATAGAGTGAAACCATGCAGAAAGAATAGTTTTGAGAGGAAAACCAGACCTAACTTGGTTTGCGAATCTTACTAGAGTTGCGAAATCTTGACATAACCATCAACGGAAGATGAAGTGCCTCACCTCCCTGACAAATTCTGGAACTTTCAAGGATTGTAAAATCACATTTTGAAGATTGAACCAAATCATGCATGGTGTGAGGATGGTTTCTTTCACTGATTTGAATGACACCACTACTGACTGGATGGAAGTTATCTCTATCATTGATTTGACCATATTTTACAACTTCGACAACTGGATTACTCAAGTTGAAATATTCTTTTGATTGCAAGTCTAGAGATGTATGAATAAAAGTAATTTCATGAGCAACCTAATATCAAGAGCTGTCTCCATGAAAAGTAAGAGATGATATGAGATGGAAAGGATATTCAATGATCTAATTTTTTTCTCTCTCATCATGGACAACCTCACTACCTTGTGACAATTGTGAAGTGAACTCATCGAATGAATAACTTGAAGAGCATGGAGTATATTTATCACATGTAGATACATTGCAGATGGGAGAACACAAGGGAGAGTGAGATGAAGAGGAAGTTTTGATAATAAAAAAATCTCCCACTGGACGAGATTCCATATCTAATTATGTCAAATCAACATCTTCTGGAGGAACCAAAATATCAGTTGGTGCACTTGGGCATACATCATCCCATACAATGATGGAGTCAGAATCATTAGGATAATGGTTTGCCAAGACTTGAGATTGATCAGGAAAATTGATTCTATTTGATTCATCACTAAGATTCTTATGTTCATTATCAGTAAAGAGTGAAGCAACACCATCTTCACATAAAGGACTCTGAAAAAGATAAGAAAGATTGAAATAATCCTCACCTTTGTGCTCCTCTACCTATGAAATCTGACTACCTTGCACTTTCACTACTCAGATTTGGAAGAGATGGATTAGGCAGATCAAGGGACAAGGGTTCATGAGAAAGAGATGGTAGAGGATGACAGGTATCCAAATCAGATTCAACACCAGAGTTATGAGTGTTAATACCCACTTGCAGAATAGAAAAACTAGTCTTCAACATAGGTTTCATGAACCATTCCATAATTTCCTCCATGGAATCTGAATCATGAAAAGGAGGATGAGAAGATGGATTAGGAATTTGATGTGCATATTTTCCAACTTTATTATCATCATGAGGAGGAACCCTCATCGGAATATGAAAAGGAGGATGACAAGGAACAAAATGAATGGTAGGTTCCTCCTCTAAAATTAGGGGGATCTCATGATTTACGATAGTTGGGGAAGTAGAAACATCACATGGTTTGGATTCACCGTTCAAAGAGATATGGACCAAATTCTCAAACTTTTGTTTCAATAAATCCCAATCCGTATCTTATTCAGGAAAATCATAATAGAGGTGA
The DNA here is from genome assembly GCA_031772625.1 of Pinus tabuliformis. Lineage (NCBI taxonomy): Eukaryota > Viridiplantae > Streptophyta > Pinopsida > Pinales > Pinaceae > Pinus > Pinus tabuliformis. The sequence continues at coordinate 647,574,086 of CM062817.1, forward strand.
AGGAATTAATTAGAAAAATCCTCAATTGATTCATTAGGCTTCATTCTTAGTTGATTGATTCTTTTAAGAACATCGTGGTAATCATACATATCGAATGTTTGATAAATATCCTGGAGGAAATGATGAAAAGAATGGATGGAATCATATGGTAAGGTATGACACCATTGATTGACATGACCTTCAAGGGTGAGGAAGAAAGTCACACATGCAAAATATTCATCATCAATTTCGTAATATTCACAAAATTTAAGAAAATCATAAATGTGTTTGGTTATGGATGTTCCATCCTCACCATCAAACTTTAATTGAGACAACTGATAAAGAGGCTCATCAGGTATTGAAATTTTACTAGGGGACAGTTTCAAAAAATACACTGGGAGTATGATTTGAGGATGAGCCATTTCAGATCAAAACATATTCAATGGGCACATCTTCTCATCTTCCCTCCTTCTAGCGCCATTTTGTTGACTGCACTGGAAATCCGTCAACAAGGGGGGTCTCCCCGATGTGAAGTCCCAAGTAGACCTCACACCATTTGGAGTAGGAGTTCTATCTAGAGTATCAGCGAAACTACCATGTATTGTTGTAGATTTACCTTGGGTACAAAGTTCAACATAAGAGAGTAATACATAGGTAACTTCGAATCAGCAAGTGAGTATGCCTTGTGAAATGTTCATCTGTGAAAAGTATCGAGGTCCTTTTACTGAAAGCGAGGAGAAAAGTAGGCCCTTTAAACACAAGTAATAGTACTAATCTAGAAAAGGCACATGAGCACATACATAAGATTGAATCGGTGATCAACCAATGAAATAGTTCACAAGGAAACAATGATTGTTAACACCTTTAAGAAGATAAGTACCAAAGCCACCGAAATAGCTCAATTTCCTTAGTATAGATGAAAACAACATACATCACAAAGAGTCAAAGAATAGTCTTACAATATTCACGAAATATACATGAAAGTGTATCGGCTCAACGAGCTTCTGAATTAAGTAAAAGTTCCAAGATACATCAAGAAAATGAACATCATTGGCCCCAATAGTGGAGCATTAGAGTAGTCACTTTCTCCTCCAAAACAACTATCTTCCTCTCTAATTTTTGGTAGGAGGAGCTAAGGTGAAAACTCCTTTTTGCATGTACAATGAGGGTGTATATATAAAAATGGGGTGATCGTTCACCTCCCATGTGACTCTTGGGCTACCCTCATGACTGTTTTACTTCTCTATGAACTTTCGACTCCCACATGAATTTTCACATTCTATGGATGACTCCTAAACTTTCACTTTACATTACATTTCCAATATAGAATTTACATAATCCACAAATAATGTGGCACATAATTACTCATGAAATGAACACTGGTGACATGGAAATGTTAAGCCACTATTTATTGTTACTTTGTCTTCAATAAGATATGTGCAATGATTTATTTTCATGAGAGATATGTTTTGTTCTTCATATCCATCCTCCAAAGGGTTGTGAATTAGATGGAGCCTTCATGCGGTCCTGATCTTTGACCTTCTATTGTAATATGGTGTTCCTTTGTCTTCTTGCCTTATGATCATCTTATCCCTTCAACTTCATATGTGTCTTCTAGCACAGTCCCCTTCTCCTTCTCCCCCATCATCATCTTGTTGTTAGTGTGAAAATTATTGGAAGGTGTACCAAAAATATTTCACCTAAGTCACTAGGTGACAAGTGACCCTGAAGACAAGGTAATGGTTGTTTTCATCTTAGATATGTAACACAAATAGAAAACTTTTAGTAAAATAAGATACGATCTAGAAGAGAGAGAAACAATATAAAACATCCAGTATAATAACCCAATTGGAATTACTATTTTAAATGAATACATCTTTTATTGATAATACTTGGTAAATGAGATCAACATATTGGTCTATAAGTCCCCCTCCGTGGGATAGGTCCTTTGATATCCTTGATGCTTCAGAAAATGATTCTCTCTCTCAATATGTGAAAAACCTAGACAAAATGTGGAGAACCCAAATGGGAGCTCAAAAAGAAAAAGGATGCTAATGTTCATGATGATTATGATCATGGTGAGGAATGAAATAAAAACCCTCCTTTTTATGGTAAAGTATGGAGTTAATCTCGAAAATGGAGAATAATAAAATATTATTAACCAAATTCATATCTAACTACTTCAAATACTTTATTATATTTATTGGAGAGGGAAAAGGTATTTAAAATGATTAAATACCTTTATTTAGAAATAATTAACAAATAAAATAATTTATTAATTATTTCACGAGAAATAAGAAAGGTGTGAAATCAAAATAATTATTCTAATAACAAAAATAAGGAAATTTAAATAAATAGTGATTTATTTAAATATTACTAAGGGATTTAGTCAAATGTGACAAGGAATAATTATTAAATAATGATTTAATAATCATTCCTAGAGAAAATTAAATAAATAATTATTTATCTAATTATTTTCATGGGGCTTTTTTATTTAAATCAGAAAATCATTTTAAAAAGTGGTTTACTAAATTATTTTCCATGGTGAAAGTGATTTTACTATGGTAAAATTAAATCTACGTGGTGTATTTCGATCCACCTAGTTAGAAATGACTAAATGATTATTTTTTAGTGATAACAGATTACCCGCACACATATGAGCGTTAGGAGAAAATTGTATGACTGAAATATGTTGTAGATTACACTTCCATTAGACACCAAAATGGGAGTCATATAGAGAGAGAACTAAAGAAAGTCAAGGACAGACAAATAACGGAGGGGTGAGACCTATAAAATGGATAGAAGTCTCCTTTTATGTGGTAGTGCATAATCTCAAATGAGGTGGGGGAGGCATACCCATACCCGTCGGGATAATTGCGTACAAAGAATAATGGTGAGCCTAACAATGTGGGACTGAGATACAAAGTACATGATACATGATACATGGTACACTAGCATCAATGGGCTAGAAAATAATACAATGGATCCCATATACATAATGCACCTGGAAAAACATAATCCAAGACTAAATACAATAACATTTGAGTACATGATATGTAATGCCCCTCAAGCTTGCATGGGGGGGAGATCACAACAAAGGAATCCCTACTGAATAAGAAAGGGCTTTGAAGATCTAAATGGATCATCTGGAGGAGACATGCATGTTGTGGGAATTGCAAGTGGCAAAAATCTAACCCATAAAATCTGCAAAACTGTATCGGAGGTTGGATCAACATCTGTGGTTGTCCGGTCATGTGGGGCGTTACCTGAAGGGCCACCTCCTCATGAGAACTCACACATACCTAGGATTCACTGGGACAATCGTCTGGATCAGCAAACCATCATGTAAGAATATCAATCGTGCGATAAGGAGATGATGTCAAGCACGTGAGAAACAACCAAGTCAAAGGGAAATAATGAGTCCCTTTTCTTGATCTGAGGCATCAAATAGAAATGGAAGGTGTAACCAAGGTACACCACCCTCTAGACCACTTGTATTGATTAAATGTGCTGAGTTCGACAGAAGAGAACCTGCCAGAGTTAAGGCAATGAGGAATCCTCAACAAAGGCACGAGGGAATATAATAGAGTGACTGATGGACTGATACTAGGGATAATGATGAAAGGAACTAAGATGGATGGCGGAATGATGACTTCCCTTGTCAGAGAATAATAAAAAATGGTTTGACCTAGTAGCGACTGACTCAATTCCAAAGGGGATGGTCGATGACTCAAACGAGGGTTCGGCAAAGACGAAGAAGAAGGACTAGAGGCCAAATATGAGTAAAATGAGAGAAATATGAAACAATGATGAATGAAACACTGTAACTGGACTCAAATGGGGACTGAAATCATACTCCATAAATACAAGCATGACACATCTTAGATGCTTTGAACAAGGGTGACTCGATGATGATGCCACATGGGGGAAGCCCTGTAGGGACCATGAAAACATGAGTAAATGATGCTTACTCATGACAAAGATCGACACGTGAGTCAACCATTGCAAAGGTAAAGTGGTATCAGAGTATGGGTGGCTAGGATGAAGCGATTTGGTGTTAAGAGGTGGAAATAATGAGACCTAATGGAAAAAATGGCATCTAGGTGCAGTTTCAAATTACCAAAAAAAAATAGAGACCCATTGTAAAACTTGGTGAGATATTTCCAATGATGTTGAAGGTTTGTCAAATGGAGCTACAATTTGGTTTCAATGGGTGATGGAATAAAACTAGTGTTTTTACTATAAAAGGGCTTTTTTCCTCCAAATTCAATTCATTTGCATAGTGAGCTGTGAAGAATTTGGAGAGGAGGAGAAGGCCCTAAATATTGTGGAGACCGTAGCAGACAAGCCAATTGTCAGAATGAGGATCTCCATGTTGGTGGTAGGTGGCCTAACCATACTTATCATTTTTAGTGCTTTAGATTTTCAAGTTAGGGCTCTAGTTGTCTGTGGGAGACCCCTTCTCATCCTCATGATCGCAGTGCACTTTTTGGGGCCTGATCTACACTTTGGAGTGCATAAATGGGGCCCACAAGTACATTGAATGCAGTTTTTAGGGAAAAACGCACTCTGGGCTATGAAGATGGGTAGGAATGGTGGTTTCCCGAAAGATAAAGTTGAGTTCAGGTCATGAATTTCTTCTGTATATTGACTGAAAAACATAATGATGTCATGTAGACATGGTATAGTTAAATATATTATGGTGAGAATGAGATTTTGAGGCCCTCCATGCTGAGATTCAGGAGAATCAAGAAATGAGGGGGATGCTGGCACGATATGGCATGTTGAAGTTCTTAGAGAACCCTTTGATGAGGGTTCGTGATCCCTTGTTGTCGAGGATAGTGAGTTACTAGGACCCAGATCAAGAGGAATTTATTGTACAAGGTCACAAGATCGAGCTCATGATCCAAGACATATATTTTCTGATAGGACTACCCCCCTTGGGAGTGGAGGGACCTACTATGGGTGGGCCCAAATGATGTTGTCATTGTTGAAATGAAAATTGACATTATCCAGATGGAAGACCAATGATAGTTGTTCATTTGCGACAATATTATACTCTCTTCTTTGAGAAGATCTCCACTATATGACCTCATGTTCATATCCGTGATGGGGACCCACAAGAGCCTAGGATGCATCGCTGGGAGTAGCTACTGAGACGAGGAGGTGGAGGGGAATTTAGACGAGTATTTTGACCTGATTTTTTCGTTCATTGGGACCAAATTCCGCTACATAGATGAATATCCATACAACAATGTGAATTATTAGGGGGGTCATGACTTACCACTTCCACCAGGATGAGAAATGGGCCCAGATGGTAAGTGAAAGTTATTATATATTTGGTGCATTTATAGTTTAAGAAATATGTGTATGTGGTATTGATTTCTAAACTTTTTGGTATGTAAATATAGCACTGGTAAGGCCAGCAAGATACGTGGGGCAAGCCACAACGCCTGGGGCTAGAGATCGGGGGGGGGACCTCATCACGACCTAGACAAGACGATGGTGCTCTATTGGAGGATCTCCGATGTAGATACAACATATTATTGATTGGGATGATAGAGCATGGGTGGTATGATCTAGAATATCGCTATACAAATGAGTGCACAGGTCTTCCCCCAGAGTGGCGAGGAATCATGCGGCGCCTTGTGATGGCCAGTCAAGCAGTACAAGGTCTATGGGCTAGGGGAATGGATTCGTTGGCTTGAGAATCTCTAGATGATAATGATTAGGCATAGGGACATGTGGGTCCCCATTTTTGTTTTATCATAACATGCCAGTGAGTATATCATATGTATTAAAGTAATGGACTCAAAACACTGTCTGATGATACATATTTATGATTATGCATCTTTTTGTGTGACGACTGTGATTCGCCATTTGTTTATGGATGTATTCTTACATGTGATAAAATAAAATTTATAATTTTATTTCCGATGGTATCTACATAGTGATTCTGGGCTCTAGCCACATGATTGAATGAAATCGATTCAAATTCACACATCAAAATCTTAACTCATAGATATTTTCTAAATAGGATAGGATTATGCACCTGATAAATGGTATTCAGTTGCATGACAAATAGAAGGGAATCTAGACAAAAATGAAGGTGAAGGACGCGTAGGTTAAGGGCATCGGCAAACAAACCTATCACAACACCATATTCAGCCTGGTTATTGGTGGTAGATCCAATGCAAACGCCATTGGAGTGGACTAGAGAATGAAAGGGTGTGAAAATGGCTCAAGTTGTCGAGGAAAAATTCCTAGTGAAGCAACTCACACCATCAACAAAATTGATATAAGGTCTGGATGATGGATCCATCTAAAAGACGCAAGCAGACAACATTTAATAATGTGGGGGATGCAAGCTACCTAAATTCAGGAAAAAAGACAGATATATGTGCACTTCAATGGGAAATTCTATGGGTAATATTTCTTGAGGTAGAGTGCATTTCGAGCATGGAAAATTTAAGGGGCTAATATTCACAAGTAGGCTAATTTTCCGCAATTTTTCCAAAAACAATATTCGCCAATTTCCATTTTTTATAAAAATGAATCACCAAAATTTTACAATAAAAATTATTTTACCCTAAAAATCACCAACATTATATAGAGAGTATATATAAAATCATTATAAATTTGAATAATTTTACAAATACATCAATAAACATTTTATATTTTTCATATTACGAACTAGTGAGATTCACCAATGTTTTAAACTTCAAGATAATTTTCTATCCTTAAAATTTTCCATGATTTCGAGGATTGGGAAGGATTTCTCCTTCTAGATCCTCTAAATAGGTATGCCCCCTTGCCCAAAAACTTATGGATGATATAAGGCCCATAATGGTTCAAAATTTCCATGCCCTAGAACATCATGAACTTTGTCATACATGAGAACAAGGTTGCCTTCATGGAAGGTACAAGGGTGGAATTTGAAGTCATAATAAACTTCCGTGTGCTTTTTGGATGCTTCGGTGATTTGCAATGCAACATGGTGGTCTTCGGAAGCACACTCAAGCATAATAATTTGTTGTTATAAAGGTTGGGTGTCTAGGAGGAGTTTGATGGCAAGGTGAAGGGAAGGGATTTTGCACTTGATTGGTAAAAATGCCTCCTCTCCAAAAACAAGGTGGAATGGAGTGAACCCGGTGGTGGTCTTGACATAAGTTCTATAGGCCTACAAATCATGGAAGAGAATTAAATTCTTGTTGGTCTTATGTTTATTCACCATCTGCTGAAGCATATTCTTAAGGATCTTGTTGACAACTTCAACTTTGCCATTGCCTTGGGGATAATAAGATGACTAATATTGATGTTCAAATCCCAATAGAGAGGATAGCTCATGCCATATCTCATCTTCAAAGTGTCGGCCATGGTTGTAGACCAATTATTTTGGAACCCCAAATCGAGTGATAACATGGTTAAAAAAGAAGAGGGTTGTAATGGTCACGATATTATTAAACGTTGGCATGGCTTTATTCCATTTGGTAAAATAGTTAAAAGCCGCGATAATATACTTGTGGTTATTAGTGGATGGGGGTTGATACTCCATAAATTCAATAGCCCATTTATAGAAAGGATTGTCTGCGACAACTGGATGGAGGGGAGCAAGTGGAGCTCGCACGTTAGGGGCATATAATTGGCAATTGGGATAGTGTTTGACTGCCGCACTATAATCACTAAAGAGAGAAGGCTAAAACTACCTAACACACATGATTTTTTGGGAAGTGGCCATTCCGTAGAGGTGGCCACCACAAGCATCACCCTGGCAGGCATTGAGCACTTTCTCAACTTTAGGATGGGTAAGACAATGACAAAGGATAGTATTGACACCACGACGATAGAGATCATTGTCGATGAGGAGGTAGCCGGGGGCTTGATGTTGAATACATCATAGATCATAACAATTGAGATGGGGGGAGAATTTTTGGGTTCATAGATATGTAAGGATGTTGAAATACCATGGATCATCAGAGGTAATGGTGAAAAAATGATCATCTAGAAGATTTCCATTAACTGGCGAATCAAGTGGACCGATGGGATATTTGGAAATGAGTTCGGTGAGGGCCAAACCTTTCTTAATTTTGGGTGTGACAAACTTGAGATCATATTCTTGGAGGATAACAATCTAATAGGCATACTTACTACTGATGATTCATCGACTCAACAGGAAATCCATGTGGTTGGAATCGGTCACAACTTTGGTGATACGTGTAAGGATATAATGGCAAAGTTTCTGAACAGAGAACATGATAGCCATCACTAGTTTTTCTTTGTGGTAATAAGACATAGGGGGGGCCATTGAGGTTCTTACTGAAATATTATATGACATGTTCCATTCCTGCAAAATCCTCTTGTATGAGGACCCCAATAATCAAATAGGTGGATGTTGAGATATACAAGATGAAATCCCTTTCAAAGTTTGGTCAACTAATCAAGGGAGAAAATGTGAGAGCACATTTAAAGGCATCGAAAGACTATTGATATTTTTAATCTCAAACAAATGTAATGGTAGATTGAAGAAGTCTAAGGAATCTATGATCCATTGTGGTGTAGTCAGGAACAATCGACAAAGGAAGTTAGCTTTGCCTTGGAGGCTTTGTAATTGGTGAAGGGTACAAGGAGGAGGAAGTTCAAGAATGGCTTGAACTTTGAGCGGGTCAAGAGTAATACCATATCTAAGCACAATGAAGCCCAAAAGGCAACCGACAGGAATGCAAAAGTCACCCTTAAGGGGATTAAAATTAATTTTATACTTGTGACATCGAAGAAACACGATACACAAATCATGAAGGTGTTATGACCGAAGTTTGGAATGAGCAGTGAAATCGTCAAGATAAGTAAGGATAATGTGAGACAAATCATGAAATAAATAGGATATGGCACGTTGAAAAGTGGCCCCAACATTCTTCAAACCGAAATGCATGACCTTGTAAGAAAAAATTTACCACAGACTTCTGAAAGCGATTTTCAGCTAATCGGCATAATGGATATGAATCTGGTTATATCTGGAGAATCAGTCCATAAAGGACAAAACCTCATGCTCCATACACTCGTTAATGCCCTGGTCTATGAAGGTTGTGGGAAAGTTATCTTTGGGATAAGTTTTGTTCAGATCATGGAAGTCATTGTAGACACAGAAGGTGCCTTGTTTCTAAGAACGATAATGGGATTGGACACCCATGTGGTGTATTCGATAGGATAGATGAAACCAACCTACTTGAGCTTATTGATTTAACCTTTGATAGCTTCACACTTGGAAGGATGGATAGGCCTTTTCATTTTGCATATGGGTATGGCATTGAGCCAAGTGTTGATATGACCTTCAATAATGATGAGATCAAGTCCAGGAATTTCAGAATAAGACCAGGTGAAAACATCACAAAATTATTTGAATAGCTTGGTGTAAGAATCAGTTTCTTCCGAGGTCCGTTGTGCCCCCAGGACAATGTTTTCTTCAACCCTTGGTTTGTTAGAAATGTTAATTTTTATGGTTGGGGAAATGTTAGTCATATTTCCTTCTTCAAAAGAATCTGGTATAGGAATGGGATTTTTGAACCAATCGACTTCACCATGAATGAAGTCTTTGGAATCCATAGAATATTGGTCATGGGTCTTCTATGGAAGGAAGTACACACGATGGTTGAATATCATCCCAATGGTAATAAGGGGTGGTCATATCTTCCATTATGTCTTCATCAAAATGGAAGATGGGCAGACTGGAGGAAGAAATATCAGATGATGGCGAAGAGCTACCTGAAGCCTCTTCATGAGAGACAAGATTCACATACGCATCGTTAAGGGTGGGAGACATATGACTAGTAGATGGAATATCTATCGATATTGAGACCAGCGTGTTCATCAAAGAAGGTTCAACATAATCAAAAGAGGAGACATCAATGTAGTTCCCAAGTATTGATCTCATGAGTGACGATAAGTAGAGAATAGGATCAGAACTATCCATCATCTCGACACTAGGGGGAGGGATCGTAATGGGTGTTGGAGAGAGATCATGTTCTGGTGTAGGAGTGGGATCATAATCCACAGGAAAAAAAGATGTGGACCCATTACAAGTGGCCTCTAATTCGTGAAGCACTTGTATTGTATCATGGAAACCTTTGAAATGGGGATAATGATGGGAATAGTGGCCACAGTTATCACACAAAGCGCAAGGGTTGTTTGTGCATAAGGATCAGATATTATTAGCTAACTCAGGTAAGGTTACATGGACCTCAGGAATGCTAGAATCAGGGAAGGCATCAGTGACCACATCCTTAACAAGAGGTAGTTCATGACAGTTATTAGTGGCATGACCAAAAAAATCACACAAAGAACAAGGAGGAAGAGGCTTTGGTGGTTTAGGAGGAGCTAGAGTTGTTGTATAGCCTTGTCTTGGGTTCCCTTCATTCGGGCTTCCCCCCTCGCCATATACTTTTGCAATAGGAGTAGGCTCCCATTGAGGTTGTTGTGGAGTTGAAGCAAAGGTAGGTGTAGGAATAACTGGTTGGACTAGGGTCAAAGTAGCGTAAGGTTTCAATTGATTAGGTGGAGTGTTTGCACGGGGATTGATGTACTAGACTAGGATCCCTAAGGTAATATTGGGTAAAATAACATAGCCATGATAGGTGTAGAATAAACTCCAGGAGGTGGAAATAAAAATGGTATTTGACTAAAAGGATAATGGCCTGGGGGAACTGCTCCACAATGGTTAAGGCCTAGGGGAACAGTTCCAGGCGAAAATGGATTAGGAGAGACACTAGCATAAGGAAGTGATCCTTGAGGATTTGTACTGACAGGAGGGGTTGAGTCAGGCACGGTAGGTTGTGGAGGTGTGGTTTATTATGAGGGCATACCAAACCATTTTTAGGCGGCTTGTGATGCTTGGAGAATGCAAATACTCGATGAGGTAGGCTCAGAAGGAGTAGGCAGTGGGCCATAGTAAGAACCAAGCAAAGAGGAATCTTTATAGACTCTTGGAGAGATAGATGAGACAATCTTATTGTCATCCATGGAAGAAATGTTGGATTGAGGTGAATTCTAGGATTTTGGATCATAGTACGTCAACTAATCAATTGTGATGATCTTTCCATTATGGGGAAATCACATCTTACGGTGAACCACAGATGCGACATCTGACATTGCATAGGTATAACTATGACCCAAAAGGATGTTATAGTCTAATCGAGCATCAATGACTTTAATATCAATACAGATAGTCTTGCCAGCAACTCTGATTGGGTAGTTGCGTATAAGCCAAGGGGCTGCAAAGGATGACCATCCCATGCATGTAGAGTGATGGTAGACAAGGAGAGGTCAGGGGAACCAAGTTTTGTTCCAAGCACTAGTAGCCATCACATAGGTGGATGTGACTTTGTCAATGATACACCACTGAATAGTGGCGTTTCTAATGGAGACTGGAATTTGAATGAAACGAATGAAGGTAAGGGAGGATTTTCTAACTTTTCAACATGAAAGACAACCATCTAATCATCTTGAAGATCCATGGTACCTAGAGCAGATAGTAGAGATTTTCGTTCTGATGAGCACGTATGGAGGACTTCCAGTGTTGACATGGTAGTAGGAGACTTCACCAAATCATCTACTATGTTATATGTATCAATGGCTTTGGTAGAAGCAGCGTTTTAACATAATGGACCTTTGGGGGTCTTGGGAATAACCTCAACCTTCGGGGGAGGGATATGTAAGGTACCAGTGGATGATGATAGAGTCTCGGTGACACTTTGGGTTGGGATTCAATCTCAGACTTAGCAGATGGCTTGTCATACTAGCATGATTGAGTCTAAAGGTTGACCTGTTCGGTATTTACCTTATCAGAATTCATTATAATAATATGATAATCATGGTGACCAAATGGTGGAGCTAGTTGAGCTACTTGACTTTGTGTAGGCTGGGCAACTATGTATCCTTGGTGGGGAAAAATATTGGTAAACATGTTCGGTTGATATGAACCAAGAGGATGAGGAGGAGGAGTGTTGGGTTGTGATCCTCAATAAGTTGCTTGAGCTTCCCATACTTGCCGCATATGAGGTAAAAGAGGACACTCATAGGTATAATGACCATATAATACATAACAAGCACAAGTTTTGTTCATATGATGACCCTTGTTCTGCTTGGGCTGGCTACCCTATTACTGGGTGGCAGGATTAGGTTGAGGACCCTGAGGGAATTAGGTGGAGGACCCTTGTTGCCTTGATTACCTTGAGGCTGCTAGTTCATATTAACCTTCCCTTTGTTCCTTTTCTTGGTGTTATGGGGATTGGGTCCACTCTGCTGAGCATACACGTGTCCTTGTGGAGGAAGTGGTTGTTGCGGTAGAGGGAGAGCAGGCCTGGGGGATGGGGCACTGGTGCCAAAGGAGCTGGAGTGCCAAGATATGCATACTGATAATAAGGAGATGAGGAAAAATTGGTATAAGCAGGGGGTGCAACAGTTGGCCCTGGCATCTGTTGATACGGATGGGGATATGCATATGGTGTGTTGGGACCTGGATAAGGATTTCCCTAAGGAGGATTGAGGGAGGGATAATTATAAATGAAATTGGACCCTCCTTGAGGTTGAAAATAACTCATATGAGGTGGAGGATATGGTTGAGGGTGTGAAAGGGTTCCAACTATGTCATCGACGGCATGAGATGCCCTCGGTGCATTAGTAGCACCAGGCTGAGGTAGATCGAGGATGATACTATAAACATAACCTGACTGGGCATAAATGAAATCAAGTTTTAGAGCTATTTGGAGTGCCTCTTCCTCAGACCAGGGAAAGTGTGACACGACATCTTTGGCAATGGGGGCCAATAGTGATGTAAGAAACCAATCCATATAGACTCGGTCTTTGAAGTTAGAAGCTCTATAGATGCTCCTCCTTCTACACCATTCCTGAACATGGTTAGAAACATGGGTGGCAGAAGTTTGACGGAAAGAAGTTAAGAGTTCAATACCGGTATCATAACGGAAAGGTAGCTGGAAATATGAAATAAAGGTTGTGGCAAGAGTTGCTAAAGCGGAATGGGCTTCTCTAGACTGGTCAACATACCACTTAGCAGCAACTCCAGTGAGTGTGCATTGGAACAAACAAAGATGAATGTATTCTTCAGTAATGGAATTAGATGACCACCACATATGGAAGTAGTGAACACGACTAGTTGGATCTTCTCTAGGCTTACCTTCAAACTTGGGGATGTCTGAAGGGAGTTTAGTAGGCATTGTGGGATCGCGAAGAAGAGGATCATTGATAAGCTGGTTAAAATATGGGAGACTTAAACTAGCCATAAAAGGAAGTAAGGGAGTACGAGTGACCACACCGTTGGGGGTTCCGCTAGTGGGGGTTACCATGGTTAGCACTTGGGTTACCACCCTCAGTTCTTGTAACCACATTGGTGCCTCACATGGTGGTGATATGGGATTGAGAAGATGTGGAATCAGAGGATGAACAGGATAAATCAGCAGAATTAGAATCAGAATCAGAATGATGACTCGATGGAGGACTAGGAGGACGAACTCTAACTCGACGTGGAGGAGTAATATGTCCTAACGGGAAATGAGGGTGAAGACCTCGAATTCGACATGACAAATGCCTTGGAGGCGCAATGGTGTCTAAACTAAAGGATGATGATAGGAATAAAAGAGAAACAAACAACAAGAAAACACCTAGTGCAGTGGTGCCAAGTGTAAACTAACTATTTTAATGATGTTACTCTAATACAAGAAAACATGTCCTATCAAAGAAAAAGACCTCTAGCCTTCCAGATAACTTCTTACTTGACGAAATCTAATCCCTACAAGCAGAGCTATCCAAAGGTGGGGTAAAGGAAAATCCATCATGATAAGATAGAGTACCTACAACTAAAAACCATTCATGACAAGCCGACATTAGTACGAAAACCCTTAACCTAACATATTTCATGAACCCACCTGTTAGGGATAGAACTGGTGAATGGTTGAGTGACTGACTAAGGGATTACATAGTTCCATAGGACAAGGTCCAGGACTGAGTCTTAAGACTATGAAAAGGTTTAAGATATTGCATAGTTGAGGGGCTTAAGAGCTCAAGGTTAGGGATTGAGGCTTGAAGATGCCCACTGCACAGTTCTGAAGGATAGAGGCCAATAAGTTACATAGTTGAGGGACTCAAGGACTCAATGTCAAGGCTGGAGACTTGAGACTATGCAATGCACATTTCTGCATGCTTGGGTAGATGGAGAGCATAGTTGAGGGACTCAAGGACTTAGGCTAGAGGCTTGAGCCTTGAGGTTTCCCACTATGCATTTTTGGGGGGGTAGGGAGGATAGGTGATTATGAAATTGTGCAATTTAGGAGCTTACAGTTGAGGCTTGAGCCTTGAGAGTGCACAATGCGCAATGTTGACTGGGAAGGAGAGAGAAATTGTGCAGTTTTAGAGATTAGAGGCTGCATTTGAGCACTGTGATTGCGTAGTTCATAGTCCTAGAAGGTAGAGAGTGCGCATTGTGTAGTGCCAAGGGACAAGGATGATACTAGAGGGTTGAGACCATGCAATGCATAGTTCAAGCTCGACAGAATGAGGCTAGGTGGGCCAGTTAGGGATTTTTCCTAGTTGGACTAAGTGTTGGATTAGTGAGATGAAGATGAGAAAAAGAGAGACTCTGAGAATGATCAAACACTTATATCACTTGATGACATGACAAGGAACACTTAGAATGTATGAAACAACATTGCTTCCTCAATGCAACAACTTTGTGACAACTTCTACCGAGTGCAACACAAAAGATATACTTTGTGACAAAAGTGGCGACACTTGTGTGACAATGGCTAAAAATTTTGAAATGAGTGCGTAACATGTCTACATGATAGGAACAACTCATTATCATAAATATTGCCCCTTCAAACAAGCCAAAACTCTGGTTTACATGATAAGTGACACTTCCCATGTCCAAAAATGACACATGCGATACAGAAAGAAAAGAGCGAACGACATTTGCAATATGTGAACAACGGTGGAAGTGCCACGTGCCACAGCGAAGCTAACATGAAAAGGACACTAATTAGAGTGAAATAAAGCAAAATAAATTGTAAAAAACATGAAAACAACACTCGCGAGAGCAAAGGTGCGCAAAAGTGACAGTTTGAAAATCTGACCAACAAAGTAGCAACACAGCCGAAAGTGAGAGACTCTCAATGAAAATGTGCACTAAATTTTGACATGGTTTGAGCATAACACAAACACTATATTGAAGGACTATCCTAGACCTATTAAAGCTTAGGTGAAAGAACATACTCACGAATTCATTACAGACTGAGCATGTGTAAGAAGGTGACTTTGACACTTGAAATCCAAGACGGGAGATCGAAACCTTAACAAAGCATTTCCAGCCAAGAAGTGACTATGGAATAGCTGACCACAAGATCCACAGTAGGCTCCAAAATTTGAGTGTAGGAAAAAATTTGGAGGGTGCTTATCGCAATTACAACACTAATTTTCTAGGAACCATGTTAGACCCTAGTGGGACCAGGGGACGTACAATTACCTTAGTCCCTTATCTACTTGGAGGCTTCACACTAGTTACACTGATGGATGGGTCTCATCTTCCCCTGCTATCTTCTAATGTGCAAGTTATGGCTCTACAAGATCTGATGACAAACATCAACCAATGATCAATGACTAAGCTTGACCTTGGGTGTTGGAGCAAGTGGAGGGTTTTCCACGCGAAATCACTTGATAGATCACATACCCCTTGTCATATATGTGACAAATTTATATTAGTATGAAGGGGCAAGGAGGGTGGGGGGAGGGGGTGATGGTGTTTGGGACATTTTGAAAACCATTTAAAAAATTTCCAATACCACTTTTCTTTGAGAATATTTCTTCAGCGAAGATATTTCTTTGACAAAAGTATTATAATGTGATCTTCGCCGAAGAAACCTTCTCAAAAACTTGATATGGATCACAGAAGCTTAAATTCAACAACCACTTTTGTTGTCAACTGGAACCACTTTGGTGATATAGATTTGAAATCGACCTTTGAGCCCCCCACAATGCACCTTATACCCTTGGCCTACCACCATGGCATATCCATGATACCACCACCAGAACATCACACACATGGCATCTATTTTATCATTGACATTAGTGTATGGAAAAGCTTCCGAATTTCCATAATTTCAAAAAATCATAATTTTTCCAAGAAATAATTCAATTGTTGAGGCATTCCCTAACTTAGCTTCCACATAAAAAATCACTTTTTCTTTGGCCTATATGGGCCATGCATTATAAACTAGTGCTTTAATACTAATCTATGACATGTTCCTGCTCAAGTAAACTTGAAAATTTGCATTCTTAGAAAATTTAAACTTCTAATACATTCTTTAATAGCCAATATAATAGGGAAATGATGCATGGAAAATAATATTTAATGCAAACAATCACAAAAAATGTAACAAATACAATATAATTGCTCATACACAAAACTAAGGAAATATTATTCAATATAAACACAATGTGATTATAATGTAAAGAGAATATAGAAAGCACTTATCTTTAATAAAATGTTGCAAATTTCCTACAAATATTGGACATTCCATCCAATTGTAGGCATTGTTTCACGTTTACTCTCTACAACAAGTCGTCTCTCAAGTGGGGCTATGATTCCACAAGGAAGGGTTCTTAAGCCAACTGTATCCCTCATAGATAAACAACTCTAGAGATTTCTCTATTCACACAGTAAGAGAATATTCAAAGTTGTAACAATTTGCTGAACCAATCTTGTAGTATTCTCAACTTCAAGTTCTCTTTTCTCTTCAACATACACAACCAAGGGAAAGGAATCCCTTTCTTTGCAATGTTGTCAACAAGGTTATTGTATTTCCCTCCAAGGATTTAGTGCTACTAATTAGGAAATTCCAATGCTAAAATATCCAAAGAATCTCAACCACAAGAAATTTGATTAGCAATGTCAATGCATCCATGCACTTAGGCATCTTTCATAACATGAATTAATAATATTTTTTTTTTTAATGCAAAATCAATACTAATGTCTCTCATCAATGGAACTCTTCTTCTCTCCAAGTAGCAAGAACATCTAAAAAATAAAAGAATGAGTGAACCCCCAAAACAACCAAGAAGGTAAGGTTAAATATGCATGCTCTTAAAGTCCAAAAGAAGCTCACATAACCGCCTTTTTTTCCCTTAATTTCAAAGATGGGTCTAATAAAATATATTTGAGTGGTCTAACCTCTTTAACTACCCTCTTTCTTGTGAAATCATACTCCCTATAATACTTGTTACACCTCCTATAATATTGATGTATTATATTATCAACATTCAAATCTATTACATTACTAAACTTTTTGACCTTTCATCATATATAAATATACAATATTAAACTCCATCAAAATAATAATATTAAACTAAAAACACCTTCATCATTATCCTAAATTATCAAAATATTACTTACATATTATTCTAACCCTTAAAAAAAATAAAAAATTCCATAACACTATTCATTATCAATCCACTCCATTATAAAATTAACTTATAAAATATATATCCAAATATCTAAACTTAATAACAAATACAAAATTTACAAAATTCCTTACAATTTTACAGTAACTTAAACCTCCTTACATTTTTATAATAACTTAAACCTCCAAACAAGAATATAAACTTTCATCGTCTAAAGCTGAAGAACTTAGGAAAATGAGATTTTGCATTGTTGAAAAATAAACAAAATAATAAAATGTGGCTCATGTTTTACTAAAATTTATTAGGTTTTTACTTAATTACATAATAGATTTTTTTTGGTACTCCGATCTTAAAATCGAATATTTACTAAAGTTTATCATGAATTCTATTGAGATAACATATTCTAATTACACATAAATTCAACCATTTTAAACACTATACTTTATCAATATGATATACACCGTTTAAATATAATATGCAAAATTTTAGTAGATTAAAATGATTTTTACATCCTATATATAAAATTTTACTAAAAAACAAATTCGGCATAAATACATTTTATAAATATAATATATTTAATTTTTTTAAATAAAAATAATTTTCACTTAATCAAAAAGCAATAGTCTAGCTTTTTTTCTGACAATCATAGAAATTTCTACCGGATTTTGATCAAATTTGGTAGGGATTTTTGTAAATCATATAGTTGTTAAACTTTAAGGTTTTGAGTGCCTCGAAGATTTTTAATGGTGCCGAATCCATTTCCACCATCAAAAACATGAGTCAAACACTGCTAGTGATTTTTTAAGAAAAAAAAATTTCCCAAATTCAAACCACTTTTAACAATCTGAATAATTCCTCTGGACAATCCTAACTATTCCTCCACCTACATAAACATTTCCCATGAGAAACACTACTATAACTTTCCACTATTTCTAGATATTATTCTATAAATATTATATATATATAAAATTCCATTAAATAAAAACCATTTTCACACATCACTACTTTAATTTTCCAATATTTTGGCCATGCACGCCATTCATTGACCCTATGGCCTTCTGTGTAGATCTTCCCAATTTACATTGAAGTTTGCAGGTCGAATTGGTCGCAAAAATAAACCACCTTCTTCCACCTTTGCTTTTCTGCAATTTAGTTGAACCCTATTGAATCTCGTGCATAAATAGTTAATTCAATTCTAGTAAAGATCCTTTCCTAATCCCACCTATACATTTTCCTCCACGGTATATGAATTTCCATCTTGGCCCACTTGTCTTTAATCTCATTGCGTAACAACTTCAACTTTACCGGGAGTGGATTACATAGTCGAGAAATATTTATATCTTTTCATGGGGCAATATAGTGGATGAGTGTGAAATGACCATTGGGCAGAAATTTTTTCTGGGATAATTTTCAAGAATACATAAATTTTTAGGTATATATACTTTTTTTTAGAATTGGGTCATAAAACTTGTGAAGACTAAATCTCTTTATCTAACTATTCGACCAAGTTTTTAAGACTAGACTCTTTACTGTGTGTGCTACCCTACTCCAGGCCTACACCAGATTGAGATCAAGGTAGTTAAGCTCAACTTCAATGTTTTGGTTATTGGAAAAAGAAAATACATAAATCGATCACAAATTTTTGGAATATTTCAAAATTTGATGATGCACAATCAAAAATAAAAAAATAATTTTTAATTTTGAAATATTTCCAAAATTTACTAGGTCCTTCTGAAAACATTGTGGATGGATCTGCAAATCGTCAAAAATTGAACAACAGATGCCCATTACTTTTATGAGGAGTCCTCGTTAGTCGTTAGAGGACTGCCAAAAGTGGTTGGAATCTGGGCAAAAAAATTTCAAAAAATCTTGTAGAGGTAGTGTTTGAATCGGTTTTTTTATGGTGGAAATAGATTCAGCACCATCAAAAACATCTACTACACCTAAAATTTTGAAATTTAACAACTATAACTTGAATTTACAAAAATCCTTGCCAGATTTTCTCTAAATATAACTAAAATTTCCATAACTTTCCAAGCAACTCCTCTGCCTGATACTGCAGAACTCAAGACTGGGGCCGTGGGGACAGTCAATTTCCCTCTATTAGTGGCCACCACTGCACAGACTGGACCTGAAATCATCGCTTACTTACCTACCTTACCTATCTCCATCACTAGGTAGGTAAATGATTCCCCAGATGAGATGGGGCGCACTGGGCAGACAGGGCAAGACGTGCACGATGCGTTGAGAATCTCTCTTCATCTTTCTGCATATTTTCTTAATCAAACAAATCCGTCCGGCAGGCCCGACTTCTCATCCAACGTTCTTTTGGCATTTTTATAAAATTTTCCCACGCACTTATTACTTTGTGGAAACTGTTCCGTCGTCAGCCATTGTGACATGAAAAGAAAAGCAAGAAGCCTGAGATGACAACTGGCTCTCCAGTGCCTGATGCCAATTCCTCCATGCCGCTACACGATACTAAGTACACAGTTTCCCTGTAAAGTTATATATTTCCATATGTTATTAGCGTACACTAACTTAACTGTCACACCATCTATTTTCAAATCTACAAATAACATAATGGGATGGTGTAGATCAATGGTTTATATGGAGTTTAGTTTTATAAGGTTATTTGTGGAAATTTTATGGTAAAAGATTGAAAGTGAGAACATTTTTGTAAAATAAAAACTGTTCCAAAAGACATTTGGCAATGGTAACATCTGACAAATCCTTTTTTCATACAACTTTTGGCTTGGCTGAAGAAAACGATTAAAAAAAAAAATAAAAAAATCTTAGAGTGAAGCATAAAATCACAATGTCATTGATCTAATGTGTTCACTAACAAACAATATGAATCTCGTAGTGCTGCATAAATGTTATTATTATAATAAACAATATGCATCTAGTAGTGCTGCATAAATGTTATTATATTTAAACTTCATATATCTTGGTGTATGAGTAGTTTACTGAGGTTGAGGAATCTTTTGGACAGGACAGCTAAAAGTAACCAGAACCTAGGTAAAATAATTTCAAAAAATCTTGTAAAAGTAGTGTTTTAATCATGTTTTTGATAGTGGAAAGAGATTCAGCACCACCAAAAACTTGTAAGGCACCTAACATTATGAAATTTGACAGCTTTTACTTGAATTTACAAAAATTCCTACAAGATTTTTTTCGAAATATGGCCGGAATTTTCATAACTTTGAGGGAAAAAAAACATAATTGTTAGACTACTGCATTTAATGCAGCACTGTAGTAGTGCATGCAGTGCATTAAATATGGTATTAGTTGGGATATGCACTTTATATTATAATGATGGTGTATAGCTTGATTTATAGTCCATTTAATGCATTTTTGTGAGGTGCAGAATGTTTGTTGTGTTTACTTATATTATTAGTGTGATTGAAAATTGAGATACAAAGAAAGCCAAATTAAAGAGTAGTTTGTTTTTCCATTATTTCCAATTATTTAACAATAATTTTTTTATTTTTTTTATTTTTTTCTTCTAATATGTAAATCCCATCTGTTTTAGAGTTATTTTTACATCTAAATGATATCCCATTATCATGTGTATTTTAAATATGTTATTATTTGAGTTTTTTTAATTATATACTTTTAGCTAGCTTTATTTAAAATTTAATAAATTTTTGGAGAAATTGTTAAAATTATAAATGTGACGAGTTGATTTTTTTTTTTCCAAGGAAAGAAACGGTAACTTTTTATTTAAAAAATGAAAAGTTACACTAGTAGATGCATTGAAGCATTTCCGTAAGATGCCCATTGAGCTCCAGTGCTTTCGCACCCCATGCAACGTTACAACCTAACTTGCATTAGAAGAAGAAAAAGAGAAAGAGAGAAGAAGGGAGAAAGAGGTAGAAAAACTGGAATCCGGTAGTGAGTAAAGGACTCACCCTTCAAGTTTTTCTCCCCTTTTTCTTTTCGACCTTGCGCCACTCCCCTTGAGTGGGCTCAATCGAAGCTATGACTAACTGTGTTTCTGCTTTCTGTGATACTGTTTCCTTGTCTGAGTTTGAAGTGTCTGAGTGGTGGTGCCTTTTGATCCCCCCCATATTCAGTTCCTCGCTTGCCTTCTCTGTCTGATTTGAGTGAAACTGTGAGTCCTTTGTGGCTGATGTGGTACCCTTCTGAGTCTCTATTTCTTGAGAAACCTCGGCATTCTCTGCGGGAGGCTCTTCCTCCTCTGCTTCTGATTCTTCGTCCTCTGAGTCTGGGGTGGAGAATTGCCATCCTTTCCTCTGCTTCCCTTTCTGCTTCTTTTTACTGTTTACTTTCTTGGCTTCTGGACATGTGCTTTGCAAGTGTCCTGTCTGCCTACAGAGCCTACATCTGAAAGCGGTGTTTTCATAGTCTAGTGCTTGCAACCAATTTTGTTGTTTGTAGATCAGCCTTATGTTGTCCGGCAGCCCTTTGCTTAGATCTACTTCCACACAAATGCGTGCGAAAGTGTAGATCCTTTCATCAATCCTTTCCAGATCTGTTTTGATATATTTCCCTATGCTGTTCCCAATACCTTCCAGTACTCGTTCACTCCAGAAGTGAAGGGGAAGGTTGTATAGGCGAACCCAAACCGGCACTATGGATACAGTCATTTTGTTTGGATCGAAATCTGGAAACCATGGGGTCATAAACAGCCCCGCTGTTCCCCAAAACCAAGGCCCAGCGCTGATGACTGTATCTCTGGCTTCCTTGGATGTAAATCTTACTATAAAAAACCCCTTGGAGCATAGATGTATATCACATTCCATGGTCCAATTGGTGAAGATCCAGTGGAATAGATCCATTGGT
Organism: Pinus tabuliformis; assembly: GCA_031772625.1. Lineage (NCBI taxonomy): Eukaryota > Viridiplantae > Streptophyta > Pinopsida > Pinales > Pinaceae > Pinus > Pinus tabuliformis. The sequence continues at coordinate 647,596,334 of CM062817.1, forward strand.
TTAGGCCAAAAACTGTTAAAACGGCATATTAGGGCCTGCGTTTCATAGGACTTAACGAAATCATCAAGCCCTGTAGAGTCAAAATTCAGGGCTGGGGTTTGCCCCAATTGATCTACTATGTATGGCCTGGGTTTATATCCGCCGTGGTCTGGAGAGGGCCCTGAGTCTCTGTTGCCTTGTAAAATGTTTTTGTAGGATAAGCCTCCCTTGGGTTGGTGCTGGGGTGCTGTCTTTTTCCCCTTGTCTCCCCCTGAGGAGCTTGGCTGTCCCTGAGGCTGAGCCCCTCCTCTCAGCCTCAGGTTTAAAACAATGATTGTTCCTGGGCTGATCTCATAGCTTTTCATCGTTCTACAATCCTGGAGGGACCACCTACCACTGACCAAATGTTGGATCTGAACTGGATATCCCATCTCTGTCCATATCTGTTGTTTCAGCTGCAAGATGGTGCCTCCTGCATGAACCCACACTAAACGGGTTTTCCCCTCAGGGGATTTAATAAAAATCTGAAAACGAGTTGTTCTTACCTGCTCTGGCTGTAAACAATCTTCCAGATCTGGCCTCGTTTTGGGTCGTCTTTCTTTGTGCATGTCTAGATCTACAAACCCTCTGCTCGATCTATGCTTGGTGCCACCGATCTGCTGCCTGGGATCTTGAATGTTGGTTGGATCAAGTAGATCTAGGCCGGATCTACAAAGCTTGGGCCAATGCATTGAAGGAGGGAGCAGATCTGCAGCATGCAGACCCCCCCTACCATTGCTCCATGCGTTCTGGGAATGGCGCACCCTGGCCTCTAAGCACAGTACGGCATGATGGCAGCTTGGTTCAAAGTCGTAGTTGAGCACCACGCTTCTCAGCACCCCGAAAACCTCCTCGTATAACCACGCAAGGTGGTGGTCTACCATTGAGGACCTCGCTGCTTGAACCCGTTGGAATCCGGATTTTATGAGCAGATCCCTGTTTGCGTAAGCCCTGAGCTCGGAATCCATGGTCACTATCATGGCATTGTAGATGGTAGCGCTCATAATTTCCTATCGTTCCCAATCCAAAAACGCATGATTCCTTGTGGCAGAAAACCCCACAGATACGTTGCCGTGGTGACCTGGAAGGGTATGGGACGCTTGTCTGCAAGAGAGGAGCCATTTCATTGAGAAGACCCTTTCAGCATCGTAAAGAGTGACGCTAACCATAACTCCGAGCCCTGGATCGCCTTCGGCCCCTATAGTAGGCTTTGGACCGACTGCGGCCACAAATAGATCTCTGTGATAGCAAACCCTAACACTCGCCATCGTCTCCCCCTTCAGCGGGCAACCTCCTTTTCCGATAAAATGTTATGTTATGGTTGCTATTATCATATTTTATTCTATACAACAATCGAATGTGACGAGTTGATATTGCATAATCTAGGTGCCATTTTTTAGAATGTTAAACCCATTTCTATAATAAAAAAATATAATTCTAGCAATGAAAATTTCCAATTTCACCTAAAATTGGGTGACAAGATAAAACCATAATTATAAAATGTTTAGACTTTTTCCTTAAATTATTTTTGATCTTGAAGTCTTTTAAGCAACAAGTAAATGGAAGTAGGTAGAAGTTGAATGCCCATATTAGAGCCCTCTTTTTTATCATTGCAAAGACATTTTATATTGCTTCTAGTTCATAGCAAAATATTGATTGATATATAGTTTGGAAATGTTAGAATTATAATTTAGTTTTGTTGAGGATATTTCACTAAAAGATTTAATTATTTCATTCATTCATTATATTTATCTTTTTGGATGAATGTCATGTTTGAATATCATACCTTTAGAAAGAAAACAAAATAAAGATATAAAAATTGCTTTCATGATGTTATTCAATCATCTTCATGTTAAGAGATCAATCCCTCATGATATCATTTTTGTAGAATTTGGCACAACCCCACTCAATACTTTGGTGATCTTTCATGCAATGACAATAGTACATAAGCTTAGAGGGATGGACAACTCATAGAGTGGTATTCTTATGATATCCATACCTTGCTTTCAAATCCTTTATTGAGAAGGAAAAATATATGACAAGTTTGGTATGTAAGGGCCTCTTCATTGCTTTACCACATTGACCTTGATATCGATAGCCCAACCTCATGTATCTTTTTAGTGGATGTTGTTCAAGGATAAAAAAGCAAGGGTATTTGTACTTGCATTATAAAGCCTACTTTTTTATCCACATATTTTGAACCTTAAGATTTGCTTTCTTCCAATCATTAACACTACTTAGACTTGTATTTTTGATGTTGTGATGGCCTCATTTAGCCCTAGGGTATACCAAACTCCAATTACTTTATAACTCAATGCTTTCTCTCTTCCAACCCCAATTACTTTGTAGCTCAATTGCTCCTCTCTTCCATCGTAGAGTTTACTCCCACAAGCTTTATATTGAAATAAATCACCATATTCCTTGAGAGCACCATATTTCCAAAACCTTACCTTAAGGTCTAACACTAGGGTGAACCCACGGAGCTCATTTACAATTTTCGGCACACACATCGGGTGGGAGGTGAAGAAAAGAATTGCTCAATCAAGCAATATTTCAGCCTTCAATCCAGTTATTTGAGGGCTTAAATATTGTTCGATCAATCTATAAAACAAACCCTCGATCGATCTCCTATGTAACTCAAGGTTACTTAGGCTTATGTACTACTAGCTATCTTTTCAAAATTCCTCCCAAAACGTAGTGTGTGGAATATTTAAAGAAAATGCTCGATTGAGCCTTTCTAATTCATTAAAATGACCTGCCATCGTCCACGCATGCATTTTTTTCATAGACCATAGAGATAACAACTTGACCAAGGAGAAAATAACTCGATCGAGGATCCAAAAGCTCAACCCAACCACCAACCAAGGAGTAGAAAGAACTACAAAATGTTTGGTGATTGAGGTAGGTTTTCTAGCATTGTATGCTTCTTCTATTTTTTCTTGCATGCAAATGAAAAATGCATATAGGAAACTTGTTAATTTCTTAATAAATGAATTAATTTTAAATGAAAACCACCGCGCGAAAGCCACCATAAGAAAATCACCACTGAATACCCTATTTTTTAGTACAAAGATTTTTTTATAGGTTCCATGCATGGTGAAGATTGTATATTTTTTCGTAGAAGTATTTTTTCCATAAGATATATCATAAAATATAGTTATTTATAAGCTAAAAGTTTTCTAACAAATATTTTTCTCTATTTCCTTAGTATCTTAAGAATTTCATGATATAAAATTTTTCCTAGTGAAAAACTTAAGGCAATAAACCTAAAATGATTCATTTGAAACTAATTCCGGAACTAGTCACAAACCATAAATTTCATAAACTAAAATAATGAAATAGACCCAAATTACACTCTCACCATATTTACCTTTATTCTCACTCTCCCAAAAATATTACTAATTAAAAATTCTAAAATAACAAATTTAATATTTTTGAAATAATACCTTCAAAATGTTCATAATTATACAACATTATTTTAATCATTAATTTCATTAAAATATCATATATTAATAAAAAATATTATACTACTTTTTCATTAACCATGCTCATTGATAAATAATATTATACTTTAATTTTCCATATTATACCTTTTAAATTATATTTTTAATTAAATATAATATAAAACAACTTATATGAAATTTTGTAACTTTCTCAAAACTTTAAATCATTTCAATCACAAAACCATTTATATATTATTTTCAACCTAATCTGAAATTTTTCTTTGCTTATCCATTATCTCTATTTTCATTAACTATGAAACAAGTTCTCTCTAAAAATACGAGCCTTCTCTCTAAAAATACGAGCCTCTTATAGTGTACACAATATCAAAGAAAGATTTACTGCACATAATCGCCTATTAATATATCACAAATAGTTACATAAGAGGTATCTATCTATAAACACAATCACATATTATCATCCTATTCTATTCTAAATCGTATAAGCGGTCTCTACTTCTGCATATCAATATTATATTCTAAGTTACATAATAGTATCTACCTATACAATTAAAAATGATTTTTTTTGTTTCAAAATATGTTTATTCATTTTTTTTATTTTTTTTTAATAATGTAGCATTAATTCTTAGTTAGGTAATCATATTTAACATGGTATTTTCTGGTAATGATAAGTTTTGTTTGAAAATATATTATATATTTAAAATTTAAAGAATTTTATGAGTTTTAATAAATATATGATTTTTTAATGGGGTATAAATTAAGTTATGATATATGGTCGGTTGAAAGTTTTTATGGAAATTTAATATATCGTGTTGTAGTTATTTATGTGTTATTTGATGTATTTATTTAGCTTTTAGAATTTTGATTTGTAGAAATTTTTGTAGGATTATTTGTTTTGTTTATATATATTTGGGGTGATTTGTGTATTATTAGTAACTTGATAATATGTATTTTTGTAAATTTCATATCTTTGATTTATTATTTGATATATACATGTTGTTTGTACACACATTTGTAGGATGATTTGTTCTATTCATATGGATTTCGGATATAACATGTGTACTCAATGGTTTGATAGTGTTGTACATATAATTATATAGAAAATGGAAATCAAATGAGAGCACTTACATCATATGCAATATAATATACTACACTAGCATCTTCATTAGTTTTGTACTACACTAATATATTGGTGTTACCACGAATGACCTTCCTATTTCCTTAATTGAACTACTAACAATAGTTAAAAAATATTCTGTGAGGAATATATGTATCTTGTACCATGATTTTTTATAAATAGCGTTCCCATCACATATTATGCTCATTACATTCCTAACAATGAGAAGTTGTGGCCATGGTTCTCCAACAAGGCAATATTTAAAAGGAATAAATTAAAGAAAAATATTATGATATAATTTTTGTTTATACATTCCATGCCACTTCTAGCATATTTATTGACATTCCTATCCACATGTTGAAGAAAATCTTTGTTAAACATATTTCCACTACTAAAATTCGATTATGTTTCACCTTTTTCAAACTATATTTTAACTTATTTTCTAGCCATATCTCATTTAACCTTTTTGTATGGCCTCAATATGCTATGCAAGTCACTTCAGTTTGGGTTATTTTCATTATAAAAATTCCAATTCTATTTCTTTAAGGAATTTTTTCTTTCTATAATCTCCTATATCATCATTTACTTGCTTCACTCCCTAAAAATTTCCTTAACACTTAACATTTCACATTTATTGTCCACCAATTTATTTATTGATGGTGTAACCAAAAAATCTATAAACATATCCCCAATCTTGCATCTTTCACAATTTGCATATATGTCTTTATGTCTTCCTTGCAAACACTAAAGTACACTACATATAGTGTTTCACCCGCAACCTTGTCATCCTCCTGGACATCAATTATCATTTCTTTAGAAATGCACATTTTTTGTCACTTAAATAAATGTTTATATATATATATATATATATATATATATATATATATATATATATATATATATATATATATATATATATATATATATATAGATATAAACAACTCCTTGTTCGGGGTGCGAGCCGGTTGCATCAGGATCATTGTTATGATTAATGTGATGAATGGCAAGGCTCGAAGGTGGCTTCAATCTAGCCCCCGCACACTTGAGCCATATGGAGAGGTGTCATTGCACATATACATCATTTATGGCACAAAGAAAGGTGGCATGACCGCTTCTGCGTTGAGGTTTAATGATGGCAATCTTTCAACTTCAACCAACAATTTTCATGATCTAAGAGGGGATAAGGCTATGGGTCTGTTGGTATCTTGACGTTTGAACATGAAGGAGATCCACGTGGTCTGCCACGCAGGTGCAATTGACCTCATTCCCTAAACGATATATCTCAGCCAATATGTTTCTTTTCTTGGCTTCTCTTGTTCCATCTCCCTTGTTCTCTCAGTTTCGCTAATTTACCACCAGAGAGGTGGTTATATTTCAATTCTTGTAGTCAACATGAAGCTTACTTGCAATTGTTGGAAGGAACAATGGGTTTTTATGATGGATTGTCTGAATACTATAATATTGTTTTTGTTTATTATGGAATTTTGTTATCTTGCATCGGGATGTATTGGGGTTTTCTGGTCTGGCATTTTATATCTCATGCATTAAAACATGCATTTATTACCTTGACTTCTCACTGGTTTTGTTGGTCAATAAGTATTGGGATCTCTCGGATATGGTTTTTCTTAGTTTGTCTCTTTATCATATCCTAAGGCGACTTGGGGAGCATTGGGTGGTTTTCTCTAGACTCCTGGGCCAGATCCAAAGCATTTTCCAAGGAAATTGTTGGGTATACAACTTGTGTTCTCACTATTATCTGCATTTATGCCATGGTATCCTTATAGGCTTATTTGAACCGAGAGGGTTTCGGGATTTTAAGTTGGTCACCTGCCACGAGCCCGATGTTATAACACCTTGTTCCAACGTCTGTCATCCTTGTGATCTTAATTTAAACAATCACATGGCTCGCTCCTCCTCTATCAAAGGCTCTCCGATAGGTGGAGGTCATGGATACGGTAGGAATCTAAGGTCAATCCACGAAGGTAGTCAACCCCAACCGCACCCAGTGAGAAGTAAAGTCCACAAAACCACCTCATGACTCATCTAATATGCAACTCAAGCATTTCAAATTAGTACTCTGTCTCAGGTTCGTTAGTTAATGTTAGGTTGGGAAGCTGAGTTGAACCAACATGCTACAGACATAGATATTGATTTGGGTGATTGGTAGGATTTGATGCCTGATACAGCTCATTCCAAAGGAAGGACTTCACAATATAAACAGACAATATATCTCTATTAGTTAATGAAGAGTATAGTAGCCAAATCCTTTCCTAACCAGGTTATGTTGATTCTTCCAATTTTGGTCATGGACTTTCACAAATTCACAAGGAATTTCAATTGATTCAGTTCTAGCTCTAGCAATAGAATGACTGTCATAGTCACATTGAGAGACATATTTTGTGCCTCTTACAGAAAAAACTACCTGGTTCGAGCACAAAGGATCCAACTCTAGTGGATTCTTCTGATGGCTAGTAACATGTTTGGATTAGTTTTGGTTTTTAATTTTGTCATATGAAGATATTGCAGACTATGTTTTTTGGCTTTAGTTATTTAGAATGTAGAAGGTTTAAAGATACTTAGACATATAAAGCTTTTCTAGACTCTCTTAAACTTTCTATTTTGGATGGCCTATAATGCAATTAGATGGCCAACAAATCTGGTTTCCCTCTAGGTAAGTTGAGGCCACCTAACCACTTGAATTCTTGTTGTATGTTAGGTCCCTATACTACTAGTGTAACCCCTTATTGTTATTAGTACAACCCCCTTATTATATTGTTGTGCCAATGTAGTCCCCATATTGTTATTATTGTGCCCCATAGAAGCCCACTATTGTTATTATTGTGCCCTTACATTATTATTGTTATGTCGGCTCTGATTATATTGTGATCCCTTAGACTCCTATATACAGAAAGGGGGTCTTGTCATTTGTATCATCCAAGAATTGTTCATTTGTGTAATGTAAAGGAGGTTTCCCCCTCGAAGAGACTAAATTCTAAGGCACTGATCTATCTTTTCTATATTTTTGTGAGTTGGTTTCATAACATTTGGTATCAAAGCTTTGGATTCTAGGATTTCGTTGCTATAATTAGGTCATCGTGGTATTTTCTCTATAATTTTTTTTCTCCAACATTTCAAAAGTTAAAAAAAAAAACCCATTTGAGAAGAAATCTTGCTGAACTGCACGTCCAAATTTCAGATCTTGCCTCACTATATTTTCGGAGATATGATATGAGGACGTTAGGGTTTTTGCAAGCTCCATAATTTCATCTAAAACATGTCATCGTGGTATTTTTGCTATAACCTTTTCGCTACAAAGTTTTAGAAGCTAAAGAAAAAACCCATTTGAGAAGAACTCGTTCTGAATCTCGGGTCCAAATTTCAGATCTTATCTTACTATATTTTCGGATATATGATCTGAGGAAGTTAGGATTTTTGCAGACTCCCGAATTACATCCTAAACAGGTGACCTTGGGAAAATCATCATAACTTTCTCTCTGAGCAACAAATTGAAATTTCGTAAGAAGTTACAGAAAGAGGATAGACTGTAGTTTTCTGTGCATAGTTTTCAGATCCGAAGGCTGAAAAATGACACGTGGCACATCATACAAGTTTGCTCTACTGAAACATTATATAATCAGGTCATCTTAGGAGATTGGGCATAACTCTTTCTTGAAGAATCAAATTCTGATTAGACTTGAGGAGTTAGAAAGAGGACTCAGAGGGATATTGCAAGAGAAAATTTCAGAACTTTGAGATCTGAAAGTACAGAGTTACAGTCATTTCAAGATCGAACTCCTGAAATCAAGAAAAGGCAATATGTGGAAGTTTGATGGAAATGATCCTGTAAATTGGATACTACAGATGGAGAAATATTTTGATCTACATGGTGTACCATTGTTAAAAAAGGTATGTATTGCATCTTCATATTTAGAACCGGATCAATTTTTATGGTATAAAGGGATTTGTTCTCGTAAACAACTTATTGCGTGGTCAATTTTCACGGAGGAACTGATAGCACATTATCAGGATACAAAGAGCAACACCTCCTTTAGAGCAACACCACGACAATTAGAAGAAAAAATAGAAAAAGGGCTTTGTTACAAAGTGGAAAGAAAAATTATGGCAACAAGGAAGTTACCCCTCACAACTATAAAGATGGAAGTGTTGTTTTTCTTAGCCTTCCACAACCTACAAGGGTTACACCACAACAATTGGAGGAAAAAAGAGAAAAAGGGCTTCGTTACAATTGTGATAACAAATACATTAAAGGTCATAAGTGTGCTGAGAAGAAATTTTTTACATTGATTGTGGAGAGGAGGAATAAAAGGATCAAGAAACATCAAAAGAAGAGTACATACACCAGGAACCAACCCTAGAGAAAGAAGAAATGAATCCGACCATATCTTGTAAAGCATTGGAAAGAATTACCACTCCCAAAACTCTCAGGATAGAAGGACATGTCAAGAAGAAAAAGGTTCAAGAAATGAAAGATCACATCGAGAAAGAAGAAATGAATCTGACCATATTTTTTAATGCATTGGACGGAATTACCACTCCTCAAACTATCAATATAGAAGGACATATCAAGAAGAAAAATGTTCAAGAATTGAAAGATCACATTGAGTCTCAAGAAATCAATCCGACCATATCTTGTAATGCATTGGAAGAAATTACCACTCCTCAAACTATCAAGATAGAAGGACATATCAAGAAGAAAAAGTTAAGAGTGTTGATTGATTCAGGCAGTACCCATAATTTTATTGATTGTAAGATAGCCAAGGAATTGAATTGCTTCCTATATCTAGCACCAGAGTGTCAAGTGATGGTTGCAAGTGGAGGAACCATAAATTTCTCTGGAAAGTGCCATAATATCAAGCTATCCATGGGAGAATATGTATTGAATAGCCCAATGCTTTCCATTCCAATGGGTGGTGTTGATGTTTTACTAGGATTCTAATGGCTACAATCTTTGGGTACGATAGCTTTTAATTTTCAAGAACTTTTCTTGAAATTTTTTTGGGAAGGAAAGGAAGTTGAATTGAGGGGTATCGAAGGAAAACCTGGAAAGATAATCAACTCTAACAGAATGACAAAGCTTCTAAATAAAGAACAATGGGATGTAATTGCACAATTGTGTTCACTAGAGGATCCCACATCAAAATCATGTATTTCTCCAGATATCCAAAACGTTTTGGACAACCATTCCAAGGTATTTGAGACTCCTAAAGGCCTCCCACCTATTCGTGATCATGATCATGATATTCATTTGATTCCATGAAGTGTTCCTCCAAACATCAGGCCTTACATATATCCATATGCCCAAAGGAGTGGGAACTCATTCAAAAGTTGCAGAAGATCCGAGTTCATACAATATTGCAAGAACTTGACAAGCAAGGAAAAATCATATTGGAACCTGAAGCAGTCACAGAACCAAAAAATCGAAAGCTATGAAATAGATTAATTTCAGAGTATCTCATCAAGTGGAAGAACTTACCCACTGAAGATTCCATATGGGAGGACAAGAATTTATACAGAAGCATCAAGAACTACTCAAGTGTTTAGGGCAACACTTTTTGAAGGAGACGGGCATGTTAGGTCCCTATACTACTAGCGTAACCCCTTATTGTTATTAGTAAAACCCCCTTATTATATTGTTGTGCCCATATAGTCCCCATATTGTTATTATTGTGCCTCATAGAAGCCCACTATTGTTATTATTATTCCCTTACATTATTATTGTTATGTCGGCTCTGATTATATTATGACCCCTTAGACTCCTATATATAGAAAGGAGGTCTTATTATTTGTATCATCCAAGAATTTTTCATTTGTGTAATGTAAAGGAGGTTGCCCCCTCGAAGAGGCTTATTTCTAAGGCGTTGATCTATCTTTTCTATCTTTTTGTGAGCTGGTTTCATAACATTGTAACCTATCCTTTTTGAAGAAAATGAATGAAAAGGTCCTACCAAACTTACTATATATATATGTAATTCAACATGCGAATATCTTGATATTATGAATTCATTAAATGAATCCATTAAATTATTATTTATACTATATAGTTTTTCTAATTATTAATTTTAAATATTTATACCAAATAGTTTATGGACAAAATCACATATCGATTTTAATGTTGACACATTTCAAACCACTTATTATGGTTATGCTTAGTCATCATGACATAGATGGATAGCTTAAGTAGAGAACTAATAAATAACATAGATGCAACGAATTAAATCCAATAGTCAAATTTAGCTCAATCCCAACGATCAAATTTATTTTATTTTATTTATTTATTTATTATTTAAAAAAAATGTTAAATAGAAATAATAGTCAAAATTATAAAAAAAATACTGAAGAGGAGAAATCAAATAAAACAATACATATATTATTTATATAATTTAATATAACACTATGAATATATTGATATAACAATAATTTAGATTTTAAATATGAATCCATTAAATTATTATTTGAATTATATATATATTTTTAATTAAATTATATAACACTATGAATATATTGATATAACAATAATTTAGATTTTAAATATGAATCCATTAAATTATTATTTGAATTATATATATATTTTTAATTATTATTTTTAATTATTTAATTAGATATATATTATTTATATAATTTAATATAATAATATGAATATATTGATATAAACCATAATTCAAATTTTAAATATTTTTTAATATAAATTTAATATTAACTTGATTAAAAATAACTTTTTTTATAAAGTAAAATTTTATATTCATATTGATAAGCCAAATTTCTTTATTTAGATATTTGCAATTTGTTAATAATACGATTTTGAGAATTCTTATAAAGTAACATTTTCTTAAAAAAACTAAATTTATCTTTTTATGTTAAATATGAGTATGTTAAAAAATTAATAATTAATTTATATATAAATTTTAATGATATATTAGAATTTATGTGTTTAAAAAATGTCTTTTGAAATATGTATTATATAGTTATGAGATGTATTTATATATTTATATAAAAGGCTATTAGGTCCCTATAATACTAGTGATGCCCCCATTAATAGTGTAGTTGTATCCCTTATTAATATTGTTGTGTCCCTATTGTCCCCATATTGTTATTACTGTGCCCCATAGAATCCCTCTATTGTTATTTTTGTGCCCTTATATTATTATTGTTAGGTCGGCTTGGTTATATTTTTACCCCTTAGACTCCTATATATAGAAAGGAGGTTTTGTCATTTGAATCATCTAAGAATTGTTCATTTATGTAATGTAAAGGAGGTTGCCCCCTCGAAGAGGCTGAATTCTAAGGCATTGATCTATCTTTTCTATCTTTTTGTGAGATGGTTTCATAACATTTGGTATCAGAGCTTTGGATTCTAGGGTTTCGCTACTCCAAAGAGGTCATCATGGCATTTTCACTATAACTTTTTTTCCTGCGATGTTTTAGAAGCGAAAAAAACCCATTTGAGACGAAATCGCACTGAACCTCGAGTCTGAATTTCAGAGCTTTTCGCGCTATATTTGGGGAGATATGATATGAGGAAGTTGGTCTTTTTGTAGAATCCTGAATTACATTCCAAACATGTGAGCTGGGGAAAATCGTCATAACTTTCTTTCTGAGAATAGGATTGATGTGTTCATAGGGACTTTAAAGGATAATATCCAACACGATGTTCATATTTTGGAACTTGATTCATTAGAGAAGCCATTCAGGTTAGCAAGGAAAATGGAAAGCAAAATTATGGCAACTAGGAAGCATACCACTCACAACTATAAAGATGGAAGTGTTGTTGCCCCTAGCCTTCCACAACCTATAAGGTTGACACCACAACAATTGGAAGAAAAAATAGTAAAAGGGCTTTGTTACAGTTGTGATAGCAAATACACTGAAGGTCATAAGTGTGCTGAGGAGAAATTATTCTACATAGATTGTGAAGAGGAAGTAGAAAAGGAGCAAGAAAGGTCAAAAGAAGAGGATATACTCCAGGAACAAAGCCTAGATAAAGAAGAAATGAATCCGACCATATCTTGTAATGCATTGGCTAGAATTACCACTCCTCAAACCATCAAGATAGAAGGACAAATCAAGAAGAAAAGGGTAATAGTGTTGATTGATTCAGGAAGTACCCACAATTTTATTCATTGTAAAATAGCAAAAGAATTGAATTGCTTCCTATATCCAGCACCAGAGTGTCAAGTGATGGTTGCAAATGGAGGAACAATAAATTGCTCTCGAAAGTGCCATAATATCAAGCTATCCATGGGAGAATATGTATTGAAAAGCCCAATGCTTTCCATTCTAATGGGAGGTGTTGATGTTGTACTAGGAGTCTAATGGCTACAATCCTTAGGTACAATAGCTTTTAACTTTCAAGAAATTTTCATGAAATTTTATGCGGAAGGAGAGGAAGTTGAATTAAGGGGTATTGTAGGGAAACCAGGAAAGGTAATAAGCTCTAACGGTATGAAAAAGCTTCTAAAAAAGGAACAACGAGGTGTAATTGCACAATTATGTTCGCTAGATGTTTCCACATCGAATTCATCTATTGCTCTAGATCTCCAAAAAGTCTTGGACAATCATTCCAAGGTATTTGAGACTCCCAAAGTTCTCCCACCTATTCGTGATCATGATCATGCTATTCATTTGATTCCAGAAGTTTTCCTCCAAACATCAGGCCGTACAGATATCTCTATGCCCAAAAGAGTGAAATTGAACGTATGGTTGCAGAAATGCTTGAGGCTGGTAGAATTCAACCTAGCCAAAGTTCTCTCTGCTCCAGTAGTATTGGTGCACAAGAAGGATGGATCATGGCGCATGTGTCTGGATTATAGGGAGCTCAACAAGCTCACTATTAAAGATAAGTTTCCCATTCCTGTCATTGATGAGTTATTGGATGAATTGCATGGATCAATTTACTTCACCAAGTTAGATCTTCATTCAGGATATTATCAAATTAGAATGAAGACTCAAGACATTCCGAAAACAACATTTAAAACTCATGAGGGTCACTATGAGTTTTTGGTCATGCCTTTTGACCTTACCAATGCACCTTCTACATTTCAAGGTTTGATGAATTCCATTTTCAAACCCTTCCTTAGAAAATTTGTGTTAGTATTTTTTGATGATATACTAATCTACAACAAGTCTTGGAAGGATCATGTTGAACACGTTGACAGGGTGCTACAACCATTGGAGGAGAAACAATTATATGCAAAAAGATCCAAATGTTTCTTTGGAGTACAAGAGGTGGAATATCTAGGTCATATTTTATCTCATGAAGGAGTTAATGTAGACCCTAGCAAAATTAAAGCCATTAAGGAATGGGAAATCCCCACATCCATAAAGCATTTGCGAGGATTTCTAGGGTTGACAGGGTATTATCACAAGTTTGTTAAGAATTATGGGAAACTAACAACACCTCTAACAACATTTTTGAAGAAAGATGCATTTTCATGGACTCCAGAAGCAACAAAGGCCTTCGAAGATCTTAAAGAGGCAATGTGCCAAGCACTAGTCTTAGATACACCAGACTTCACAAAAACCTTTATTGTGGAATGTGATGCTTCTAGAAATGGAATTGGTGCTGTTTTAATGCAAGATGAAAGACCCATTTCTTTCGAAAGTTGTCTAATCAAGGGAAAGTATTTACACAAAGCTATTTATGAGAAGGAAATGTTGGCAATACTACATGCACTTAAGAAATGGTGACCCTACCTAATGGGTAGACACTTCAAGGTAAAAACAGATCATGATAGCCTTAAATACTTCTTAGAACAAAGATTATCCTCTGAAGAACAACAAAAATGGATCACAAAGATGTTGGGTTATGATTTTGAAATCATATACAAAAAAGGGAAGAAAAATGTTGTGGCAGATGCACTCTCAAGAAAGGATGAGGATGTGGAAGCATTGTTGTGCGCCATTTCTATTATCCAACCAGATTGGATAAACGAAGCAAGGGAGGAATGGAAGAATGATGAAGAAGTGTGGGAACTTATTCGAAAGTTACAACAAGATTCTAGTACATCTGATACATTTAGCTGGAAAAATGATTCGTTATGGTACAAAGATCGCTTATACCTTTGTAAGAATTCCCAACTCAAACAAAAGATTCTTCTGGAATTGCATGCTTCTCCCTTAGGAGGGCACTCAGGATTTTTAAAAACTTACCACAGGGTTAAGAAGGAATTTTTTTGGGATGGCCTTAAATCAGATATTCAAAATTTTGTGGCGGAATGTTTGGTATGCCAATAAAATAAAGTTGAAACAATTAAGACACCAGGTCTATTACAACCTTTATCCATTCCAAGCCAACGTTGGGAGGAGGTTTCAATGGATTTTATCACAGGTTTACCCAAGTCTGAGGGAAAGAGTGTCATCATGGTGGCAGTTGACAGACTTACCAAGTGTGCACACTTTTGTGCATTATCACATCCATTTAAAGCTAGTACAGTTTCTACGACATTTATGGAAACAATTCAAAAGCTACATGGAAACCCAAAAATTATTGTAAGTGACAGAGATCCCATTTTTACAGGAAATTTTTGGACAGAATTATTTTCTTGTCTTGGTACTCAGTTAGCTCTTAGCTCATCTTATCATCCTCAATCTGATGGGCAAACGGAGATAGTAAACAAATGTTTGGAAGGATATCTTCATTGCATTGTATCTGATAAACAAACACAATTAGTCAAATGGTTTCCTCTGGCTGAATGGTGGTATAACACTTCCTTTCATACTGCAACAAAAATGACCCCATTTATGGCACTTTATGGATATCAGCCACCATCCATCACATCATATTTAAGAGAAAATTCTAAGGTTCAAGTATTGGAACATCACATCGAGCATCATCAACAAGTTCTCCAACTCTTAAAGGATAACCTCATGTTGGCGCAAAATAGAATGAAACAACAGGCAAATCAACATCGCAGTGAAAGAAGTTTTGATGTAGGTGATTTGGTATTCCTAAGGCTACAACCATATAAACAAATGTCCCTCAAGCAAGCTAAGAAGGATAAAAAATTGTCACCAAAGTATTATGGTCCGTACAAGGTGTTACAAAAGATTGGTACTATGGCATATAAATTGGAGCTTCCTGCAGCTTCTCGAGTGCACCAAGTTTTCCATGTTTCATGTTTAAAAAAGGTTATAGGCGACAAGCTCCTAGTTCAAACAATATTGCCAAAACTTGATGAGGAAGGAAAAATTATATTGGAACCGGAAGCAGCCATATAAAAAAAAACTCGACAACTACGAAATTGATCCATTTCAGAGTATCTCATCAAGTGGAAGAACTTATCTGCTGAAGATTCCACATGGGAGGATGAGAATTTTACACAGAAGCATCCAGAACTACTCAAGCATTGAGGACACCACTTTTTTGAAGGAGAGGAGCATGTTGGGTCCCTATAATACTAGTGATGCCCCCATTAATATTGTAGTTGTATCCCTTATTAATATTGTTGTGCACCTATTGTCCCCATATTGTTATTACTGTGCCCCATAGAATCCCTCTATTGTTATTTTTGTGCCCTTATATTATTATTGTTAGGTCGGCTTGGTTATATTGTGACCCCTTAGTCCCCTATATATAGAAAGGAGATTTTGTCATTTGAATCATCCAATAATTGTTCATTTATGTAATGTAAAGGAGGTTTCCCCCTCGAAGAGGCTGAATTCTAAGGCGTTGATCTATCTTTTCTATCTTTTTGTGAGCTAGTTTCATAACAAAGACTAATAAAATATAATATTGATTTCTTTTAAATATTTTATTTTAAATTTATTTTCATAATTTTTCCAATATCATAATTCAAAATTGCTAATATACTTAATCTTTTTTATATAAAATTATTGTATTTAATCAATTTTTTCAAGAAAATGTACCCTAATACTTAAAAATTTTGAAATTTCTTTAATAATGAAAGAAAATAAAAATAATATATATATATATATATATATATATCTTTTAATATTTTAGATCTTTTATTATTGTTTAATATATCTAACTCTAGTTCTCCACTTATTCTTTATTTCACACTAGTAAGAACCCCCTTAATTCTAAATATTTCTTGTAAAATCTTATCAACAATATTGGAAGTAGGTTTCTTAGAAATTAACCTACCTTTAAAAAAGTCTTATTGTCCATTGTTCCTTTTACCACCTTTGCCAAAAAGTCTTCATGTTTGTTAGCTACTATCCTCTCTTCCATAATGTCTTCACTAGCAAGCAACTCCTTGGGGCACATTCTCCTAAGGTGACCATACATATGGCATATGGAGCACCTAAAATGAACTTTGACATATTCCATCAACTAATGATATCCAACATCCATCCAATATTATTACCTATCATAGCTAAAACCCTCTTTTTCCCCAACCATAGAGGAAAAGGACAATGCATTATGGATAACATGAGAAAAGTAGTTCATCCATAATGTGCATGTGTGTTTTGAACAAATAAAAACATGCACAATTTAGTTATAGCTAGAAATGACAATGCTTGATATGTGTTTTTGAGATGAGATTGGCAATGTGGTGTAAATCCATACTAGGTCCAAAATTTTAACTATCCTAATGCATGTAAAACCTAAGATGGTAATGAGGTAATTAGTGCTAATAGTGGTGAGGAAGTTAATGACAATAAATATGGTTTCATGGGACCATTGGAGGCATGCCTTACTAAGAAAATACCTATTGTTTATTTTCCCTTGGATAACAACTCGATATGTAGTGTGTTGTAGAAACATTGTCTTCATGTGCTTGCACCTAGTATGTCATATGTCAAAGTCAAACATTATAAGAACTTGTATTATGGAGTATTTGGTTGGCATGTAATTTTATTAGTTTTACAAATAGGTTTATTTCAATTTTTTTACATATCTTTAAATATTTATGCTCTATGAATAAAATGCATTAATTAGAATTGGGAAAAAGATTCAAGGTTCGATCACTTCTTTTGATTGTGTTTACATGGAACTCAATACTTTGGTTGATAAATTATCAAAAAGGGGACTCTAAAGTTAAGGAAGGCTAGATTACTCTACTTGAGCTTAGAAATGGATTTCTTGTCAACATTCTTTAGTCAATCTAAACTTTCTATTTATATGCCATTTTTTCCTGGATTAGTTTATATATATTATATGTATTAGTTTGTTTTCCAATTATAAAGGTTTATGATGGAAGCTTATATGACTTAGGTGGATCTTACATACTTAAAATAAAATTATGTTGTTAATATTCCTTTATACTAGTCTTTCCCTCTATTCCTTAACTTTATAGCTCTTACAATCAATCCCCTTCCAACTAGATTTATGGACATCCTTCTCCAATGTTGTGCCCATCGGTAGGCCATCAGAGTATGGGGAGATCAATGACACATGCTTGGGCTCATCAGAGATCACATATCCCTTCAAGATCTCATGTTCCACTGGTAGATCTTGGCTCCATTGCCAATGGAAGTGTTAGAGGTAGTGTATATGTCTTTGTCGATAATGTTGTAGAGAGTCCAAATTCAGATGTCCCAAGTACATGTCTTGTATTTTTAAATCCTCTTTAATTTATGTCTTTATGTCTTTGAATTGTCTTTAATTTATAAATCATCTTCAATTTATGTGTTTCTATTTAATGTATATGTTATTATGTTTAGTGTGTTATATATTTTAAATTATTTTTATGACTTATAGAGCCTGAGTAGGGTGAAACTAAGGGTGTCTGCAGTTTTGATTCCTCCCTAAGATGATGCCACAACTACTATCATGCTCGAGGATGTTAGGTCCTTTTGGTGACACTTCGGTGAAGAAGGCCACCAGAGGGAGAATAGAGAATGAAAATACAAGAAAAAGCTAGTTATGGACATTGACACAACCACACACTGACACAACTACAAAACCCTAGATAGTGCTACCTTGACATTGGTGACAACATAGATAGTGTTTTCACCAACAGTGTTATCACCGACAATGTTATCACCAACATTCTTGTTACCACTAGTCTTTTCACCAACCTGGTTTCCACCACTAGTGTTGTCACTACTAGTGCTATCACTTGCAGTGTTGTCACCATCAATGTTGTCACTCCACACTGCCAGTACCACATAGCTCTAGTATTTCACATTGACAATACTGCGCACCAAAAATGAAAAAAAATATATTACAACAATTCCATAAACAAAATTTTACACTGCAAAAGCAACAATGCTATAGGAACTTACCCAAATGACTGCAAATGACCAGGGTTTGCTACTTCTAATTAAACCCATTGAAATGAAATTATTCATATAATGTTTTTGTACTTTAAAACTGATTGTAGACATTAAAAAATGGTTGTATAAATGCACATGTAGCAAAATAATATTGGCATCATAAAGTACAAACAACTGCATAAAACCAACAAGCTATATCTCACAAGTTGTTGTACAAAACACATAGGAAATCAATGCAGATCATAAGCATAAACACCTCCACAAACAACAATCAAGACTAGCAATTTACACACACGAGATTGCTACAAATAACTCAACTATGCTAAAAATAAATAACACAAAAATAAACCAGTAAACTGCATCACATGGATGCTATAAATAAATTGTTGTAAATGAAACACAAAACCATGAACCTAGATTCTTCTATTATCTTGAACAAGAATTTACATCATATGCAACCCTCCCTTCCATGGAGGTAGGGAGGTTGCGGTTCCTCCAATCCTCTCTCACACTCTTAAAACCACCTATGAAACCCTTTCACAAGATGAAAGACAACCCCAAAAATCCTTCCTATGTATCACTCAAAAACCCATTACATGATCCCTAACCCTAACATCATGAGGGATTATTTTAATATTTTTCCTAAAAATATCTTCCAACACATTTTCCCTCCATCAAAAATTCAAATTTATTTCATTTACATTACATGTAATTTTCATTTTCATTTTGCATTGACATTTAATTTACATTTTCTTGCTATTTCACATTTACATTTGGATTTTACAATTAAAATTACATTAAATTTCCAAAATTAACCCAAAGTTTCACTCGGGCTCCAACAGGCTCTCAACACAAAATCTTCATTTGTCCTCGAGCCAGCTACAGGTGGACATCCACGGCGACTTGTGTTGTTATTGCGTGATCCAAATCCTCCTCCGAATGATGAATTAAAAGATACTACCATACTCTACTCTACTCTGCACATCCTCTTTGCACACTTCTTCCTTTTTAGACATTCCAACCTCCTGCTCACAAGACCCCATCTCTCTTCTCCTACTATGGGCATCCCAGCCCCCTCTGCTTGTAAGACCTTACTCTTCACTTCTCTATTATATCCACTACAACCTGCACTCATCTCTCTATCACTCTCCCTTATTCTAGTCTTTGTCTGTTGCATTTCATCGGATACTCTATCCGTTGTCACTTATCGGATTTCTTTGCTTCTGTTGGCATAGGGTCTTGTCATGAAAATTTGTCTCTCTTTCTGCATTTTTTACTTCTATGAGGCAACTAAAAGTATAGAATTCTAAGTGGTTTGTGCAGGAAAATTTAACATCACTTGGTGGGGGTCTTAAAGAATACTTCCCATATATCTGCCCCAGATCCCATTTTGGTGTTTACAGCACTAGATTAGTTAGCTCTTTTTATGTATCTTTGTCACAATGGTTTGGGCATTACGCATTATAAATGGTAGAGATACGAAGAAAGATGATTACTTTTAGTTCTCCTAAAGGATTGAACACTTCTTAGCATTGCTATCCTCTCGCCTAGCGAGCAAATATTTACCCTCGTGGATGGAAATACTTCTTGATCTGAATCGATGTAAGAGTACAACTACATTTCCAAAATCCATGTTGTCTATTCGGAACAGGTTGACCCCTTTGCTCTCTCAAAGTACAACCAAAAAACTAGTGTTCTTCTTGAAGTTTGACAGAGGGTTACCCCCGCTTATACCCACAGTATGCATAAAAATGCATAAACACATCTATCCCAGGTATTTAACTCACAAAGGAGTCAAATCTTCAACCATCAAATGGTTAAGGCCTCTTTATCTGTTCCTTTATATCAGAACTCAATCACCCCGCCTAATACCTCCTATCAGAACTTTATCAACCCTTGAGCCTTCTTATAAGACTTTGATCAAAGCCTTTCATTAATCCCTCCTATCAAGACCTTTAAACCTTCATAACCCCTTTAATGCCCGCATATATGTAACCTTTCCCCTTTAACCATTGGTTATATATATATTTAACCCACAAAACCTTTTCTTCAGTGCTATTTCCTTACAAAACCATTTACAAAGGAAAACCTCGCAAAACATACCTTTTTTCCGGCTCGGTATAGCCTCTGCACAAATTCCGAGGTTACCTTTATCACAATCACAATTAGGTATCGACTCCTCCATGGTTTTTCATTAACACTAGCTCTATCGCATCCGATATGTGATAATGCACTATCGGATCTCAATTATTATTAACCGCGCCTCAATACTTTATCGAGTTTGCCTTATCACATTTCTTCCGAACTCTGCTTTATAAAGGAAATACATGGAACACTGCTCCCAAAGCTTAAGACCAGAACTCAAATAAAATTGAGTCCGCGTCTATAAGCTTTTGGGTCTGCACCTTTCAACCATGGCCGAAGCACTCCTCCTTCCTCTTGCCAATCTCCGATTAAATCAATCACCACTGTCCATTTCCTTACCCGATCCAACAGTTTACATTGGTTTTGGGCTGACAACACGCATGGGATTTAATGGCCCAATAGGCGGTTTTCTCTTCCTCCCTTGTGCTACGTGTCCTCCACTAAATGGAATCGAAAGCTCGACCCTTAATACCACTTATCGTTTCTTCGTCGCCCGAAATACCACCTAAGGCTTGTGAAACCACCATTCATTGTGTTAACTCCTACGCTTCTTCACATGTGATGACCGTCGATCTACTTCATTGGTCGGTTCCGATAGATCCTTTAGGTTCCTTTGTTGTTTAATCTGGATCGTTGATCACTGAGATCCAACGGTTACTCTGCGCCAACACCTCACTTCTCTGCTTGTCCCTTTTACTTAGAATTTATGCTATTTATCAGTGTTTGCTGTGGTTACAGGCTTTTCCTTCAAGGGTTTGACTTTTCACTCTTCCATTGTTGAACTCCTCCTGGCTTGATCTTTCCGAATTCTTCACATCATAGTCTCTACAGAGCTTACTTTGTTCCTCAACTAGATTCAATGACTCATTTATGATTCCTCTGAATCATTCTGTCCCTCTCTGTGTCCTTCATAATTATGCTTGCAACCCTATTACAGAACCTATGAATTCACAAGTAATTCATTCATGAAATACTCCTCAACACACTGATATAGTCAGGAATAAACATCTATATATATATATATATATATATAAATATAAACGGTCAATTACATATTTGAGACTCTGTGTCTCGCACAGGCATGTTCTTCAATATCATGGCCTCTTCTTGTACTCTGCCCGTATGTTTACATTTATGATAGAAAGTTCTGTTGAACTAATCCTGGTTTGACTCCTAGATCTATTGAACTGACTCGTAAATCCTCTATCCTCTACATCCACTTCTAATCTCCATTTAATTCCTAAGAGCTCTCCTTAGTTCCTCGAATCATGGAACTGCTTAAAGAGTCCTAATTGACTTTAGATTCTGTTGTCATTATTTCCCACTCATGTTCTCATTTATTTGAGAGCATTTACAACTTCCTCTCATAATCTAATTAATTTCTAATCTATGCACTCAAAAGCCTAATATTACATTAATTTATCACTTAGGAGTCCAACTTCCTAAAATACATGATCACCTATGTCTACCTAATTACAATGATTTTCTCTTGGGTTGAATGCTCCTACATCAAACTCTCAAAGTAGAAAATATTCATGATCTCATGATCATGTGTCTTTTGATCTTTGTCTTCCTGTATCCCATACTTTGTTTTGTAACTGCCAAAATGTCTTGTTCCTTTGCTGTCGCTACAATTCTACTGTCTTCTGCTCCATCTTCTTCTTCTTGTCAATCAGGTTCAAGTTTTGATTAATCTTTCTTCCTGTTACTACCATTTTCCTCCATTTAGATTGCATCATCATTAGTTGCCACATTTCTTCAATCTCTGTCTCCAGTACATCTTTGGACTGGTCCATATTCTGCTTCTTACTTCTTCCTCTTTCTCTTTGCTCCAGGTTGTTGCTGTTGTCCACTAGTTCTTCAATCTATTGTTCTTCTTCTTGTTCTGTTATTCTTGCTCCAACTTTTTCTTTGCTTGCTATGCTGACTGCCTCCCTATCATCCTTACCCTCTTTCATGATTACCTCTTTCTATATTGAATCATGATTGTCTAGCACTCTCTCCAGCAATTTAACATCTTTGTTCCATGGATTGAATTCTTCCACAAAATCTTCTTCTTTCATCTTTATTTGGCTACTCATCTATGCCAAATTTTGTTCTGCATCTACAACAAAACCTGCACTCACAAAACACTTGTTAAAATTAAAAACATAAGGCTTCTGTGCCTTATCTTCCTTTGGCAACAGTTCAGTCTGCTGCTCCATTTCTTTCTCCTCTGTTAGCACATCAGTATGTTGATTTGAATTATCAAAATAACTCATGAGACTGTCAACTAGTCTCTCCTCCACATCATTTGTTCCAATGATGTCTTCTTAACCTTGTCCATTGTAGTGAACTCCTTTTTCTGCAATCATATTGTCATACT
This sequence comes from Pinus tabuliformis, assembly GCA_031772625.1. Classification (NCBI taxonomy): domain Eukaryota; kingdom Viridiplantae; phylum Streptophyta; class Pinopsida; order Pinales; family Pinaceae; genus Pinus; species Pinus tabuliformis. The sequence goes on from CM062817.1 coordinate 647,619,639, forward strand.
CTGAATTTTCCAGCAAATATTCCAGTAATGCAATTTCTTTGTGACACTTCGCAAGTATTTCATCATCACTTCCAATCCTAAGTTCTTTCCGTTGCAATAATTCACTACTTCTCTCATTTAAGAGACATTCTTCATCCTCCTTTACTTCAGAGTTTTTATCTTCTAAAAAATACTTCTCCATACTTCTAATAGCTTCAAAAGATTATCTATCCTCTGCAAAACACTTGTTTATTAGTGTTATTCCCCGCAAGGTTAAATCCTTTGCATATTCCTTCCTTCTTAACATCCTTCAGTAGATGTCCTTCTTCCTCTACAGATTCCATGGTTATTTCCACTGTGCCTATCATCATAGTGAATGATGATCCTTTACTATGTTTTCAGCGAACATTGTCTCTTCTTCAAGCTTGCCTTTAATCTCTTATTGTTTATCTCCTCCAAGAGCTATCCTTGTCTCACCATCTGCCTTATCGTTCTCCTTTATGACAGCTTTTATAGACTCATCCATATACTTTTCCTTTTGTATGTAGTCAAATTATTCTTCTTTTGAGAAGTTTTCTTTGTCACCTTTTACTTCTAGATCTTCATCTACTCTGAAGATATCTTCAAAAGGCTACTTTTCTGCTGCAATATCTGCCATCATACACAAACTATCAGTTTTAAAAATATAAGACTCTGTGGTCTCACTTGATGGTTCAGCCATCATATCTCCTTGCTTTTCTAAATCCTTCACATGATTTAGAAATTCTTCGATTGTCTCCTCTTCAATCTCTTCAAGCCCTTCACTTGGTTTCTTGATATCTTTCTCCAACTGCATATGAGACCTATCTATCTCATCTTCTTCCAAAACCTTATTTAGATTCTACTTGTCTTCATTCTCCTTTATGACAATATCAGCGAATTTTCCTTCTTTACATGTTTCACTTGCAAACATACACAAATTGTCAAGATTTAAAATCATGTGACCCTTTGGCCTCACTTGAAGTTTCAGTCTTCAAGTCTTCATCTTCACTTTCTCCCAGAATTCCTCCCTATTCTGGTTCACAACTGTACTCTTCCATTTCCAACTCAGCTTCCTTGAGTTTTTCCATTAGCCACCTTACTTGCCTCTGTTGTAGCCTTCTCTGCAACTTATGCCACTTCACTGGCTTCTTCCTCAAGACCCAACCTAGTCTCTGGCTTTCCTCTAGTATCCTCCTTAATGCATCGAGTTGTTCTTTTAACTCTGCAATCTCCTTGTCAATTTCCTCTTGACTCATCCTCTTGCCATTTTCTTTGGCATCCTCTTTCTTCATCTTTCTTCTACTGTGGCTTCTCTTTGAACCTCTGCTATGACTATCAGTAGTCATCTTCTTCTCCTCTTCCTTCATGAGCTCCTCACTCATCTGCAACAAGCCTCTGCAACAACTAGTCCTCCTCGTTGCAATCTTACCTCACTAAGCTCTCCTCACTCAGTCTTTTGGTAAGCACGGGTCCTCTATCTGGAACCTCCTCTTGAGAAACACCTTTTCTCCTTCTAGGCTTCTGCAATCTCTCACTCTCTCTTGAGAACACTTCAACTGTCCTCTTTGTCCAATCTCTTGTTGGATTCTTCAGGTTCACTGCCACTTCTCCATCAGAGTATTTTCCTTACTCTATCTTCAAGAACACATCTGGTTCTCCTCTCATAACTTCTCTTGTTGTCACTTGTGCATTAGTGTAAAAACACACATTCTCAATTTAAAACAGAACATATTACCTCACTTTCAAGATCTCAGCATGATCTTGTTTCACCATTCCACCTATACTTTGAATGGATTGTCCTCTGTTTCTTGCATCTGCAAGTTCTGCTACACATCACCTCTGTGTGCCTTCCTTCTGTCAAATTAGAATCTGATCCTTCCTTGCCTGCATAAACACCTTAACACATAACTCTGCTTTTAATTATTTCACATAGAATTTCTCTGTTCTGTTTAGCCCCATTGGTTTTTATTATAACTCTGCTTGGATACCAAAATGACACAGGGTTACCGCCACTTATACCCACAGTATGCATAAAAATGCATAAACACATATGTCCCAGGTATTTAACTCACAAAGGAGTCAAATCTTCAACCATCAAATGGTTAAGGCCTCTTTATCCGTTCCTTTATATTGAAACTCAATCACCTCACCTAATACCTCCTATCGGAACTTTATCAACCCTTGAGCCTTCTTATAAGGCTTTGATTAAAGCCTTTCTTTAATGCTTCCTATCAGGACTTTTAAACCTTCATAACCCCTTTAACGCTCACATATATGTAACCTTTCCCCTTTAACCATTGGTTGTATATATAGTTAACCCACAAAACCTTTTATTTGGCGCTATTTCATTATAAAACCATTTACAAAGGAAAACCTCGCAAAACATACCTTTTTTCCAGCTCGGTACGACCTCTACACAGATCCCGAGGTTACCTTTATTGCAATCACAATTGGGTATCGGCTCCTCCGTGGTTTTTCGTTAACATCGGCTCTATTGCATTCGATATGCGATAATGCACTACCGGATCTCAATTATTATTAACTGCGCCTCAATACTTTATCGGGTCTGCCTTATCGCATTTCCTTCGAACTTCGCTTTACAAAGGAAATACATGGAATGTTGCTCCCAAGGCTTAAGACCGAAATTCAAATAAATTGAGTCTGCCTCTATAAGATTTCGAGTTCGCACCTTTCAACCATGGCTGAAGCACTCCTCCTTCCTCCCACTGATCTCCAATTAAATCAATCACTGCCATCCATTTCCTTACTCGATCCAATGGTTTACATTGGTTTCGGGTTGACAACAAGCATGGGATTTAACCGCTCGATAAGCGGTTTTCCCTTCCTCCATTATGTTACATGCCCTCCAATGAATGGGATCGGATACTCGACCTACAATACCACGTACTGTTTCTTCACCACCTGACATACCACTTAAGGCTTGTCAAACCACCTTTCGCTGTGTTAACTCCTACACTTCTTCACATGCGATGAGCATCGATCTAATTCATCGGTCGGTTTTGATAGATCCTTTAGGTTCCTCTGTTGTTTAATCTAGGCCATTGATCATTAAGATCCAACGGTTACTCTGCACCAACACCTCACTTCTTCGCTCATCCCTTTTACTTAGACTTTACGCTATTTCTCAGTGTTTTCTGTGGTTATGGGATTTTCCTTCAAGGGTTCGACTTTTCACTCTTCCACTGTTCAACTCCTCCTCGGCTTGATCTTTGTGAATTCTTAACATCATAGTCTCTACAGAGCGTACTCTATTCCTCAACTAGATTCAATGACCCATTTGTGATTCCTCTGAATCATTCCGTCCCTCTCTGTGTCCTTCAGAATTCTGCCTGCAACCCTGTTACAGAACCTACAAATTCACAAGTAATTCATTCATGAAATACTCTTCAACACATTGACACAGTCAAGAATAAACATCTATATATATAAATATAAATAGTCAATTACATATCCGAGACTCTGTGTCTCGCACAGGCTTGCTCTTCAATATCATGGACTCGTCTTATACTCTGTTCGTAGGCTTACATTTATGCCAGAAATTTCTGTTGAACTGATCCTAGTTTGACTCCTAGATCTACTGAACTGACTCCTAAATCCTCTATCCTCTACGTCCACTTCTAATCTCCATTTAATTCCTAAGAGCTCTCCTTAGTTCCTCGAATCATGGAACTGCTTAAAGAGTCCTAATTGACTTTAGACTCTTTTGTCATTATTGCCCACTTATGTTCTCATTTATTTGAGAGCATTTACAACTTCCTCTCATTATCTAATTAATTTGTAATCTATGCACTCAAAAGCCTAATATTACATTAATTTATCACTTAGGAATCCAACTTCATAAAATACATGACCCGCTATGTCTACTTAATTACATTGATTTTCTCTTGGGTTGAATGCTCCTGCATCAAAGTTGTAGGTTGACCAGGCCCACAACGTCCCTCATACCATAAGTTCATCCGCCTGGGCATCTGTCCATTGCTGCTACCACCTGTATGGAGATAGGTACCAAGATTTTCCTAACTAGTGCACATTGTTGGAGACACTCTCGCTAGAAGGTCTGCAAGAGGGAAAATAAAGACTTAAAATACAAGAACAAGATAATTTGATAGACGAACATGCACACAACTACAAAATCCCAGACAATGCTACCTTGACTATGGTGGCAACACAGATAGTGTTGTCACCACCAGTGCTGTCACTGCCAGTGTTTTCACTATTAGTGTTGTCACTACACATTGGCAGTACTATGCACTAACAATACCACGCACCATCAATATTGCGAATAAACAATGCAAAAACACAAATTACATGATTTCTGAAAACAGAATCCAACACTGCGAAAGCACAACTACTACGGGAAACAACCCAAACAACTGCAAATGACCAGGGTTTTCTACTGCTAATTAAACCTATTAAACCAAAATTATTCACGTAAAGTTGTTGTGCTTTAAAATTGATCTCAAATACAAAAACTAATTGTAGAAATGCACAGGAAGAAGAATAATACTTACAACATAATGTACAGATGGTTGAATAAAACCAACAAACTATATCTCACAAGTTGTTATACAAAACACATAGGAAATCATTGTAGATCATAAGCATAAACACCTCCATGAACAACAACTAAGACCAACAATTTACATACACAAGATTTCTGCAAATAACTCATAACTTCTGAAAATAAATGTTGTTGAACTCACACATACATCTGCTGCAAATAAAACCACTGCTGCACATAACCAGAAATTGTTGCAAGTACTAGGAACAAGATAGAAATAAACACATAATACTGCAAATAACCAACAACAAAATAAACCAGTAAACTACATCACATGGATGTTGTAAATAATAATTTGTAAATGAAACACAAAACCCTAAACTCATATTCTTCTAAGGATTCACATCATATGCATCCCTCCATGCCATGGAAGTAGGGAGGTTGCAGTGCCTCCGAGCCTCTCACCCAATCCAGAAACCACCTATGCAACCCTTTGAAAACATAAAATATAGCCCCCAAAATCACTCCTACGTCCCCTCAAAAACCCATTACATGATCCCTAACCCTAACATCATGAGAGATTATTTTAATATTTTTCCTAAAAATATCTTTCAACACCTTTTCCCTCCATGAAAAATTCATATTTATTTCATTTACATTACATGTCATTTGCATTAACATTTTATATACATTTTCTTGCAATTTCACCTTTACATTTGGATTTTACAATTACAATTACATTAAATTTCCAAAATTAACCCAAAGGTGCACTTGGGATCCAACAGGTCCTAATGTTCCTATGTTACGTGAGAGTTGGGTACACCCCCTGTTAGCTCGTCTATAACTCTAATGTTACAGAGAATCAATCAGTTCATCCAAGCCTATCAGAGGGTGAGCCCATAGAGTGGCATCCTACGTGCCATACAAAGGATTAGGAGTTAGGACATTAGAGGCATAAATGATTGGGAGGCAGTGAAAGTTACCACTGAGGACATTGATGTGCATGGGTAGTTGTTTGACATCCGTTTGGGCCATGCTAGACATCATGGTCTTGTTCCACTCAAATATTTTAGGAATGTTGATGCAACTTCTTTTGTTTATCATCATTTCATTAGAGCTTGGGGCCAGTTCCCCCACCATGGCTAGGCCCCCCTTTACTTTGATGGTCAGTTGACATTGTTAGGTTAGAAGGTGACATCAAGTGCATTGGAATTAATGTCAACTGGGCTAGAATTGATGTTAGATTCATAGTATATGTTGTAGCTTGTTTTACTTTTATCTGTGTTTAGAATAAAATGTATATGTATCCGAAAAATAAATCAAAAGAAAAAGAAAAGAAAAACAAAAATTTTGATGTTAAATAATTAATGTATGATGGTGGATTAAACTACATTACTTAAATCTTAATGTAGAATTAAGTGTAAAGAAGGTGGGTCCCTATTCGGCAATAACAAAGTCAGATTTTAAATGTTGAGCAAGTCTTTGAGTGTGATGAGGAATGGTAGTGGGGCCCGTTGGATGGGGAAAACTCGATGGTACTACATGCCTGATGATTATCTCTCCTAGCCCCCTCATAAAGGATTTTCAACATCTACTTTGAGCATAGATCAATGACTCAGAATTGTTGCGGGGGAACTCCATCGAGTTTCTTCCATACGGGAGTATACCCCCACATTACATCGAAAAGTGAGTGTGTTATGTCGGCAAGTGAGCAAGATTATAATTCGTCTGTTCTTCCATTGCATAATCACCACTTCTCATCATACCCTTCCACCACCTCATCATCCATGTCAACCATCACCTCATCCGTCTTGTCGCCAACTCATTAATTCAAATTTCCCATGATTTTCATTAATTCTATTTTGCCACTCGTTGCTCCGTTTCTGCTATAAACCTTGTTCTATTATTCATTTTATTCACCACTTTCCTCTTCTCCTACTTCCATGGACTCAATTATATAGGTTGCAGCTCCAGTGAGTGTCACTCTCCACTATTTAGATATTTGTGCAAATTCTTAGCATCCAAAAGTATCAAAATGTCGAAGAAAGTTGCCTTAATAGGTTTCATTTTCCATATTGCATTGATGGATACAGAAAGAGACATTTTTAACCCACTTTTATCCACTGATTATATAGAAATTTATCATCAATTATGCTTAAGAAAAATGAGTCTCCTGTATATGCTACTATTATAAGGTTATGGGTTTTAGCTGCCATGATTCCTCAAACCCATCTATTTTTAGAATTTATATATTGGTTCGTCTCTGCCCTTTATCCTCAAAAATGTTTTTTTATGAACTCATTAGGTGAAAATGTATTTCAAGTGTCTGCCCTGTTAATTCAACAAGCTTTATGTTTTCCATCTGCAAGTTCTTACACCCCTTTTTTGGAAGAGACTATGTTTTCTACTTTTTAAGATTTATTTGCTTCTAATTATGCTCAATTGGATTTCGTTTTAATGCTTGCTTGGAAGCATATGCCTATGGACCCTACTCATTTTCCTTTGGACAATTTTGTTGAAGAAGTTAGGCTTGTCCTACAAATTCTAGCTAAAATTTTAGGAAGGGAGGATACAAATACTGTGGAGAAAGCCATTTTAGGAATGTTTAGTTTGATGATGAACCCAAAAATAGTTTTTGGCATACCTGTTTTTAGGAGAAAATAGTTAATTCCCAATTGACAAATCTTCCTCAAACCGATTGCTTCAGATATCCTTCTCTTGTTACTTACCTCTTTTTGTACACTCATGTTGAAATATTCATGCACCTAGGGTTGAATATCATGGACTCTCACAATAACAAGTAGTCATTAGTATTTGGACTGATGTGGTAAGAAGTACTGCAAATAACCAAGGTTTAATGTACTTTGTTACTTCTTTTCTATCATCTGTTTACTCAATATTAAACATTTATCCTCCACCTTACTTTCTACCAAAAACTCAACTTTTCCTTCAACTCTGTAGAGATGTCAAATTTGGTGATTGGTTTTAGTTTGAAGATTATTTAGAGATTAGAATATATGGTGCAGAAGTTGGCCCTTACAGGCTCCCAACTTTTGTGCCAATGAGACTATTTTCATTAGAGTTCATTAGGAAACATTTGAATGTGGATCAAGTATATTCTGTGCCAGTAAAGAAGGGGCATTTATTTAAATTTCCAAAGACAGTGGGACCTTTCATTGTGAATAACAAGAAAGATGCAAGAGAAATGCATAAAGCAGTTGAAGATATGAATTTGCAGATGGGTGAAAAGTGGGCATATGTTCCACATCATATAATTTCAAGCAGGAGGGTGGAAAATTCTTACGCTCCCTTTATACATGAGGCTCGACTACAGGTGGAGAAAGTAGCCAATGGAGGAAAAATTTGTTTGACTGGAGGAGTGGAAGTTGAAACTCATCAAAGTGAAAAGAATTTAAAGAGAGGCAATGTAGATGTGATTAATCTAGAAGAGGAAACAAACAAAAGTTCTAAAAAATCTAAACTATCTGAAGATGGCAACTCATCATCTGCATTAGGTTTTCAGCTACAATTGGGTGAGGTTGTTTGTACACCATCATCTCCTATTCCAAAAGAGACTAGCCAAAGCTCTGTTTCAATGATAAAGCAAGTTTATTCTCAGATTGAAGAAAGAAACATGAATGTTAAAGAAAGCATGGAATCCTAGTTGCATGCTCAATTTATCTCATATTATCAGAACATGCTGCTTTCTGATATGGATTTGGAGAGGAATCAACTCAAACTAGCTTTCTCTCACCTTTCTGCTTTATCTGATTCTTCTTCACCAGGTTTCAAGATTGTCAATTTGACAGTTGATGCTAGAGAAATCCCTCTTCCTGACAAAATCAATTTGCATAGGCAGACTGGTGAACTAATTTACAGTGATTTGAAGAAGTCTTATTTGGCTACTACCAAAGTTGAAGGTTTGTTAGAAAAAGTGGTTAACTAGTTGAAATTAGAAAAAAAAAACTCCAGAGCTTTAACCACTCAGAATGAAGAATTGAACAAGATGATTATTAGAATTGGGGTCAACCCAGAGGACAAAAGTGTTGTTAAAAAGCTATTGCAGTGAGCTGAAAGATAAGTTCAAATTCTAAGGAACTAATTGAAGATGCCTTCCATTGAACATCCAATGGTTTCAGAAGTGGCATAGGTAGAAAAAGAGATAGAGGCACTAACTGAGGAGCTCATATAGAGAAATGATGAAATCACCAAGCTAAAAGAAATAAATTATGTTTCACAATAGAAAATTGATTATCATATTTGTACTATTGTAGTACAAGTTGATTCCGAGGACCCAATTGATAAATTGACTAGAGTCATGATTGAATTGCAGATTTCCGAGAATGAGGTGAAGAAACTGCAGATAGATTATGAGAGTGCCTTGAAATTTATAAAATCTATTGAAAGAGGATTGACAATCTCTAAAGAAAATGCTGACAAGTATATGAATGATTTTCAAGTTTCTCCTCAAGAAATTAAAGAATTAAAGGAGAAGGTGAAGGGGAGTATGTCTCTTATTCAAGCCAGAGAAATTTTATGGAATGAAATAATCCATACTATGGGTAACATCTTGGATTCGTTGTCTATAGTAGAGGAGGAGAAGATCATCATCAGAGACTTGCAAAATATGGTTGTTGCAAATAAACAAAAATTACAGCAAAGAGATTAGTTCGCAAAGAAAATGATAGATTTCCTTAATTCAAGATCTTCAAAATAATTAAGGGGATTAGGAATTGAAGATATAACTGAGTATGTGTTCGAAATTAATAAAATGATTGTAAAGAAATGATATAGGTAGACAACATAAGAAAAACTAAAAGAAGTCAAGGAACTTGTGATGAAATCTAATATTGATTTTGATAAGAGAACTAGAGCATGTTTTCCCTCATGCTGGGACCAACATGGACATTTATTACCCTAGGAGACTTATGAGACTTTGTTGGTGGAGGAAAAAAGAAAAATTGGCTCAACACATGAAAGAACAACAATATTGAAGGGAGAAACCATTGTCAATTATTTGCAAATGGATTTTAAGCTTTTATGGTTGATGAGAACTCTTTTTATTGACAAACCTACATATAGCAGAATCACTAACTTCAAAATGACACACAAAAGGTTTGTTAAGAGTCCCAGTTCAAATGTAGCCATGTGGAAAAAGTGCAGAGAATGGATGTCACCAACAACAACAAGTGCAGAAGCAGGACCTTCATCCACACCTCAGTCTCAGATTACCAAATGAAGCAGTGCCACTTGTCATACAAAAGTTTTGTCAAATATTTTTGAATGATGTATTTATGTTTTTCTTTTCAAAATGTAAAGTTTGAAAGAACTATTAACTCTAAAGTAGTTTAGGAATTTATCATTTTCTAGCAGTTGACAGTTATTTAAGTGTTCTTTTGCAATTTTGTATAAGTTAATTTAGAAAGAGAAATGAGGGTTCTGATTTTTGGACCTCAGAAGAAGAAACTACTTGTATCTTTCAATATTCAAGTGGAATTGAATAAAGAATTTGAAGTGATTCCAGAAACCCGTTGAGTACATAATATGTTTCTTGTTATTTCCATTTAATTTTTTTCTTCATAGAAAAGAGTAATGAAGCTGGTAGCCTTTAATTTTACAATTCTCCAAATCCATTTCCTATTAATTAAAGTTAAAAGTTCCGTAATGATGCACTCCCCTTTTCTATATATCATCCTTTGATAATTACATTTTTCTTATAAGGATGAAAACAAAGATTCTGCATTAAGAAGCATGTGTTAGAAACTTTCCACAATATTTTCTGTCTGTTCTTTCATTAAATTTGCATTCGACATCAGAAGGGCACAGTAAATAATTATTTATTTCCATTGAATATCAAGATGCATTTCCTTTTAAATTATAATCTCCGGGGTTTGAACAATGGAACACAAAACTTATCTTTTCATATTCTTAAACAAATGTCTGGGGCCCTAACCTCTCCTTAGCCGGAGGTTGTGTTCCAAGGTATAACATTTTTTGGCGCTGTTTCCTAGGAATGGAGATAGGAAGCTATTTTTTCCTAGGTTTTCTCTTTGTAGGAATTTCTTTGTTTGGTGAGCAAAGAAAGTCCTTATCCTAAGTCTGTCACCAAGAAAATAATCCTAGCTCCAAAAAGACGCGTCACGAGGTTTGATACCTTGTATTAGAAAGCTCCTATCCTCTCTGATCCAGAGAAATTAATTTCTCGAAGAGTTTGGAAGCCAAAATCCCTAGTAACTCCAAACCCTACTCTGTCTGCTCCTAGTTCTAGTTCTGCTCCACAATTCTTTAAGACCTTTCATTCAGAGCAAGTTGCTAAAAATCTTGATTTTTCTCAAGAAAGTTTGTCTTCCTCTCAATTTTTTTTTTCAGAACCCACATTAGAAGGAGAATCATTTGATTTAGTGTCATTTTATTTTCCATAAATTGAAGAGATTAAAACAATTGGTTTTTCAGTTCCAAATCAAATTGTTTGTACTGTTAGTCAGCTAGTTTCTATTTATGTTATCCCACCTCAATCATTTGTGTTTCAGGCAGGAAGTTCCTCTGTTCCCCTCTCAAATTCAAATATGGTTATCCCAAATTTTATTTTGAACAGATATGCATCTTTGAATATTCCTCATCCAATCAATGCTATGCCCCTAGATTATCTAAAATTATTGCCCATGTTTACAAGGGAGGATGAATTAACAGTAGAAAAACATATTTCTTCTTTTTGTGCATTTGTTGAGAATTTAAATGTTGAGTATATGGATGTAGTGATGAGACTATTTGTCCAATCACTTGATGGGGAAGCAAGGAAGTGGTTCAAAACACTTCCTGCTAATTCTATAAATACTTGGGAGGAATTAGAGAATGTTTTGACACAAAGATGGGGTGAAAAGAAGGATCATAGTTATTTCTTAACTAAATTCAATGCAATTAAAAGAAAATCAGAAGAGGATGTAAGTGAATTCATTAAAATATTTAACAGGTTGTATAATAGCTTACCAACAAAGATAAAGCAACCGCCTGCAGGAGAAAAAGTGGTGTTTGTAGGGGCATTTGATTATGACTTTGGTTTCACCTTGAGGGAGAGGAGATCTCCTACTTTAGACCAAATTCAGTCTGATGCATTGGAGATTGAAGCAACTCTATCTACTGTAGGGAAAATTAAACCAAGGGAACAAGTTGAAGCCAAGAGAAAAGGGAAAGAATAAGAGAAGGCTGCTACTGAGCCAAAATATTCTCATGAACATAAGCTCGATGAAATGACCAAAATCATTAAAAATCTATCCAATAAATTGGTGAAAATGGAGTTGGAAAGAAAAAATCCACCAAGACAGATTCAACAGGGTCAAAACAGAAATTTTAATCCTCAATTTAGGAGGCAGCCACTGCAAATTATGCAAAGGGAAAGAAAGGATCAATATCATATACAACCACCTTTGTACATCGAAGATGAACCAGAGGGATCACTGGAAGAATCTCTTAAAGAATATGAAAATCAAATTTCTACATTGTATGATGAAGAAAGAGAAGGAGTCATAAGGGAAGATTCTAATTTGGATTTTCAGGTCTCTCTGGATGATGAAGAAATTGAAGAATATTATAAGAAGTTTACAGATTTTATGCAAGCAGAGTTGCATAAAAAATATGATCTTAGATCTAGGAAGAGATCAAGACTCCCAAACAATGTGGAGGAGCAAACATATTGCATAATGCAACAACAGTCTCTAAGACAAGTTGATAAAGGAAAGAAGTAGGTCAATTCAGTCCCAAAAGTTACAGTTCAATAGGGATAAATTTGTAACAACAAGCAAGATTCAACGGTGTTTCACAAATCTATTCAATAGACTATTGTTAGTTCTTAGAACGTCCCAAGTTAGAACTCCAAAGAGGGGGAACAATTGAAAATAGTAAAAGAAATTCATTCTTTTAATTTATTGAAATAATTAGAAAAACTTGAAGTTCCAATTCCTTTAATAGAGCTAGTGAAGACTCCTATGTATAAGAAGCAAGTTTCTGACTTATAAATCTCTCTCAAATAATCATCTAGTAGATGCAATTAATTTACAGGAGGAAATACCAATAGTAATGTTTGGTCCTCATGTAGAGGATTAATATACTTTTACACCTTATTTCTATATTCCTATGCTTATACATACTTTCATACTTCATAATTGTATGTTAGATTTAGGAGCATCTCATAATCTAATGCCACTTTCATTTATGAAACAATTAAACTTACAAATTACAAAGCCCTATAAAGACTTGCATTCTTTTGATTCAAATAAGGTCAAATGTATTGGATTGATTAAATATTTGGTGGTGTCATTGGCTCAAATTCTGTTATGAAACCAGCTCACACAAAGATAGAAAAGAGAGATCCACGCCTTAGAATTCAGCCTCTTCGAGGGGGCAACCTCCTTTACATTACATAAATGAACAATTCTTGGATGATACAAATGACAAAACCTCCTTTCTATATATAGGAGTCTAGGGAGTCACAATATAATCCAGCCAACCTAACAATAATAATATAAAGCCACAAAAATAACAATAGAGGGATTCTATGGGGCACAGAAATAACAATATGGGGGTAATAGGGGCACAACAATATAAATAAGGGGTATAACTACAATAGTAATGGGGTAATCACTAGTATTATAGGGACCCAACATGCCCCTCTCCTTCAAAAAAGTGTTGTCCTCAACGCTTGAGTAGTTCTGGATACTTCTGCATAAAATTCTCATCCTCCCATGTGGAATCTTCAGCGGATAAGTTCTTCCACTTGATAAGATACTCTGAAATTGATCGATTTCGTAGCTGTCGAGTTCTTGTTTCTGTGACTGCTTCCGGTTCCAATATAATTTTTCCTTCCTCGTCAAGTTCTGGCAATATTGTTTGAATTGGGAGCTTGTCACCTATAACCTTCTTTAAACATGAAACATGGAAAACTGGGTGCAATCGAGAAGCTGCAGGAAGCTCCAATTTGTATGCCATAGTACCAATCTTTTGCAACACCTTGTACGGACCATAATACTTTGGTGATAATTTATTATCCTTCTTAGCTTGCTTTAGGGACATTTGCTTATATGGTTGTAGCCGTAGGAATACCCAATCACCTACATCAAAACTTCTTTCACTGCGATGTTGATCTGCCTGTTGTTTCATTCTATTTTGTGCCAACACGAGGTTATCCTTTAAGAGTTGGAGGACTTGTTGTTGATGTTCGATGTGATGTTCCACTGCCTGAACCTTAGAATTTTCTCTTAAATATGATGTGATGGATGGTGGTTGATACCCATAAAGTGCCATAAATGGGGTCATTTTTGTTGCTGTATGGAAGGAAGTGTTATACCACCATTCAGCCAGAGGCAACCATTTGACCCATTGTGTCTGTTTATCAGATACAAAGCAACGAAGATATCCTTCCAAACATTTGTTTACTATCTCAGTTTGCCCATCAGATTGAGGATGATAAGATGAGCTATGAGCTAACTGAGTACCAAGACAAGAAAATAATTCTGTCCAAAAATTTCCAGTGAAAATGGGATCTCTGTCACTTACAATAATCTTTGGGTTTCCATGTAGCTTTTGAACTGTTTCCATAAATGCAGTAGAAACTGTACTGGCTTTAAATGGATGTGATAATGCACAAAAGTGTGCATACTTGGTAAGTCTGTCAACTACCACCATGATGACACTCTTTCCCTCAGACTTGGGTAAACCTGTGATAAAATCCATTGAAACCTCCTCCCAACGTTGGCTTGGAATGGATAAAGGTTGTAATAGACCCGGTGTCTTAATTGTTTCAACTTTATTTTGTTGGCAAACCAAACATTCCGCCACAAACTTTTGAATATCTGATTTAAGGCCATCCCAAAAAAATTCCTTCTTAACCCTGTGGTAAGTTTTTAAAAATCCTGAGTGCCCTCCTAAGGGAGAAGTGTGCAATTCCATAAGAATCTTTTGTTTTAGCTGGGAATTCTTACAGAGGTATAAGCGATCTTTGTACCATAACGAATCATTTTGCCAGCTAAATGTATCAGAAGTACTGGAATCTTGTTGTAGCTTTCGAATAAGTGCCCACACTTCTTCGTCATTCTTCCATTCCTCCCTTGCTTCGTTTATCCAATCTGGTTGGATAATAGAAATGGCACACAACAATGCTTCCACATCCTCATCCTTTCTTGAGAGTGCATCTGCCACCACATTTTGCTTCCCTTTTTTGTAGATGATTTCAAAGTCATAACCCAACATCTTTGTGACCCACTTTTGTTGCTCTTCAGAGGATAATCTTTGTTCTAAAAAGTATTTAAGGCTATCATGATCCGTTTTTACCTTGAAGTGTCTTCCCATTAGGTAGGGTCGCCATTTCTTAAGTGCATGGAGTATTGCCAACATTTCCTTCTCATAAATAGCTTTGCTTAAAAACTTTCCCTTGATTGGACGACTTTCAAAAGCAATGGGTCTTTCATCTTGCATTAGAACAGCACCAATTCCATTTCCTGAAGCATCACATTCCACAATAAAGGTTTTTGTGAAGTCCGGTGTAGCTAAGACCGGTGCTTGGCACATTGCCTCTTTAAGATGTTCAAAGGCCTTTGTTGCTTCCGGAGTCCATGAAAATGAATCTTTCTTCAATAATGTTGTTAGAGGTGCTGCTATTCTCCCATAATTCTTAACAAACTTGCGATAATACCCTGTCAACCCAAGAAATCCTCGCAGATGCTTTATGGATGTGGGGATTTTCCATTCCTTAATGGCTTTAATTTTGCTAGGGTCTACCTTAACTCCTTCATGAGATACAATATGACCCAAATATTCCACCTCCTGGACTCCAAAGAAACATTTGGATCTTTTTGCATATAATTGTTTCTCCTCCAATAGTTGTAGCACCCTGTCAACATGTTCAACATGATCCTTCCAAGACTTGCTGTAGATTAGTATATCATCAAAAAATACTAACACAAATTTTCTAAGGAATGGTTTGAAAATTGAATTCATCAAACCTTGAAATGTTGAAGGTGCATTGGTAAGGCCAAAAGGCATGACCAAAAATTCATAATGACCCTCATGAGTTCTAAATGCCGTTTTCGGAATGTCTTCAATCTTCATTCTGATTTGATGATATCCTGAACGAAGATCCAACTTGGTGAAGTAAATTGATCCATGCAATTCATCCAGTAATTCATCAATAACAGGAATGGGGAACTTATCTTTAATAGTGAGCTTGTTGAGCTCCCTATAATCCGGACACATGCGCCATGATCCATCCTTCTTGTGCACCAATACTACTGGAGCTGAGAAAGAACTTTGACTCGGTTGAATTATACCAGCCTCTAGCATTTCTGCAACCATACGTTCAATTTCACTTTTTTGGACATAGGGATATCTGTACGGCCTGATGTTTGGAGGAACACTTCCTGGAATCAGATGAATAGCATGATCATGATCACGCATAGGTGGGAGACCTTTGGGAGTCTCAAATACCTTGGAATGATTGTCCAGGACTTTTTGGAGATCTGGAGAAATAGATGATTCCAATGTGGAAACATCTAGCGAACATAATTGTGCAATTACACCTCTTTGCTCCTTTTTTAGAAGCTTTGTCATGCCATTAGAGCTGATTATCTTTCCTGGTTTCCCTGCAATACCCCTTAATTCAACTTCCTTTCCTTCCACAGAAAATTTCATGAAAAGTTCTTGAAAATTAAAAGCTATTGTACCCAAGGATTGTAGCCATTGGACTCCTAGTACAACATCAGCACCTCCCATTGGAATGGAAAGCATTGGGCTAGTCAATACATATTCTCCCATGGATAGCTTGATATTATGGCACTTTCCAGAACAATTTATTGTTCCTCCATTTGCAATCATCACTTGACACTCTGGTGCTGGATATAGGAAGCAATTCAATTCTTTTGCTACCCTACAATGAATAAAATTGTGGGTGCTTCCTGAATCAATCAACACTATTACCTTTTTCTTCTTGATTTGTCCTTCTATCTTGATGGTTTGAGGAGTGGTAATTCCCGCCAATGCATTACAAGATATGGTCGGATTTATTTGTTCTTCATCTAGGCTTTGTTCCTGGAATATATCCTCTTCTTTTGACCTTTCTTGCTCCTTTTCTTCTTCCTCTTCACAATCTATGTAGAATAATTTCTTCTCAGCACACTTATGACCTTTAGTGTATTTGCTATCACAATTGTAACAAAGCCCTTTTGCTCTTTTTTCTTCCAATTGTTGTGGTGTCAACCTTGTAGGTTGTGGAAGACTATGGGCAACAACACTTCCGTCTTTATAGTTGTGAATGGTATGCTTCCTAGTTGCCATAATTTTGCTTTCCATTTTTCTTGCTAACCTGAATGCCTTCTCTAATGAATCAGGTTCCCAAAGGCGCACATCATGTTGGATATTATCCTTTAAAGACCCTATGAACACATCAATCCTATGCTCCTCTGGAATATCTTTTACCCTTATGTTCAATTTTTGGAACTCCTCAATGTGCTCCATTATTGAACCCTTTTGTTTGAGACTTATCAATTGGCTAAAAAAAGTGTTGCTTTTTGTATCCTCATAATGTGCTATCAATTCTTCCGTAAAAATTGCCCAAGTGATAAATTGTTTACGAGAACAAAGCCATTGATACCATACAAACTGATTTGGTTCCAAATATAAAGTTGCCATACGTACCTTTTGTGTGTTTTGCACATTATTGAGATCGAAGAATTGCTCCATCTGTAATATCCATGTGGCGGGATCCTTGCCATCAAACTTCCTCATATCGATTTTTGGAACATGGTGAGTCTTCGATCCAACATTAGAGTCTATGGAATCATGATTAACATTTCTTTTGTTCTCATCATGAGTTTCCTTTACTACCTTTTCACCATTAGTGACCCTTTCTTGTAGCAACTTCTTCAATTCATCCATCTTATCATCCATGCCATCAAATTTAGTGTCAATCTTAGCTTCCATGCCATCCATCTTAGCTTCCATTCCCTTTATCTTAGATTCCACGCCATTTATCTTAGATTCCACGCCACTTATCTTAGCTTCTGTTAGCTTTTGTGAGCGTGACATTTGTTGCACTTGTTCTTGTAATTTTGATATATCATGTAGCATTTCTTCCTCTTCTTCATGAGTCATGCTAGAGCTTTCAGGTTCCTTACTAGGTGTTTGCATTTTCTTTCCTCGGGGCATCAGTTACCGATAATAATGTTTTACTATGCCCTTTGAATTCCGTTAAACCAAGCTTACACAAAAATTAAAAAAAACTACACACCTTTTTTCACTTTATAGAAGCCTGATATTGAATCTGATGTATCTCTGTAATTTCGGATCCTCCAATTCTGAAATTGCTACCTGTAGTAGCCTTCTGCGTCCTCTTTCCAATGCCACAAGTCTGAACCAAATTGGATTCTCCAAGGAAGAGTTATGTGAAATCTCCCACAGTGACTTGCTTTTAGACTGGTTCAGTAGAGCGAACTTGTACGACGTGCCACGAGTCACTGTTTCAACCTTTGAATCTGAAACACATGCACAAGAAACTACAGTCCGTCCTCTTTCTGTACCTTTTTACGAAATTTCAATCCGATCCTCAGAGAGAGAGTTATGACGATTTTCCCCAGGTCACCTGTTTTGAATGTAATTCAGGAGTCTGCAAAAAGACCAACTTCCTCAGATCATATCTCCGAAAATATCACGAGAAAAGCTCTGAAATTCGGACCCAAGGTTCAGCGCCCATTCTTCTCAAATGGGTTTTTTTTGTGACTTCTGAAACGTCACAGAAAAAAAGTTATAGCGAAAATTCCACGATGACCTGTTTGGAGCAGCGAAACCCTAGAATCCAAAGCTCTGATACCAAATGTTATGAAACCAGCTCACACAAAGATAGAAAAGAGAGATCCACGCCTTAGAATTCAGCCTCTTCGAGGGGGAAACCTCCTTTACATTACATAAATGAACAATTCTTGGATGATACAAATGACAAAACCTCCTTTCTATATATAGGAGTCTAAGGAGTCACAATATAATCCAGCCGACCTAACAATAATAATATAAAGCCACAAAAATAACAATAGAGGGATTCTATGGGGCACAGAAATAACAATATGGGGGTAATAGGGGCACAACAATATAAATAAGGGGTATAACTACAATAGTAATGGGGTAATCACTAGTATTATAGGGACCCAACAAATTCCTACTAGGAGTATTGTAATGGACGTGGTTGTTGCAAATATTCCAACTCGTTTTGGAATGTTTCTCTCTAGATCTTGGGGAGCCAAACTAGGAGGAGTGCTTAAACTGGATTTTACTTATGCTATTATTCTAGTTTTTGGTGGAGAAGAAAGGAGATTGTATCGAGAGACCAGGTTTGTAAAAACTATCACAAAGGAGGGTTCAAGTAATTCTCCTATTTATAGTTAGGAAAATGATGACTTTTCCTATTTTATGTTACAAGAATCACCAAAAATTGTTGAAGAAACAAAAGTGCAGCTCCCTTTAGCAATTAAGAGCAAGGAGCTAGTAGTCAATGGAGTATGGAAGTTGTATTTCGATGTTTTCTATTCAAAGGAAGGGAATGGGGCTAGAATTATTCTTCTTTCTCCTAAAGGTCATATGATTACCTTCTCTTATAAACTAGAATTTGACTCTACAAATAACATTATTGAATATAAAGCTTTGATTCTTGGTTTACAAGCTACAAAAAAATTAGGAATACAATGTATTTCTATTTTTGGAGATTCAGAATTGGTGATTAAACAAATCAAGAATCAATTTCAAGAAAAATATCAAAGGCTTAAGACACATAGGAATGAAGTGTTGGATTCGGTAGATAACTTCTTTTATGCTTTCAATATACAATTTTTACCTAGGGAAGGTAATATACTAGTTGATTCATTAGTAGTTATAGCTAGTACTTTTAAGCCTCCCTTGAATCCCAAACTTAGGTATGAGGTGGAAATCAGGAACATGCCATATATTCCAGATGATGTAAAGTATTGGTAGGTGTTCAAGGATGAGGAACATATTAAAATTTTTCTAGAGATGGTGGGTACTATAGGGATTAATGCACGGTGTATGGAGAATGAAGGAACCCTCAAGGGTCTTCCTAGGACCCTTGGTAGACTGTAAGATTATTTGTAGCTATCACAAAGCTACATGCATGCCCATATTCAATAACTAACTATCAAAGCAAGATGGATTCATTACCTTGAGTCTCTGTGTAGAGTTGCTAGAGAGCGCAATGCAGCTAGGTGGAAGTCCCCTGAGCCGGCTCCAGATCAAGTCCTGCACATAGAAGAGACAAGCGTAATCACAACATAAAACCTTGACAATTAATGTATGAATATACAAAAGACATCTAGTTGCACATAACTAAGCTACTCATGCTAAAAGACATTGAATAAACATATAAATGAATTATAGTACCAACACCACGGAGTAGACAGTACAACTGCAATTCTATATTAATGTCGAAAGAGTGATTACAACCATCAGTTGCATCAGCCTTCCCTTACCCCTCCAGCTCCTCTTTCTCTCCCTTCTTACCAACTTCTTATGCTTAAGTCTAAGACTCTGCTTGACAATCAAGTAAGTTATCCTTTCAAATGATCTGACCTCTATCACAATAGCCCTAGCTCTACTTATGTAGCATGCGAGGTTAGGGTTGCCAAGTTTCTCCATGAGTTTCCTTAGGTAAAAGAAATGTTGTTTCCATTCTTTTGAGCTCTTTCCCATTTGCCTACTTCACTAAGATTAGAAATCCCCCAAACAGGTTGAACTTTGATGTTTCCTTGCTTTTCTAAGTTGATTTAGGAGAGAATATAGGGATATTTCTTAGTCAATCCACTCCTTTGACCCTTAGATCCTCACTAGGATTTACTAACGTTGTCCTCGAGATAACAAGTAGATTTACTTTGGTCACTAATGCTCCCTTAGGCTTATAGAGAAGCTTTATAAAGCAGGTTGTCAGTGTATAGGAAATGTTACCTTGGAAACAAGGCTTGTGAACTTGGTCATTACTTCAGTCATCATGTCTTTCCCTCTGAGCTGATGAGGAGGTCATTTTACTGTATAACAGATGCCCCCTAAAGAGTGATATTAGAGGTTGCGATGATGGACAATGTAATTTACTTAATTGTTTTATTCCTTCCTAACAAAAAGAGAGAGAGGATCAGAGCTTCGGGCAGTACAGGAAACCTGATACAACACATATATAAAATAACTGAAATCATGTCCTGAGTCAGGACTTCCCATGCTCAGTAGGTATGTCAGAGTGATTTTCTCAATGAAGAGATATGACAAGTCTAACCACCAATAAGCACAATGCGGATATGGTATCGTAATAGCATCATTATGATGAGATGTCTCCAAAAAACAATATACGCAACTTGGGAGAGGAAACAAGGCTGAGTGATGCAAGCCTCTACCCAAGGTCTTGATTTCTGCTTCAAAAAATAGCATAGATCGATGCATGTGAATATATGCATTAATATATAACATGCATGAAATCATCTGATTACCAGTCAATAATGGATATCGTTAACAGACGCGAGGAAGGCCACCAATAATGGTGATGGTCTCCAAGATGCACAGTACAATCTAGTGAGTGTGAAAAATGTTTTTGTCGTCGAATGTTCATAGAATTGTTTAATCAGGAGCCAATAATGAGAACCCCTGATCAAGCACAAGGTGACCTGCCATTGATGTCTATAAGTACCAAGGCACTGAATGTGTTTCTGGGTTGTCTTCCTAGATAGAGTGTTGAAGTCGATAGGAAGAGGCCTGTCGAAAGGTAGGCAATAATGTGTCCTACATCAATCGACACAAAACGGGACAAGAATGATTTGTTTTTTGAGGAATAATTGAGCATAGGGTCAAAACGACAAAGGACATGATGAAAGAATATGCTTGATGGGTTGATGGAGGAAATAAAAGGTTATCCTTTGAATAATAGAAGGCACGAAAACGGTTTTAACCATGCATCACTAGACTCACCAACACCAAAGAGTGTTAGGATACAGAGATGCAAGAACATCGGGTTATTTAGGCTAAACTCATAGGATGATAAGATTCATATTGAGAGGTCATCACAAGGAAGGTTTATCTGAGGGAGTGCCATGTTTCAGGGAATGACTACTGCCAAACAATGCTTTCAAATATTGAACACAATTGTATTGTCCACTTTCCCCAGTTGATTAGTTTAGTGAGTCCAAATTGGTAAACTCATCAATCTTTTCATATTTTAAGATTATGAAAAGGACCACAAAAAGAGCAACTCTATGCCCTATCTGATTAGTTTAATGAGTCTAGACAGGAAAACTCATCGATATTTTCATGTTTTAAGAGTCTAAAAGGGATTGTAAAAAGAGTGACTCTACACCTCATCTATGTAATTTAATGAGTCTAGATGAGACAACTCAGTGGTCTTTTCATATATAGAGAGTTTGGAAAGACTGTAAAGAATGACTCCGGGGTGGTCCCTTTGTCATAGTTTTTAACTAGGTGTGACAAAATTTTAATAGTATACCTAGATTGGTTACTTTTCCGTGAGTTAATATACTGAGTTCGGATAAAGAGAAACCTATGCTCAATAGATGTTGACCTAATTTTTTCACGAGTATGAGGAGACTGACTAAACTCGATATTCATTGTGAATTTTTAATGAGTCACGTGATGACAAACTCAATACCTTCATTGAATTTTAACTAGTCAAATGAAGAAAACTCAAGGCATATTTTACAGTTTAGTGAGCAAGGAAAAAGAGGTAAAATAACTGCTCATTCCTTCTTTGTAGATTTAATGAGCCCGAAGAAGGGAAAAACTCGGCGATTTTTCGATTTAAGAGTGAGAAATGGTCCGAAAAAGCAAGTGCTCTTTTTGTTGCCATAGATTTTTAATGAGCCCGGTGACAAAAACTCAGGATTTTTCAGTTTAACGTGTGAGAAAATTACCTAAAAGAATGCTCGGGTCATCTTCATAAGTTTTTAACAAGACTGAAGAAAAAACTTGGATTTTTCAGTTTAACGAGCAAGAAAAGTACCTAAAATAATGCTCGGGTCTTCTTCATAAGTTTTTAATGAGCCTGAAGAAAAAACTCAAGATTTTTTCAGTTTTATGAGCGAGAAAAAGCGCCTAAAAATAATGCTCAAAAGATATTTTTTCAGTTTAATGAGCTAGAAAAAGAGCGAAAAAGAGTTGCTCGGACCATCGTGGTATGTGTTTAATGAGCACAACGGTGAAAAACTCAGGGATTTTTTGATTTAAGAGCAAGAAATAGTCCCAAAAAAGAAAGCATTCATTTCGTTGTTGTAAATGTTTAACGAGCCCAATGATGAAAACTGGGGGTTTTTTCAATTTAACGAGAGAGAAAAGTTCCTAAAAAGAATGCTCAGAGCTTCTCCATAATTGTTTAACAAGTTTGAAGAAGAAACTCGAGGTTTTTTCAGTTCTATGAGCGAGAAAAAAGTTCCAAAAAAGAATGCTCAATCAATCTTTTTTAGTTTAATGAGCTGGAAAAAGAGGGAAAAAGAGTTGCTCGGATAGTTGTCGTATGTGTTTAACGAGCCCAACGATGAAAAACTCGGGGATTTTTCAGTTTTAGAGCGAGAAAAACATCCCGTAAAAGAACATGCTCAAATCTTCTTTGTAGTAGTTTAACGAGCCCAAAGAAGGAGACTCAAGTTTTTCGGATTAACGAGCAAGAAAAATACCATAAAAAGAATGCTCGATCTTCTTCATGGTAGTTTAATGAGTCCAAAGAAGGAGACTCAAGGATTTTTTGGATTAACAAGCAAGAAAAATACCATAAAAATAATGCTCAATACTTCTTGACCTCATGCTTGACAATAGAAGGGTCTATGCTATGCATTTCCGCATAATACCAAGGGAAAACATCACAGAAGTCCTTAAAAGGGTAGGTGAAGCTCGTATTTCCTCAGGATTATGATTGGCTCCAATCTGTATGTTTTCCACAATACCTTTCTTGACTAAAATATCGATGAGCAATGTCTTTGAAATATTTCCCATGTTTCCCTCCGAGTCCAAAGTTTGGATAGTCGTATAAGGTGAGGAAATTATTTCAGGTGTGTCAAATGACAGGATTTGAAGAGGTATCATGTCCGAATCAGATACCGAAACATGATGTTGCGAGTCCTCCCAAGGTCTCTCTTATAAACTCATGATCTCTTCAATAGCTTTGTCCATAGGTAGGACTTGATTGAGGGGATCGAAAGAAGGATCAATTATGGGAGAGGTGGTGGTACCATTGGCCATGACCAAAGTGACTAGCGACTCAAACGCAGATTGAATGGCCTTGTAGGTCAATTTAGCTAGTGACAATGACATTTTTCTCCATAAGTGTCAATTTCTGAAGGGGCCAGTAGGATCCAAGGGTCGATTGGTTCATGAGGACTGGATGAAACCATATTAACTGTCTATGGAACCGCTTGTGGCAGAAGAGGGAAATAACCCATCAAGGAAGAGGGCTTCAGTAGACCAGTACTGATACTAACGTAAGATTCAGGTACACCACCCACTAAGGGTACAAAGCCACTTGGTAACATGGAATAATTAGGGGTGCAAAAGGACAACTGGTTCACTGTGACTACCTTTCCATCCAATGGAAATGGGATGATGTGAAAGATAATAGACACAATGGCCATCATGGCGTAAGTCCAACTGTGACCCAACAATAGATTATAGTCAAGCCTTTTATCTACGACTTCGATGTCCACCGTTACTGATTTCCCATACAAGGTGATGGGGTAGCTAGCTAGGCAACCTTTTGGGATGAAAGTGTGGCTGTCGAAAGCTTTAAGGGAATTCGACGGTGGGGATAGGGTAGGAGAACCCAAAGTGAGCCAACATGAAGTCGACATTACGCAAGTTGAAGAACCTTCGTCAATGATAGTTCGGTGTATTCCTTTACCTTTCGAAAATATTTGCACTTGAAATGCAAGCTAGTGATAAAGGGGAGCTTGACATTTTTCCATGTTCAAAATTGCAAGCATGGAATCTTGAGGCATACTTGGAGAAATCCTTAGAAGCCACAAGCTGACCTAGTATTTGACCCTAAAAAAATCATCAAAGAAAGAAAGGCATTGCAGAAAGGAGCATCAAGTTCAGGTAGCTCTAAACAATATTCTATATATCTTCAAGAAAATCCTGTAATAGAACAAATACATGTTGAGAGTATAGCATCTAATACTAGCAGTGAAGAAAAAATCTCAGAGATTTATAGAGCTCCTTATTCTTTAGGTCCTCCTTCTGTACTAAGCCTGAAGAAAGCCTTTCCTCCTATCCATCATACTCATTTAGTCCTATCAGTCAGTCCTCAGTCCTTTGTCATTCAGATTTCCAGTACCCTTATAGCCACCACAACTATGGTAGGTCCACAAGCACCTACCAAAATGGAAAGAATCATAGCTGCTAGGTATGGAACTCTAATACTGCCCACTCCTTTGAATGCCATGCCTACCGGAGAATATCAGAAGTATAGGCCTAAGTTCACTAGGATTGAAGTTGTTTCAGCCAAGGAACATCTTGAATCATTCTATAACTATGCGAATAACCTGGAAATTAGTGAAGATGACGTATGGATGAAAGTCTTTATCCAAAGTCTAGATGGAGAGGCTAGAAAATGGTTCAGAGTACTAATCGCAAGGTCTATAGTAGATATTGAGGCTCTAGATGATGCATTCCTAAAGCATTGGGGGGATAAGAAGGATCTACTCTACTACCACACTGAGTTTGGGAACTTAAAGAGGGAAAATGGTGAGTTGTTGTTTGATTTTAATAAGAGGTTTAACCGCATGTACAACAGGATACTAGTTGAAGTAAAACCCACCACTACCTCTAATAAAATCACCTATGCCAGTGCCTTTGATTCTGACTTCTGTCTACTGTTGAGGGAGAGGCGATGTGCTACTTTGGCTGATATGTAGGATGTAGCCTTGGAAGTAGAATCAAACATCATGGTTGCAGAGAAGCTCAGGGGAAATGTTGATAGAAGGATATAGAGGGGTGAGTCTTCATCATCTTCAGATCCCAAGATAGATAAAATGACCAAGATTATAGAGTCATTAGCCTCTGAAATATCCAAATTAAAGGTTTAGTAGCACCATGGGAAATGAAGAGTTCCTAATACCTTTGCTCCTAGAAATCCAAATCCATATAGAAGAGCTAATGAGCAGTTACAGATTTTGCAAAGAAGTAAAGATGCTAATGAAGACCAAAGGGTGAAGACCCCTTTCTAGAATGTAGTCATGGAAGAAGATCAGTTTGAAGAAGATGATGAGATCCATTGTCTGGAAGACAAAGGCAGTGCCTCCTTGTTGACCTCAACTGCATATGGAAAGTCATTATTCAATGATCAGATCAACCAAGAATGGGATGGTGACGTTGTTCTGCAAACTGTTGATTAGCACAGATATAATCTGAGGTCAAAGATGAATAATGCCAAGGAAACTCTTGTTCAGAGAGTTGTTGTCCCTACAATACAACAAACTAATAAGCAAAAGTGACTGGCAGTTGATCCCATCATCCTTGAAGCTCCAGCTCACGAGGTAAGAGGCCTTGACAAGTCTCCTTCTCCTTTCAGTTTTCAATCAGAAATTCAGAAGCTAAGAATACCTATACCTCTGATTGAACTAGTGAAGAAAGAGTTGTTCAAGAGATCTATCCTCGAGGCCCTTGAGCCTAATGCCATGCAAGTCTCCACAGACTATGTAAATCTGCAAGATGAAAAACCAGTTGTTGTTCTCAGCCCAATGATTGAAAATTATGATGACAACTCCCTGTCATTCTATGTCTCTCTAACCACTCATGACAAAATCCTTCACAACTACCTTCTAGAAACTAGAGATAACCATAATCTAATGCCCAAGGCTATCATGGATGAGTTGGGTCTTGACATTACCAAGCCTTATCATGACCTGTTTTCTTTTGACTCTAGAAAAGTGAAATACCTGGGATTAATCAAGGACCTAGCCATCACTTTGTCTCAGCTGCCCATGAAGAGCATGATGATGGATATTGTGGTAGCAGATGTACCCCCCAAGTTTGGCATGTTGCTTTCTAGAGGTTGGATCAAGAGATTAGGTGGAACATTACAAAATGATCTATCCTACGCTACTGTCCCAATTTTTGGAGGTGAGAGTAGGAGATTATATATAGAAGCTCAGTTGGCTTATATCATTAGTGATGAAAGGAATCCCACTAATCATCCCATCTATGCTATTGACACTGATTTTGGAGCTTGTATTCTTCAAATTGAAGAATCCTAGTTGGCCTCCACACAGCTTAAGAAACCAGTTTGCCAAATCACAAAGGAAGAAGGCCCACAAATTTGGGACATGTTCTTTGATGGAGCTTTCTCTAAGGAAGCTACAGGGGCAAGTGTAGTCCTTGTGTCCCCCACACAAGAATGCATTAATTTATGTTTCAAGTTAACTTTTCAGGTCACAAATAATATAGTAGAGTACGAAGCCTTGATATTGGGCTTAAACACTACTAAAGAAATGGGCATCAAAGGTCTAAACGTGTTTAAAGATGCAGACCTTATCATTCAGCAGGTCAACAAAAATTTCCAAGCAAAGCATCCAAGGCTGAAAGCATACAAAGATGAGGTATGGAAGCTCAAGGACTCTTTTAATATTTTCAGCATTTCTTACATCCTGAGAATGAAGAACCAACTTGCTGATTCCCTTGCTGTGTCTGCTAGCACGTTTATTCCTCCTTTGCCCCCTAAATTGACTCATGAAGTTCAGGTGAAATATAAACCATCTCTGCCTGACAATGTCAAATACTAGAAAGCTTTTGAAGATGGTGATGAAATTAATAGGTTTTTACAAGTCATTGATGAATTTTATGAAATGAACATTGACCAAGAAAATGAAACCATTGAAGAATATAACTAGTCCAAGCTAAAGGACGAAATTGGTCAGAATAACATTATCCAGCTGCCGAGTAACCATATACCCAAAGGATTGGTGCCTATAGAGAAGATGTTTGATCATAATTATGTACCTTATAAGCCTACTAAAAAAGAAAATGAGTATGTTGTTCATAAACATAATGTAAGGAGTCTAGCCCATCCAAAGTACATAAATCTGTCCACTCACTTATCTACTGCCCAAAGTTCCGAGTACTACATCCTGATGAAATAATTCGCTGATATTTTTGCTTGGGAGTATAATGATCTTAAGACCTAAGACACAAACATCATTTAGCATAAGATTCCACTGGAAAAGAACACCATCCCTTTTAAGCAGAAATTGAGACCTATAAGCTCTTTCTTATTTCCTTTGATTGAAAAGGAAATAAAGAAGTTGCTAGATGCCAAGATCATAGTTCCCCTAATGTATTCAAAGTGGATAGCTAACCTTGTGGTAGTAAGAAAGAAGAATGGAGAAATCAGGCTTTGTGTTGACTTCAGGAATCTGAACAAATTCTCTAAGAAATACAACTACCCCCTACCTAAGATGGAACACTTGTTGCAAAAAGTTTCATGGGCTAGAGTCATGTATTTCCTAGATGGATTTTCAGGTTATAATCAGATTGTTGTACATCCAGAAGATCAGGGAAAGACTGCCTTCCTTACTCCTTGGGGCACTTTCATGTACTCTAAGATGCCTTTTGGACTGATGAATGTTGGGGCTACTTTTCAGAGGGACATGGACATATCCTTTGTGGGAGAGAAGGATAAGTTTGTCCTTATTTACCTTGATGACATAACAGTCTTTTCTAGCACTCACAAGGACCATTTGTAGCATTTGAGGAAGGTGTTTCTAAAGTGAAAATAGTTTGGAATTTTTGTGAACCCAAAGAAGGCATAGTTTTCTCTAGAAGAAGGCAAACTACTTGGACATATTGTTTCTGCTGAAGGTGTGAAGATTGATCCAGCAAGAGTTCAAGAAATTTAGACATTGTCCATCCAAAGGTCAAAAATGGGGATTCATCTTTCCTGGGTAAGATCAACTTTGTCAGGAGGTTTATTCCAAACATTGCAGAACTAGTGAAGCACATCACTTCCATGCTGAAGAAAGGATCAGAAATAAAATGGACAGATGCTGCAAGAAGATCTTTTGAAGCCATAAAACAAGCTATCATGGAAGCTCCCACTTTAATCAGCCTAGATTACACCAAGGAGTTTTATATATTCTCTTTTGCCTCTTATGATACACTTGCAGTGGTTCTGTTGCAGAAAAATGATGAACGCGTAGAGCACCCTGTGGCCTTTTTCAGCAAAACTCTGAGGGTGTTGAACTAAGGTATGACCTCATTGAAAAAAAAGTTTATGCTCTCATAAAATATTTAAAGGCATTCAGAATTTATATTATGCATTCCAAAGTGGTTGCATATGTAACTTCAGCCTCAGTAAAAGATGTCCTAACTCAGCCAGATATTGATGGAAAGAGAGCTAAATGTATTGCAAAATTCATAGAGTTTAACATATAGGTGAAACCCACTAAGCTTGTCAAAATCCAGGGCTTGGCTAAACTTATGGCTGAGGAAAATTGCAGTTTGTTAGACATCAATTGCATGGGTTCAAACTTAGGTGATGAGTAGACATAGGAAGCAGCAGAAGAGCAAGAGAAGAATCAGTGTTTGGCTGAAAATCTAGCCACCTGTGAATGGTATTCCAGTATAGTTCATTTTTTGGAGAAGCTAGAAGTCCCTCGAGGGCTTAGCTCAAGTCAAGCCTGGGCCATTAAGCTTAGATCATCCAAATTTTTCATTAATAAAAACCTGCTTTATTGGAGAGACCCATCAGGAATCCTCTTGAGATGCCTAGATAAAGGACAATCTGTGGAAGTCATGCACTAGTTCCATTCTAGCATCTATGGAGGGCATCATTATTGGAAAACCACAGCCCATAAGATCCTAAGAGATGGGTATTATTGGCCCACTCTATTCTCTGATGTGTGTTCTTTTGTGAGGTCTTGTGACAAATGTCAAAGGTTTGCAGGAAGACAACAGCTACAATCTCTGCCCTTGAATCCAATACATGCCAATGGTGCCATCCAGTAGTGGGGCTTGGACTTTATAGGTGAGATCAGCCCACCTTCTAGTGGCTAGCACAAATGGATCTTGGTAGCCACTGATTATTTCACCAAGTGGATTGAGGCTATACCCACTAAGAATGATAATCATCAAGTTGTCATAAAGTTCTTGAATGAGAACATTTTCACTAGATTTGGGTGCCCAACCAAACTAGTCACTGATAATGCATCAACTTTCAAGGAAAAGGAATTGGTGGACATGACTGAATCCATGGGCATTCAATTGATGCATTCTACCTCATATTATCCTCAAGGTAATGGCCTAGAAGAATCATCTAACAAGAGTCTTGTAAGGATAATCAAAAAACTGTTGGAGGAAAACAAAAAGAGATAGGATTCCAAGTTGAAGTTTGCACTGTGGGCTGACAGAATTACCAACAAGAAGTCCATAGGAAATTCTCCATTTAAACTGGTTTATGGTGATGATGCTGTTTTTCCTATCCAGCTGATTCTCCCTGTGGCCAAATTATTTTAAGAAGAACAAGATGAAACAAATGACATGGTAAGGAGAATGAATAATCTAGTTGAATTACAGCAGATCAGTGAGTAGCTGGTTGAGAAGTAAAAAATTCATCAGAAGAAAATCAAAGAAACCTTTGATAGGAAGGCAAAAATGGACAATTTCAAAGTTGGTGACTGGGTTCTCAAATGGGATGCATTAAAGGAAAAGAAAGGTAATCATGGTAAGTTTGACTCCTTATGGACAGGTCCGTTTATCATCGCTTTAATTCAACAGAACATTACCTTTATTCTGCACAGTCTGGAAGGAGAAGATGTTTTTGGTGGCCTAGTCAATGGGTGGTTCTTGAAACTTTATTTCATTTAAGGCTTTAAAGCCTTCATATTATAAATATGTTTTCCAGTTTTTATTTTCTATACAAAATAAACTCCATTCCCAATGGAACACTCGGAGATAGATTTGATTTTGGTTTTACAGGAAAGGCATCGGTCTGTGGTTCTTGAAACCTCACAGGGAGGCATTCATCCCCAGAAGGAGCCAGTGTTAGCCCTTGAGGTGCGCTACTATTTTTAGCAAAAAAGTCCCCTGTTTTAGCTCCGATGGGCACGTCTCCTCTTGCTCCGCTTTGGCCATAAGCCAGACTTCAAAATATTACTCTTGCATCTATAATTGCATTAGGTCCTGATCCAAATGGATCCAAATATGCTCTCTAAGTCTTCAAAAGCTAGTAAAATCATGCCAAAGATCAAAACAATCACAGGAGAAGAGCCCTTAAAATGGCATAAAAACACTATCAAGAGTAAAAAACCAAAGCAAATAGAAAAAATTGAGTATAGGAGGTCTGAACAGTGAAATGCATAGTAGCCATCAGATCTGGCCGATCAATGGTCTAGATCTGATTGGTGGTCACAATTGGCGACAATCGGTAGATATCGGCGTAGACTATGTGGAACTTACAATGGTGATCGACGGAGTCAATGTGGACCATCAATCAAGCATGCAGATCGACGTCCCACACTACATCGTAGAATCGCAATCGGCCAACACAACAGAGCACTCACCATCGGCCTGGGGCATGAGTGATATGCGATTGTGATCAATCGCATCGGCGAATTGCAATTTGGGAAACATTATAGAGTGGGGCCTTTATACATGTATATGTGTAATGCGATTAGCCAGACCCGATGGCTATATAAGCATTATTGCATATATTTTGAGATCCGCAGAAAAGTCATTTTTAATGCATTTTTGCAGTTTTAACGTATTTCTAAAATACAAAGGGGAACCTTGGAGCAGGACCGAAGCAACTTGCGATATGTGATAAGACCCGGACCCAAAAGGGTTCATGAAGGGAAATATATAAAATTTGAAGTCCGTCATGAGCCATTTTTAATGTATTTCCAATGTTTTGATGTATTTCTAAAAAACAAAGGGACAGGCCATTTGCGACAGGCGACAACGATTGGGAATGGACCCGATAGCTCTGTTTGGCTCTATTCGTATTTTTAACAGTCAACAGGTGAACTAAAATAATAGAATATATGGCCATAAGGGGAAAAAAATAGTGCAACATAGCCAAACCGGCAAAAATTATCATGGAGCATCACTCACACGAGCGAGCCACCTGATAACAAGGAAAAATTACCAGAATTTGGTTACTGCTGTTAGAAAAAGAAACCTCTGAGCTCATGCATGTCTATTCATGGCATAAAGTCATTAAAAAGGCAGAGAGGATAGATTAAGACACCTCGAGCCTTTGAGAGCTCGGGAGCATTGTAAAAAGCCTATAAATGGCCAAAAGTTAGAAGGATGAGAGGTTCAAATTTTGGAGACTGTGGAGACTCTGCTCCTCTACACTTCTCATATTCATTCCAGTAATACAAGCTTCTTTTGTTGTTATATGTTCAATCCCCATCTTTCCCTCTATTCTAAGCTTGCACTTGAATGGGTTATTCATGTTTTCTTCCATGTTGAATGCCATATAACTGTCATCTTATCTCTGCATTGATAAATTAGATTTGTAAGCTTCATTTTCTTTCTGCAGCTAGCCATTCATATGTGTTTATGTATGCATCTGCAGGTACAGTCAATATTCTCCATCTGTCCATTGAATCTATAAACTATTGAGCATTAGTGGTCTAAAGCCTTGTAACGCTGAGTGTGTTCATGCATGTCTTGAGTGAAAATAGAGTTGAAACAGTCATCTGACTTGATCCAAACCATCATCCATTCCAACAGTTTAGAGAACAATATTGAAGATTTATATGTTACCAAGCATATCCGAGCTATAAACTAGGAGAGCTTCCTAGAGTGATAACAAATACCACCAATAGCCGAAAGCAGAGCTTTCCTTTGTGCTGGACAGGTTTGTAATACTTCGAGTGCTAACATAGTGGACGACACTTGTGCCAAGTCTTCTACAATACTGTAGTTTTGGGTGGCATCTACAGATGTATTATGCAGTGTTCAATGAAGTGCCCCTTTAGGAGGGAAAGTCAAAAGACCAGAAACTAGCCTTTCGATATGAAGATCATTAGGGGGCGGTGGGTTTTGACTTGAGTAGGGTTCCTCTGCATGAACGACTAGAGCTCCATAAGATTTGGCTCTGGTTTGCAGATCTACCATTTCAAAGGTGTAAATGGTAGAGGGTCCTTCACTAGCTGAAGGATGTTGTGAACCACCATTGCCCCTTGCAGGGATTGGGGTTGGTTTGTAATAAGGTGTTACTGCTGCTGAGTCAGGAAAGGACTATTCAAGATGGTAGGGGTCATGTCGGTGTCCTTTTTAGCGATGAAATTTGTGCATTCATGAAGACACGGACACATATATGTCATGTGGTCTTACGCATAGATTTTGCAAGGGAATCGGGTAGGTTTTTCCTTTCCATCGTCAGAAGGCGCAGTAGCCTTCTACTTTGGGTTGTACCCCTTTCTTGACTACTCTTCAAGAGGAGCGATCTTTTTCTTATTCTTCTTATTCTTACCACTGGGTTTTTGTGTAGACTGCACAAAGTTTATCATGGTGGTAGGAAGAGCAGCTAATTTGGTAGAGGGGTCCACTAACATCTAGGCAATGTGATCGTTGAGTTGTTTTACAATAGCCCCGGAGGTTATGCCGATAATCTCATTGGCGTGCACTCCGAGTTGCTGAGTAGTGAGAGCATTGAAGTTGTGAGGGGCATTGGGAATTACGTTGTATAGAGTGCCAGACTACGAATATATCATATCCAAGTGCTGGGCACGAAGAATGGATTGGTCTTCTGTGATCGTACCACCTAAGGCAACATCCTTAGCGATTTGGGGGAGTAGATACTTGCAGAGCCAATCCGCTAAGAGATAGTCTAGGAGGGGAGCTTTGACTAACCTCTCCCTACGTCTCCATTCATGTATATGATCAGAGATGTGGGTGGAGGTATCCTGATGTAATGAAGTGAGGAGTTCCATCCCATTTTCATAGCGGATGAGTAGCTGGAAGTGCTTTAAGAATTCCATCACTAGAACACCAAAGGTATTGACTAACGCATGTGGTAACTCAATGTACCACTTGGATGCATTGCCAGTAAGGGTGTGGGGAAGAGGACGTAACCAGATACTATCAGCCACCATGGGGTTAGAAACACACCATAGATGATAGGTGGTGATGTGTGTACGCCTATCCTCCCCTTGTTTCCCTTCAAACTTAGGGACGTATATTTGTATTTTATGC
The DNA here is from genome assembly GCA_031772625.1 of Pinus tabuliformis. NCBI lineage: Eukaryota > Viridiplantae > Streptophyta > Pinopsida > Pinales > Pinaceae > Pinus > Pinus tabuliformis. The sequence goes on from CM062817.1 coordinate 647,653,387, forward strand.
AGGATTGGCGGCCAAAGTAAGTTATGATAGATGGGGTCATTTGTAAGTTTGCACAAGTTGGGGATATCAAGCATTGCCAAGAAAGGCAAAGTGTGTGATGCCCCCGAATCAGACCAAGGTAATGACATATGACTTGAGGATACTTGCGGTCCTCCCATCGTGTTGTTTCCAATATTATACAAAGGTTGCGTGGTATAGTAGGTGCCTTAGGGTATGGTATTGTAATGTGGATTTCCATAGGGATTGTTTGGCTGGGGTATAGAATTTCCCCCAGGATAAGCAATTCCCCCTTGGATCATTTGAGGTTGTGAGTAGGGTGCCCCCATGGATTGATTGGGACCTCCTTGAGAATTCTCTCTTGCCACATAACCAACCATAAGTCATTGACTAGCATAAGGATTGTTCATGTCAATCAGTGACTAACCATGCATGCCTAAAAATGGAGGGGGAACTGTTACGTTCCCGGTCTGTATATGCATATTTGGAGTGCCCCCAAATACTTGAATCTGGGGGTTAGAACTATACAATGGATTCCAACCATATTGTTGGTTGAATGGACCCACGCTAACTGTTCTATATTGAGCATTATAAGGAGTGTTGTATGTAGCACTTGTTGCAGGTACAGGGTTTGACACTAAAGGGGTGGAACCTAGAATAGACTGGGTTCCACTCGTGGAGTGTGTCATGTTAGGGGTTGAACCTAGGACAAATGAGATAGTAGGGTTATCCATCAAAGGTGTGGTATTGACTGTCGACTAGGAAGTGGTGGGGACCAAAAGTGTCCAAAAAGTCCCACGACCCATTAGTCATTGACGGGATGGGTGGAATTGTTCCAATTGAAGACAAAGGAGGTACAGATGTATCGGGAAGCAAGAGTGGGCCCAACAGATTCACGATCAAAGGATTGTATGGAGGAAAAAATCCTTCAGTAAAGAAATCCTCCAGTAAGCTTGAATCGTCGGATGTCCAAACTGATTATGTGTGAGATCTTGGAGACTGATTTCCCGAAGACGGGAAATCCGGCTCACTGGAGCTCAACAGATCCTCCACAGTGAGTGGGGGAAGTCCTAACAATCGTCTAGATTGACGATGAGGGCCAGATGTAGCCACGGTGGCTGATAATTTTTATCAGTAAATTTTACAGTGATGTTTATTAAAGTCTCAATGATAACACTCTGGCACCTAAAAAATAAAACATACACTAAGTAAATCAATCAACAAGCAGAGGGAAATGACCAAGTTTGATAAGCACCAATCATTGGAGATGAAACCCAGTATCACAATGAATAACAGAGAGAGTTGGCCAAATGTACAGTTACGGTTACTCTATAGCTTTGCCCAAACCTCAGATTAAGGGGCCAAGTACTCTCCTGAAGACGAGCACCCTCCCAAAAACTGAAGATAGAGTAGGTCCATCTATGTTAGGTACTAGGGCAGCTCGCCCCAGTCACCTTTTGTTAGTCCCTAAAAGTATGGCCACTAAGGATACGTTAGATCTACCAGGGGGGACATAGTCATAGAAAATACACTATGTGGGCAGGATACCTGAGTGCCCAACTTAGCTCCGATATCCCCAAAGGGATCCCCGATACATAGAATACCCAAAGGAGATGTAAGCAAAGGTAGGCTACCTTCACTTACAGTTCGATGTTGTCTCGTATTTAGCTCCGCTTTTACTGGAGTGGTCCCGGTAGTATGAGTGCAGAAGGATTTCTCTCTTTAATGACACTAGTTTTGGTGTATGATCTTGGGCAGTTTACTCACACTGCCTATCCCAAGATCCTAGCCTAAACTAATGTGTGTTTACTCTATAAAGAGTTACTGATTGATTTTATTAGGTATATTTTAAGTGTACTTTGTTAGAGTCTTCGGTAGGGGTGTTGACATATGAGATTTTATGGGACTCTAACTCAAATCATGCAAAGACAATGCTTGTAAATTTTCAATTTCGATGAATAAGTTGCTTTTACAAAGGGAGAGTCATTCATACATCAATATTCATTCCATGCATCCTATTCATTACAACACTAGCATAACCGACAAAACTTTTCAATGCTCACTAACAACCACTGAAACCAAATAATGCAGAACTTAACTAGCTAAGCGGAAAACAATATTTTTTTTTGATTTTTTCTTTTATGAAAATAAAAAATTATAAGAAGAAAAGCTATTTTCTTAAAAAAAAATCTTTCATGACATAGATCAGTGAAACAAAACATAGCTACAGATACCTTATCAGTTCAGAAGCAAGTTTCCCAACCCTTTGAGGTCATAGACACAGCTGTATATCAAAAAATGGGTGATTAACGCTCTGTGCTAGAGGCCATAGAGAGTTACTAGAGGCACTAACGCTTTGTTTCTATAGCCATAGAGCTTTATAAAGCTCTGTTTACACTACTAATCTATGTTCATGAGGGAAAACACTTCAAAAAAGGGCTGTGGGGATTAGATCCAAGGCTGAGCAATGAAAGAAGAGTGTTGCAAGGTCCTGAGTGGTCAAAAAAGGAATGAAGAAGTATAGGAAGGTTTGGAAGGAGGAGGAAACTAGGAACTTTATGGGAAAACCGGGAACTAAAGTATAGTCCCCAGCAGAGTCTCCAATTCTGCTATAGGTATTAATGCACGGTGTATGGAGAATGAAGGAACCCTCAAGGGTCTTCCTGGGACCCTTGGCAGACTGTAATATTATCTGCAACTGTCAAAAAGCTACATGCATGTCCATATTCAACAGCTAACTATCAAAGCAAGATGAATTCATTACCTCGAGTCTCCGTGTAGAGTTGTTGGAGAGCGCAATGTAGCTAGGTGGAAGTCCCCTCAACCGGCTCCAGATTAAGTCCTGCATATAGAAGAGACAAGCGTAATCACATCATAAAACCTTGACAATTAATGTATGAATATACAAAAGACATCTAGTCGCACATAACTAAGCTACTCATGCTAAGATATATTGAATAAACATATAAATGAATTATAATACCAACACCACAGAGTAGACAGTACAACCGTAGTTCTATATTAATGTCGAAAGAGTGATTACAACTATTCATTGCATCAACCTTCCCGTACCCCTCCAGCTCCTCTCTCGCTCTCCTTTCTTACCAAATTATTATGCTTAAGTGTGAGACTCTTCTTGATAATCAAGTAAGATATCCATTCAAATGATTTAACCTCTATCACAATAGCCCTAGCTCTGCTTATGTATCATGCGAGGTTAGGGTTGCCAAGTTTCTCCATGAGATTCCTTAGGTAAAAGCAATGATGTTGCCATTCTTTTGAGCTCTTTCCCATTTGACTACATCATTAGGATTAGAAATCCCCCAAATAGGTCAAACTTTGATGTTTCCTTGCTTTTTGAAGTTGATTTAAGAGAGAATATAGGGATATTTCTTAGTTAATCTGCTCCTTTGACCCTTAAATCTTCATAAGGGTTTACTAATGCTATCCTTGAGGTAACAAGTAGAGTTACTTTGGTCACTAACGCTCCCTTAGGCTTGGATAGAAGCTTTATAAAGCAGGTTGTGAGTGTATAGGCAATGTTAGCTTGGAAATAAGGCTTGTGAACTTTGTCATTTCTTCAGTAATCATGTCTTTTCCCTCTGATTTAATGAGAAGGTCATTTTACTATATAATGGTGGTTGAATTTTCAAACTTGGAGATTTATCAAGAGTATGAAACTAAAGAAGTTTAGGAAGAACAATCAGACACAAAATTTACTTTAAAGGATTCCATAGGAGGTTATAAAATAATGCAAATGAAGAATAACGTGATCCCTAAAAGTTTGATACCCTTGGATAGATTATTTAATTCTAATGATGTTTCTTTCAATATTAAGAAAATAGATTCAGAAGATGATCTTGAAGACTACAACCTTGGAATAGAGCAACAACTTTAGATACTGAGATTGGTGAAAGATGTTCGAAAGGAGTTCAAAGAGAGGTATGTAGATCTTTTCAAGATATATGTTGATATATTTGCATTGTCTTACAAAGAGCTGAAGACATATGATACTAGCATCATTCAACATAAAATCCCTTTGAAGCCATGGATTAAACCATATAAACAAAAGTTGAGGAAGATAAATCATTTATTGTTGCCATCAATGGAGAAAGAAGTCAAGAAACTATTGCAAGCTAAAAAATTGTTCCTCTGAAATATTCTAAGTGGGCGGCTAATCTAGTACCTATGAGGAAGAAGAATGGAGAGGTTCAATTGTGTATTGATTTCCAAAATTTAAACAAGGCATCACTGAGGGATAATTATCCTCTTCCCAAAATGGATCAAATCTTGCAAAAGGTAATAGGATCTTCTAGGTTATCAATGATTGATGGCTTTTCTGGTTATAATCAAATCTCAATGTAGCCAAAAGATCAGAAGAAGACAACATTTACCACTCCATGGGGCACTTTTATGTATGCTAAGATTCCTTTTGGATTAATGAATGCTGGTGCTACTTTCCAGAGGGCTATGGATATAGCCTTTGTAGGTGAAAAAGAGAAATTTGTGGTAATTTATTTGGATGAAATTACAATTTTCTCCAAATCAGATGAAGAGAATTTGAAGCATTTGCAGTAGAATTTTGAAAAATGCAGAAGGTATGGCTTATCCTTAAACCCCAAGAAATCTCATTTTTCTTTGAAAGAAGGAAAATTACTAGGCCATATTGTATCTAAATAAGGGGTTAGGATAGATCCAAAAAGAGTTGAAGCAATAAAAAATATACCTCTGCCAAGGAGAAAAAAGGAGATTCAAAGCTTTTTGGAAAAGATAATTTTTTTAAGAAGGTTTGTCCCAAATTATGCAGAAATTGTTAAGGAAATTACTGATATGTTGAAAAAGGATGTAGAAGTGAAGTGGACTACAAATGCTAGGGAATATTTTGCCACGATCAAGGAAGGTTTTCAAGAGGATCCTATGTTGGTAAGTCCTGATTATCAAAATCATTTTTAGATATTCTCATCTTCCTCTCCTTCTACTCTCGCAACAATACTTTACAGAGAAATTAGGAGAATATGGAGCAACCTGTAGCATTCTTCAGTAGGGTGTTAAGGGATGTAGAGATAAAATATAATATTATGGAGAAGAAGGCCTATGCTTTAGTGAAAGCACTAAAGGATTTTAGAGTTTATATTCTTCAATCTTATATCACTGCTTATGTTCCTATTGTTTCTTTCAAAGATGTCTTGACTCAGAGTGATAGCGATGGAAAAAGAGGAAAGTGGATTGCAAAAATCCAGGAATATGATATGGACATTAAGTCAACCAAGCTGGTGAAAGGAAAAGGATTGGAAAAAATATTAACAAAATCTAATCATCAAGATATATGAATTAATTTGCTGGCAGAAGTTGTTGAACCCAAGACAGAAGAAGAACAAGGTAATAATAAAGAGCCTGAAAGCATAATTCAATACAAGTATCTTTGTTCTCAATGATATAAACAGATTGTCCATTATCTATGTTTCCTTAGTTTTCCTTCTTCTTTAGATAAAACAAAATATAAAGCTCTATGAGTCAAAGCTCAAAAGCATGTCATAGTAGATGGAAATTTTTATTGGAGAGATCCAGCTGGTGTTTTATTGCCCTCTCTAACTAAAGGAGAAACTATAGAAAGTAAATGAATATCATGGATTCCTCCACAGTGGTCACTACAATTGGAAGGTTACAACACACAAAATATTAAAGGTTGGTTTCCTTTGGCCTTCTTTGTTTTCTGATGTTTATAGACTTGAAAGAAGTTGTGAGAATTGCCATATGTTTGCTGAAAAGAAGAAATTAGCACCAATACCATTGATTCATGTGTTTGTTGAAGAACCCCTTAGACAATGGGGTTTTGATTTTATAGGAGAGATAAATCCACCCTCTAGTGGACAACATAGATGTATTTTGAAAGGGACTGATTATTTTACTAAATGGGTAGAATTTGTTCCAACGAGGAGGGCTAATGTTTTAGTGGTAATCAAATTTTTAGAAGAAAATATTTTCAGCAAGTTTGGCTGTCCTAAAAAGTTGGTCATAGAAAATGCTCAGGTTTTCATATTTGCAAAGTTGATTGACTTATACAAACATATAATGTGGTATTGTCTCCTTCTACCACCTATCACCCCCATGAGAATGGGTTGTCAAAATCTTCTAATAAGTCCCTGGTGAAGATACTTGAGAAAACCATTATAGAGAATAAAAAAAACTCAGGTTCAAAGCTAAAGTTTGACTTATGGGCAAACAGATTTACCACTAGGAGGTCGACTGGAAAATCACCTTTTGAGTTAATATATGGAGTATCTAATTTATTTACCAATTAGTTAGAAAAACATGTTGTGGGACTTATCCAAGATGCTCAACAAGAATCAAATGCACTCACAAGAAGAATGAATCAATTGGTGGAATTGAATGAAAACAGGGAGAAAGTAATGGAGAATCTTATCAATTACCAAGAGAAAATGAAATTGATATTTGACAGAAAATCCAGGGATATTCTTTTTCAGCTTGGAGATTTGGTTCTACGATGGGATGTGAGGAGAGAAGAGAAAGGAAAACATGGAAAATTTGATCCTCTTTGGTATGGTCCTTTCAAAATAGCAGAAGTCAGAACCAATAACACCTTCATTCTGGAAAACTTGGATGGTGAACTCATACAGCTGCCAGTCAATGGGTAGTATTTGAAGCACTACTTTCAACATTAAATTCCATTCTTTTCCTCATTGTATATATTGGTGTCGTCATTGTGAATATTCAGTGAGCTCTTCATTGTAATGTTTCAAGCTATAATTTTGACTCCATGCCCGAGGTGATGGCACTAATTTGTAATTCTTAGTTTTTTGACTTAAAACACTATCCCTAGGTGGAGCCAAATGTTGTAGCTCGTTTTACTTTTATCTATGTTTATAAGAAAATGTATATGTATCTGCAAAAAAAATCAAAATAAAAATAAAAGAAAAACATAAATTTTGATGTTAAATAATTAATGTATGATGGTGGATTAAACTGCATTACTTAAGTCTTAATGCAACATTAAGTGTAAAGTAGGTGGGTCCCTAGTCAAAAAATAACAAAGTTTAAGTTTAAATATCGAGAAATTCTTTGAGCGCGATGAGGAATGGTAGTGGGGTCCATTAGATGGGGAAAGCTCGACAGCACTACATTCCTGATGGTTAGCTCTCCCAGCCCTGCCGTAAATACTTTTCAACATCTTATATGATGACAGATCAACGAATTAGAATGGTTGTGGGGAGAATCCATCGGGTTTATTTCGTACGAGAGCTTGCCCCCATATTACGTCAAAAAGAGAGCATGTTACGATGGTAGGTGAGCACAATTATATTTGTCTATTCTGCCATTGCACAGTCACCACTTCTCATCGTACCCTTCGGCCACCTCATCATCCACATCAATTGTCTTCTCGCAAACTCATTAATTCAAATTTCCTAAGATTCTCATTAATTCTAGTTTCCCACCTGTTACTCTCTTTCCACTATAAACCTCATTTTGTTATTCATTCTATTCACCGTTGTCCTCTACTCACCCTTCCGTGGAATCAATTGTATAAGTTGCAGGTCCAGTCATTATGACTTGCAACTATTCAGATATTAGCACTGAGTCTTGGCATCTATAAGTATCAAAATATCAAATAAAGCTTCTTTAACATGTTCTACTTTCCATATTCCATTGATGGATACTAGAAGAGACATTTTTGATCTAGTTTTCTCCATTTATTATATAGAAATTTATCATCATATTCTGCTTAACCAAATCGAGTCTCCTGTATATGCTGCTACTATAATCTCTGGGTTTTAGCTACCATGATTCCTCAAACCCATCTGTTTCCAGAATTTATAGTATTTCAAGTGTCTTCCTTGCTAATTCAACAAGATTTATGTTTTCCATCTGCAAGTTCTTACACCCCTTTTTCAGAAGAGACTCTGTTTTCCACTTTTCAAGATTTGTAGGCTTCTAATTATGCTCAATTTAATTTCTTCTTAATGCCTACTGGGAAGCATCTGCCTATGGAGCCTACTCATTTTCCTCTGGACACTTTTGTTAAAGAACTTAGATGTGTCCTACAATTTCTAGATAAAATTTTAGGAAGGGAGGATACAAATACTGTGGACAAAGCCATTTTAGGAATGTTTAGTTTGATGATGAATCGAGAAATTTTTTTTCACATACCTATTTTCTAGGAGAAAATGGTTAATTCCCAATTGGCATATCTTCCACTCACTAGTTTCTTCAGATTTCCTTCTCTTTTTACTCACCTCTTCATGTACACTCATGTTGAAATATTCATGCACCTAGGGTTGAATATCATGGACTCTCACAAGAACAAGCATTGAATAAGAAGGACTGCAAATAACCAAGCTTTAATGTAGTTTGTTACTTCTTTTCTATTAGTTATTTACTCAATATTAAACAATTCTCCTCCACCTTGCTTTCTACCAAAATCTTGGTTTTTCCTTTAGCTCAGTAAATATGTCAAAGTTGGTGATTGGTTTTAGTTTGAAGATTATTCATAGATTAGATTATATGGAGTAGAATTTTCCTCTTACAGGATCCCAATTGTTGTGCCTATGAGAATATTTTCATTAGAGTTCATCAAGAAGAGTTTTAATGTGGATCAAGTACATTTTGTTCTAGAAGAGAAGGGGCATTTATTTAAATTTACAAAGATAGTGGGACCTTTCATTGTGAATAACAGGCAAGATCTAGGAGAAGTGCATAAAGCACTTGAAGATATGAATTTGAGATGGGTGAAAAGTGGGCATATGATCCACATCATATAATTTCAAACAGGAGGGTGAAAAATTCTTATGATCCCTTTATACATGAAGCTCGACTAGAGGTGGAGAAATTAGCCAATGGAGGAAAAACTAGTTTGACTGGAGGAGTGGAAGTTGAAACTCCTCATCAAAGTGAAAAGAATTTAAAGAGAGGTAGCAAAGATATGATTGATCTAGAAGAGGAAACAAACAAAATTTATAAAAGAACTAAAATATCTAAAGGTGGAAGCTCATCATTACCTCAGGTTTTTAGTTACAATTGGGAGAGTTTTTTTATACACCATATTCTCTTGTTCTAGAAGAATCTAGCAAGAGATCTGTGTCAATGACAAAGTAGGTTTATTCTCGGATTGAAGAAAGAAATAGGAATGTTAAAGAAAGCATGGAATCCAAATTGGAGGCTCAATTTATCATAGATTATCATACCATACTGCTTTTTGCAATGGATTTGGAGAGAAATCAACTCAAACTTTCTTTCTCTCACCCTTATGATTTGTCTGTTTCTCCTTCATTAGGTTTCAAGATGTCAATTTCATAGTTGATGCTAGAGAAATCCCTCTACTTGAAAAAATCAATTTGCATAGGCAGGCTGGTGAACTAATTTACAGTGATTTAAAGAAGTCTTCTTTGGCTGCTACCAAAGCTGAAGGTTTGTTAGAAAAAGTGGTTAACCAATTGAAATTAGAAAAAGCAAACTCCAGAGCTTTAACCACTCAGAATGAAGAATTGAAGAAGATGATTGTTAAAATTGGGGTCAACCCAGAGGACAAAAGTTATGTTCAAAATCTATTGCAAGGAGCTACAACAAAAGTTTAGATGCTAAAGAAGAAATTGAATATGCCTTCCATTAAACATCTAATGGCTTCAGGGATTCAGAAGTGGCATAGGTAGAAAAAGAGAAAGAAGCACTGACAGAGGAGCTCATACAAAGAAATGATGAAATCACCAATTTGAAAGAAATAAATTTTGTTTTACAACAGAAAATTGGTTTTCATATTTGTACTATTGTAGTACAAGATGATTATGGGGACCCAACTAATAAATTGACTAGAGTCATGACTGAATTGCGGATTTTTGAGAATGAGGTGAGGAAAATCCAGATAGATTATGAGAGTGTCTTGAAAGTTATAAAAGCTACTAAAAAATAATTGATAATATCTAAGGAAAATTCTGACAAGTATAGGAATGATTTTCAAGTTTCTTCTGAAGAAATTAAAGAATTAAAGGAGAAGGTGAAGGGGAATATGTCCCTTATTCAAGCTAGTAAAAATTTATCAAATGACATCATCCATACTGTGAGGAACATATGGGAGTCATTGTCTATAGTAAAGGAGGAGAATATCATCATCAAAGACTTGGAAACTTTGATTGTTTCAAATAAACAAAAATTACAACAAAGAGCTTAGTTCGCAAATAAAATGATTGATTTCATTAATTCAAGATCTTCACAAAAATTAAGGAAATTAGGAATTGTATATAGAACTATGTGTTCAAAATGAATAATATTAGTGTAAACAACTTATACAAGAAGAAAACATAAGAAAAATTAACAGAAGTTAAGGAAGTTGTAATGAATTTTAATATTGATTTTGATAAGAGAACTAGAGTAGGTTTTCCCTCATTCTAGGACAAGCAGGGAAATTTATTACCGTAGGAGACTTATGATACTTTTCTAGTAGAGGCAAAAAGAAAAATTAGCTCAACACATAAAAGAACAACAGTATTGAAGGGAGCGACCATTGTCCATTATTTGCAAATGGATTTTTAGCTTTTATGGTTGATGATAACTCTTTTTGTTGGCAAACCTAAATATAGCAAAATCACTAACTTCGGAATGACACACACAAGGTTTTTCAAGAGTCCTAGTTCAGATGCAACCATGTGGAAAGAGTGCAGAGAATGGATGTCACCACCAACAACAAGTGCAGAAGAAAGATCTTAATCCACACCTCTATCTCATATTAGCAAATGAAGCAGTGCCATCTATCATACATTTGTTTTGTCAAATATTTTTGAATGATGTATTTTTCTTTTTTTCTTTTCAAGATATAAAGTTTGAAAGAACTATTAACTCTAAAGTAATTTATGAAGTTATCAGTTTTTGGCAGTTGACAGTTACTTAACTGTCCTTTTGAAATTTTGTATAAAGTTAATTCAGAAAGAGAAATGAGGGTTTTGAGTTTTGGACCTCAGAAGCATAAACTACTTGTATCTTTCAATATTCAAGTCGAACTGAATAAAGAATTTGAAGTGATTCTTGAAACCTGTTGAGTACATAATCTATTTCTTGTTATTTCCATTTTATATTTTTCTTCATAGAAAAGAATAATGAAGTTGCCGACCTTTAATTTTACAATTTTGTAAAACATTTTCCTGTGAATTAAAGTTAAAATTTCCTTAATGATGTGCTCCTCTTTTCTATATATCATCCCTTGCTAATTACATTTTTCTTCCAAGGTTGAAAACATTTTTTTTCATTAAGAAGCCTGTGTTAGAAACTTTGCACAATCTTTTCTAATTGTTCTTTCATTAAATTTGTATTTGCATTAGAATGCAACTTTAAATAATTTCTTCTTTCCATTGAAGATCAAGAGTCATTATCTTTTAAATTATAATCTACGGGGTTTTAAAAATGGGACAAAAAACTTATTTTTTCACAGTCTTAAACAAATGTCTTTAGCACTGAATTCTCCTCAGTCAAAGTTTGTCTTCCAAGTTAAAACAATAGGTTTGACATTGATGTGGTGTGTTTACTATTCAGTTGGAGTTGGAGCCTTGGCTAGAGTCAATAGGGGAGATATGGATTTGACTTTATTTATGCCTTAGGATATTAATTCAAATACTTTTAGAAATGGCATAGTTGGATAGTCCTCAGAAAGAGATTTCCAAAAATTTGTTGAAGTTCGAAAAATGATTGCTGTAGAAAAATATATGGATGGTCAAAGTATGAGGATCAAAAATTTCAATAAGCAGGGTTCCAAGGATCAAGGTTATGCCTCTCCCTTGCATTTTGCAACAAAATTTATTTATTTTTTATTTAGGCAGATTTTTTAGTAAGGTCAGACTTAGGTGTATTCTGGCATAGTCAATGGTCGAAATTCAAAGTGGAAATCCATCCAACTAGTGACCCATAACCAATTGGGACCCTTTACTTGGGTGCATCGCTCTAGTCGGGCTATCAGTTAGTCGGGCCTTGACCCTAATCTAGTCGAGACTTTGGCCTAGTTGAGAGGCTAATTGTTTAGGTAATTTCAATGGGAGTTCAAAGGACAAACCCTTGACCCCCAACCTCTATGGGACTAGCTATAGGTGGGAATCATTAATAGGTTGGAAAGGGTGATAGGTAGCACCACTTAAAGGTGATCACATGGTATCAATAATGTCAAAACAAGGTGACATGACAACATGGGAAGAGGACATGTGGCATGTTTTTTCAGCATATTTTTAAGTAGTCAAGTGGGCCAAATCGGGGTGACATGTGTTACCACTTAGGAGGTTGCACATCGCCCAGATAACGTTAGCATGAAGTAAGTTGATGATGTGGAAAATCCTTTGAAGTTCACGACAGAGTTGGTTTTGTGAAGTTTTTCTCGTTTATTCAGTTTCGACATTGAATTCATGGATCAAGAAAAAATAGTGAAAATGGCCCTAAGTCAGGGCTTCAGTCTAGTCGAACTTTGTTGTGGGAATGTAGAGGAATGAACTCCCTTACCTCTCACTCCTAACTTGTGTGGGACCTAGTGGAAGCAAAGAGATGGTGGATGTGACTAGTTGAGAAGGATGTGATGTGGCACCACTTGAAGGTGGCCATGTGGTTTCAATGATGTCATCAAGAAGAAATCACGATGTCATTAAGTATTCAATAGTTGGGACCCATAATAGGTTTTAAAGAAAAAAATCGTTCGACCTCTGAATCATTGACTTAAGCTCTTTCTACCTAGCATCTAGTTCTAGGCCCTAGGTAATATTATGTTCTAGTGATATAATGTTAAGGGTGGAGGAGCTCAATTTGTGGTGAAAAGAAATATCCTCTGTTATTTTCCCATAGTCTCGACACTTGGTATTTTTCACTAAAGGGCTAGAGATTAAAAGAGTTTATCGAAATTTGAGTTTGACAGAGTTGCATCCATTGGAAGTTGATGAGAACAATGAATTAAAGCCACAAGGACCATGATTATCAGAATATTGGAGCTTGTTTCAAAGATAATTAGCCATACCTAAGTATCCATCATGCCATAGAGAAATAAAACAAGAAAAGAGCCTTAGGATTAATGGTGATTTGACCACAACTTCGGGATCCATGTTAGAGTAGATTTTGAGTTGTGAGAGCCTTAATTAATAAGAATGGAAAGCCATAGAAATATTCAGAGAATTAAATAGGAAGAATTTAATTGTGGTAGTCCTTGAGTGTGTAGGTAGTGTTGGAATCACGATTTCCATTACACCAAAATCTGCAGGTATTAGTAAACAGATGGATCGCTAGAGTTAACGAATCCACAAGAAGGTTAAGCACATTTCATGAAACACACGGGGAATGGTGGTTTATCCAATGCTCAAAATTCTCTCACCAAGTGTGACTTGGGTGTGATTTTTACTCGACACCTTTGGCTCTGATACCACTTCTTGCAATCATGATTGTTGTAACACCAAAATTTGCATGAATACATTACTAGAGTTAATAGATTCACGAGAGGCAGTTAAGCACATGTTGTGAAACAAAAAGGGAGTGTTGGTTTACCCAATATCCAATGATTAGAATCATAGAAGTATTGATAGGTAGTTTTCATTGATGTCAACCCAAGAAGCACCAGGAGCGACCCTGATCTTCATCGATAATTTTGGCTTGAAAATTCATGTTTTTTCACATCCAAATTGCTCTAGTTGGTTTCTTATCGGAAGGATATTTCTTGTAGTATGTGGCACACCACGTTGTTTCCCATGGATTGAGAGTTATTTATGTTTGAAATTGGAGACCCAATTAATGGGCTAAACCCCCACAAGGTAGGATCATTCAACACATTTAATGGTTTCAATGATAAAAAATCTCTTCTAAAAGGATATTAATTAGTCTTTATGACTTTCATCACCTTAGGAAATGTGTCAAAGTATTTTAGGATATGTTTCTTAAGAAACAACCTTATTTACTTCCTTAAGGCCAACAACCCTCCTTTCTTAGGAATCAAGGTATATTTTTTAGTGTCTTAAAATTTCTAATAGAGCACTCAAACATCTGTCTTTTACGAAATTGAAGAGTACATCTTCTCCCACGTTTACCCTCCAAGGGATTATAAAAAGAGACCTAATATTTGCCTCAAAATATGATCTTAATGTAAAACCCTTAGAAGAAATAGCTTTGCAATTTTCGACCCTCTTATGCAATTACCACAGGATCTAAAGTATGAGGGTAGGAGTTCCATTTGAAATATTAAGGATTGGTGCAGGTGTCTTGACATAAGGAGAGTGAAGTCTAGGTCGTGGAGCGAAGATTCTTTGACACTTTTTATGCTCCTTTCCAGACCTACAATAACATAATTTGGTCTTAAAGTAGACTAAGGGTTCCATTTATGGTGTTAAAGTCTGTTTTGGGTGTGTATTGATGTTGGGATGGGGTCCCCTGGGTTAATTTGGGGTTAAGATAACCCAATTTTTGGTACAATTTTGTAAATAATGTAAAGTCTCCATGATTTTTTGATGCAGAGTGCGTAGATGAATAGGAGTCGGAGGGGCTTGGCCCCTTGTTTTATATAAATTTTGAGTCAGTTTTGAGATTCACCCATGGTTTGCAGACCATGGAATTGTATGAAAAAGACTATAAATAGCTGTGTCTTAGAGAGTCTAAGGCAGTAGAGTAGAAGAGTGTAAGATAGAAGAGAGAGGATCAGGAAGGCTTAGAAGAAGAAAGGCTCTACAGCTGAGTGGGCATAGGCCTAGGAAGAGTCCACAGTTGAGTGTGTGGACCCCTGCAACTATGTGCGCAGGGTAGTTTGAGTTTGTAATCCTTGAATTGAAGATCAATACAGATAGTTTTAAGAAGAATTCCTCAGTATTTATGTTTATCTCTGTTAATGTTATATGTTGTTGATAAATGACTCGTTTTATGAAATATTGATTGAATGCTATGTGATTCTCTTGAATAATTTTTAATTATGTATGAAATTCATGTTTAAATATGTTCGTGAAGATTCTGGAGATTCCTCTTATGTTTATTAACAACTTAAGTAGATCTGCGAGAACACAAATCTAGGATTGCTTTCTAATGCACGTAAGTAGGTAAATTAACTGTTAAAGGTCCACAAGGACTGATCGTAGACCTTCACGAGGGTCTAAAGGATATTTTAACAGAGTTGCAATAATGTGCCCCAAGAGTTTATTGATTTGGCATGAAGGAAGATCCGAGGTGTTGGAAGACATCACACTAGTCTTTGGATGTAGAAACTTGCTTCTTGCATCCCCCGATACTGCTTCGAGTGAGACTGTAGCTTGTGTTGTGTAGGTTGTTTCCAAAAGGGCCAGTAATGTAGGGTTTTTTTGATTGGTGCAACTAAATCTGAACTTGGGTGAGGACCCCCTAAGCCAACAAATGGTTCTGTTGCCGGGATCGGGATCTACTTGAAAGATATGTGTGATGTCGCATCATTGGAATTCGACCAAGAAAGAAACCTAAAAGTGGTTGGATAAGAAGATTCATGAGTTTGTGGTTCAAGAAAATAGGAACCTGCACCTGTCTAAGGAAGAGTGGTTGAACATGTACCTGTATACAGAGATACACAATATCTTCTTCTGCATCTTCCCCATTGAACTGTATGAGTGGTTAGCCAAATTGACAGACAGTCAAGGAAGGTGGAAGCTCGATAGTCCTATAGTGTGGACTCTAGAATTAGTGTGATGACTAGAAGCCTCTGAAAATAAGATCGCGCAGGTTATTGATCACTGGCTCGATTGAATTCTAGGAGGATTTGTTACAGAATTTGCAGTTGATACCTCAGTTAGCTATGGCGAAGTGGAGCGGCGATTTTTCAAAGGACCATGATGTAAGTACTTAAGATCATTGAATACTTGGATTAAAACACTTTTATGTGAAAAAAGGGTGATGCCATTGCCTTGATGTTCAAAGCTATGCAAAGTGGACAATTATTTAGAAATTACAAAGGATCAGGACCAGAGTATAGTCGATTGATTGGACCTCCTTCAAGTGATGACGAAAGGGTGGGGTAGACTACACCGTGAAGCACTGTTCAGCTAATCACTCAAGGGATTCCTCGAGAAAATCATCCTTCCACTCAACCTCCACCTCCAACTCCACCACATACTCCTTCGCCCACACCCCCACCTCCACCACCACCATTCAACATGGCGAACACAACAAAGATGCTGATCTTCAAGGACATATGAAGTGAAGATGCAGAGCAGTCTTGGTTTGTTGTGAACATTATATGGGCAATGCAATAGATTACTGATGACAATATAAAGAAGGCACAGTTGGCTACCACTTTGCAAGATCACACGCTAACTTGGTACATTAAGTACTTTTTTGATAATCCTCTTGCAACACTAGCAGAAACTAAGGCAGATTTAAACGAAGAGTTTAGTAAGCCTAAGTCTAGCTCTCATTCAATAATTAGATTTAAAGAGATCATGATGAGGGTCGATGAGACGGCTTGGGAATTTGATCAGAGGTTGAAGTGTCAGATCAGAGAGGCTAATATGCAGATCACAGATAGCCAACATCGCGAATGATTTATAGCATTGCTTTTGCCCCACTTGAGAATCACCCTATCACAATAGAAGATAGAAACATAGGCAGAATATTTAGATATTGCAATGAGGCTACGGAGATCCCCTATTCACGACACGAACTTGGAGTACAACAAATCCACTCACAATTAGCAAGCTTACACCTAGAGTTACAAAGTTTGAAGAAAGACAAGGAGATTAAACCAGAAGTGTGGACAAAAGTTTTGTGTTTGAAGTGCAAGGGTCATGGGCACGATAAGGATCACTTTCCTATGTATGCTAATTATATTAACAGAGGGGGGTCAATTCCCTTGAAGCCAAAATCTCTAGTAGGGTTGAGCATGGGGGCTGCGCTATGGTGTGCTATTTTTCAGGTTGTTGGAAAACATGTGACAGATAATTTCCATTTACTTCAAAAGTTCATCTAGACACCCCAGTAGTTGTTATGTAACTTCTGCAAACCAGTGGGCCACGATGAGCACTAATGTCGAAGCTATGAGTTGATGATGGAAAGAACACCTACATACCAGATGCAAGCAGAAACTCGACCTCCAGATCAAGGCTCAGGAGGAGCGCGTCGAGGATATCAGGGTCGAGGATGGGGCTGAGGAGGAGGAGGACCTGGTAGAGGTTGCGGTTAGAATATCTGCTACAACTGTGGATAGCTGGGCCACTATGCGCGTGAGTGCCAAAATCATACACACCCATCATGTCAATACTGCAGACAGTTTGACCATACTATAGAAGAATTCTCTGTGCTAATATGTAAAATTCAAGAGAAGAAAACACAACCTCAACAACCTACGTAGAATCTAAAAATGATGAGGGTTGAGCCCTGCAAAGAAGATCAAAGCATTAATATTGTGCTAAGAAGTGAAATGATGACTAGCGTTGATAAGGGTAAACATCCTAAAGAGGAAGGATGGGTCCGCAAAGCACTAGAGAAAGAAACTGACTTTAACCTAGACCATGCTAAGGAAACCTTTATGGAAGCTAAGAAGAGATTCGTAGAGGCCTCCACCTTAGGAAGCCAAGAAAAGATGTAAGAAATCAGTGTGCCTATAGAGGTTGATCCTCCTGTAATCACTAAGTTTTTGGAAACTTGCATAAAGATTTTGTGCAATAGCAAGGCTGTGGAAAGCCTGTAGGAATTAATAAATAAATGTGCCAGCAAAGAGAAAGACCCTAATGGTGAGAAATGCGACTAACATCACAGATAGGTGATTATGAAGTGGACTAGGTCATTTTGGATCTGGGTTCCGATGCCAATGTATTATCAAAAGAGACATGAGAAAGGATGGGGAGGCATGTGATGTAGTGGTCACCAATTCAGCTTAGAATGGTGAACTAGTAGAAAATCATCCCCATGGGATGACTATATGGAGTAAAATTTGACATTGAAGGCATGAGCACGGTGGCAAACTTTGGAGTTATAGAAAGCGTTGATGACAGTAATCCATACCTTGCACTCCTAGGAATTGACTGGGCAATAGATATGAATGGGGTAATTAATTTAAAGAAGAGGACAATGTCATTTGAAAGAAAGCTGCTTCGAGTTATAGTGCCACTAGATCCCACAGAAGGGGTGTTCTATACTGAACTAATCCATGATTATGTAGAAAGTGATGATGAACTGGATCATATTTACAAGATAACAACACAAGATCGAGACAGGATCAATCTGATGGAAGATGGACGGATTGCATGGGATTGGGAGAGTTCCTACACCTCTGATTCAGAAGAGGAGTTAGAGCATTGGCAGAATCACTTGCATGAAGTGTCTACATTGTGATGCAATACGATGATGAAGTCGTTGCGCTATGTTTCATCAGAGATAATAAAATTACCTTATTATGATGGTTTAACTAATGTAGATATGTTTTTGGATGAATTTGAGCTTGAAGTCCTTGAGGACCACTGTTTCCAAGCATTAGAGTTGGCACTGCGTGCTACACCTACACGATGGTGGGGTACGCATAAGGATAGTTTTGCTGGATGGAAAGATTACAAAAGCATGATGAAGCTACGATTTGGGTGTGATAACACCAAAATGATTGAGAAATATAAGGGAAGGGACAATCCGCGCAATCACCTAGTGAAATGGACTAAACCATGGGGAAAAAACCACAGCTAGAGAGGGTACACATATTTTTCCATACCTTGGATACCATCCCCATGAACTGGTATCTTGAGACGGAGCTTTGCCATGGCACCACGGAATCAGATATATTGAAGGAAGGGTTCTTATTGACTTTTAGTTTTGAGGACAAGTTTGTGAGCATCGATGATGCACTACAAGAAATTAAAGAGGTTATCTTCAGAACACCAACGAAACCTATGGAATAGACCCAACCAGACTGGATCACCTAGCTGCGCCATGTACTAGAGTGCTATAATGTGACCGCTAAAGAAGAAGAAGAAGACCCAAGGAACATCAATATTCTGGAGGTGAAGGGCATCGCGAAGTTGAAGGCCCACAAATAGAAAACCCAAACATCTCCACACCTTTAAAGACAAAAAAAGTAAACATTGGCACTGAAGAAGAACCGAAGTTTGCAAAAATGTGAGATTACTGGGACGACACTACAGTAGATAAAGTTGTTGAATTAATCCACGAATACCAGGATCTCTTTCCCACTATCTTTTCAGATCTAAAGGCCATAATCGGTTATTTGGGCATTTTGAAGATCACATTGAAACCAGACGCGAAGCCTATTAAACAGAGGACTTACCACCTTAATCCTCAGAATAAGGAAAAGGTTCACCATGAGATGGATAAAATATTGGAGGCAGCATCATAGAACCTGTTAAATAATCTAACTGGGTGAGCCCGATGGTGGTTCAAGAAAAGAAACAAAAAGGCGAAATAAGGATCTGTGTAGATCTGCGAAAGCTTAACGATGCATGCGTCCATGATCCATTTTAGATGTCATTTAAAGATAAATCACTAGACAACGTTGGAGGGTATGAGGCCTATTCCTCTACTAATATATTTTCAAGGTATCATAAAATCAGGATCACACAGAGGATAGAAAAAAAATGACCTTCGCAATGGAGTGGGGTTGTTTTTAGTACACTGTGATGCCATTTGGACTAAAGAATGTGTCTGCGATATTTTCCCGTGTAGTCATCATAGCATTCAAGGAGTTCATTCATAAGTTTCTGGAGGTATATTTTGATCACTGGACGGTGTTTGGATTAGTGAAGCGCCACATAGCAAGTCTACGCCTGATGTTGGATACATGTCGCAGATACCAGATTGCATTGAATTTGAAAAAATGCATATTCTATGTTCTTTTTGGGATCTTGCTGGGTCATGTCATGTGCAAGCAAGGATCTCTAGTGGACATTGCAAAGATTGCGGTAATTGTGAACTTGGAGGTCCATAGGAACATTGAGTAGCTATGCGCAATGCTGGGACATATGGGATATTATAGAAAATGTATTAAAGCCTATGCTCAAATTACTACACCCATGGAGAAACTACTAAAGAAGGACATGGCATTCTGCTGGGATGAAGAATGTTAGTGCAACTTAGATGTGTTGAAAGACAAGATGGTCACTGCATCGATCTTAGTATTTCCCGATTGGAAAAAGGAGTTTCATGTACATGTGGATGCCTCTTGCATTGCATTGGGTGCAGTGCTAACACAGGTTGGTGAAGAAGAAATGGACCATCCTATAGCCTTCGCAAGTAGGATGTTACCAAAGGCTGAGAAAAGTTATCCAAGAACTGAGCATGAAGGGTTGGCCATGGTGTACGTGTTGCAAAAGTTTAGGCATAATTTATTAGGGGGTCATTTCAAGATTTACACAGATCATTTTGCCTTGAAATACCTAGTCAACAAGCATGTGTTGGGGGATGGGGGGGAGATCTGCAGATGGTTGCTATTATTTCAGGAGTATGACTTTGAAGTCATTATGAAGCCGGGGAGGTTAAATGCCAGAAATGATCATCTATCATGAATTGAAACAGGGGAAGAACCTAATAATTTGGAGGAAGCATTTCCAGATGTGCACATCTTTGCGGTGCATGTAGAAGATGACCATTTTGTAGACATTATTTACTTCTTCACTATGGGGATGACATCGAAAGGATATACAAACTCCACAGTTAAGTGCTCTTGAGCCAAAGGCGATCTAGGATGGGTGACCTCTTGGGAAGTCCTGGTTACCGGGTGCAAGCCTTGGAAGTGATCATTGACACTATGTGATTCATTTCACTAGTTTCAATCCCACTTCTTCACGCCTGTGAGCATCACCTGATGCAATGAGTGCTAAGTGAACTATTCAAAAATCATGAGAAATTAGTCAATTACGACTACCTCTCATGGAAATGGTCATATGTGAATGACTTACATAACACAGTTGAATCACAAAATGATATCTAATATAATGTATTACATAAACCCCCTAATACTTAAAGGATATACAAGTTAGCAGAAGAAGGAATTAGTAGTTCGCGTGACCGATTTTTTAGTAATTGCGGGACATTTATATAAAATGGGTGCAGATGAAATATTGCGAAGATATGTGTCAGACTTTGAGTGGGACAACATTCTCACCAAAGCTCATGGGGGAGTTGCAAGAGGCCATTATGCAAGTAAAGAAACTGCATAGAAGATTTTGTGTGCAGGTCTATGGTGGCCAAGACTGCACAAGTATTCTAAGGCATATTGTAAGGCGTGTGATACATGTCAAAGAACTGGTAGACCATCACCAAGAGATGAGTTACCACTACATCCTTAGGTATCTTTGCAACCCTTTGAGAAGTGGGCGATTTTGTTGGGCCAATTCAGCCCCGTGGAAAGAAAAGGAGTGCACACTATATTATCACTGCGACAGAATATCTAACTAGATGGGAAGAAGCATAATCGGTTAAGGATTATACAGGGGATATGGCAACAAAGTTCTTGTTTGAGTGTGTCTTAACTAGATTTGGATGCCTGAAAGTGTTAATGAGTGACAGGGGTACACACTTTCTGAATGAGACGATCAATGCGTTGACTGAGGAGTTTGAAGTCTACCATCAGAAGAGTACACTATGTCACCTGTAGGCCAATGGAACTATTGAAGCCTTTAATAAGGTTTTAGAGAATGCACTAATGAAGATTTTCAACGTGCAGTGGAATGACTGGGATGTGTGCATACCTACAGTACCCTGGGCTTCTAGGACTACTTGTAAGAAGCTGACAGGGCGAATGTCATTTAGATTAGTATATGGGGTTGAATCTGTAATGTTGATGGAATACATTGTGCCTAGTCTACGCATTGCAGCTTTAACAGATATGGCAGATTGTGAGGCCTTGGAGGAACAGCTCACGCAACTGATGGAGCTTGAAGAAGATCAATTTTTGGTAGGATTCCATCAACAAGTATAGAAGGAACACCAAAAAGCATGGCATGACCGCCATATCAATCTTCGCACGTTCAAGGTAAACGATCTTATACTCTTATATAATAGTAAATTCACTAAATTTCCGAGTAAATTCCAGATGCATTGGTTAGGGCCATATATTGTCAAAGAAATTATAGATGGTGACGTAGTTCAACTCACGAAGTTGAATGGGGAACCCTTCCCAGGAAGAGTGAGTGGGAGTAGATTGAAGTTGTATACAGGGGATCCTACACAATGACTATATGGAAGCAAGATAGTCTTAGTGCTCCAGGCAGTTTCAAGAGAGTGCGAGATTATGAACTACACTACCCGGTTTAGAGGACAAAGAAGTGAGTAGGCTGCACGAAGAGTGACGATGATTCAACCAATGAAGCTGCGCTCAGGAGGCTACACCAGAAGAGAAAGTACCACACAGCCTAGTAGGAAAATGACTATTGGTGTTATTGTTCATGACTTGACGGCCAGAAGACGATTAAGTGGAGTGAGGTGGTGACAATTAAGGCAAAAATCATTGAAGATATCCCACCAAAATAACATTTATTATCAGAATTTTGGGGGAACAGTTGGATTTGAATTCAAAAATCTCTATAAATTACGCGTGTCAGTCCAACATAGAACACTTGCACTCTAAGATTTATGGTGAATTTCGGTGACTGTCACCTATGAGCCGAGAATTTTGGGAAGAATTCATGTCATGAGAAAACGTTTCTCCCATAGCCCATGAGTTATTTATGCAGAGAATGAATACCACTAACCCATCGAAGCCTTGAGTTAGAAAGCTGCTGCGTCTGATGCACCAGGACTAGAAGTGTCGAGTGTAGAGACTACTCCTGAGGTGCCCATGGCGCCGAGGTTTCCTAGGCAAAAATAGACTATGGATAAAGACAAACAACCTGTAATGAAAGAGAACCAACCAGAAGAAAAGGAGAAATAGAAGAAGCTAGTGCTGGTGCATACATCACCTAGGTGACCTACCCAAACATAGGCAAAACAGAAGAAGGATAAGTAGCCAGAAAGAGTAGTGGACCTGGAGGCGGGAGAATTCCACGGAATGGAGGATATTGATGCTAAAAGAATGGAACCCATGACGAGGCTACCTAATTATATCCCTCCACGAAAGGGAAAAGAAAAGGTCACGAAGGACCCTGATACTGAGAAGTTTACAATATCCATGCCCCTGCTGCTTGAGTAGGTCCCTTTTGAAGGTCCTCGTCTCACACAGATCCCATTGTTAAAAATGGAGGATTGGGACCTCATGGACCACACTAAGTTTCCACATTTGGCGACGGACAAATATATGTGGAAGGTTTATTATGAAGAAACAGGTGTTACAACATTGGAGACAATGGAATGGGTATGCGGTGTCGAGCAATCAGGGTTTTTCAATCCGCTCTTGGTGCCACATTATCAATGTACACCCATTAATAATATATGTGTGAGCCAAATCCTCACACTAGTGCATGATGGGTGATTATGGCTAGGAGAGCCTATCCCCATCACGGACATGTTGATTCACAGAATCATGCGGCTGCCTTATAAAGGCACAAACCCAACCAAGGAATTTGGAGGGAAGACTGGGGAGAAAGAGATTTCACACAAGATGAAGAAGGATTATGGCCTCCTCAATAAGTCGCAAGGATATTCCATTCTTTCTATTATAGACTAGGTAGTTTAATTTCCTACCCAGATTTTAGCAGGGAAGGTTATGAGAAAATGTCACATGGATGAGGTTCCGGTGCTAGTAGTTCCACTTGTTGAATAATGAGTGAAATGTGTACAATCTAATTGTGCTTGGTACCTTTGTCAGGAGTTCCTAGAGAATTACCGCGAGACCCAGGAGGAAACTAAGTCATTCTACTACACTTGGTTGTTGCTATCAATTTTGCTCATTGCATGGAGATTGCCAGAGGATAGCCAATTTCCTCTACTCGAGGAAGGATTGATGGAGGTAGCGCAATTCACCTCATTGTGGTCTACGAAGGATGCCGCATGGATTACAGAAACAAAGATCTTTTTTACGTTTGTGGAAATGGATCTCCATATGGCAGTCAATTAGCACCCAGGGTTGTCCCCAACTTCATTCATGCAACTGTCAGCCTACATGACATTCAAGGCTGACTTCCATAGAGTCTATATCCAAGCACAGAATCAGCTAGAGTAGAAATGGCACTAGTTTCCCTATTTGGTGTTAGAAACAGACGTTCACGAGGTCATAGGGTTATGGCCTATAGAGTGGTGCAACTCGTAAGAATTAGATGTTGGAACAAGCATGGGCGCGGAAAGTTCTACTGTGAAGAAAAGAAAGGAGGCCACTAAGAAAGCTGCACATAACCTAGTAGAATAAAAAGATAAGAAAGCTACAGAAAAGGCTTGCATAGAGCAAGAATGTGCTACTAAGGAGCAGGAAAAAAAGAGTAGCGCGAGTCACAGAAATGTGATAAGTCACCTTCACTGGAGAGAGAGGAATAAGATCTTTTAGGACAAGGTGATGGAGGTGATGAAGGGTAGTGCACCACCTTTATTTTGAAACGATGTGATACAAAGCAGAAGGGTGGAACACAAAAAAATCATAAATCTGATAAAACACGAGTTGATCCCATGGCATTAACAGAGGGTGATCTCGATGAGATTGGCGATAAAATTTGGGCTACCACAACCGAAGTGCTGCAGCAGTTCAAGCAAAAATACATACAGACGCTTGGGGGCATCCAGAAGGATCTGTGTGAGTTGCAGCTCCAAGCAACTAGAATTCAAGAAGCTTTCGAGAAGGCAAGCGACGCGCAAGCCAATCTGACTCAAGGAAAGAGTACATTCGTGGAGATGGACTGGCCACAGGATGTCATAGTCTTCCCTTTTTCTGAAGGGTCAATCTACAATGAGACAAATGAAGAGCATGCATCACTTCACACAGTCAAAAACATGGGACTGAACCTTGTCGTGCTATCACTTGAGTCCCTACATGCATTACATCAAGGGGTCATGGAAGAGCTCAAGATCAGAGAACAATGAGCACTCACTGTTGTCAGTGAGTTCAAAGTCAACAATTAGCAACTGTTCGTTGAGAAGATGCATGCTCTAAGGAGGCACTACAGGTGCATAGTTCATGTCTAGAGTCAGCAGTAGTGGAGGCATGTAAGTCAGTGCCTGAACTTCATATCCCAGAGGATGCACAACTTGAAGCCAAAGTCAGAAAATTAGCCGCTGGTGTGTGTGAGGCTAGAGCAGAAGTTGGAGAATTCACTTTCAAGTTCAACATGAATATTGCAGAGTTGCAGTTAAAGTTGCAGCTCACAACTTCGCCTAAGGTCTAGGAGCAGTAGGAAGTTGCAATTAAGGAAGGGATGGCTACCTTAGATGCCACAGTCACTAACTATGCGACATTGTTTGATCATGTGATGGAGCTATTAACCAATCTGCATGAGGATCTGAACCTACAGACGTTGAACATAAAGATAAGGGAGAGGCATGACCAATATTATGAGGTCAGGGTGACTACATGCACCTTAGCATCGGCACAGTGCCTTGCCAAGTTACAAGAAGGAAAGTAGTTACTGGAACAGGTAGAGGAATCATAGAAGAAAGAGGCCTTGCTAAAGGCCAGGTTGCAGCCTTGGTTGGATGAGGCTTATCAAGGTATGACCGCCATTCAAGATACACTTAAGGGATTGCAGTAGACACAGTGGATGATGAGGCTAGCAGTAGAAGGACTAGCCATTGAAAAATTGGTCGAAGAGGATCAACACACAACGACACAGAGCGCTGCTAAAGTTGTAGTGATCCAAGTGGAGCTGGGGGATCTTCGTAGTAAGATCGTGGTGCCAGCAAAGTGACTTGAGGGTGAGTCACGATCTTTGTGTTGGGGGCCTGTTGGGATGGGGTCCCCTGGGTTAATTTGGGGTTAAGATAACCCAAATTTTGGTACAATTTTGTAAATAATTTAAAGTATTCACGATTTGTGGATGCAGAGCACGTATATGGATAGGAGTCAAAGGCGCTTATCCTCTTGTTTTGGATAAGTTTTGAGTCAATTTTGAGATTCACCCATGGTCCATAGACCATGGAATTGTATGAAAAAGACTATAAATAGGTGTGTATTAGAGATTCTAAGGCAGTAGAGTAGAAGAGGGTAATATAGAAGAGAGAAAGGATCAATAAGTCTTAGAAGAAGAAAGGCTTTGTAGTTGAGTGCGCAGAGGCCTAGGAAGAGTCTGCAACTGAGTGCACGAACCCCTGCAGCTATGTGCATAGGGAAATTTGAGTTTGTAATCATTGAATTAAAGATCAATAAAGACAATTTTCTGAAGAATTCCTGAGTATTTATGTTTGTCTCTGTTAATGTTATATGTTGTTGACAAATGACTCATTTTATGAAACATTGATTGAATGTTATGCGATTCTCTTGAATACGTCTTAATTATGTATGCGATGCATGTTTAAATATGTTCATGAAGATTCTAGTGATTCCTCTTATGTTTATTAACAACTTAAGTAGATCTGCAAGAACACCAATTTAGGATTTCTTTCTGGTGCGCGTAAGTAGCTAAATTAACTAGTAAAGGTTCGCAAGGACTGATCATAGACCTTCGCGAGGGTTTGAAGACTATTTTAACAGATTTGTAGTAACATGCCCCAATATTTTATCGATCTGTGTGAAGATAGATCTGAGGCGCTGGAAGACATCACACTAGTCTATGGATGCATAAACTTGGTTCTTGCATCCCCCCATACTACTTTGGGTGACACTGCAGCCTGCGCTACATGGGTTGTTGCTAAATGGGCTAGTAGTGTAGGGTTTTTTTGGTTGGTGTAGCTAACTCCGAACTTGGGTCAAGACCCCCTAAGCCAACAATTGATCTTAACAAAGTAGCAAAGGATATCCAAGCCAGCATATGTGTGTTTCTACCTTTCGTCTTGGTTTATAATCGATGTGGCTAAGGAACACAAGTAGCTACAGGTGCGTAAACTCTCACACTAGTCCTAGACAAGCCTTGATCTTACCTTATATTAGCACATTTAACCATCACAATCAATTTAGATACACTTTGACTTGTATTAAGACTTGTATTGGGTTGTTTTTAAAGCTTTAAGACTGAGTAAGGTGTGCTTTAGATTTTGTAGGAAGGTCTAACAATATTTGTCTCTAGGTCAATTAGAGCACAAAATATGGTATTGTAAGTGGTTTTAAGTGCTTGCATAAGGCTCTACACTAGCATGTTTGGAACTGTGTAAAGATCCTTTTAAAGGATGTAAGGGTTAAGTCTTTAGGTCTCCTTAAGTTGATTTGAGTTTGGTTTCCTTTAGGACTAGTTTATGGGATTTTTTTAGGTTTAAGGCTCATATTTATTAGGTTTCTCTAGGGTCTCTATTAGGACTAATTTTTATGTGACATTAAGGAAGAAACATTCGATAAATTCTCAAAGATTTGGTAGCATCAAGAATTATATAGGTAGGTATGATTGTACCTCATTTATAATTGCTTTGAAACCTTTTATTACACACACACACACACACACACACACACACACAACTTATTACAGGAAGAAATTCTCAGGTACGCTTTATTACATTAACCCTCTTTTTTAGGTAGAGGTAAGTTTTGTTAAGGGATTGGTTGTATTTATTTTCCTTTGGGTATTGGGTTTCATTTAGGCTTGCTTTCAATTGTAGGTTTCACATAGTTCAAGCACCCTCAAATACTACAATGGAATAGTGACATGAAGATAAGGTCCACTAGTGAGATCAAGTAAGGTAGCAAGGCACAAGTAGTAAAACAATGAATATTGAAGAAGAACTCAACCAATGAAGCAATGATGAAGGAGCATATGAATTTCAGTAGTATTCACAATAATATATCATTGTCTTGTAAATATTTTGTCCAAAATTCATTGTCATTCATCAAAGTCAAAGCATTATACATCATTGTAATTGGGCCATTATCCTTGGTACGGGAGCTCACATTTTGTAAAGAATCTATGTCTTTGACTAGAGTTGAAGAAGGCAAGTTGTTTTTGGGATAAGGGTATTTTCTTGTATTTTGAACTAGGGTTCTTTGTTTTAAGGTTTTGAAAGGACAAGGGATTAGGTCCAAGAATTATTATTGGTAGCTCAAAGAAAAATCATTGAATATCACTTTAACATGGATAATTGTCCCTTGTACGAGAGTCCACAATTCTTCTATTTATTTTTTTCTTTATAGGGTGGTAGGTGGTGCTAGGAAAGTGAATGAAATCACCTTTAGGTTGGGGCCTACAAACACTTTAGGGTGGTAGGGTGTTGCTATGGCGAGTTGTGGCTCGCTAGGGTGTTGGGGCATTCTTTTAGCTGACTGCTGATAAAAATAGGGCGTTGGGGCATCCTTCCAGTGGGAGCTGGAGCAGAATGTTTTTATATAATTCTAGGAATTTTCATCTTTCTTTTCAACTAGGGTCGAAGATTAAATAATTTATTAGAAAAGCATTTAGCAGTTTTTGACCAAGAGGGGGTTTTCCACCTAGAAACTATTCTACCTATTGTCTCTATCTTTATGCATTGTTGTTTACTAATTTATTGAATAATTGTAATACTTCTAAAGATTAAATAATGCTCAAAAAATATTAATTAAGTACCAATTTCTAAGAAATATTGATTCACCACCTCTTAGAATTTCCAACAATGGGCTTCAGAGTAGATTTCTTCACTAGCAATTTAATAATTGGAAGGAGATCATGGAGTACACCAATGATATAGTTCCTTTTTTTAATGAAAATCACTATGCACTATGGACTGGAAGGATGTAGGTTCATTTACTTGCACAAGGATATGAAGTTTGGGAAATAGTTGAAATGGGGCTATAAAACAACAACAAATGAACAAGGTTAGAAAAATGTTGTATATGATGCCAAAGCCAAGGATCTTATTATAAGTGGACTCACTCAATTTGTCTATGTTAAGGTAATGGGTTGTAAAATTGCTAAAAAAACTATGGGAGAAGCTTCAAAACGTATATGAAGGAGACTCAGAGGTCAAGGAAGCAAAACTTGAAATTCACAGAGCTCAATTTGCACAACTGATGATGACAGAAGATGAGAACATTACAACCTACTTTAAATGTGTAGATGAAGTAACAAATGCCTTGGAAGGATTAGGAGAACCAGTTGATAAAAAGGTCATTATTTGGAATGTCCTAAGAACTCTTCCAACAATATTTAATCCTAAGGTTTCTGTCTTAGAAGATAGATCAGGCTTAAGAAACCTTAGTATGGACAAGCTACATGGGATACTTATAGCTTATGAAATGAGGATTGAAGAGGAATATGGTTCATATAATATAGAAACTACATTTAAAACATCCAAGAAGATAGGGAAAGGAAAATAGGTATGTAAACTGAGATATAGTAGTTGCAAAGAAGAGGAAGAAGAAGAAGAATTTTCAGATGAAGAACTTTCCTACCTTACAATGAAGATGAAAAGAGGAACATGTAAGTAAAAAGGAAAAAATTCATTAGTATGTTTTGACTGTGGTGAGATTGGTCATTTTTCATCTAATTTCCCTCATAATAATGAAGCATTTATGAAAGGAAAGAACAGTCAAATAAATTTCAACAAGCAAGGTTAGAAGGAAGGGTTTAAGAAAAGCTTCTTCTCCAAGAAAGATAGTTCCTTGTCTGAAGAAGAAAGTGACAGTGATGATGAAAACAAAGAAAGAGTATTCTTTATTGCTAAGCATAAAAGTAATGAAGAACCTAATGAATAAGAGGATGATGAAGAAGAAATGAATGAAATCTAATTTCAAGACGAAGTTATTAAAGTTATAAAAGAACTCAAAGCAGAAAGGAAAAATGTCAATTCTCTGGAAGCTAAATTGAAGGAAGTAAAAGAACATGCCAAGAACCTCACAAAAGGAATGAAGAAGAAATTATCAACCTTAGAGTATAGTTAGAACAAGCCAAAGGAATTGAAGAATCACTCAGGAAGAAATTAAAAGAATGTAACGAGGCAAGCAAAGAACTAGAAACCATAATAGCCCCTCTATGAAAAGAAGCAAAAAGGGGACATGTTCTATAGAAATTTGAAAATAGCTCTAGAAACTTGAATGCACTCATTAGAAATCAAATGATATATAGTAATAATACTATTCTAGGCTACAAAGAAAAAATTGAAAAGGGTTCAAGTTCCTCCATGAAGCAAAAGGTAAATGGACAGAAAACATATGTAGAAATTATTAAAGGATCAATCAAGAAAGGAAGCTTCCTAAAAAAACCAAAAGTTGAAGATATGGAAGAAGACCCTTCAACAATGGTTCCATAAAGAAGGTTTCCTCCTAGCTATCAACTCGTCTTCCATGTATTTTGTTATTCATGTAGAAAGTTCAGACATAATGCTATAAATTTTCATGCTTATGGTTGGAACAGAAGGAACTTTGAAAGACCCTTTAAGAATGGTTACCCTGGAAGTGTGCAGGGAAATTTCAAGCAAAGATACAATAGGTTTAATTACTTAAGAGATGAAGTAGAATGTTATAAATGAAACAATTTTGGACATTTGACTAAATATTGCAGGTTTGCTGCTACCCCAAGGGAATCACAACAGAATTAGAATGAATAAGTATGGAAGAAGAAAACTGAAAGATACATTCATTCTCTAAAATATCATAGCAAAAATAATGTGTGGTATGTTGATAGCAATTGTTCAATAGATGTGACTAGAGACATGGACAAATTTATATCGCTTAAAGAAGGAAAATATGGAACAATATATTTTGGCAATGACATATCTACAAATGTTATAGGAACAGGCACGGTCAAGCTTGGAAGCAAGGACGCTATAGCAAAGGATGTGATTCTTGTTGAAACTATGAATCAAAGTCTGTTGAGCATAGGAAAAATGTGTCATCAAGGACATACAATGTTATTCCACTAAAAGAAATGTGAAATAAGAAGAGACAAATCTGGCCAACTAGTGGCTACTGTAACTAGAACTCGAAATGGAATATACACTTTGGATTACATTGTTAAATGATGTTTCTTGGAAAAAAAGATGAAAGTTGGCTCTACCATAGATGGATGGGAGATATAAACTTGATAACCTTGTTAGAATTAGTAAAAAGGAAGTTGTGAGGGAAATGCCATCGATTTAAAACTAACCAGCACTATTTGTGAACACTGTAGGCATGGAAAACATACAAAAGTTGAATTCAAGATGAAAGAAAACTCCACATCAAAACCTTTGGAATTGGTACATACTTATATATTTGGAACAATGAAGAATAAAGGACTGAATGATGAATTGTATTTTATATTAATGAATGGTGATTATACCAGGATGACGACAGTTAGCCTTTTGAAGAAAAAGTCTAAAGGATTCGAATGTTTTAATATCTACATGGAAATGGTTGAGAATGAAACTAATTTGATATTAAATGTTTAATATATGAAAATGGTGGAGAATTTACTTCCAAAGCATTTCAAAATTTCTGTGATGACCTTGGAATAAAAAGGCAATTCTCAACATCTAGTACACTGCAACAAAATGGAGTTGTCAAAAGGAAGAATGGAATTGTACAAGAAATGGGAAGAATAATGTTGAATGATTCAAAATTGAATGACAAATTTTGGGTTTCGGAAGTTGATACCACAATATATATTTTGAACAGAGGTTTCTTAGAAGAAGTTGTGATATGACTCCATACAAACTATGGAGAGGAAGACCAACAAATATCAAACATTTTAAAGTGATTGGAAACAAATGCTTCATTAAAAGGGAAGATAAAAAACATGAAAAATTTATTCTCGAGTAGATGAAGGCATCTTTGTTGGATATTCACGCAAAAGTAAATCTTATAGATGTTATAATCAAAGGCTTAACCTAATTGTTGAAAGCATCAATGTAACATTTAACGGATATTGTGGCCCAAAAATTGAACAAGAAATATATTATTCAAGCAAATAAGAGATATAAGAGACAAAAATAGAAAGGATCAAAGAAGCATTCCCAGAGCAAGCACAATCGAATAAAGAAAAAACTACTAACAAGAAGATACAAGATATGAAAAAAAAGTTGAAAAGAAAGCACCCTCAAAGACCCCTAAAGAATGGTACCAAAATAATCGTCCTTCAAATAAGATCATTGGGGATCTCAATGAAGGCATAGGAACTAGAAGAAATCAATAGCACTGTGTACCACAACAAGCCCATGTTTCTCTCTTAGTTACATTTGAGTTGAACAACTTTGAAGAATCCAACCAAGATGAACATTGGGTTGTTGCTATGAATGTATAATTGGATCAAATTGAAAAGAATGATACTTGGGAATTGAATCCATGATTCAAGGATAAAAATGACATTGGCACAAAATGGGTTTTTAGGAACAAATTTAATGAGGATGGACAAGTTACGAAAAACAAAGCAAGGTTGGTTTGCAGAGGATATGCACAAGTTGAAGGAATTGATTTCAAAGAGGTGTTTACTCCCATTTCTATAATGGAAGGTATCAAGATGTTCTTGGCTTATGCATGTTCGAGGAAGATCAAAGTTTATCAATTGGACGTGAAATAAACATTTCTAAATTGAGACTTAGAAGAATAGGTATACATAGAACAAAATAAGGTATGTTTTCTCATTGACAAGAAAGATTGTGTTTACAGGTTAAAGAAGGTGTTGTATGGTGTCAAACATGCACCCAAAGCTTTGTATGCCCATCTTGATAGGTATTTGCAAAAACAAGGATTCAACAAAGGAAATGCTAGTAGAAACCTTTATGTAAGGGTTGAACATGACAGGCTAATGATTATTGATGTATATGTGGATTTTATAATCTTTGGAAGCGATGATGATAGGTTAAGAAAGAATTTCGTAGTAGATATGAAAAGTGAGTTTGTGATGTTGTTACTTGGTGAGTTAACATACCTTTTAGGACTCTAGATATATCAACAAGACAAGGGAACATTTATCTGTCAAACTAAATATATCAAGGAAATGTTGAAGAGATTTCAAATGGAATATTGCAAGCTAGTTCTCACCCTAATGGTGACAAGTTACAAGCTAAGCATAAATGACTCATCCAAATATGTGGATAAAAGGATGTATAGATATATGATTGGTAGTCTTCTATATGTAACAAATTCCAGGACAAATGTGATGCAATAAGACGAATAAGTAGCACGATTCCAAGATCGCCAAAAGAATCTCATGTCATTGTAGTGAAGAGAATATTTCGATATCTTAAGGGAACAACAGAATATGGACTAGGTTATCCTAAATGAAATGAATTAACCATTGTCGCTTATACAGACACTGACTGGGAAGGAAGTGTTAATCATCATAGATTATTAGTGGAGAATCTTTATATCTAGGTGGTTGTCTTGTTTCATGGTTGGTAAAGAATCATTCGTCAATATCCTTATCCACAACGAAACCATAATACATAACAACATCGACCTGTTGCATGCAAGTCCTCGGGATGAAACAAACCTTGCAAGATATTCAAGTGAAGTTTGATGAGCCTAAATCAATCTTCTTTGATAACACCAGAGTCATCAGTATCTTCAAGAATGTGATGCATTCAAAAATGAAACACATTTTGATTAAGTACAATTTTGTTAGAGAACAAGTTGCAGAGAAAAATATCAAAGTTAAATACATTGGTAGAAAACAACAAATCATTGACATCTTTACCAAACCTTTATCACATGAGGCATTTTAATATCTTCACTAAAAACTTGGGATTATCCCAAGTTCCCATTAGACTGTTATTTTATCTGATCAATTAGATAAGGAGATTTGAGGCAGGTTATGTGTCAATAGGAGAGGTAGGTTGTCAAAGGGAGTTAACCTTCACCATTGATTTCAAAGGGGGAGAGAAAGAATTAGGAAGGCTAGAAGCATGATGTCGAGGGGATTTATGATCACAGGGGGAGTACTTATTGTTAGGATATTCTGACACATAGGAAATAGTTAAGTTCAACTTGGTCTAGTATAGAGTTAGGTATAGAGTTAGGTAAAGTGTGTTTCTTTACCGTTGTACATTTTGTAACTTACAATCCGACGGTCACGATATGTAGTGATCCGACAGTTCACTCTCTCCTCGGTATTACCGACACTTGATCCATGGCTTGACACCCGATTGGTCCATGAGTTCTATTTAAAGCGCATGGAGGGTCATTGTTCGGGTAATCCGTGCATGAGAGAAGCTTATGTAAATTTTCATTCTTTGATTAATAAATTGCCTGTAGTACCCACGTTGGGACAGGCCGTGGGCTGTTTCCCTCTTTGAGGGTTTTAACCATGTCAAAAATACTGGTGTATTGATTTGAGATCTGGTTGTGAGCAGTGTCCTTGTGGTGTTCTTTCTGAGGAACTTACCCTGTAAATTCCTACATGGTATCAGAGCTATTTGAGGGCCGCGTCCGTTGGTGATCCAAATCTGAAGCCGGTAGAACTGCATGCGGCTGTCGTTTCCTAGATCTACTATTTCTGACTGCTTTCGGGCCGAGAGGACTGCTCTGTTGCGTTCAGAGCATCTGTTCCAGTGAGGAACCCCTTTCGTTTCACGCGAAAAGGTTTCCGGTAGCCCTAGCTGCGTCATTTTTCAGATCGGGAGGTATACAGTGTTTTTGCAGTTTACTGTTATTTTCTCTCTGCTTATTTAGGTTTCGGTTTATTTAGCCTTTTTTTTAACCAGATCTATACCTTTCATTTATGCGTATGCCCTTTGCCCTGCGACTCTGTGCGATCTGGGAAAATCAGAAACAGAAAGGAAGGATTTTTTCTCATGCGTATGCTCTTTTCCCTGCACCTTAGTGTGATCTCGGAAAATCAGAAACATTGAGAAAAATATTTAGTTTTTTGGCTAAAGCTAACTTTGAGCCGAAAGGTTCATTTTTTTAAAATATCTAGTTTTTTGGCTAAAGCTAACTTCGAGCCGCAAGGTTTGTTTTTCTTTGCATATTCGTGTTGGGTTTTGTGTTTTGTGTTTTGTAGGGAAAAAGAGCTTTCTCAAGGCAAGCACGCAAACCAAAGCCCCCCCCCTCTCTCTCTCTCTCAAATTTTTTGTATAGATCAATTGGTTCAAAGCTATTTTAAGAGAGTAGAGGTCTTGGGTTCAAGTCTCCATTTTGTGGGGGCGGATTTTTTCATTCCCGCACATTCGCGCACTTTTCCGGCAACTTCAACAATTTTTTTTCAAAAAGCCATAACTTCTTCATCCGGAAGCCTTTTTCAGAGCCGTTTTTTTTAAAACAGCCTAATTTTTCGAGATCTATCCATTGGAACACTTACTTTCAGCATCTTTAGCTTCAGTTTTTTTTTTAAAAATGGAAAGTCCATGCCAAGTCATTCTTGACAGCACTAACTACTTCCAATGGATAGCCTACATGGAAGATTTACTTAGAAGTAAAGGTCTCTACAGAATAGCCACAGACCAAGAGAAGAAACCAAAAGATGAAGACAAGGCTGCAAAATGGGAAAATAGACAAGATCAAGCACGTGGTTTGATAGGGATGTCTATTTCTCCTGATCTTAGATTCCATATTGCAAAACTTGAGACTCCTCATGAAGCATTGGAAAAAATCACTAAAGTTTTTGGGATTAAAAATGAAATTAGAGCCCATCAACTTGAAAATGAGTTGCTTACTTTGGATCCTAATAATTTTTCTTGCATTGAAGATTTCTTGTCCAAATTCAAGACCCTTAGATATCTCTTGGAAGGTGTTAAGGTTAAGAAAGAAGATAGTAACTTTATTTATTCCATCCTTACTAAGTTGGGATCAGCCTACTCTGTATTTGTTTCCACTTTCCATTCTACAAGGGAAGCTTTCATTTGTCAAGGAAAAGACTACAAGGCCCCTTCCTTTGACTCCTTTTGTGATTCCTTAATAAGAGAACAAGAAAAACTCTTACACCTTGGTCTTCTTAATCTTGGAAACTCTTCCAAGAAAGCGTTAGCCGCCCAGCAGCAACCAAATTCAAAGAATCCTAAGAAGTCATATCCTAAAAAGAATGGTACTAAACCAAACAAGGGTCCTAAGCAAACTCAGCCTCAAAATGAAAGATCATTTCAGCAAAATGATAAGACCAATAAAAACAAATGGAAGAAGACTGATAGACATTGTAACTTTTGTAATCGAGATGGCCACTTAGAATCTAAATGCTTTAAGAAGATGGAAGCCTTGGAAGCCGCAAAGAAGAAACATAACATCCATGTGGAGCATACTTCAACTTCAACTTCCGGAATGGCACTTTCTGCATGTCATTGTCAATCATCTCAGTCTGGTTATGCATTAAATGTATCTTCTTCTTCTCATTCTCATGAGTGGCTCATTGATTCTGGAGCCTCTTATCACATGGCCAAAAACCAAGCCATGTTTTCTTCTTTAAATGATTGTAACACCAAAAATATCTATGTTGGTGATGATAGATCTCTTAATGTTGTAGGGACTGGAACTGTTCATCTAGACAATGGTCAGTTTAATGATGTATTATGTGTTCCAACCTTATCCTGCAACCTTCTATCTGTATATCAGATAACTCATTCAGGTGAAGGTAAAATTGTTGAATTTTCACCTCATGATGTTGTAATCAAGGATCTAAGAGATCCTAAACAGATTCTAGCTACTGGTATTGCTGATGATTCCACAAGGTTGTATAAGTTTCACAACTTTGGGTCATCAAATCTTCCCTCAGTATTTGTTGCTCATAATGATGAAGTGAGCAAACTTTGGCATGAGCGATTTGGTCACTTAAACTATCGCTCCCTTCAGCATCTATGTAAAGAAAATATGGTGACAGGTCTTCCTATGGTATCTTGCAGAGATGGTGTTTGTTCCGGATGTGTACTCGGAAAACATCATCGGGACAGTTTTGAAAAACGTGCCTCTTGGCATGCCTCAGCCCCTTTACAACTTGTGCACAGTGATTTATGTGGTCCAATTCCTGTTGCTTCATTCTCTGGCTGCAAGTATTTCTTAACTTTCATTGATGATTTCTCCAGACGCACTTGGGTATACTTCTTAAAACTCAAGAGCGAAGTATTTAACACATTTTTGGCCTTCAAAGCCTTTGTTGAAAAACAATCTGGACATCAAATTCTTAAGCTAAGAACTGATAATGGTGGAGAATATGTTAAAAACACCTTCATCAACTTTTGCACTGAAAATGGAATTCAAATGCAACATACTGTTCCATACACTCCACAACAAAATGGTGTAGCTGAAAGGAAAAATCGCACCTTAAAGGAAATGGCTAATTGTATGCTGCAATCTAAAGGACTCAGTCTTAGTTTTTGGGCCGAAGCAATTAATTGTGCAAATTATATAATCAATCGCACTCCTACTAAGGTTCTAAAGAATATCACTCCAGAAGAAGCTTGGAGTTCCATTAAACCAGATGTAAGTCACTTTCGTGTTTTTGGAAGTGAAGCATGGGCCCATATTCCAGATGAGCATAAAGCTTTAGAACCTAAGAGTGATAAATGTACTTTTGTTGGATATTCTGAAGATGTAAAAGGTTATAGACTTATTCCATTTAAGTCCAAAAATGTTATCATTAGAAGAGATGTAAAATTTGATGAAAATAAATCGGCCTGCGAGCCTAGTCCGGCGGATGTGCCACCTCTTCCTATCTCTTCTACTTTTGAAAAAATTTCTTCTTCAGATGATGAAAGTGAGGATGATAATCCTTCCCCACCTTCTCAGGATCCTCAACTTCCAAGATGGGTCTGTGCTACTCGGGATGCAGCAGGTGATCTTGCCGGTGATCCTACAGATCAGCGACGTACACGTTCTCAGTTTGAAAGAGCCTCTTCTTTACTGGCTCAAGCTCCAGTAAATCATGATCCTGACACTTTTGCAGAAGCTTCAAGCCATCCACATTGGGAAGCAGCTATGAATGAAGAATATCATTCATTGTTGACAAATGATACATGGGATCTTGTTCCTCTACCAAAGGGACGCAAACTTGTTAGATGTAAATGGGTTTACAGAACCAAGTATGGACCAGATGGGAAAGTTGATAAACATAAAGCTCGTCTTGTTGCTAAGGGTTTTTCACAGGTTGAAGGCATTGACTACACTGAAACCTTCTCCCCTGTTGCCAAAATGAACTCTATCCGCCTTGTTCTTTCCCTTGCTGCCTCTTTAAAATGGGAAGTCCATCAGATGGATGTTAAATCTGCCTTCTTGCATGGGGACTTGCATGAAGAAATCTATATGGAACAACCCATTGGCTTCATCCAAACAGACTCCAGCCTTGTATGTCGACTTAAGAAATCTCTCTATGGTCTCAAGCAAGCTCCTCGGGCTTGGTATGCCAAAATGGATAGCTTTCTTTTAGAATCTGGCTTTTCTAGGTGTTATTCTGACAATACTGTCTACACCAAGAAAGTGGGAAACTCTCTTATCATCCTTGTTCTTTATGTTGATGATCTTATTCTTACTAGTAGTGATCCCAACCTTATCAACCATGTGAAGTCCAGCCTTAAAAAGAAATTTGAAATGACAGACTTAGGACACTTACACTATTTTCTCGGTCTTCAAGTCTTGCAATCCAAGGAGGGTATTTCCCTTTCCCAGTCCAAGTATGCTTGTGATATTCTTCGTCATTTTCACATGGAAGACTGTAAGCCAGCCCCTTCTCCCTTTCAGTCTGGAGTCAAACTTTCAGTCTCTTGTACTTCTCCTGAAGTTGATGCTACCTTATACTGTCAACTTGTAGGAAAACTCTTGTATTTAACCCATACTCGTCCTGATCTTTCCTTTGTTGTTGGCCTTGTTGCTCGTTTTATGCAAAACCCCCGTGAAAGTCATTGGAAAGCAGCCAAAAGAATACTTCGTTATGTTTGAGGTACAGTACAGTTTGGGATTCATTACAGTGCCAAAGCAGCTCCTCTATTAGTTGGTTTCACTGATTCTGATTGGGCTGGTGACCCTGATGATCGGAAGTCTACTGCCGGTTATGTCTTCACTCTTGGTTCAGGACCTATTACATGGGCTTGTAAGAAACAGGCTGCCATTTCTCTTTCGTCAGCAGAAGCAGAGTATCGTGGTGCCGTGGAAGCTAGTAAGGAAGCCTTGTGGCTTCGTCAGATCCTATCAGAGTTTGGCTTTCAGCAGCAGCATCCAACCACACTTTGGTGTGATAATCAAAGTGCCATTCAGCTATGCAAAGATCCAGTCCAACATCAGCGCAGCAAACACATTGAACTACACATGCACTTCATCAGAAAGCTCATTCATGACCATGTTTTTGAAGTGCAATATTGTTCAACAGATGATCAGGTTGCAGACATCTTCACAAAGGCTCTCACAGAGGCGAAGTTCACTAAACTTCGATATATGCTTGGAGTTCAGGAAGTTGTCACTAAGGGGGGATAGGCTCTAGTGCCTCCTTCCTTCTCCTATTGTGTCATATTTGTAAATCCTTCAATCCTATCCCAAGTTGTTCTTAAGGGGGGATGTTAGGATATTCCGACACATAGGAAATAGTTAAGTTCAACTTGGTCTAGTATAGAGTTAGGTAAAGTGTGTTTCTTTACCGTTGTACATTTTGTAACTTACAATCCGACGGTCACGATATGTAGTGATCCGACGGTTCACTCTCTCCTCGGTATTACCGACACTTGATCCGTGGCTTGACACCCGATTGGTCCATGAGTTCTATTTAAAGCGCATGGAGGGTCATTGTTCGGGTAATCCGTGCATGAGAGAAGCTTATGTAAATTTTCATTCTTTGATTAATAAATTGCCTGTAGTACCCACGTTGGGACAGGCCGTGGACTGTTTCCCTCTTTGAGGGTTTTAACCACGTCAAAAATACTGGTGTATTGATTTGAGATCTGGTTGTGAGCGGTGTCCTTGTGGTGTTCTTTCCCTGTAAATTCCTACACTTATGTTGTCATCAATTCTAAAGGGGGGGATTTTTGATAGGTGGTTGTCACTAATGTCAACCCAAGTAGCACTAGAAGTGACCTTGCTATTTGTTGGATATTTTGGCTTAAGAAATCATAGTTTTTAACATCCAAATCACTCTTGTTGGTTCATTCTCAGGAAGATATTTCTTGTAATATGTGGCACAACATGTGGTTCCTCACAAATTGAGAGTTATTTATGTTTGAAATTGGAGACCCCCATTAATGGGCTAAAACCCCACAAGGTAGGATCATGCCACACATTTAATGGTTTAAATCATCAAACATCTCTTCTAAAAGGCTATTAAATACTATTCATGACTTACATCACCTTAGGCAACGTGTCAAAGTATTTTAGGGTATATTTCTTAAGAAATGACCTTATTTACTTCCTAAAGGCCAATGACCCTCCTTTCTTAGGAATAAAGGTATATTGTTTAGTGTCTTAAACTTTATAATGGAGCCCTCCAACATCTATGTTGTAAGAAAATTAAGAGTACCTCTTCTCCAACGGTCACCCTCCAAGGGATTATAAAAACATAGCTAATATCCACCTCAAAATATGATCTTAACATAAAATCCTTAGAAGAAATAACTCTGAAATTCTTGGCCCTCTTATGCAATTACCATAGCATCTGACGTATGAGGGAAATTCCATTTGAAAGGTTAAGGTTTGGTGTAGGTGTCTTGACATAAGGAGAGTGAAGTCTAGGCAGTAGAGCGAAGATCATTTGGCAATGTTTATGCTCCTTTCCAGGCCTACAATAACAAAATTTGGTCCTAAAGTAGACTAAGGGTTCCATTTATGGTGTCAAAGTTTGTTTTGGGTGTAGATTGATCTTAAGAAGGTAGTGAAGGATCTCCTTGTCAATGTACATGTGTTTATACCTTCCATCCTATTGTAATAGCCCTATGGCTAGGGAACACATGCTGCTACAAGTGAGTAGACTCTCAAACTAGTCCTAGAAAAGTCTTGTTCTTACCTTAGATTAGCACATTTTACCATGAAAGTCAATTTTGACACACTTTCACTTGTATTGGGTTGTTTTTAAAGCTTTCGGACTGAGTAACATTTTCTTTAGATTTTGTAGGAAGGTCTAACAATATTTGTCTCTAGGCCAGTTAAAGCACAAAATAAGGTCTTGTAATTGGTTTTAAGTTTTTTCATAAGGCTGTATCCTAGCATGTTTGGCACTATGTAAATGTCGTTTTAAAGGTTGTAAGGGTTAAGTATTTAGGTATCCTTAAGTTGATTTTATTTTGGTTTCCTACAGGAATGGTCTATGAGATTTTTTTAGGTTTAAGGCTCAGATTTATTAAGTCTGTCTAGGGACTGTGTTAGGACTAATTTTTACTAGACATCAAGGGAGAAACATTCAATAAATTCTCAAATATTTGGTAGCATCAAGAATGATATTGATAGGTATGATTGTACCTCATTTATTATTGCGTTGAAACATTTTCCTATATATATATATATATATATATATATATATAGAGAGAGAGAGAGAGAGAGAGAGAGAGAGAGATATTATTGCAGGAAGAAAATCTCAAGTATGATTTATTGCACTAACCCTCTTTTGTAGGAAGAGGTAAGTTTTGTTAAGGGGTTGGTTGTATTTATTTTCCTTTGGGTATTGGGTTTCATTTGGGCTTGCTTTCAATTGCAAGTTTAACATAGTTCAAGCACCCTCAACTACTGCAATGGAAAAATGGCATGAAGATAAGGTCCACTAGTGACAATAAGTAAGGGAACAAGGTACAAGGAGTAAAACAATGAAGATTGTAGAAGAGATTAAGTAATGAATTAGTGAAAGGACAAGAAGTGAAGAAATGACAAAAGAGTAGAATCAATTTGTTGGCTTGATGGGGCCTGACCCAGGTTCAGAGTTAATTAGCCAAAAAAATACCTGTACTATTAGCCCTTTCAGCAAAAGCCCGCGGAGCGCAGACTGAGGTCTCACCCGAAGCAGTATGGGGGGATGTTGGAACCAAGTTTCTACACCCTTGAGATGTCTGAGGGGTTGACTTAGTCCAACTAGGAATAGCTTCATGCAAATCACTCCATGCACTTCCCTGACCTACGAGGCCTTCCTGCTCTGTCTCTATCACCTTCGCGCAGCCCTTAATTAGGGCCTGAGGTGATTTCACGCTGCTAAGGTAGCGATCTATGCTCTTTCCATGAGTTCTACTGTGGATCTTACTTATCCTCTTATAATGGTTACTTAACTTTGGTTAAACCGATACTTAGTTTATATTCGCTTAGCACATTCATATAA
The DNA here is from genome assembly GCA_031772625.1 of Pinus tabuliformis. NCBI lineage: Eukaryota > Viridiplantae > Streptophyta > Pinopsida > Pinales > Pinaceae > Pinus > Pinus tabuliformis. The sequence continues at coordinate 647,695,446 of CM062817.1, forward strand.
GTTCGCACAACAAATAAACAGTAACTTGCAATTTATATCCAATATACTTCAATGCATAAAACAACAAAAAAAAGGTGCACAAAATGATAATAACTTTTCTTTATTACTTCTCAATCGGTTACAGACTCAACTCATCCTACGCAGTCAGTTGCAGGGGTCTGCGCACTCAACTGCGGACTACTAGGCCTCGTGCACTCAACTGCAGAGCCTTCTCCTATCCTACGACCGATGACACAACTTTACACTTCAACCAAGACTTAATGCTTCATCTTCTCTTAGATTCTTCAATTTAATAAGTTGTCTCTACAACTTATAGCCTCGTTCTATTTATACAATCCCATGGTCCGTGGACCATGGGTAGAACTCTCAAGTCGGCATTAAATTACAAAAGTAAGGGTGGAGAACCTTGTGACTCAGTTACAACTTCGCACTCCACGCCCATACTTCGTGGAGTCTTTACATCGAACGTAGTGAAGACTTAGGCTTTAAGCCCCAAAACTTTCCTTGGGGGATTCCACACCCAACAAGTCCCCAACACAAACATTGTGACTCTCCCTCGAGTCACTCTGTCGGTGCAGAGATCTTTGCACGGAGACCTCCCAACTCAGCTCAGACAGCTACGAGGTCGACAGTGCACTGAGCAGCTACCTACTGTATCTCATGGACACGCTGTTTAGAGACTGCGATATCTGAACTGATTCCTTGTATCTGTTCCTATGTACCTTACATCTGCGCGAGCTTGCCTTCAATTGATGTTGTGATAGTGAAGATTTCATCAATCCATGGTTGGACGCGCACCTTCAACATCACTTCTTTGTGCCACATTGCGTCTACCTACTCCTTAAGTGCCTTAGCCTGTTGCATCCACACGAGCCTCTATGTAAGGGCCATCGTCTGCGCAGTCCCTTTTATGTCATCATATTGTTGCTATAGCTCACGGACCTCTGTCTCCAAGCGTTGTATGTTCGAGTCCTCTTGCATAGCAGTGAGAACCTCGAACGATTCTTCTAACATTTTGGTGTAGTCCCTCACTGCACTGTTGATCTCTTCTATAACCATGGTGATGGCACTGGTGTTCTATTGTTGCCTTGATAGGGCCTGACACAAGTTCAGAAGTGTTTAGCTAAACAAATCCCAAAACTACTAGCCCTTTCGGCAATAGTCCGTGGAGTGTGGACCGAGGTCTCACCCGAGGTAGTATGGGAGGGTTATGGAACCAGGTTTCCACAACCTAGGGATGTCTTGATTTGTGAACCAATCTTTTTCACTTGTACAATTTCATGTAGTTATCCAACCTTCTTGTAGCCCTAGTACCGAGCGCGAGGTGACGCTGTCTAGATCCCTTACCCTTAGTATGTTTTATTGGTATTATAGATATTGGATTAACTTAAATGGCCCCAATGCTTTCCTTTACCATTCAACATAAATAGACATGCGCACAATCATAAACTATAAATAGATGCATAAACAGAAACAGAGCAACAGATATGTGATATTCCAAAACCAACTTATCTTTATTAATTCTTTTTCCAGTTACAATCCACTTCCTACCCTGTGCACACAACTGCAGGGGTCTGCGCACATAGCTGCGGACTCTACTAGGCCTTTACGAACACACCTACAGAGCCTCTTCTACTAGTATGACCCGTGACTCAGACTTATAGACATAGATCGAATAAAACTTTCAGAAACCCATACACTTTAGATCTAAACCAAAAGCTACATTCTATACTTAGAGCCTCGCTCTATTTATACATTCCCATGGTCCGTGGAACATGGGTAGGCTGACACATTCTAGATTAAATTACAATATTTTAGGGTGGACTACCCTTTGACTTGACTCATTACAATTCGTGCTATGTGCAATTCGCGGAGCCTTTACAATACCAATAACCAAAATCATGGTCTTTAAGCCCCAAAACTGTTACACAGGGGATCTGCTGCCCAACAGGCCTCCAACACAATCATCGTGACTCATGCTAAGTCACTCGTCGATGTAATGAGACGTGCTTCCAAGGCCTTATGGTCCACCATCCACGTGAGTGACGCACTATGTTCTGCTGCTCCATCCTTGCCTCCTGCAACACTTTATCAAGCCCCTGCTCCATTACCTCTACTAATTCACTTAACCGATGATGCTCATTTTGATTTGCTCAGTTAACACAAAGAAACCTCTCATAGGATTTTAGCTCTAGCTGAGATGCCAAAGGAGTGAACCCTTTGTGCAAGAGCAGCAAGCTTGCAATCTTTGGTCTGGTATACTTAATGTTTGTTGAAGCTTGTGTTTCATTTTTGCAAGAGAGATGTTGTTGTCTGCGAGGTCCCAATCTTCAAGCTTCATCGTGGGCACACGACCCAAGGATGCACTTTTCAATGGAATTCTGTCTTTAATCACAAGATTCACCATCTTGCCCTTATCTTTCATAGATTGCTTACCAGACCACAGGTTTCGTGGTGACATCTAGACTAGTACTACTATCTAGCTTGGGATTTTTGGCACTTCTCCCATCACTAACATTGGACTCGATGTTGCAGCCTTGGCGGTGGACATTACTCTATCCTGAAGGTCCTGCAACTCTTTTGGCAATGTCACAACCATGAGGCTTACTCTCGACTCGTTGAAGTTCGACGAATCCATGCCTATTGGATAGCACAATAACTTAAGTCTCAAGATGCCACAGTTTTTTCAGTGGATGACCAACTGTAATTTATAGACCTGATGAAATTCAAATTCGACCGTTCCCCCCTTTTCTAGCTCATTAATGCGATATTGGCGGCATATCAGTTCAAATCCAGTTCTGAATTCATGTCTTAATTTCCCGCTGTCTACTCCTTGTTGTATTAAATTGACAATCTTGCCATGAACAATGTCCTCAAAGACTACTTTCCAACCTATCCACGTAGTAGCGTAGCCCCTTATGCGTGACTATAATTCCTGTAATAGACTTGCCCTATGCAGAACCCTGTTTCTGCGTAGCTTTCCTGCAAACTCATTTATAGTCACGTGCCTTCTTTCAACTACTTGAAGCACTGAGATTGTGCTTCAATTGGTTAGTCAGATAGCCGGCCCACTCATGTAGGGCTTCAGGTGACTTTCATTTACTCTTCCTGGGAAGGGCTCTCCATTAAGCTTGTTGAGCTAGACCACGCTTGTGTTTGTGACCTCTTTGACCACATATGGTCCCAACCAATGCATTCAGAGTTTTCCTAGGAAAATTTCGAACTTGCTTTCATACAGAAATATTAAATCGTTTACTTTGAACGTGTGCAACTTGATATGGCGATCGTGCCAAGCTTTCTCACACTGTTTCTATACCTGCTGATGGAATCCTACCAGAAATCATTCTTCCTCAAGTTCTTCCAGTTGCGCGAGCCTCTCTTCTAATGCTTCACGGTCTGCCATGCCTGTCATTGTTGTTATCTGTAAACTGGGTAAATGTATTCCATTAGCATGATGACTTCCATGCCATAGACTAACCTGAAAGGTGTCTGGCCCGTCAATTTATTGCAAGTGGTTCGGTATGCCCATAACATGGCAGGTATATGCAAATCCAAATCATTTCACTGCATGTTACATACTTTGGTCAATGTAGTTTCCATAATCTTGTTGAATGCTTCTACTGTCCCATTCACTTGCAGATGGTACGACGTACTTTGCTGATGATATACCTGGAATTCCTCAGTGAGTGCGCTGATAGTTTCATTTAGGAAGTGCATTCCGCGGTCACTCATTAGAATTTTCAGGCATCCAAATCATGTCAACACATTATCAAACAAAAATTTCGCAGCTGTAGTGGCTGTGTAGTCCTTAACCGGCTGTGCTTCAACCCATTGAGTCAAGTACTCTATTGCGGTGATGATATAGCACGCGCCTGCCTTCCCTTGAGGTGTGATGGGCCCCACAAAGTAGATCACACATTTTTCAAATGGCTGCAGCGTCATCTATGGGTTGAGTGGCATTTCATCCCTTCGCAATGGTTTCCTAGTCTGTTGACATACCTCACAGGCCCAATAGTATGCTTTCGAATATTGATGTAAGGTTGGCCACCATAGTCTGGCGCGAAGAATATTTTGTGTTGTCGCCCATCCCGCATAATGTCCTCCTCCAGCCTCCCCTCCCCCCCCCCCGCCCATGTGCTTCAGCAAGGATCTGTCCTCATTCAAATTCAGGTACATATCTTCGTAATATTTTTTCGTTTCCCATTTGTAGAGGTGCCCCTCAATAATAGAAAAATCTAATGTGCGTACCACGAATTCTTTCTTCTGCTGAAATGAATATCCCTGTGGTGTGGTCCTTGTGGTTAAGAAATGGATTATATCCTCGAAGTGGTCATCCACCACGTGCACTGCATAGAGCTGTGCCACTGCATAGAGCTGTGCATCAGGTAGTCCTTCCTTCAAATTTGTTGGCTCCTCACCGTTCTCAATTCGCGATAGGTGATCTAGGCCTACGTTTAAGCGTCTTGGCTTTACGATGACCTCGAAGTCATATTCCTAAAACAGTAACAACCATTTACAAATGCGTCCCCCAAACACAGGTTTGTTCACCAGGTATTTTAATTCGGAATGATTGGTATACATCTTGAAGTGCCCACCAAGTAGATAGTGGTAGTATTTCTGGAGTGCGTATACGATCGCCAGTCCCTCGTGTTCAGTAGTAGAGTAGTTCTTTTCGGCTTTGGACAACCGTCGACTTGCAAATGCAATCGGGTGATCAATGCCTTCCACTCCTTCCTACGTGAGTACAGTGCCCAGCGTGATATGGGAATAAGTTCCCTAGGGCTTTGGGTCAGAACCCTAGCAGAGCAGGAGTAATCTACAGAAAGAAACACGCATACAACTCAGGCAACATGTTTAAATAAACTAACTATGCGAGGATGAACATACCCAGATGTCCTTTGTTTGGGTAGTTCCAGTGAGGGTTCAAACCCTCTGCAACTTCTGATGATCTTCGAATCTGCAAATCAGCCAATTCGAATACACATAGCAGCATATAGATAAATAATTTTAGTGAAATCAACTTTATATCATATAAGTAAATGGTTAGTTATACATCAAAATAGTCATTCATACATGAACCATAACAATAACATCTGATGCATAAACAAAGTTGATATCAGGAACAAGAGAACATTTATTTTTATTGTAGAAAACTATAATAAACAAGGAAAGAGTTCACCTAAGTCCTCCTCTTCCAACTCCAAGTGGAACCGTCCTCCAGGTCCTTCCAGTCCCATTCTTCAACAACCTCCTTCCATAACCAATACCATGATTTCTTAAGAAAGTGGGAGAATATCAACACTCAAGGAAACAAGAGTTTCCTGAACTTGGGGAAGTGCTTGAAGCATAGGGATACTTCAGACTTGATCAGGGGATAATCTCAGTATAGTAATTCTATCATTTCTCTCCTCCTTAAAGCCTTCCCATTGAATTCTTTTTATACTTCTCCCAAATTAGTTTTTTAGTTGAGAAACAGTTGGGAACAGTTGGTCCACAGGCACTAGGAGGTAATCAACAGGTGAAACCCGTGATCTTCACCCGTAGTTAAGGAAATTTAATTTTCTAAAGTGTTTTAACACATATACGCGGGTTAGGTATAGACTAACCCACGTGCACATGCTTTTATCACAGGGAAAAGTAGGGTACAGGAAGTAAAACACTGTTTTTAAAATATTTGGACCAAGTCTGGAAGGAGGGGTTGCCCTAGGCCATAAACCAAGCATCAAAAATACCAAGGGTGATATTTGGAGCTATAACAGATTCCCCCTAATATATGAGGCTAGAAGGGGTACATGATGGCTTAAATGTATTAAGTATATGGAAAGGAAACCTGTCAACAACTGAGAAGGACTTCACCAGATTTCAGCCTGCCAAGCCATCAAAAAGAAGATCAGAAATAAACAACTATTTGAGGTAGGCATACCCATGCTCAAAGAAAGTAAAGCATGTCCAAATATCAAGTACAAGCGGATCCACTATGTATACAAGTATAAAGAATAGGAAGTACATAATGGATCATCGAATCATGATCGAACAAGTAGGTGTTTGAATATCACATATAAGAAGATGATCAATGAAGCTGTAAGATGAAGCTGATCACTGATGTCAAAAAACTGATTCCAATAGTACCAAATGAACATGATGGAATAAGATGATACTACCTCGCAACTCAGGTGTCAGCATATAAAATGTCGTTGTGAAGGACTACAACATTTAACGTGGAATGGTGTCAACTAGCAGCAACAGGAGCAACTGACAAGTGAACCAAAGAATGCTGATGCAACCTGAGGTCTTCACCGACCACCGTGGTACATTTCTACACAATGGGAATAAATGATCTGAAGTCAACCATGTGAGAAATCATTTGATTACCATTCATTGATGTATACCGTTAACAAATGCGAGACTACTCACTCATAATGATAATGAGAGTCAAGGTACCCAATACAATCTAACAAGTGCGAATAAATGAGCTGAGGTTGAACACCTGGAAGAATCTACCAATCAGGGGACAATGATGGTTTCCCACTGTCGATAGTGAAGGATCTTCCACTGATGATTGCAAACCCCAAGGTACTGCCAAATGGACTCTAGATCGTTTCCCCAGAGTAATGAGTCATATTCTATAGGAAAAGATCTGCCAGAAGGAAGGCATTAAGGCATCCTTCATCAATCTAGTGCAAGTGTAACCCGTATGCCAATATTGTGGAAGGATTTGGACGAAAAAAGATGTAGTAACCCAACCGAAGCATGTTTCCAGCATACAAAAGATGTAGTTAGCACATGATAGAAACCCTTTGAACCAACCAATAATGAAAGCTGACATAGAGGCAAGGAATCCACCAATAGGGTCAAATGGAAACTAAGGCACTACACGAATCCCAATGTGTGATAATGAAAGCTGATGTCGAACATAAGGGAAACCACTCAATCAAAGACCCATGATACTGATTGATGTTGAGCACAAGGTGACCTATCAATAATGAAAATAGGGCCAGGGTGTGGCTCTAGGCCTGCCCTCAGAGAAATATGTCGTCATCGATAAGGACAAGACCCGCCAGCAAGAAGTCAATGGAGACCTTCTCAAACTGGCACGAGAAAAGGACCAATATAACTGATGTGATGACAAACAGGGCATTGAAAACTAGGGATGACTGACTGAAAAATAGGTCAAGGGACATCGCAGAGAGGCCGACTCAGGTTTACTTCCCTTGAACAAAATCACGACTCAATGATGACTATGTGGCAGCATATGATAAATTTGTATAAGTTCGTCATGAAGGAGGCACGAGCAAACTCTCCATATGATTGGAAGGGATAACCAATCGGAGGAGAATTGACTCAATAACATGGTTAAAGCTTACCTAAGTCAAACTAAATCCCACCCAAAATGGAGGAGAGACTTTCTTTTGAGTGCTTTGTTCAAGGGCGACACAACTGCTTCTAGTTGCCAACAATATATGTAAATGTTGTCCTATTCCCGCTATTCTTTGGAATATATAATTTTTTTGTCTTAAATTTTCTTTAAGCTGAAAAAGTATAAAATAATGCTATAGTACATTGGAAAGAACGAGTGTCAATGAAACAGATGATCTAGTTACTGGGATGGGAACAATCCTATGCTCAACGCAGGGAGGCGAAACTGGTCAAGGACACTCAAAGGAATGTTCCTTCCATGGATCAAAGGGTGTGTCAAGCTGTAGAAGCTAAGTGATTGCATGTTTGAGTTTGCAGAAGACATAGTCAAATAAGTGGCTTAAACATGAGTTCAAGTGAAGCCGGCTCAAGGCGAAAAGGTGCAAATAGTCAAAATGCAATGTAGCAATACAACTCAACACAAAGGAGCCTCTAGGGTATAAGGCCAGAAATAAGCATAGAAGCAAGGAGAATGTGTCTTCAATGCACAAGTCATGGCGGGACTAAAGAGGACTCCCGAGCCTAAGAACAATAAATTAGCATGAGTGCCAAGTGACAACAAGGTACTATCTAGGGAACTCATGATAAGGCAGGCTCTACCACACAAGTCATGAGGCCAAAAATAAGCGTAGAAGCAAGGAGAATATGTCTTCAATGCACAAGTCATGGCGGTACTAAAGAGGAATCCCGAGCCTAAGAACAATAAATCAACATGAGTTCCAAGTGACAATAAGGTATTATCTAAGGCACTCATGATAAGGTAGGCTCTACCACACAAGTCATTATAATTCTAAGTAATGAGAAGGTTCTACACCATAACTTGGTGGGGTCAATCCTAAGGCCAAAATGGGAAAGGAAACTGATAAATACACAATGCAGGTGAAAAAACCTAACCTATATGCTAGTTTCGAGAACCAATGCCTGTCAGAATGGATCAACCATAAAAATTTCCAAAGGAGAAACCTTCCAAGTTCTGTAAACATAAATAAGAACACTAGACAAGAAGTTAATACATCCCACATATAAAATTTAGATAAAGTCTTGTGTTATAGAATACAAAACTTGACAATGCGTACCTTATATATACAATATGGTACAGGGAACCACGCAACCTTAAAGCTTATGCATAATAGTTATTCTGGACAAACCCCCTGCAGGGCTCAAGCCAAGGACTCCTTTGGTAGTCAAAAGTCATGGCTTCAAAGAGATCCTCCTGTGAAGGCAAATCAAGTTCTGAGAAATCATGAGAACTATAAGGATCAAAAGAGGGAATTAAGGGGTCCCATGTCCCTATATGAAGAATCTCTCAGTCAACTGTCGAGACGAAGTCCCAAGAAGGAGAATAATAAGTCAAAGGATCCTTCTCAGAAGTGATTGAACATTGAGGATTCAATGCCACATTATTCACCCGTAGTGGGGTAGAGTCTACTTTAACACTTGGAACAAACCAAGGGGTATTCTGCAGTAAATTCGAATTAGGGTGGTGATAATCAAATGCAAGCTGATCAATTGTGACAATATTCCCTTTATGAGGAAAACACATCACTCGAAAGTGTGAAGACACCACAACATTCATAGCATAGAGATAATCATGCCCGAGTAGCATATTAAAGTCTAAAGGGCTATCAACCACCATCATATTTATTAATATAGTCTTCCCTCCTAAAGTAATAGGGAATTGAGGAAGAACACCCATAGATTCACTAGGTCTTCTATCATAGGCTAACAACAGACTCTATGATGTCAACAATATTGGGAAACCCAAAGCTTTCCAAGTCAAAGAGGATATGATACTTACAGAGGATCCTTCATCCACCATACATTGATATATGTTTGTGGAATTAACTCTGACCTTTATAGCGAAAGGAAGACGAGGCTCGACAAGGCTATCCCAATCAAAGGAGACACTCCTAGAACTTGGAGGGGGAACATTCAAAGCAACTGGAATGCCCCCTATACCAGATGGCTTTGTACTAGAAATCAAGCAGACTCTTTTTTTAGGCACTTCACCCCTCAAAAGAGGAGTGTAATCAGCCAGAGATTGCACTAGCTATACCACATTATCAACCAATGGTTGATGGGACTGATGAGAAACCATATCGGATCCAGGAGTAGAAGAACTTTAAGACTTAGACCATATCCTTCGTACCTCTAGAATACCAGGGCATAAATGGGTAACATGGTCTCCCTTGCATATCTTATAAGGGAACTTAGGTTTAAAACTTCTACGTTTCAGTTTCTTATCAACATCGATTCCGCCAACTTGTATAGCAGTGGTTTGCAGAGAGTCGCAAACATGAATTGTAGAGGTGAGTGACTCTTTGCTAGTATGACTTACAATGACTAGACTTATGCCCCTAGCATGACTTGCAGTGATTGAAATCTGATCTTCAACATGACTTGCAGAGGTTGATGGTGAATTGCTAGTATGACTCGCAGTGACTAGACTTGTGCCCCCGGTATGACTTGTAGTGGCTGAAGGCTCATCTTCAACATGACTAGCAGAGGTTGATGATGAATTGCTAGTATGACTCGCAGTGACTAGACTTGTGCCCCCGACATGACTTGTAGCGGCTGAAGGCTCATCTTCAACATGACTAGCAAAGGTTGATGATTGATTGCTAGTATGACTCGCAGGGACTAGACTTGTGCCCCCAGCATGACTCGTAGCGGCTGAAGGCTCATCTTCAACATGACTGGCAGAGATTGATGATGGATTTCTAGTATGACTTGTAGTGACTAGACTTGTGCCCCCAGCATGACTTGCAACGGTTGAAGGCTCATCTTCAACATGACTGGTAGAGGTTGATGATGAATTGCTATAATTATTCTTCTTCTTCATCTTCCTCTTTCTCCTCTTTTTAGATTTCTTATTACAAGAAGGAGGAGAAAGAGGAACCCTAGATTTCTCTTTGAAAGAAGATGAACAATTAGCATCCATGTGATGCCCTTGAAATAGAGCATTCATCTAAGAAGCTTCAAGAACATCTGGAATATTTGGAGTGGACCACAACCAAACTGGTAGTCCAACATTCAATCCAATAATATTCAAAGTGGCCATCAAGGGAGTACCAATGTTTCCAAAGATAGGAAAAGCACAAGGATCCCCGTTTTCGAGGGTACCTTGGTTGGTTTCCATGGGAATATGGGCCATATCTAACTTATTCACAGATCCTTCCCTTACGAGAATGTACAAATGAATTTTCAAGGAAGATAGATACACAATCAAAACCTTTTCCCTTGAGGAGGAAACTCCACAACTTTCGAAAGAAAGATCAAAAGCCTTTCAAGATCGGCAGAGTGGTAGGTCAGTCACTCAGAATCTAAAGTCCAAAAGTGACTAGACCAAAATACCTAAAGCCAACTATATACAAGGAGCAAAGAGCACTCGACTATAAAGTCCCTAAAGATACAACCAATCAAGCAACTTCCAAGTATTTCTACTCCGGGTGATGAGGACCGGACACCAAAATACAAGAAAGTGAAGTAAGGGACCTTCCAAAGATAGTCTGGGATAATGACAGCCCAAGCCTACCAGCAAAGGTATTAGATTTAGTTACGCTGACCTCCAGACAACAGCCTTTGCTGGTGTAAGCCCCCAAGCTTTGCAAGGGTTCCCTCTAGAAGTACTGTTGAACATGATGCAACGTCAACCTCAGGTGCCACGAGATTCGCCTCCATATCCACCTATGTGGATTCCTAGCATAGGAAACTATGGACACCAACTCGTATCAGAAGTTGGGTGGAACAATGATGAGGTAGGATCTGACAAGTAAGAGAGGGGGTATCTCTTGTCTTTATCTTCACCAACCCTCATGCTTTACTCATAGTCACGGAGTTTTCCCAGTCTCCCTAATGCTATTGGATTTCACTCTTTAATCAAACTTCTATGTTTTAAAATTTAGAGCAGCCTTGGAGAATTAAATCTCCTATAGCCTAATCCAAGGCCCTAATAAACCTAAACTTGTTGGTGTATTCTGATGACAATACAAAAATGTTCTAGTTTATTTTAATTAGTGCTTGATTTTAAAGGTTGTTCTTTTAAGTCAAGGGTATGGGAGTGAAACTAATGATGTGTGTATGACTCAACCGAAATCAATGAAAAAGTAACTACATGAATGCAATCATTTTTCCTTCGATGAAAAGATATCTCTACGTGGGTTCTACAAAACTTTTAGAAAGCAGAAAAAATTTTCTTTTCTTTTCTTGCAACACACTTCACACATGCAAAAACTAAAAAGATTACTAATGATTTAACAATGCAAACTATCCTAATGCAAGATCCTAAATCACTCTTAAAAACAAAAGAAATTGTTTATAACCATTAATAAGCCAACTTAAGTATTGAAGATAATATAATTTTTGAATGTAAAAAATTCTCTCCAAACAAGAAGGATAGATCGCCAAAGATCACAATTCACTTTCAAAAAATGAAAAAAGGAACCAAAAACTTGGCTAAAGAAAAGAAAAACAATGTTTTTTAAGACTTTTTCTTTTTCAATAAACAATGAAAACAAGTTTTCGAAAGCACTCAAAATGCCACCAAAGACTCAAAAACCGAAAGCAAAGAACAAGGAAACTTTGTAAGTTACCAATTCAACACGAATGACAACTTGAACAAAATAGGTGTTTCAACTTGCACTAAACGATCCAAAAGTAGCAAAAAGAGATTTGAGAAACTGATCAAGAAATCAGGAAAGACACACTTTCAAATTCATCAACAATAACTTTCGAAAAGCAAGAAAAAGTGTATGGCCACAAAAATGACGAGAAGCAAAGCAAGCAAACCAATAATGAGTTCGACACAAATATTGCAAACAATCTTCTGTTTCGGAAAACCAGAACAATCAAGAACCTCTATAAGAAGCCTTGTGTGTTCAAAAACAAATCATAAAACTCACTCAAAAGCAAACCGAGGTCAAAAACTTTTCAAAGCAGGAGATAATTCAAAACAGTAAGCTCACTGAATAATTAAAAGCTGGAGACAGAAACTGACCACTCATAAACCACATAGACCAAGAAACAAATATTTTTGGGCAGAAAGATTTGAAAAAAAGCATGCAAAAAATTGTGTACGTGACTATGTCCATACACAGGTGCGTGTACACATGCTTCTACCAAAATAAACTTGCGTATACGTGGTTTCAATTCACAAAAACAAGCATGTGTATGCTTTTGTAAACAGACAAAGGTGCGTATATGAAGTTTTACAAGAAAAAAAAAATGAGGCCTGATGAAAAAGATCAAACTTGAAGTCTGAGTTCTTACAAGAGCAGGAAATATAGTCACAACAAGCAAACTAAGAACTGAGCCCTGATTAGCATTGAATAATCCAAACTAGGAATAAGAAGATTCTTATCCCTAGTGGAATCACCAATTCTATTACGGGAATAAGTCCCTTAGGGATTTGGGTCAGAACCCCAGCAAAGTAGGAGTAATCTATGTTGGAAATAATACTGAGAGGGGGGGTGAATCAGTATCATCTAGCAATTTAATAAATCTTCCTTATTTGATCTTTGAATTATTTTTGCATGTCAGTACCATAAAATAATGAGCATGAACAAAGAAAACAGATAGTCACACCAAAGAACACAAGATGTAAGGTGGAAACCCAATGTGGGTGAAAACCACCTGCGGCAATATGTCTCTATCTTCTTTCAAATTAGAAACTCCTTTTACAATGATTTTGTACTGGTGCAGTCCTTTACCAGTACGCAGGCTGCAACCTGCAGAGAGCTACAACTCTCTCTCTTGATTTCCAGTCTTCTCCTGAAAGGGAGCTACAACCCCCTACTTCTTTTCATAAGGCATCAAATGATCATCAAGTACATAACAGTTACAGTCCACTACAGTTATTAGATCAGTAATAACAGAACTAACCCAGAACACCTTATCAACAGAGAAATTCAATCAACAGAACATCTTAAGACAGAGACGCAGTTTTCCCTTCTGTGGCCTGCGACTAGACGCAGCTAACCTTTTTCTCCCCTGCGTCCACACGCAGAGATCCTTCTGCTGCACTGCGTGCCCGCGCACTGTTCCTTCAACTGCACTGTGTCCTGTTGTTGCAGGGACGCACCCAGAAACACTGTCGCGCCGCGTTCTTTTGCTGCAGGGATGACCCAGAAATACTATCGCGCCGCGTCTTTTTGCTTAGAGACGCACCTGATCCTTATTCTGCTTCACGTCCCCACGCAGTGCGCCTGTCACTGTACTGCGTCCCGAACACACCTGAATCTTGCTCTGCCCTGCGTCCCCATGCAGGTCTCTTCTTACTGCACTACGTCCCGGCGCACTTGCCTTTCACTGAACCTGCGTACCTTCGGGTATGAATGATTTCAAGACTTTAAGAGTAACCCAAATAGTCAGATCTACAGATCTGATCATGCGCCAAAGAGATCTCAGTCTTTTCAGAAGATTCGCCTTTTTAGATCTAGACTAGATCTAGCCTCATAAGATATTCAACCAAAGACATCCCAAACCAAATGATCTTCTTTGCTTTATATAGGCAAGCTCCTCCTCAAATCATGGAACAATACCACGAGCCGACACCATAATAACACAATACCGTCGGCTAGATACCAAGAGTAAAACACAAGAAACCCCCACGTGACCTTGAAAAGTGTGCACTGGGTGGACGCACCTCCTGAACGGCTGGCCTGCGTCTCTGGACACGGCTCCTGCATGGTGTACCTGCGGGTACGCTCCTTCTGAACTGATTTCCTGCGCCCTTCTTAATTTTTCAATAAATTGAGAGCCTTGTCATGGGAGTTGCCATCAAGTACAACATCTGTAACATATAGCCATACCAGAAAACATAATGCCAACAATCTCCCCCTTTGGACTTGATGGCAACCTTACAATCTTCAGCTTCATTCTCCCCCTTTGACATCAAGGGCAAAGGGGTATGCTCCCCCTAAGCTCATGCTCCCCCTGAAAAAGGAACCAGATCTGCAACACAGAACCATAATCCACCATGAAAGAGATAGAGACATATTGCAGCTATTTCCAAGATCTCCTTTTGACCATCCTCCATAATGCCAACAATGCATTATATGCTCCCCCTGAACCTGTACCATCAATCAGAAAAGATTCAACAATAAGATGATGCATCAACAACCCCCAGCTTTTGCCTGAGGTATTCAAAAGTGTCCCTGGGCAATGGTTTGGTGAGAATATCAACAACTTGTTCCTTAGATGGAACATACTCCAACTTGACCTTCTGTTCAAGCACTTGTTCCCGGAGAAAATGATACTTGATTGGTATGTGCTTGGTTTTTGAATGCATAACCAGATTCTTTGAGATGCTGATTGCACTTGTGTTATCACATAAGATGGGGATAGGTGGTGTACAAGTGATTTGAAAATCCTACAAAGTCTGCGTCATCCAAAGAAGTTGAGTGCAACAAGATGCAGCAGCAACATATTCCGCTTCAACTGTAGACAAGGCAATTGAACTCTGTTTCTTGCTGAACCAAGATACCAGTCTGGAACCCATAAAGAACGCACCACCACTTGTGCTTTTCCTGTCATCCACGCTTCCGGCCCAATCTGCATCTGTATAAGCATGAAGTGTAAGATCTGTATCTCTAGGATACCATAAGCCATAATTTTGAGTCCCTTGAAGATATTTGAAAATTCTCTTCACTGCCTGAAGATGAGTCTCCTTCGGATTTTCCTGAAATCTTCCAACTATTCCAACTGCATGCATGATGTCCGATCGGGTACCTGTCAAATATAGTAAACTTCCAATCATAGATCTGTAGGTTGGTTGATGTACTGCTGCAGATTCATCATTTGCACTGAGACTACATCCTGTGACCATGGGTGTACATACTGGTTTTGCATCTTCCATGCCATATTTCTTCAAAATCTGTTTGAGATACTTGGTTTGAGATAAAAAGATTCCTCCTCCTTTTTGTTGGATTTGCAAACCAAGGAAATATGTCAGTTCTCCTAGCAAGGACATTTCAAATTCTTTCTGCATGACCGAGGCAAAGCTTTGACTCATAGCTTCTTCATTGCTGCCAAAAATAATGTCGTCTACATACACAACAAGTATTAGCAATTTGTCATTTTCAGCTTTTATATAAAGATTGCTATCTGCTAAACCTTTTGAAAAACCTTGTTGATGAAGATATTTGTCCAAACGGTAGTACCAAGCCCTTGGAGCTTGTTTGAGACCATAGAGAGCCTTTTTCAATCTGCATACAAGATTTGGATCATTTCCAAGAATGAACCCATCTGGCTGTTCAATGTACACTTCTTCTTCCAAGTCTCCATTCAGAATGGCTGATTTCACGTCCATTTGAAATACTTTGAAGTTTTGAAAACTTGAGAGAGCAAGGAACATTCGGATGGCCTCAAGTCTTGCAATAGGAGCAAAGGTTTCTTCAAAGTCTATTCCTTCTTGCTGCACATACCCTTTACAAAAAAGTCTGGCTTTGTTTCTAATTACTTCTCCATTTTCATTCAATTTATTTTTGAAGACCCATTTTGTTCCGATAACATTCTTATCCTTTGGTCTAGGAACCAGCTCCCAAGTGTTGTTCTTTTTGATTTGCTCAAGTTCTTCATCCATTGCTTTCACCCAACATTCATCTTTGCATGCTTCTTTCACATTTTGTGGTTCAGTAGAGGAGAGTAATGCCAAATAGCCTGAGGCTTCTGCAACTGTTCTTCTTGTTTGTACACCTGCTTCTTTCTGCCCCACAATCTGAGATTCTGGATGATTCTTCTGAACATATCTAGATGGAGTCTTTTCTTCTATTCTTTTTTGCTCCTCTGGCTCTTCTTGAGGTTCTTCTTCTTCATCATTCTGTCTTTGAGGGTAGCCTTCATCTTCTTCGATGTCTTCATGATGGACTTGCCTAGGAATGTATCCCTTCTCATCAACCACTACATCAATGCTGTCAACAATTCTGCCAAGTCTTTTATTGTAGCACTTGTATGCTTTGCTATATGGAGAGTAACCAAGAAGAATGCCTTCATCTTCCCTAGGTTCAAGTTTGCCAAGATGCTCATCAGTATTCTTGATATAGCATTTGCTCCCAAAGATTTTGAAGTGCTTTACCGAAGGAGTCCTGCCACTCCAAAGCTCATGAGGAGTTTGAGTGCTGTTCACTCGGACATTTGTTTTGTTGAGAATAACAACCGCAGCATGTGCAGCTTCACCCCAGAAAGTTGCGGGAGTTCCTGATTCATCAAGCATAGCACGAGCCATTTGTTGGATTGTTCTGTTCATTCTTTCAACAACTCCATTTTGCTGAGGAGTTCTAGCTGTAGAGAATTCTCTCCTTATCCCATGTTCATCACAGAAATCGAAAAATTCATTTGAAGTAAATTCCCCACCTCTGTCAGATCTGAGGCACTTAATTTTGTGACCTGATTCATTTTCAACCAAGGCTTTGAAGGATTTGAATTTTTCGAATGCTTCATCTTTGTGCTTCATAAGTCCTAACCAAACAAACCTAGAGAAATCGTCAATAAATAATATCAAGTATTCCTCTCCTCTAGGTGTTCTTTTCCTGAATGGACCACATGTATCTGTATGTACTAGCTCAAGAGGCATGCTAGCTGATCCTTGTTTCTCTGGAAAGTTAGTTCTGGTTTGTTTTCCAAACTGACATGATTTGCATATGGTGTTGTCAGGAATTTTGATATCTGGAAGATCGCGAACTGCCTGATATTTGCATGCTTTCCTTATTTGTGAGAAGCTTAGATGTCCCAACCTTCGATGCCATAACCAGTGCTCTTCATCCTTGCTCAGATAGCATTGTTGTTGTCCTTCTTCAAATATGTACAGATTATTTGGAGTTCTTTTGCCTTTGAGCACTGTTTTACCTGTATCAAGATCACGAACAAGACATCCATTCGATCTAAATATAACCTCGGTTCTTTGATCACACATCTGGCTGACACTTAGAATATTATGCTTCAATCCATCAACATACAAAACATTTCCAGCTTTGACCTTTTCTTTTAACTGAGCAATGCCTTTTCCTTTTATAGTTGCAGGAGTATCATTTCCAAAAGAGACTTTCTTTCCCTTTTCTAGAGCAGAATAAGATTCAAGTTTTTCTTTATCACCTGTCATATGCTTCGAACATCCACTGTCAATGTATCATAGATTTTCCTATCCCTCTGCATAAAATGCTATCCCACATCTTTCTGTTTGAGGTTCCTTTATTCTCCATGTTTTGGTGCTTGAGGCTTGTTCCTTTTTCTGCTGGAACCTGCTCCTGCATTCAGAGTCTTCATGACCAAAGTTATTGCAAATAGAACATTCAACTTCATTTTCAAGAACCGAAAAGTTGTTATAGGTCCTTTTTGTAATCCCTGTCATACTTCTTTGTTTTTGAGCTTCCCTAGTCATGATTGTTTTATATGCAACACATTGAGCTACTTTGTGACCAAAGTTATGGCAAGAAAAGCATTGTCCATTGAAGAAACTTCTGCGGTTATCAAATCTACTGGCCAAATGATTGTAACTTCTATTGTCATCCATTCTTGAACCAAATTGAGAAGATTTTACCTGTGGCTGGTTGTAGCTTTTGTTCTCCCTTAAGATGGATTGCCCCTGATAGTTTCTGTTTGTAATTCGTCCCTGCTTTACTTGATGATATTCATTTTGCTTTTGCTCATTTCTTCTTGCTGCATCAAGATAACTTTTTGAGGTGGATGCTTGAGAAGTTTCTCCATTATAGCCCAGACTTGTCTTGTTTAGAGGAGATCGCTGCACATTGATAATCTTATCCAAAGTTTCAGATCCTTTGACAAACTTGAGATTAATAGCTTTTGTTTTCTCAATCTCTTTTCTAAGACCAACAATTTCACCTTCCAATTTTTCAAGATGTTTTTCCTTTTCATCAATTTGAAATTGTAGAGTATCAATGATCATGTTCTTTTCTTCTATACATCTCTTGAGTCTAGTAATTTTATCATAAAGGTTATCCACATCTACAACATCCATATAATCATCATCTTCAAATGCCATTAACAACTTATATTCATTACCTTGTTCATCTTCATCACTGTTTGATAGATCATCACTATCTTCATGGGTGTAGTAGCTTTTCTTATTTGCACTTTGTTTCTTGTTCCATCTAGCAGGTTCCTTTCCTTTATCCTTATAAGGACATTTTGTAGCATAATGACCTACTCTTCCACAAGCAAAGCATTTAAAAGGTAACTTACCTCTGAACCTTCCAGAACCTCTTTGAAGATTTCTGACAAAATTTGATTCTTCTTCCTCTTCTTCTGGGACGTGGCTTGCTCCATAATAATCTTCTTTACCTGATGCCTTGAAAGCAGCTTCTCTTCTGTCTGATGGACCTCCCTTTCTCATTTCATAAGCAGTTAGAATTCCATGTAGCTGAGACATAGTGAGAATTCGTAGATTTTCCTTTTCTTCTATAGCAGATACTTTAGATTCAAACTTGGGGGACAATGATCTTAGAACCTTTTCAACCACTATAACCTCTCTTATTTCTTCACCCAAATTTTTCATACAATTAACAATCTCATCTACCCGAAGAAAATAGTTAGCCACACTTTCATCATTATACATCTTAAGAGTCTCATACTGAATCCTGAGAGTTTGAAGTTTAGCACGCTTTACCTGTTCATCTCCTTCATAGCTTGTGACAATTTTGTCCCATATCTCTTTTGCGGATTTGTAGTGCATTACCTTCATGAATTCCGTTTGGGATATACATCCTAACAGAGTACTGACTGCTTTTGCATTTGTTTCATACTTCTTTTTCTCTGCTGGATCTATAGGAGTAGCTGAAGGAAAAGCGTAGCCTGTTTCTACAATGTCCCAAACTTCTGTACCAAGAGATTGAAGATATGCAGTAACTCTTACCTTCCAATAATTGAAGTTTGTCCCATCAAAAACCGGTGGCCTGATTGATGCTTCTCTCTCATAGTTGCTCATGATGAATGATCTACCTTCAAGCGATCAAGCTTCTCTGAAGGACCTGCTCTGATACCAATTGTTGGAAATAATACTGAGAGGGGGGGTGAATCAGTATTATCTAGCAATTTAATAAATCTTCCTTATTTGATCTTTGAATTATTTTTGCATGTCAGTACCATAAAATAATGAGCATGAACAAAGAAAACAGATAGTCACACCAAAGAACACAAGATGTAAGGTGGAAACCCAATGTGGGTGAAAACCACCTGCTGCAATATGTCTCTATCTTCTTTCAAATTAGAAACTCCTTTTACAATGATTTTGTACTGGTGCAGTCCTTTACCAGTACGCAGGCTGCAACCTGCAGAGAGCTACAACTCTCTCTCTCGATTTCCAGTCTTCTCCTGAAAGGGAGCTACAACCCCCTACTTCTTTTCATAAGGCATCAAATGATCATCAAGTACATAACAGTTACAGTCCACTACAGTTATCAGATCAGTAATAACAGAACTAACCCAGAACACCTTATCAACAGAGAAATTCAATCAACAGAACATCTTAAGACAGAGACGCAGTTTTCCCTTCTGTGGCCTGCGACCAGACCCAGCTAACCTTCTTCTCCCCTGCGTCCACACGCAGAGATCCTTCTGCTGCGCTGCGTGCCCACGCACTGTTCCTTCAACTGCACTGCGTCCTGTTGCTGCAAGGACGCACCCAGAAACACTGTCGCGCCGCGTTCTTTTGCTGCAGGGACGCCCCAGAAATACTATCGCGCCGCGTCTTTTTGCTTAGAGACGCACCTGATCCTTATTCTGCTTCACGTCCCCACGCAGTGCGCCTGTAACTGTACTGCGTCCCGAACGAACCTGAATCTTGCTCTGCCCTGCGTCCCCACGCAGGTCTCTTCTTAATGCACTGCGTCCCGGCGCACTTGCCTTTCACTGAACCTGCGTACCTTCGGGTATGAATGATTTCAAGACTTTAAGAGTAACCCAAACAGTCAGATCTACAGATCTGATCATGCGCCAAAGAGATCTCAGTCTTTCAGAAGATTCGCCTTTTTAGATCTAGACCAGATCTAGCCTCATAAGATATTCAACCAAAGACATCCCAAACCAAATGATCTTCTTTGCTTTATATAGGCAAGCTCCTCCTCAAATCATGGAACAATACCACGAGCCGACACCATAATAACACAATACCGTCGGCTAGATACCAAGAGTAAAACACAAGAAACCCCCACGTGACCTTGAAAAGTGTGCACTGGGTGGACGCACCTCCTGAACGGCTGGCCTGCGTCTCTGGACGCGGCTCCTGCATGGTGTACCTGCGGGTACGCACCTTCTGAACTGATTTCCTGTGCCCTTCTTAATTTTTCAATAAATTGAGAGCCTTGTCATGGGAGTTGCCATCAAGTACAACATCTGTAACATATAGCCATACCAGAAAACATAATGCCAACAATCTACAGCAAGAAACACGCATACAACAGAGGCAACATGCTTAAATAAACTAACTATGCGAGGATGAACATACTCAGATGTCCTTCGTTTGGGTAGTTCCGGCCAGGGTTCAAACCCTCTGCAACTCCTGATGATCTTCAAATCTGCAAATCAACCAATTTGAATACACTTAGCAGCATATAGATAAAGCATTTTAGTGAAATCAACTTTATATCATATAAGTAAATGGTTATTTATAATCATCAAAATAGTCATTCATACATGAAACATAACAATAACATCTGATGCATAAACAAAGTCGATATCAGGAACAAGACAATGTTTTTTTTTTATTGTAGAAAACTATAATAAACAAGGAAAGAGTTCACCTGAGTCTTCCTCTTCTGGCTCCAAGCGGAACCGTCCTCCAGGTCCATCTAGTCCTAGTCTTCACCAGCCTCCTTCCATAACCAATACCATGATATCTCAAGCAAGTGGGAGAATATCAACACTGAAGGAAACAATAGTTTCCTGAACTTGGGGAAGTACTTGAAGCACAGGGATTCTTCAGACTTGATCAGGGGATAATCTTAGTATATTAATTCTGTCATTTCTCTCCTCCTTAAGGCCTTCCCATTGAATTCTTTTTATACTTCTCCAAAATTAGTTTTTTAGTTGGGAATAGTTGGACCACGAGAACTAGGAGGCAATCAATAGGTAAAACCCATGATCTCTGCCCATAGTTAAGGAAATTTAATTTTTTTAAGTGTTTTAATACATATATGCAGGTTGGGTATAGACTAACCTGTGTGTACATGCTTTTATCATAGGGAAAAGTAGCGTATAGGAAGTAAGACATTATTTTTAAAATATTTGGACCAAGTTTGGAAGGAGGGGTTGCCTTAGGCCATAAACCAAGCATCACAAATACCAAGGGTGATAATTGGAGCTATAACACCACCATAGTCTGGTGCGAAGAATCATCTGTGCCGTCTCCTATCCCACGTAATGTCCTCTTGCAGCCCCCCATGTGATTTTGTGAGGATCTATGCCCGTTTAAATTCAGGTACATATCTTCATAATATTTCGCCATTTCCCATTTTGTAGAGGTGCCCATCGATAATAGAAAAATTTGCCATGCGTACCACCAATTCTTTCTTCTATTGAACTGAATATTCCTGCAGTGCGGTCCCTGTGGTTAAGAAATGGATTATATCTTTAAAGTGGCCATCCACCACACGCACTGCATAGAGTTGTGGATTAGGTAGTCTTTCCTCCAAATTTGTTGTCTCCTCACCGTTATCAATTCGCGATAGGTGATCTAGGCCTACGTTTAAGCGTCCCGGCTTTACGATGACCTCAAAGTCATATTCTTGAAATAGTAACAACCATCTACAAATGCGCCCCACCAACACAGGCTTGTTCACCAGGTATTTTAATGCTAAATGATAGGTATACATCTCGAAGTGCCCACCAAGTAGATAGTGGTGGTATTTATGGAGTGTGTATACCATCGCCAGTCCCTCGCATTCAGTAGTAGAGTAGTTCTTTTCGGCTTTGGACAACCATCGACTTGCGAATGCAATCGGGTGATCAATGCCTTCTGCTCCTTCCTGCATGAGTATCAACATGTACATGAAATTTGATGTCCCATTTTGGGAAAACCTAAATGGGAGCGAATGCCATTTTTTCCTTGAGGATCTCCAGACTTTTCTTACACTCATCATTCCAATAATATGTAGCATCCTTTTTCAACAACTATTCCATTGGTGCCATGAATTGCGCATAGCTCTTAATAAACTTCCGATAGTAGTCAATGTGCCCTAATGTGGTGCGGAGTTGTTTGAAACTTCGTGGCACTTCGAGATTGAGAATGACAACAATCTTCATAGGGTCCACCATCAGACCTTGTTTGTAGACCACATGGCCGAGAAAATTTCCAAAGGGGATGAGGAAGGTGCACTTCTTAATATTCAGCACAATCTGGTGTCGCTGGCGAGTATCCAACATCAACCGTAAGCTTGCTATATGCTTTTTAACTAACCCAAATACAGTCCAATCATCAAAATAGAGCTCCAAAAACTTGTGGATAAATTCCTTGAACACAGCCACCACTACGCGTGAAAATATCGCTGGCACGTTCTTTAGTCCAAAGGGCATAATAGTGTACTGAAAACAACCCCATTCGATGGCGAAGGTTGTCTTGCTCCTATCTTCTAGCGTGATATTAATCTGATGGTACCCTGAGAACCCATTTGTGAATGAGTAAGCTTCCTGTCTGCCAACATTATCCAATACTTCATCTGTAAATGGTGTTGCGAATGGATCATGAATACAGGCATCATTAAGCTTCCTGAGGTCTACACAAATCCTAATTTCACCCTTCTATTTTTTCTCCTGCACTATCATAGGACTCGCCCAGTCGGACTTTTCCACTGGTTCAACAATTCCTACTGCAAGCATTTTGTCCAATTCTTCACGTAACTTTTCCTTATACTTCAGATTCAAACGGTAAGGACGTTTCTTAATTGGCTTCGCATCTGGTTTCAGAGTTATCTTCATCATCCCTAGGTCATCGAGGATCCCTTTTAACTCCGTGATTTTGGTCAGGAATAAGTCTTGATATTCACGAAGTAACTCGATGGCCTTATCCACCTGGCATCATCCCAATAGTCCCCAAGCATTGTGTACTTCGGTTCCGCATCTATACCAATGTTTACCTGTTTTGTTTTCAGTGGTGTAGTGATGTCAAGTTTTTCAATTAACGGTCCTCGAACTTTGTCACTCCCTTCTGTTTCAGGAATATTAATATTTTGGGGGTCATCATCATCATCCTCCACTTGTATGTTGTAACATTCTAGGGCATGGCTTAACTGAGGTGACCATACTAGTTGAACTATTTACCATGGTTCTTGTGGTATTTTGAAAATGGCAGCTTTCATAGTTTACAGTGCATCATCAACAATATCCACCCATAGGTCTTCAAATGAGAATGTTAACAAAAATCCCTCATGCAAGATATCTCATTCACCCATTACATGTCGAAGTTCTATCTTGATATACCAGTTTCTTGGGATGACATCCACGGTATGATAAAATAAGGGTACCCATTAAGGCAGGGGTTCTTCTCCATAGGCTTTGGTCCATTTTGTGAGGTGCGTGCACAGGTCATCACGTCCATTGTATTTCTTAGTTATTCATAGTTCTGGCTTCTAAAACCTTAGCTGCATCATCCTCCTGCAGCCGTGCCAGTTTTCAAAGTTTCCTTCATGTGTTCCCCACCAACGCGCAAGTGTCGCGCGTAGCACCCACTTTAATGTAACGAACCTCTGGTGTTCTGGTACTACACTCTCAAACTTGTTCAAGAATTCATCCACCGCTGTCAATCCATCATATCTTGGTAGATATCGAGCCTAGGTGGTTACGCAACGTAGTGATTTAGTCATCATATTAAAATTTAGCATTGTTACTTCACTCAACCGATCGTGCCAACATTCATCTTCTTTGTCTGAATCCGAAGGGCAGGACCCTGCGCGCTCCCACAAGACCCTTCCACCTGCAGTCGGATTTAGCCAACCCTAGTTTCGCATGGTTATCTTGTAGATACAATGTAGCTCCTCGTCGCCTCCATCTTCGTGCACAGGTTCAATGTAGTGATCTCCTTCAGCTGGATCCAGCGGAACCACTACACATAGGGACTTTTTCTCGAATATCATCTTCCGTTCTTTTAGGTTGATGACTTCATTCATATTCGTGGCCCAGTCTATTCCTAGCAATGTAGGGTAAGGGTTGTTGTGTGTGGAGCATGATTGTTCAAAGGTCTTTGTTTAGCCGGATGTATACCCCCAGGAAGTTTGTACACCCCTCCACGCGGGGGGGTGCGGGGGGGACTTGTCCCCCCCCTGCGGGGGTCCGGGGGGGCGATCCCTCCCGACTGGGGGGTCCAGGGGCTCGGGGGCAGTGCCCCCGAAGCTAAAAACAAATGTAAAATTGCCTTGTAAAAGTATATTAATTTCTAGTCAATCTGGGCCGTTCATTAGGCGGATGATCTGACAGTAGAACTTATGTTTAGTTTAGGTTTTTTTTGCCCTAGAAGGTAACCCCTCTCTTTGTATGAGGGTATTGTATTTGAGGCTGTGAAATAGATGTATATTTTGTGAGCGAGAAACAGAGAAGTGAGACTATGAGAGAAAACAGAGGACATTACAACAGATTTGTTGTAGGTTGTGTCTCTTCATTTTGCTGGATAATAGAAAGGAAGGACTGGCTGTTCAAGGTGGACATAGCCGAAACTGGGTGAACCACGTATATCTGTGTCTCTCTTGTTTTGTGCATTTTCTGTGTTTATATTTCTGCAATATTTTATGTGTTCCATTGCTCCGTAATATATATTTTTCTAACAACTGGTATCAGAGCCGAAGGTCTATTTGGCTGATAAACTCGTAGGAAAGAAGGGTTCCTGGTTCGAGTGGGAGCAATGGCGGAAGATGGTAAGTTTAGGGTCGAGAAATTTAACGGCCAAAACTTCTCGCTGTGGCAAATGCAGATGGAAGATTATCTGTATCAGAAATATCTATACCTACCATTGGGCGGAAAAACAAAGATGCCGACGGGTATGAAAGACAAAGAATGGAACCTTCTCGATAGAAAGGCACTCGGAACAATACGATTGTGCCTTGCTGCATCAGTTTCCTTCAACATTTCGAAGGAAACCATGACAGAGGGTTTGATGCAGACGTGGTCGAAACTATATGAAAAACCCTCAGCTTCAAACAAGGTATTTCTTATGAAACGGTTATTTAATATGAATATGTCGGAAGGTGGATCTGTTGCAAACCATTTAAATGATTTTAATACAGTTACAAGTCAGTTAAGTTCTGTAGGGGTAAACTTTGATGATGAAGTTAGAGCTCTATTATTCTTGTGCTCATTACCAGAAAGTTGGAATGGTTTGGTAATGGCCATTAGTAACTCTGTTTTTGGATCTAGTACTTTAAAGTTTGATGATGTTGTCGGTGCTATCCTTAGCGAGGAAATGCGACGGAAAAGCACCGGTGAGACATCGGGAAATGCTTTGAGTGCAGAGTCTAGAGGAAGAAAAATGGAAAGAGGAAAGAGCTTAGGATATTGCAGTAAATCAAGGAAAGGTAGATCCAAGTCCAGATCGGGGATAGTGTGCTGGAAATGTGGAAAGAAAGGACACCTAAAGAAAGACTGTAGATCTCGGAAGGGAAAAGAAGGAGATGCACAGCAAGAAAACAATCATGAAGCAAATGTGACAGGTGAGGTGTTACAAGATGCTTTGATTCTTTCTTTCGAAAATATTATTGATTCCTAGGCGGTAGATTCAGGAGCTTCATTCCATGCCACACCTGATAAGAAATACTTTTATGACTATGTTCAAGGAGATTTTGGACAAGCTCGTTTGGGTGATGATAAACCCTGTAAAATTGCTGGAATGGGTAAGGTTCTTGTAAAACAGCAGAATGGAAACCAATGGCTACTAGAGGTGGTAAGGCATGTTCCAGATCTAAAGAAAAA
Organism: Pinus tabuliformis; assembly: GCA_031772625.1. Classification (NCBI taxonomy): domain Eukaryota; kingdom Viridiplantae; phylum Streptophyta; class Pinopsida; order Pinales; family Pinaceae; genus Pinus; species Pinus tabuliformis. Next base: position 647,721,765 of record CM062817.1, read on the forward strand.
TCTGATTTCAACAGGGCAGTTAGGCGGTGAAGGTTGTGTGAAAACTTTCACAGATAAAGCTTGGAAGGTCACCAAAGGAGCCCTGGTAATAGCAAAAGGCGAAAAGGTTGGTACATTGTATTTATGCAATGGTATTTCTAACTTTGTTAATGCTTTAACTTCCAAAGGAGTAGATGCAGCATTATGGCATCATAGGCTCGAACACATGAGTGAAAAAGGGATGAAGATTCTTCACTCAAGGAATTTGTTGCCAGGTTTGAAGAATGTTGATTTGGACTTCTGTGAGAACTGCATTTATGGAAAACAGAAGAGAGTCAGATTTCTCAGAGTTGGGAAAGAAAAGAAGAACAAAAAATTAGAGCTTGTGCATACAGATGTATGGGGACCTGCTCAGGTATCATCTCTCGGTGGCTCTCGTTATTATGTTACCTTTATTGATGATGCAACTAGAAAAACTTGGATTTATTGTATTAAGAATAAATCTGATGTATTTGATACTTCCAAAAAATGGAAAGCTTTGGTTGAGATTGAGACAGGAAAGAAATTGAAGTGTCCTAGATCAGACAATGGAGGTGAATATTGTAGCAAAGAGTTTGATAGGTACTGTTTAGAGCATGGAATTCGTAGAGAGAAGACAGTTCCAAGAACACCACAAGAAAATGGTGTGTCAGAAAGGATGAACATAACAATCATGGAGCGTGCAAGATGCATGAGATTGCATGCAGGATTGCCTTTACAGTTTTGGGCAAATGCTGTAGATACTACTGTTTATCTAATAAACAGAGGGCCTTCAAGTTCCTTGGATGGTGGTGTTCCAGAGGAAGCATGGATAGGTAAAAAGGTAAACTACTCCTTTTTAAAGCATTTTGGTTGTGAGGCCTTTGTCCATATTGATAAAGAAAATAGAACAAAGCTTGAGGCAAAGTCAAAGAAATGTACCTTTATTGGATATGGTGTTAATGATTTTGGTTATCGCTTATATGATTATGAAAATCACAAAATCATTAGGAGTAGAGATGTAATATTCAATGAAAAGGTCTTGTATAAGAATCAGTTGTAGGAAAAGAAGAAAGAAAACGAAAACAAGGAATACACAGTTCTTGATGAAATCACTGAAAAAGTAAAGGTGCCTGAAAATAATAATAATCAACAACCACAACAACAACAACCACCACAACAACAACAGGCACCCCAAACACCTGAAAGTGCTGTTAGAAGATCTACCAGGATAAGTAGACCCCCTGAATGATATTCTCCTTCATTATATTATTTATTGTTGACTGATTCCGGTGAACCCGAATGTTATGAAGAAGCAATACAAGTTGAAAGCAGGAAGAAGTGGGAGGTAGCCATGGAAGAAGAGATGGACTCCTTAATGCATAACCAGACTTGGGATTTAGTCAGGTTGCCTGCAGGAAAAACTACATTGAAGAATAAATGGGTTTACAGGCTGAAGGAAGAAGATGGAGGAAAACAAAGGTACAAAGCTAGACTCGTGGTGAAGGGGTTTGCACAGAAGAAAGGTATTGATTTTGATGAAATATTTTCTCTTGTTGTTAAAATGACTTCAATCAGAACTATTTTAAGTCTTGTAGCAGCTGAAGATTTGCATCTTGAGCAGTTAGATGTAAAGACAACCTTTCTCCATGGGGATTTGGAGGAAGATATATATATGCAGTAGCCACAAGGATATGAGGTGAAAGGGAAGGAGAAACTAGTGTGCAGGTTGAAGAAGAGCTTGTATGGCTTAAAACAGGCTCCAAGGCAGTGGTATCTAAAATTTGACAAGTTTATCTGAACAAGGTTATACTAGATGTCACTCTGATCATTGTGTTTATCTGAAAAAGGAAAATGATGGTAGCTATATTATATTGTTATTGTATGTAGATGACATGCTTGTTGCAGGATCTAACATGCAGGAAATAAATGTGCTCAAAACAAAATTGGCAAATTCATTTGCAATGAAGGATTTGGGAGCTGCAAAACAAATCCTTGGTATGAGAATAACTAGAGACATGAAAAATCGCAAATTAACATTGTCTCAGAATGAGTACATACAAAAGGTGTTGAAAAGATTTAATATGAAAAATGCAAAACCAGTTAGTACACCTTTTGCTAGCCATTTCAAACTCAGCAAGGAAATGTGCCCAAAGACCCAAGAAGACATGGATTATATGTCTAAAGTTCCATATGCATCAGCAGTTGGAAGCTTAATGTATGCAATGGTCTGCACAAGGCCTGATATTGCACATGCAGTGGGAGTTGTAAGCAGGTACATGAACAATCTAGGAAAGGAACATTGGATGGCAGTGAAATGGATTCTCAGATATTTGAAAGGTACCACAAATCAAGCATTATGCTTTGGTGGTTCAAACATTTCTCTACAGGGATATGTTGATGCAGATATGGCAAGTGACAGAGATAACAGGAGGAGCACTACAGGATATGTATTTACTGTTGGAGGAACAACTGTCAGTTGGGTTTCAAAAATCCAAAGTGTTGTTGCACTTTCAACAACAGAAGCAAAGTATGTTGCTGCTACAGAGGCTAGTAAAGAAATGATTTGGTTACAAAGGTTTATGGGTGAATTGGGTAAGGAGCATGATATGGGCACGTTATACAGTGATAGTCAAAGTGCCATTCATCTTGCAAAGAACTCAGCATTTCATTCCAGGACTAAACACATACAGCTCAAGTACCATTTCATACGATCAGTATTGGAAGATGGAGAGTTGAAGCTGGAAAAGATACACACTAGCAAGAATCCTGCAGATATGCTAACAAAAGTTGTAACCAGGGAGAAACTAAGAACATGCTCAGTTTCAATTGGTCTTCAAGGATGACGATGAAGATGAGAAACAGTCAGGTCCAAAGAGGATTCATTGTCCAGCAAATGAAGCAGCGGTGGAGTTTCTACAATCATTCTCCAAGTGGGAGATTGTTGTGTGTGGAGCATGATTGTTCAGAGGTATTTTTTTCAGCCGGATGTATACCCCCAGGAATTTTGTACACCCCTCCACGCGGGGAGGTGCGAGGGGGACTTGTCCCCCCTGCGGGGGTCCGGGGGGGCTGATCCCCCCCGGCTGGGAGGTCCGGGGCCAGCGGTCCCCCAGCGGGGGCTTGGGGGCAGCGCCCCCGAAGCTAAAAACAAATGTAAAATTGCCTTGTAAAAGTATAGTAATTTCTAGTCAATCTGGGCCGTTCATTAGGTGGATGATCTGACGGTAGAACTTATGTTTAGTTTAGGGTTTTTTTTCCTAGAAGGCAACCCCTCTCTTTGTATGAGGGTATTGTATTTGAGGCTATGAAATAGATGTGTATTCTGTGAGCGAGAAATAGAGAAGTGACACTGTGAGAGAAAACAGAGGACATTACAGTGGATTTGTTGTAGGTTCTGTCTCTTCATTTTGCTGGATAATAGAAAGGAAGGACTGGATATTCAGGGTGGACGTAGCCCAAACTGGGTGAACCACGTATATCTGTGTCTCTCTTGTTTTGTGCGTTTTCTGTGTTTATATTTCTACAATATTTTATGTGCTCCATTGCTCCGTAATATATAATTTTCTAACAAGGGTTACTGTCATTTACAATCTCTATTACCTCGATGTCCGTCTGCATGCTCACACCTTCGATATCCATTGTTACCCCTTGCAGTCTCCCCATGGGAAAGATCTTTTGCTGGTTCCCCATCTGTAATTGAAGAGGAGATCATTGTAACATGGGCCTACCCATGCGTTCCCATATCTGTTTTGGTAACACATTTGCGTCCGACCCCAAGTCTAAGATTATTTGATCCATTTCATACTAGCCAATCTACATTGTTAGTCTCATTTCCCTCCCCGTGCGCAGAGCACGCTTCCCCAGTTTTCAGACTACATGTGGTTCACTTGATCCTGCGCACCTAGCAATAAACTCTTTTAGTCCTTTGACTACCTTATTGTCATGTAGCAACTTCAAGCATGTCTCTAAAAAGGTAGTTAGCATAGGAGTATCCAGTCTTGTCTCTGGGTGATCCTTACTACCTAAAGTAGAGGCCTCTGCAAATCTCTTCTTAGCTTCCATAAACGTTTCCTTGGCACGTTCCAAATCAAACTCAAGTTTCTTTGTAGGAGCCTTGCGTACCTAGGTATCTTCCTCAGGCTGCTTCCCTTTATCTTCCCCTCTGGTCGTGCCACTTTTGATCATCATGTTTATGTTGGGGTCTTCTTCGCGCGATTCGGACTACATCATTTGGATATTTTGTGTCAGAGTAGGCTATAGTACCCCTTTCTCGCGCATTTGTGTGATCAGCATTGGGCAATCTATCATTTCACAATCAAACTGCTCACAATACGAACAAGATATTTTCGTTGGGTCTATACAATCACGAGCGTAGTGCTCGGGTCCTCCATAATTATAACAGATTAGCTATCCATGACCCCGTTTGGGCTCCATTCCTCCTCATCCTTGACCTCGCCCTTGAAATCCACCCCGCGCTATTGTTATGGCTGGATCGAAGCCTCACGTTTTTGTCTGCATTCAATAAGTTGGGGTCCTATCCATCATTAGCTCATAGCTCTCACATGTTTGCTCATCATGGCCCACTGATCTACAAAAATTACAATATAGTTGCTACAGAGTCTGTGTGTACTTCTACAATAGGTGATAGTTGTCTGCCGCATGCTTTCCTCCCACTTGATAGATCGCGCACTAGAGCACAGGTGCCACACTTGGGCCCACCAATGCCTCTGGTCTCAATGGCATTGGTCCCCCTCCCACCAAATAGTTTGCGAATACTAGACGTTGATCCTTATTGTGGCCCTGGCCTTTACATTTTACGCACCACACTTCTTCGTGTGCCTCTTGCCAGGGCGCCCTATCCTGCTTCAAACTCTGGATCTCCAAGCATAGGTTTTGTAGCTGCACGTGGATTTTTTGAACTCCCAACCCTCGATCCTGTATCAGTGTTTCATGCAACCTCATTGCCATTTCCAATGCTTCTACCTGGGTTGAGAGCTTCTATTGTGATAGTGCCGTCCTTAGGTGTGGTGTTAAAGACGCCACAAACCACGTGTGGTGCTGCACATCTGTTAGTGTCATATTAGCCTCGCGGATCATAATTTTCAGTCTCTGATCTAGATCCCAGGGGGTTTCACCTAGAAGCATTACGATCTCCTTAAATCCGATGATCAACTGTGTTTTGGATTTCGGCCAGCTAAATTCTTTGTTCAACGCTATCTGGATCTCTGCTATTCCTGCATTCAGGTGATCATTCGAGTGTTTGATATACCATGTCAACATGCAGTCATGCAACATGCTTACCAATGTGGCCTTCTTAATGTTATCACCCGTAACCCCTTATGCTTCCCACACTACTCTTACTATGAACCAAAACTGATTTGGATCTTCATTCCCTACTCCTCTAAATACAGCTAGCTTGATCGTGCTTGCCATGATAAACTGCTAGTTTGGTGGAGGTGGTGTGGGCGAAGATGGGGGTGAAGGGGGTGACGCGAGTGGTGGTGTTAGTAGAGATGATAACTGCGGAATGCATTGCCATATAAAACTGACCACACTCCTTCGAGAATCCCAAGCGCACTCTTCCTCGCCCGCTCACAGAGGTGAAATTAAACGATTGTTTCCTAACCCTTTGATACCTTTGTAAACCTTTCCGCTCTGTGTCATTTCACTCATTAATGGATTCACATCACCCCTTTTTCACATAACAACATTTAATCCAATTATTCAACAATTTGATGTACTTACCTCATGGTCCCTTGAGAAAACATCTTTCTGCTTCACTGTAGCTGACAGTTGTGTTTATCGCAAATTCAGTGATAAACCCTCCTATTATCTGATCCAGCCAATGGTCTACGGCCCGCGAAATCTTATCTTCAGATGCCTTTAGCCTATGCACCAACTCTGGAGTCCATACTATCGGTTCATTGAGCTTGCACCTTCCCTGGCTATCGGCTAGCCTCGTGCTCCAATCATACATCTCTGACGAGAAGGTCGCGAAGAAGATCTCATGGATTTTCATATATATGTAGCGATCCAACCACCTCTTCTCAGATATCTGTAGGGTTTTGTTTTCCTGTATCACGAACTCGTGAAGCCTCTGATCCAACCACTCTTCAATTTCTTTCTTCGTAGGGTACCAGTGTTCCAACATTAGACATCCCTTAAGCAAATCCCGATCCCGACAATGGAACCATTTGTTGGTTTGATGGGGCCTGACCCAGGTTCAGAAGTCTTTTAGCCAAAAAAATCCTGAAACTACCAGCCCTTTCAGCAACAGTCCATGGAATGCGGACTGAGGTCTCACCCAAGGTAGTATTGGAGGGTGTTGGAACCAGTTTTTCGCACCCTAGGGATGTCTTGATTTGTGAACCGATCTTTTGCACTTGTACAATTTCTCACAGCTATCCAACCTTCGTGTAGCCCTAGTATTGAGCACGAGGTGGCACTATCTAGATCCCTTACCCTTAGTATGTTTTATTGGTATTATAGATCTTGGATTAACTTAAATGGCCCCAATGCTTTCCTTTACCATTCAACATAAATAGACATGTGCGCAATCATAAATTGTAAACAGATGCATAAACAGAAATAGAGCAATAGATATGTGATATTCCAAAACCAACTTATCTTTATTAATTTTTTTTCCAGTTACAATCCACTTCCTACCCTGCGCACACAGCTGCAGACTCTACTAGGCCTCTGTGCACACAGTTATAGAGCCTCTTCTACTACTACGACTCATGACTCAGACTTACAGACTTAGATCGAATATTACTTTTAGAAACCCATACACTTTAGATCTGAACCAAAAGCTACCTTCTACACTTAGAGCCTCGCTCTATTTATACATTCCCATGGTCCACGGACCATGGGTAGGTCGACACATTCTAGATTAAATTACAATATTTTAGGGCGGACTACCCTTTGACTTGACTCATTACAATTCATGCTCTGCGCACTTCGCGGAGCCTTTACAATACCAATACCAAAAATTGTGGGCTTTATGCTCCAAAACAGTTACATGGGGGATCCACTGCCCAACAGTGATTGCCTCACATCTGGAGGAGTTGAAGGTTGCACCTTCAACCACAACTCTGCTATCTAGAGGTTTAGCTCGAGTTGAACCTTAGTCATCTTGTCTCGTACCTCATGCACCCCAGTTGCTAGCCTCTAAATGCACGCCTCTATTTGGATGGCCAACACAGGGACCATCTGGCAAGATTCTTCAAGTACCTTCACTATCTGCCTGTGCTGGGACATGACCTCGTCGCATTGCAAGCTCAACTACTCCATGTTGATTCTTTGTTCGCTCAATACCTGCAGCGCATGGCTCTCCCTAGCCTGCAGTTTTGCAATAACTTCATCCTGTAGGACACAGAGCATCTCTCGAGGGAGTGCAACGATGTTGATCCCCATTCCCTTTAATGCACTGACCATATGCCTATCAGCCTCATTTTTGTAACAAGTGCCCCCTTTGGCATCACTATCATATTGGTTGTGTGAGCATGCAAAATTTCCTTGGTTGTGACCGTTCCTACTACGAGGATGGTAGAGAGAGTACCAGCCTGAGGAGTGCGCCCCTGTAACTCCTGAATCTGTGCTCGGAGGGCCCCCAACACAATCTGATTCTCCTCTGTGACCTGTTGGAGGGCCTCTGTAGTGACATCGCACACCATCTCCCCTATGTCATGCAAATCCCCCTTAGTGAGCGTGATCAGGTCAAAAGCAGTATTAGACGCTTTTGACTTCTTTCGTGGCTCCATCGGTTCTCTCATGCACTGGAAATTTAACTGTGTTGACACTTTTTGTGGTTCCACGCCACCCTCCTCTATCTCCATCTCTTGTTCCTACTCAGGAAAAGGTGATTTCCATCCCTTGTGCTCATTTTCTACTACCTTTTGTGCTTCTGTTACGGCCTTCTATTATTATGCTGCTGCCTTCGTAGCGTCCCATGCCTCCTATGCCTTTGCTTCTATGTCCTCTTTTTGTCTCTTCTCTGCCAACTGTGCCATCCACAATTTTGCCTCTTCCTTCTTTTTCTATGCAATAGACTTGTCTGCTTCCACCACGGAAATGGCCGAAGTGCACCACTCCAGCGGCCACACCTCAAGTATGTTAAAGATAACATCATCCGTGGCCATGTATGGTAGTTCATTCCACTTCTTTGTGGGGTCCTTGCATGCCGCGATGTAGACATGATGGAAGTTCACCTTAAACTCCGTGAAGCTTTGTAAACTATTATAGACAATGGGTGATAACCATGGCTTGCGATTAATCCCCATTCTGATGTTCATCTCCATGAACACCCAGAATATTTTACTGTCTCGAATCTTGTGCATGTCTTTGGTGGTCCACAGTGAAGCGTACTTCATGGCCTCTAGGAGTTCCCTCGAAATTCTGGGAAATTGGATATCCTCAGGCAATTTCCTAGCCATCAGCACTATGGACAGCAGAAGTCATGCATAGCGTAAGGTTTTCCCCTGTTCTTGTGCCTTGCAGAAATTCTCCAAGAACTCCTTACACAAGTATTTAGACCAGTTAAAATGGACCCCCTTTGTGCACTACTCGGAAAGTGTAACTACCGGGGCGGGCACCTCATCCGTGCAACACTTTCGCATGACCTTACCGGCTAGTATCTAAGTTGTGACTTTGATTTCCTTGTTGTTGATGCTAGAGATTGTGTAGCCCCTCTTTTTCTTCTCCAGCTTATACTTCCTTCTCATGGCCTCCGTGATGGCAAAATCACTGCTCTTACCCTTTGAAATGTTTTTTGGGTCTTCTCCTTTACAAGGGAGTCAATTAATTCTATGGATCAGGTGGTCTGTGATGGGGATGGGCTCCTCTAGCCACAAACACCCATCATGCACTAGGCATAGTAGCTTCCTGATGATGAAGATGGTCACTGGGGCACAATGATAATGCGACACCTAGAGCAAGTTCAAAAACCCTGCCTTTTCGAATCCACATAACCATTTGCGCAGCTCCAACTCTATGACCCCCTGCGCGGTGTGTTTCTTTGGCTTCATGAGTTATGCGGTCACCAAGTGAGGGAATTTCTCATGGTTGGGTAGATCCCAATCTTCAAATTTCAGACTCGGCATCCGTTTGAGGTGCGCCCCTTCGAAAATGATATTGTCGTGTAGCTGTGGAGTCATCCAAGAACTTGGGCACCCTTGCCTTCCCATTTTATGGAGGAACATACGTAGGCAGCCTAGTTAGAAGGTCCGCGCACTCAGTTTCTTCCTCCATGTCTTCATCCTCATCCTCTTCTATCATGATGTCCTTAAGGTCTTCCTCCTCCTCATCGGTTTCCAAATTAACTGCTTTCCCCTTTTCTTCCATTGTTAACTTAGTTCACAACAGGTTTCGAGGGGACATGTGCACCAGAATCATGGGCAACCTATCTTTCTTAGGTATCGGTATGTGCAGTGATTTAGGGATTTCCGCAACCATCCTGGCGCTTTCAAGGGCATCTTCTATGGTCATGGCCTGCGCGGCCTCTTTGGTGGTCATTTCTACAATATCCCTCGCTTGATAAGGTGCTGCCATCTTGTTTTTCCTGAAATCGCTCAACTACTCAAGTGGGCGTTCAAAAAATGCTCTCAATAGGTCTAGGTTTAGAAGTCTTTGGGCACATGACAACTCAATTCTCAAATGACCAATTATTGTTTGCGGGGCAGCCCTTTGTAATTTATATTGCCTTTTAAATTTGAATTCGACCATTCCCCCAAAATCCGGTCCATTAATGCTCCCTTGGCGGTAGATTTTCCCAAATATAGCCCATAAAGCTCACCTTAAATTCCTACTACCCACTCCATTTGGTCTCAAACCAAGTATCACATTGTGAATAGTGATTATAATGGTTACTTTCTAGCCAACCCACGCGACAGTGCAGCTACCCTTGTGGTGTTGCGGACCCTATGACATTTCACTCCTGCGCACAGCCCTAACATCGCACAACTCTCGGGCAGAGTAATTTATAGTCCTGCACCTACTTTCAACTACCTGAAGCACTAATACTATGCTTCCCATGGCTAGTCAGGTGGTCGCACAAACTATATATGACTTTACCCAATCATCATTTACTTCTCCTTGGAAAAGTTTTCCTTTTAACCTTACTACTTACATCGCGTATTTTACCATTGCATCGTGCCAACATCTGTGATCCTTTTAGTAATACGCGGTCCAATCCAAGGCATCAAACTGATCAAATCTCTGTGGTAGTCTCCAAATTTATCAATGTAATCACGCGCATCCCATTTTACCACAATCCTTCTATCAAGTAAATCCCCTTTCATTCCTCCCTCCAGTTTCTTGACTTCTTCTTCCGCCATGGCACTTTTCTCCCTCAAACAAAATTTTTCATTCAAGAGTTCTTAGAGCCTAAGATTACCCATCTAGATCTCTACATCAGGTCCCAAGCATTCTTCTTCTTCCAACTACATGATCCCTTCTTTCAAGGCTTCACAATTTGTCGTATCTGCGGGCGTTGTTATGCGCAGACTAGGCATGATATACTTCATCGGTATTTCAATGCTCGCTTCATAAACCAACCTAGAAGGTGTCCATCCCATAGGTTTCTTTCATGTCAGCCTATAAGCCCATAGGACTAGTAGTACACGCACGTACCAATCGCTTCACTATTAGCTTTTTCAATGCTTTTCACACTTCGTGAAAGGATTCCGTGTGGGCAACCATTTGTGCACTCGTTCTTTCCACGCTCTGTCATTCTGTCTTGAAGAGTTGTTCACCCATTCCCCACCAACACATGCTTATTGTCCATATTTCCCATCGTGAAGTTCATGTGCATCTGCGCAAATGGTTTACCATAGGTCTATACCCATATGGATAGATGTGCAAGTGGAACATCCTAGCCATTATATCTAGTTGTCGGCCACCCCATATTCTTCCTAAACCATGTGTGTATCATCCTCCTACATGTGCACTAGTCTTCAAATCTCCCTTTGTGTGTACCCCACCACCTTGCGGGTGTAGTGCATAGTAACCAATTCAAGGCTTCGAATTGTTGTTTTTCTAGTACCTCCCTTTCAAATTTGTCTAGGAAAGCATCTACCTCTCCTAATCCATCGTAAGTAGGTAAATCTCTTGTTTCTATTGATACATAGTGTAGCGATCTTGTCATCATATTACAATTTAACATGGTTACCTCGTGTAACCTGTTCTGCCACTGCTCTATCTCCTCATCCAAATCTAAAGTACAGGAGCTTTCACGCTCCCATGAAATTCATCCATTTGCAGCGGGATTTACCCAGTCTTTCTCTCTCACGGTTATTTTGTAGATGCAGTCAAAATCATCATCACTTTCATATTCGTGCACTGGTTCAGTGTAGCACGATCCCTCAACAGGGTCCAACGGTATTACTACGCGTAGAGATTTCTTTTCGAAAATAATCTTGCACTTTTTCAGATTAATCACCCAATTCATGTCAGTGGCCCAATCAATTCCTAAACACGCGAGATAGGGATTGTTGTCATCAACAATCTCTATCACTTCAAATTCTGCTAGCGCGCTCGCTCCATCAATATCCACAATGATTCCCTACAATTGCCCCAAGGGTATTATCTTCTATTGGTTTTCCATGCACAACTGAATAGGAGACCACTACAGTGTAGGCCTCCCCATGCACTCCCATGTCTGCTTTAGCAGAACGTTCATGCCTGGCCCTAAATCCAAAATTAGTTGGTCCATCTCATATTCTCCAATTTGTGCGGTTAACCTGATTTCTCTTCATGTTCTTGTCTTGTGTTTTCTAATCTTTCGAATGACACGTGGTTCTCCTTGCGCAATCCCCATGCAGCTGTTAATGAGTTCTTGTAATCCCTTTACAGCCTTACTGTCGCGTAGTAACTTCATGCACATTTCCAGGAACATTGTGAGCATTAATGGGTCCATCTCTGGCTCTGGTCTATCTTTTCTTCCTGAAGTGGAGGCATCAACAAAGCTCTTCTTAGCTTCCATAAGGTTTCTTGAGTGCACTCCAAATCAAACTCCGCTTCTTTCACTAGAGCTTTGCGAACCCAAGTACTTTCTTTACGCTGTTTGCCTTATCATCTCTCGTCGTAATTCCACTTCGGAGCACAATATTCACATTTGGATCATCCTTGCATGGCTTAGACCTCATCATTTGTAGGTTCTGAGTTGGGGGAGGTGTTTGGCATGGAATCCCCCCAAGGCATGTTTTAGGGCTCAAAGCCCAAGTTTTGACTGAATCTTGTTGTAAAGATCCGCGAGTTGCGGGTGAAGGGTGTGAAAGTATGATAGATTCACAGGGTTGTCTGCCCTAGTTTTGTAATGTAATGTTGGCTGGATAGACCTACGCATGGTCCGAGGACCATGGGATTGTATAAATAGACTGAGGCTCTAAGTGTAAGAAAAGGAAAAAGAAGTAGGAAAAAGTATAAGTGATTAAGTCGCAAGTTGAAGTGTGCCTTTGGGTCATAGAGTAGGAGAAGGCTCTACAGTTGAGTGCGCAGAGGCCTAGTAGTCCGTAGCTGAGTGTGCAAACCCCTGCAACTGAGTGCGCAGACCCCTGCAGCTGAGTGCGCAGGGCAAAGTTGACTTTGTAACCGAGGAAGGAATTAATAAAGAGAAGTTTTGTTGTAATTCTGTGTATCTGTTCTTGGGTTGATGAATGGTTGATGTAATTTTCAAATATACTATTTATTTACTGCACGCACCTATATGAATGGTTTATATTGTTAAGTTTACTTAAAGCATTAAAGTAGGAAAAGTTAATTAACTAATGTTGGAATACCAGTAAGGTCATCGGTAATAACGCAGAGTGTGACGTTCAGCCCCTAGATAGGGCTGCGTGAAGGGAGTATATCAAGTTGTGAAGTACCGGAAAGTGCATGAAGCAACCTGCACGCAGGGTCAAACCGCGAACTAGTTGAACTTCTCAGACATCTCCAGGGTGTGGAAACCTAGTTCTAGCACCCTCCCATACTACTTTGGGTGAGACCTCAGTCTGTGCTCTGTGGACTGTTGCCGAAAGGGCCAGTAGTACCAGGATTTGTTTAGCTAACTTAACTCTGAACTTGGGTCATACCTGAATAAGCCAACAAATGGTTCTATTACTGGGACCAGGATTTTCATAGAGATGTCTGATGTCATATCACTGGAATCTAACAAAGAAAGGAATTGAAAAGTGGTTGGATAGAAAGATTCACGAGTTCGCGGTGCAGGAAAACAGGAATTGACGACTATCAAAGGAAGAGTGGTTAGATTGCTATTTATATATAGAAATCCATGAAATTTTCTTTGCATCCTTCAACTTTGAGTTGTGTGAGTGGATTGCAAAGCTAGCAAACAGTCAAGGAAGGTGTAGAATCGATAAACCTATTGTGTGGACTCCAGAGTTGGTGCACAGACTGGAAGCATCAGAAGATAAGATCGCACACGCTGTGGATCACTGGCTCGATCATATTATAGGAGGATTTATCACAGAGTTTGCAGTAGATACTTCAATTAGGTATAGTGAGGTGAAATGACACTTCCTCAAAGGACCGCGAGGTAAGTACATTAAATATTTGAACACTTGGATTAAAATGCTGCTGTGTGAAAAGAAGGTTATTCGAATAAATTGATGTTTGGGGCTACGGGAAGTGGGAGGATGTACAGAAATGAAGCTAGCGCAAAACTAGAAACTAGCCCCTTGATTTCACCTCCGTGAGAAAGCGAGGAAGAGCTCATGAAGGTTTCACCAAGAAGCGCGATTAGTTTGATAAAGCAGTGAATTCCGCACATACCACTCCCACCTAAACCACTGCCAGTTTCACCATCTTCACCCCCATCTTCACCCACACCACCTTCGCCACCACCACAGTTCAATATGGCAAGTGCGATAAAGTTGTCGGTGTTCAAAGGAGTAGGGAATGAAGATCTGGACTAGTTTTGGTTCATGGTAAGGACTGTATGGGAAGCGTAGGGAGTCACAGATGACAATATAAAGAAAGCAACGCTAGTCAGTGCTCTGTGGGATTGTGCACTGACTTGGTACATTAAACATTCCAATGACAATCTGAATGCAGTGATCGTGGATATCCAAGCTGCACTAAATAAGGAATTTAGCAGGCCAAAATCAGAGACACAGTCGATCATTGGATTTAAGGAAATTGTGATGCTTCTAGGTGAGACCCCATGGGAGCTTGATTAGAGACTGAAATGTATAATTCGTGAAGCCAATATGACCTTGATGGATGGGCAACACTGCACATGGTCTGTAGCATCACTAACGCTGCATCTAAGGAATGCATTGTCATCGCAGAAGCTAACCACTCAGGCTAAGGCCTTAGAGATCGTGATGAGACTGCATGAGACCCAAATACAATATCCTAACCTAGGAGTTCAACAGATCCACACGCAGTTGAAAAAATTGTGCCTTGAGATGTAGAGTTTGAAATAGGATAGGACGACTCACCCAAAAGCGGGTGAGGAGTTATGGTGCATAAAGTGCAAATGCCAGGTACATGACAAGGACCATTGTCCAGTCTTCACGAACTACTTGGCGGGAGGAGGACCAATGAAATTGAGACCAGAGGCACAAGTAGGACCGAGCACGGTGCTTGCATTATGGTGCGTGATTTTTTAGATTGGAGGGAAGCATGCTACAGATAACTTCCATCTATTACAGAAGTATACGCAGAACTCCCAACAATTTTCTGTAGTTTCTGTAGGTTAGTAGGCCACAATGAGTGCACATGTAGAAGTTATGAATTGATGATGGATCGGACTCCTACCTACAGAGTTTAGACCGAAACATGGGCCCTCGATTGAAATGCAGGGATGGTGCGCACTGAATTTTAGGGGCGTGGATTAGGTTGAGGTGGAATGGGGCTAGGAAGATGTCATGAACAACTAATATGTTACAATTGTGGAGGGCCAAGGCATTATGCCCGTGATTGTACAAATCCAACGAGACCATCATGCATATATTGTACCCAGTTTGATCATGAGACGAAGGACTGTCCCACACTGATAGTGAGGTTGCATGATAAAGGAGCATTCCAACCTGCCCCGACTCAGAACCTGCAAATGATGAGTTCTAAGCCACACGAGGAAGACCTGAATGTAAATATCATGCTCCCAAGTGGTATCATGAAAGGAGATGAAAAAGGCAAGCAACCCAAAGAGAGTGACTGGGTTCGCAAGGCTCCAACAAAGGAACCAAAATTTGATTTAAAACGCGCTAAGGAGACATTCATGGAAGCTAAGAAGAGCTTCGAGGATGCCTCTACTTCAGGAAGTGAAGACAAACTGGAACTTGAAATGGACCCATCAATGCTCACTACATTTTTGGAGACATGCATGAAGCTACTACATGATAGCAAAGCTATGAAGGGGCTGCAAGAACTCATCACTAGATGTGCTGGAACCATGCTAGGAGAACCGCGCATAGTCTGGAAGCTCAGGAAGCACACAACACAAATAGGAAGAGAGATGCGATTGACAGTGAATATCAGGGAATATGAAATGGATTAAGTGATTTTGG